>CM067338.1:126568819-127768819 GCA_034376525.1 Nicotiana benthamiana | reverse complement strand
AAGTATTTTGAGTATAAAAATACATAGAAAAAATTGGGTATCAACAGGACCTCGGAATTCGATTGCGCGCATGCACCCAAGTCTCATACTTTACTACGGACCCTACAATACCGTGGGATTATGGGCCCGTGTCCGTTTATCCAGAATGTTGAGAAAAGTCAACTTTAAATAATTTTAAAGGCCAATTCCTTATTTTATGCAGATTTCACATAAAAGCTGTCCGGAAATGCGTCTGGACTGTGCACACAAATCGAGGTGGGATAAAAGAGGTTTATTTGGCCTTGAAACACAGAATTTACTTTCAAAACGAGTAAGGGTCATCACAAAAACTATCGTATAAACTCAAAATCGTTTCTAATTTACAAGGATCTAAACATATTCGAATTGCAAGAGATGAGGGTTTTTTAGGAAGGGGACGAGATGAGGGAAAAATCTAACCATAGCCACAAAGATTAAAGATACATACAAACAATGATGAACACATGGAAGGTTTATAAGGAAACGAAGAGTCTAGGTCGACTCTGGTCGACTCGCTTCGAGATTCCCTCTGATAACAACAAAAATCGAACAACCGGTAGAAGTAGTAGGCTAGATAGGGTAGCAAATCACTAGAGAATCTCATATCCGGTCAGGGATCGAAGGGTTTGGGGGATTTCAGGGTGACCGCTCTTTAGGGTTTGGGGTTCTCTGAGAGAGAAGAGACGAGGAGAGGATTTGGGGGTGTCGGTCTTTGGAGAATGAAGTAGAGTTTGGGGGTTAAGGTAGTTAAAAATGGAAGGTTTGTCATGGACCGTTGATCTTCTGATATCAACGACAAAGATCGATTACGGGTTGGGGCGGATTATAAAATTGGGTCAGGGCTTTGGGTTAGTGAATTGGAATGGGATTTTAATTGGCTAAGGGTCCGAATTTAAATATAGTTAAAGGGGTTATTTAAAATAATTACTTAATATTAAAAAAATGTAAAAAGTTATTTTCTGCATAGATAATGTATTTACACATGTGTATGGGTTATTATTGACTAACATGCAATTATAGTCTTAAAAATACAAATGTAATTGTAAAAATATGATTAATATATTTGAACACTTATATGAGCATAAAATGATGAATTTAGATGATTAAATCATCGTAAAGTAATATGAGGGATAATTATTGAATATTTATATAATTAAAAATACAGAAATAGATTGATTTAACACCTTTAAAAATTATAGAAATACTTGAACATGTCTGTAAATGCATGTACAAATACTAGGTATTCCTCTAATTCAATGATTTTCACTAATCTTTACATGTAATCTATCCAAAATCTAAGTATTTAACTAACATATAGTAAGAATTATTTACTTCCAAAAGCTTGGTGAAAACCCCCTCTCAAGAAGCTCTTAAATCCCCCAACAATGGGAGTGAAGTGAGTTAAAAATGTCTAAGGCCCGTATTAAATTTCAGTGATATCCGCACTTCCGATCATGGACCGCACCTGCACCCTCGCATTTGTGAAAAATGGTCCGCTTCTGCGGATTCACTGGGTCGGCTGGGGCTAGTTTTGCGGAAGGCCCACCGCTTCTGCTATTCTAAGCAGCCCACCCTTGGCCGCATCTACAAGTCAAAGTCTACACCTGCGAGCTAGCACATGCGGATGACTAACCACAGGTGCGGTTATGATAGAAGCTGGGGCTTCAACTCTTACTCATATTTTTCATCTTAGTCCGAGCCCTGTCTAATTGATGCTCGGCCTCGTCCGAACATACCTACAAGTTTGGAATGATAAAACGGATTCACACAACCCTTGATATGCCCGAATTATTAAAACTAGGAATCACACCCTAAAATCAATTGATTCAAACTTAGGAACTTCAAGTTCTTCAATTTACTTCCGATGCGCCGAAACGTACTTATAATACTCGGAATGATACCAAATTTTACGTGCAAGTCTTAAATGAAATTATGGGACTACTCCCGATCTTAGAATTCAATTCGGACCTCGATAACACCAAAACCCTCTCCAAACTAAATTTAAAGAACTTCAAAATTCTTAAAGAACCAACTTTCACTATTAGGCGCCGAAACGCTCCTGGATCATCCAAAATCTGATTCTAATATATGCTCAAGTACGAAATCATCATAAGAACTTATTTGATCTGTCGAATCCCAATTCTGAGATTGTTTACTCAAAATGTTAACTAAAGTTAAATTTAACCTTTTAAGTCTACCTTAAGGAACTAAAGTCATATTCTCTAATTCGGTGACTTTGACTGGAACAGTTTCCGAACCAGGAGAATTAGCAGGATTCATGAATAATAGATGTGTGTAAGTGAGTTTCGATACCATAGCTGCAAACAAACGAGCTTGATTAAGAAGAGATTTCACACGGTGCTTTGATAAATTGAATCGAAAATTGCGTATCAATTGATCTGATACCATACTAAAATGTAGAAATAACTGAGACGGATTCAGTCATTGAAGCTCGAGAAGCTTCTGTAAGAAGAAGAGAGGGAAAAGAGTGAAGAAGCAAAATGATAACCGTCTACTGTTCTATTGCTTTTCAATGTATTTGTACATCATCTCATCTTTCCTAATATTTGGATAATTGCTAACCACCAACTTCCACGTGTGCCTCATTTCTAGTAGCAATGTTACATTGTCATCTTATAACAAGCACAGAGAATGACAGACGTAAAGAGCAGTTATGTGTATAATCAAAAATTATTTTTTTCACTGTGTAATTTCATATTTTTAGCATTAACGGTGATAATATAATAAAAAATAATAAATAGAAAAATAATTCCGTTTACCCATTCCCATCCTTTCTAAAAGGTAAATGAACAAGGAGCTAAAATGTATAACATAGAAAAACACCAAAAGCATTTATTTTGAAACATATATATATATATAGAACTCTTTTTTCGTTCTGGTGTGTCTGATTATTATTTTTAATTTTAGAGTGAGAGAAAAAATAGCTTTTCAAAGATTTTGTTACCTATTAAAAAACTTCGATACTACAAAAATACTTAAAAGTTTTCCACCTCATTTTCCTCTTCATCCATTTTCTTTACTTTCTGTGCAAGTGTTCAAACCCCTCTAATCTCTTTTCCTGGTTTAAATATTTGGCGTTTTACTCTTTATTTTTTATGAATTTTGATATATGGTTAAAGTGATATTAGATTATGTACATTTGGTCCTAGATGGTAGAGTTTCTTGTCTAAAAATTATTTATTTTGCTAAAGATTCTTATTTTAATCAGAAAAGGGTTAAAATGTCCTTGAACAACAACAACAACAACCCAATATTATCTCATTTAGTGGGGTCTGGGGAGAATAGTGTGTACGCAGACCTTACCCCTTCCCTTGGGTAGAGAGGCTGTTTCCAAATAAACCGTCGGCATCCTTCCCTCCAAGAACTTCCTACCTTGCTCTTGGTGAGACTCGAACTCACAACCTCTCGATTGGAAGTGAGGGTTGCTTAACATCAGAGCAACCCCTCTTGCCTTAAAATGTCCTTGACTATAGTAAAAAATCTAAAATATCCTACAACTATTTATTGGGCAAAAAATATCTCTCTATCCACCTTTTCTTGTTCACTTATGTTCTTTGGCCATTAAGTCAATGCTGAATTTAAAAAATAATTATTTAAATTCCACGTGACAATTTTTTATTGGTCGAAATTAAAACATCTAACCTATTAGAAAGACCCACTCATATCTACCCGTTTTTCGGACTAATTCGCCCCAAACACTAACATGAATCTAATAAATATTTCAAGTTAAAAAAAAAAGACGTCCCACGTCCATTTAACCCATGGATTTACATGTGTTTATTTTCTTGATTAATCTCATGTATAGCATTGTCATCGAATAAATGTTCATGCACAAATTAAACAAACAAGAAAATCCTAGCATGAATGAGCCAATAATTTTCTTGGAAATAATGTGGGACGAAAAACTAGAGATAGTCCAATAGCTTAAGATATCTTCCAAATAATCATTTGGAGATCTTTCTGTTATGTGAAAATAACACTACTAGAATTCGGCCAAAAAGTAACCAAAAATTGGCGAGCAAATTTGGTCTGTCAAGAAAAGCGACCAAATTTGGTCGCCAAACTACCGAAAATAATAAAAAATATTTTCAATAATTTAGCGACCAAAGTTGGTCGCTATTTGGATGCACATTTAGTCAAAGTGTTGACTGGACTGGTCAGACTTACTTGGTAAAAGATAAACTGAGTTTAGCGGCCAATGTTGGTCGCAAAAGTGGGACCCACAATTTTTTTTAAAAATAATTTTATTATTATTTTATAAAACTTATAAAATATAAATATATATAATTTAAAACTTGCGACAAAAGTTGGCCCCTAACTGAAGGATAAGAAGATAGCGACCACCTTTGGTCGCTAAAGTGGGATACAACTATAATATTTTAATAAATACATATATTTATTTCAAAAATTTATAAAATATAAATAAATATAACTCAAAATTTAGCGACCAAAGATGGTAGCTTAAGGAAATCGAGACCATGTTAGTCGCCAATGTGTGACCGAGTTCTAGCGTTTAATAATTTTTATTATTAATTTAAATACTATATAAAATATAAATAAATCTGATTAAATTGTAATGATCAAATTTGGTCTCTAAATAAAATTCATGTATAGATAGTGACCAACTTTGGTCGCTAAATTAAATTCATTTAAAGTTAGCGACCAAAGTTGGTCTCTATATGGTCAAAATTAAAAATTACTTTTGTATTTACTATGTAAATAATATAAATGTAAGTCGTTAATACTTTTGTAATACACGGGATGAATAGTACTACGAAGCGGGCGTATGTGTCTATATATACAATATATATACTTACGCTATATAACTCACTAAGTATAAGTGTATGAGGTAATACCGTATCGAATATAACTTATATATATAATATATGTATTTACGCTATAATATGCACTAAGTATAAGTGTATGAGGTAATACAGCATCGATTACAACTTATATAGATACTTACGCTATATTATGCACTAAGTATAAGTGTATTAGGTAATACCGTATCGAATACAGCTTATATATATATGTATTTACGCAATACTGTGCACTAAGTATAAGTGTATGAGGTAATACCTTATCGAATATAGCTTATATATATATGTACTTACGCTATATTATGCACTAACTATAAGTGTATGAGGTAATACCGTACCGAATACAGATTATATATATAATATATGTATTTACTGTGATGTTCCGGCCTGTCGTCACGTGAGTTACCCCCTCGTTTTCCCTATTTTATGCTGCCATATGCTTCATTATATGTGTTGTAGAGTTTGAAGTGATTCGGACAGCGTTTGGATGGAATTGAGACAATTAGTCTCTTTAAGAGAAGGTTAGTTTGGAAAAGTCAACCGGATGTTGACTTATGGGTTATAGGGCTCCGAATGGACTTCCGATGGTTCGACTAGTTTTGGGTGGTGATTTATGACTCGAGAGTGAAACTGGAACTAAATTTGGATGTCCGGTGTATAATTAGGCTTGAATTGGGTAAGTTTGAATTTCGGTGAATTTCCGGTTGATAGGTGAGATGTTGATCCGGGGGTCGGAATAGAATTCCAAGAGTTGCTGTAGCTTTGTTAGGTTATTTTGGATACGTGTGCAAAATTTCAGGTCATTTGGACGTCGTTTGATCGAATATGAGTTTTGAAAGTTTTAGTTTAACTTAGACTTGAATCCGTCGTGAATTGATGATTTTTGTTGTTGGGCATGTTTTTATGATTGGAACTAGTTCGTATGATGTTTTGGGGTATGTTGGTGATTTTGGTTGAGGTTCCAAGGGCCTCGGGATGGTTTCAAGTGGTTATCGGAGGGTGTTTGACTGTTTGAAAGTTGCAAAAATGTTGCAGAAGGTTTCCTCTATACGATCGCTTAGGAGGCTGGGAGAGGGGTCTATTTTTGTGCTATGCGTTCGCACCAGGTGGTATGCGATCACATTGGTCTAGGATATTGAGCTTTGTGTTCACACAAGGGGGTATGCGTTCGCATAGGGGTGTTGGGCCTAGGATCCCCGGCAGTGGTGTGTTCTATGCGATCGCAGAGGTGCTATGGGATCGCATAGTGTTATTTTGGGAAGGAAGAATTTTTTGTTATGCGATCGCAATGGATGTGATGCAATCGCGTAGGGTAATAACTGGGCAGACATACATGTTTTAATGACATTTTATTCGCGACTTGGGTTCATTTTTTCCACTATTTTTGCACCACCTTGAGAGCTTGTTGGTAGATTTTGTAGTGGATTTCGACGGAAAGTGATTTGAGGTAAGTCTCATGGCCTAAATTCATCATTTAATCGAGAATTATCTATTAATTCTCTGAAATTTGGGTAAAAATTGAAGAAATTAGGGCTTGGGTTTTTAAATGAAAATTGGGGATTTTATGGCCCATTTGAACTCCGATTTTGATGAACTTTATATATACAGACTCGGGGCGAGACAAGAATTTCTATGATGTGAATTTTGTAATTTTTCGAGAAGTGGGCTCGGGGCTTGGGATTTTCCAAATTCGTGTTTTTGGGTGTTTTTCTAGTTCTTTCTATTGGGTTATGTCCCATTAGCCTATTATAACATATTCATTGTGGTTTTGGTCAGATTCTGCACCCGAGGAGGTCGATTTGAGAAGAAAGCGTAAGGCGAGCTAGGATTTTGGCCGGTTTGAGGTGAGTAATGGTTATTAAGGATATACTGAGGGTTTGATACCCTGTATTTTCACTATGCGGTGCTATGTTGAGATCAGACACGCGTCTTGTGATGAGCGTGGTGATGTATCTGCTGGGGACTCGAACTTGGTCCATCCCGATTGATGATTTACTATGCTTTTTGACTAAGGCTGAGCTTGTACTCGTATATTTTGGGCTAGTTGCCATGTTTGGGGCCTTGTGCCGATCTGTAGAACTCCTAAGGAGCATGTTGAGCCGATTGCTCTCACGTACCTATTGAACAAATACCATCTGTCCTGACTTTGACAGTAAATCATGAAATAAACTAGACGTAGAAACTTGCACCCCAAATGAGCAATACCTAGGGTTGAATACCCTATCTTACCTGAGTGGGCCCGAGAGGCCAAGTCATATTGACTGAGAGTGGTCAAGGACCCCGTATTGAGGGTAATGGATATATATACCGGATCGGGCTGCACGCTGCATCATTATATATATTATATTGGATCGGGATGCACGCCACAACAATATATATACAATATTGGATCGGTCTGCACGCCGCAACATTATATATATTATATTGGATCGGCTGCATGCCGCAATATTATATGTATTATATTGGATCGGGCTGCACGCCTCAGCATTATATCTATTATATAGATCGGACTGCACGCAGCAGTATTATAGCGCTCAGGCTGAAGGAGCCTCTCCAGAGTCTACACATACCCCTAGTGAGCGCAATGATATATTATATGGATCAGGCTGCACACCGCAGCATTATATATACTATATTGGATCGGGCTGCGTGCCGCAGCATTATATATACTATATTGGATCGGGATACGCGCCGCATCATTATATATATATATATATATATATATATATATATATATATATATATATATATATATATGGTATTGGATCGGGCTGTGCACCGCAGCAGTTTTAGTAATTAATCGGATGGAAAGAGACGTATTAATTAGTTTTCTCTCCCCTATTTAGCATTATTCACTGTCGTTATTGTTGATATTACAACTGTATAGTATTGTTACCGGATTCTTATATTCAGTTGTTATTTATTGCTATTACTCACTGAGTTGGAAGTGCTCACTCTACTCCCTGCACCTTGTGTACAGATACATGTATCCTGGAGGCTTAGTTGTGCTTATTTGCTGTTGCCTAGTTCGGTTCCGGAGATATCGAGGTAGCTGCTGGCGTCCGTAGGACCTGATCTCTCCTCTTATCTTTCTTTGCTTCCATATCTAGATTTTCTGTGTTTAGGATATTGTTCTCTGTACTTAGATGCTTAGACTTGCGATGTCTGATCCTTTGGGATGTTATTACTGTTGATTATGTTTTCTGCAGTATTTCTTTTGTTATCAAACTGAGAATTTAAAGCTAAAAATGGTATATAAGTTAATGATTTGGCTGGGAATATTTAAATGGTCGGGCTTGCCTAACAAGGTGTTTGGCGCCATCACGACCGGGGTTAGGGTCGTGACAAATTGGTATCAGAGCCTAGGTTACCAGGCCTCGCGAGTCATGAGCCGGTTTAGTAGAGTTTTGCGGATCGGTATGGAGACATCTGTTTTTATCCTCGAAAGACTGTAGAACCTTTAGGAAAAACTTCATATTCTTGAAATTTTTGCAATGCGACATTGTTGGTCCGAGAACTAAACTTCTGTATTCTATTCTCTCGCAGATGGCGAGAACGCGTGCTACCGAGCAAGGTGGATGACCACTATTTCCAACCACTAGAGGCCGAGGTCGCGGCCAAGGTCGAGGTCGAGGCAGAGGAGCAAGGGCAGCACCAGTTGACCCACCAGTTGCCCCCATTCAGGATCAGCCTCCAGGTGTAGAGGATCAGTAGCACTGCCCAGGCACCAGCAGTGCCTATTGTGATTCCGGGTCTTCAGGAGGCCCTGGCTCAGATCTTATCGGTTTGCACTGGCCTGGCTTAGGCAGTCTCAGCGATCGAAGCTACATCTCATACGAGGGTGGTCAGCAGACCCCCGCAACTCGCACTTCAGAGCAGGGTGCACAGGGTTTGCAGCCCCCAGAGGCACCACCAGTTCAGCCAGTTGCCCTTGTTCAGCCAGTTGTTCCAGTTCAGGGTGATGGGGTGCCAGTGATGCCAGATGACGAGTAGCGTCGTCTGGAGAGGTTCAGCAAGCTTTCATCTCCTACTTTTAGCAGTGCTCTGGGCGAGGATGCCTAGGGGTTTCTCGAAAATTGTCGACGCATGCTTCGGACAACGAGAATATTGGAGACTAGTGGGGGTATCTTTTACCACTTTTCAGTTCTCAGGAGCAGCCTTTACCTGGTGGGAGGCATATGAGCTGCATAGGCTGGTAGGTGCAGCGCCGTCATCTTGGCAAGAGTTCTCCACTATCTTCCTGGAGAAGTCGATACCTCGGTCGCAGAGGGAGGAATTACGCAGGTAGTTAGAGTGGCTTCATCAGGGGGATATGTCTGTGACGCAGTATGAGGTGAGATTTGCAGAGTTATATTGTTTTGCTCTATGGATGGTTTCGACGGATCAGGAGAGGCTCAAACGATTTGTAAATGGGCTCATTTATCCCATCCGTATTCTGAGGACTCGTGAGAAGGTCCTGAGTCGTACCTTTGAGGAGGCAGTGGATATGGCCCGTGATATTGAGATGGATCGCCGTGAGGAGAGAGAGGAGAGGGAGGCCAAGAGACCTCGAGGATCAGGTGGCTCCAGTTGTGCTCCGTCTAGGGGCCAGTTTTAGCAGTGTAGGGGTCGTTCTTTCAGGCCTCCACAGCCAGCTCGGCCGGAGTACCGTGGTTCATCTTCTGGTCGGGGTTTGTCTCATGCCCCA
Organism: Nicotiana benthamiana; assembly: GCA_034376525.1. Lineage (NCBI taxonomy): Eukaryota > Viridiplantae > Streptophyta > Magnoliopsida > Solanales > Solanaceae > Nicotiana > Nicotiana benthamiana. The sequence goes on along the minus strand of CM067338.1, from coordinate 127,759,273 downwards.
TCGTTTTAGGGTTCATCTCGACCGAGTTCTTCAGCCAGCTACTCTAGTGTGAGGGGTTCCCTTATGTCCAGCCCCCAGCGCCAGGGATTTTTTATGTGTGTGGCGAGTTTGGGCATATACGGAAGGATTGTCCCCGCCGTGCATCCAGTTCATCTCAGCAGAGGGGACAACCTTCATCTTCTGGCCTAGTGTCTTCAGCACCCGCCCAGTCCGCTAGAGGTGAGGATCAGGTAGTTAGGGGTGTTCCCAGAGGGGGAGGTCGATTCGGCGGTTGTCAGGCCCGTTGCTACGCTCTTCTGGGCAGGTCAAATGTTGTTGCTACAGATGCCAATTTTAAGTGTTATTTCAGTCTGCCACAGGGATGACTCAGTTTTATTTGATCCCGGATCCAAATATTCTTTTGTATCTTCTTATTTTGCTCATCATTTGGGGACTACCCGAGGGTGTCTTGCGTTACCTGTGCACGTATCTACCCCGGTGGGTGCTACTATTATTGTGGACCGCATGTATCGGTCCTGTCTTGTTAATATTGGGGGTCTTGAGACCCGAGTTGACTTGCTGCTATTGAGCATGGTAGATTTTGATGTTATTCTGGGCATGGATTGGCTATCACCGTGCCATGCTATTCTGGACTGTCACGCCAAGACAGTCACATTGGCTATGTCGGGTATTTCGATGATCGTGTGGCGTGGTAGGACTGATTATGTACCCAGCAGGGTAATCTCTTTCTTAAAGGACCAGCGGATGGTTGGGAAGGGGTGTTTTTCATATCTAGCCTTTGTGAAGGATGTTGGAGCTGAGGCTCCTAATCTTGATTCGGTTCTCGTGGTGAGGGAAATTCCTGATGTATTTCCAGCAGACCTGTCGGGCATGCCGCCGGACAGGGATATTGACTTCGGTATTGATTTGGTGTCGGGCACTCACCCCATTTGTGTTCCTCCCTATCGTATGGCACCAACAAAGTTAGAGGAGTTGAATGAGAAGTTGTAGGAACTCCTAGATAAGGGGTTCATTCGCCCGAGTGCGTCACCGTGGGGCACAGCGGTGTTATTTTTAAAGAAGAAGGATGGCACAATGAGAATGTGCATTGATTACAGATAGTTGAACAAAGTGACAGTAAAGAACAAGTATACACTACCCCGTATTGAGGATTTGTTTGACAACCTTCAGGGGGCAAAGGTATTATCAAAATTGATCTCCTTTCAGGCTATCACCAGCTGAAGATTAGAGATTCTGATATCATGAAGACAACTTCTAGGATGAGATATGGCCATTATGAGTTTCTGGTTATGTCATTTGGGATGACTAATGCCCCAGCTGCATTCATGCACTTGATGAACAGTGTATTTCAGCCGCATATGGATTCTTTTGTGATCGTGTTTATTGATGATATACTGGTGTACTCGCGTAGCCAAGAAGAGCATGCGCAACACTTGAGGGTGGTATTGCAGAGGTTGAGAGAAGAGAAGCTTTATGCAAAGTTCTCCAAGTATGTATTCTGGCTCCGTTCCGTGGCTTTTCTAGGATGCCTGGTGTCCAGTGATGGTATTCAGATTGACCCAAAGAAGATCGAGGCGGTGCAGAGGTTGACCAGACCATCCTCGGCTACTGCGATTCGGAGTTTCCTCGGTTTGGCAGGGTTATTACCGCAGGTTTGTTCAGGGATTTTCATCTATTTCTTTGCCTTTGACGAAGTTGACACAGAAAAATGCTTCATTTGTGTGGTCGGATGAGTATGAGGAGAGGTTCCAAAATTTCAAGTCAACTTTGACTACTACTCCGATACTAGTATTGCCATCAGCTTTAGGCTTTTACTCGGTATATTGTGATGCTTTGAGAGTTGGGATCAGATGTGTATTGATGCAGGAGGGTAGAGTTATTGCGTATGCTTCGCGTAAGCTAAAGCCTTATGAGAAGAACTACTCCGTTCATGACTTGGAGGTTGCTGCAATTGTTCATGCTTTGAAGATTTTGAGGCACTATATATATGATGTGTCCTGTGAGGTGTTCACGGGCCATCGCAATTTTCAGCACTTGTTTAAGCAGAAGGACCTCAATTTGAGATAGCGGAGGTGGCTTGAGTTACTCAAGGATTATGATATTACCATATTGTATCATCCGGGGAAGGCCAATGTAGTGGCTGATGCTTTGAGCCGGAAGGCGGTGAGTATGGGTTGCTTGACATACATTCCAGTTGGGGAGAGGCCCCTTGCGGGTTATTTTCAAGCCTTGGCTAATCGGATAGTGAGGTTGGATATTTCTGAGCCCAGTCGGGTGTTGGCCTGTGTGGTTTCCCAGTCTTCATTGTACGATCGCATCAAGGAGCGCCAGTATGATGACCCGCATTTGCTTGTCCTGAAGGACATGTCCAACATGATGATGCCAGAGATGTGGCTATTAGCAGTGATGGTGTATTGCTAATGCAGGGTTGGATTTGCATGCCCAATATGGATGGGCTCTGAGAGTTGATATTAGAGGAGGCCCACAACTCACGGTATTCTACTCATCCGGCTGCCGCAAAGATGTATCAGGACTTGAGATAGCATTATTGGTGGAAGAGAATGAAAAAGGACATTGTGAGTTATGTGGCTCAATGTCTCAATTGTCTGCAGGTCAAATGTGAACATCAGAGACCCGGTGGTGTACTTCAACAGATGGATATTCTATAGTGGAAATGGGAGAGGATTACTATGGACTTTATGAGTGGTCTCCCACGTACCTCGAGGAACTTTGATTCTATTTGGGTGATTGTGGATAGGCAGACTAGGTCTCCGCACTTCATTCCGGAGTGTTCCACCTATCCTTTGGAGCGGTTAACAGAGATTTTCATCCGTACGATTTTGCGGTTGCATGGGGTTCCAGTTTCTATTATCTCAGAGAGGGGTACTCAGTGTTCTTCCCAGTTCTTGAGGACTTTTCATCAGGAGTTGGTCACTCAGATTCAGATGAGCACGGCTTTTCATTAAGGACAGACGGGTAGTTTGAGTGTACTATCCAGATATTGGAGGACATGTTGTATTCATGTGTTATTGATTTTGGAGGTTCTTGGGCTGAGTTCTTGCCGCTTTCAGAGTTTGCATATAACAATAGTTATCATTCTAGCATTCAGATGGCGCTGTATGAGGCTTTATATGGGAGACGATGTAGATCTCCAGTTGGTTGGTTTGAGCCCGGTGAGGCCAAACTATTGGGGACAGAGTTAGTTCAGGATGCCTTAGAGAAAATGAAAGTTATCCGGAGAGACTTCGTACGGCTCAGTCGCGTCAGAAGAGTTATGCTGACCGGAAGGTTCGGGATGTATCTTATATGGTGGGCGAGAAGGTTTTGTTGAAGGTTTCGCCTATGAATGGCATGATGAGGTTTGGAAAGAAAGGGAAGCTGAGTCCGCGGTTCATTGGACCTTTTGAGATACTTAGGAGGATTGGGGAGGTGGCCTATATTCTTGCTTTGCCACCCATCATGTTGGGTGCTCACCCGGTATTCCATGTTTCTATTCTCAAGAAGTATGTTAGGGGCCCGTCTCATGTATTTGACTTCAACATGATCCAGTTGGATATGGACTTGACCTATGATGTAGAGCCAGTGGCTATTTTTGGTCGTCAGGTTCGAAAGTTGAGATCAAAGGACATAGCTTCGGTAAAGGTGCAGTAGAGAGGTCGGCATGTGGAGGAGGACACTTGGGAGACCGAGCAGGAGATGCGGAGCAGATATCCTTGTTTTTTTGAGGCTCCAAGTATGTTTCTTGACCTGCTCGAGGAAGAACGTTTATTTTAGTTGGGGAGTATGTGACAACCCGACCCGTCGTCACGTGAGTTACCGCCCCGTTTTCCCCTTTTTATTCTGCTATGTGCTTCATTATATGTGTTTATAGAGTTTGAAGTGATTCGGATAGAGTTTGGATGAAATTGAGACATTAGTCTCTTTAAAAGAAGGCTAGTTTGGAAATGTCAACCGGATGTTGACTTATGAGTTATAAGGCTCGGAATGGACTTCCGATGGTTCGACTAGTTATGGATGGTGATTTATGACTTGGGAGTGAAATCGGAACTGAATTTCGAGGTCCGGTGTAGAATTAGGCTTGAATTGGCTAAGTTTGAATTTCTGCGAATTTTCGGTTGATAGGTGAGATTTTGATCTGGGGGACGGAATGGAATTCCGAGAGTTGCTATAGCTTTGTAGGTAATATTGGATATGTGTGCAAAATTTCAGGTCATTTGGACGTTGTTTGGTCGAATATTTGATCGAATATGAGTTTCGGAAGTTTTAGTTTAACTTAGGCTTGTATCCGTCGTGAATTGTTGATTTGTGTGTTGTTGGGCGTGTTTCTATGATTGGAACTAGTTCGTATGATGTTTGAGGTTTTGAGGGCCTCGGGATGGTTTCGAGTTGTTATCGGAGGGTGTTTGAATGTTTGACAGTTGCAGAAGTTCAGCAGAAATGTTGCAGAAGGTTTCCTCTATGCGATCGCATAAGTGGCATTGCGATTGCATAGGAGGCTGGGAGAGGGGTCTATTTTTGTGCTATGCATTCGCCTATGTGGTATGCTATCGCATTGGTCTGGAAGATTGAGCTGTTTGTTCGCACAAGGGGGTATGCGTTCGCATAGTGTTGTTGGGCCTAGGGTCCCTGGCAGTGGTGTGTTCTATGCGGGTCATAGGGGTGTTATGCGATCGCATAGTATTATATTGGGAAGGAGGAAGTTTTTGCAATTCGATCGCAATGGATGTGATGCGATCGCATAGGGTAATAAATGGCCAGACAGACCTGTTTTAATGACATTTCATCCGTGACTTGGTTCATTTTTCCACTATTTTTGCACCACCTTGAGAGCTTGTTGGTAGATTTTGAAGGGGATATCAACGGGAAGTGATTGGAGGTAAGTCTTGTGGCCTAGATACGTCATTTAATCGAAGAATCATCCATTAATTCTCTAAAATTTGGGTAAAATTGAAGAAACTAGGGCTTGGTTTATGAAATGAAAATTGGGGATTTGTTGGCCCATTTGAACTCCGATTTTGATGAGCTTTATATGTACGGACCCGTGGCGAGACGAGGATTCCGATGATGTCAATTTTGTAATTTTTTGAGAAGTGGGCTCGGGGCTCGTATTTCGCTAACTTCGTATTTTTGGGTGTTTTCCGAGTTCTTTCTATTGGGTTATGTCCCATTAGCCTATTATAACATATTCCTTGTGGTTTTGGTCAGTTTTGCACCGGAGGAGGTAGATTTGCGAGGAAAGCGCAAGGCGAGCAAGGATTTTCGCTGGTTTGAGGTGAGTAATGGTTATGAATGATATACTGAGGGTTTGAAACCCCGTATTTGCACTATGCGGTGCTATGTTGAGATGAGACAGGCGTTTTGTGATGAGCGTGGTGATGTATCTGCTGGGGACTCGGGCTTGGTCCATCCCGATTGATGAATTACTGTACTTTTTGACTAAGAATGAGCTTGTACTCGTACATTTTGGGATAGTTTCCATGTTTGGGGCCTTGTGCCGATCTGTAGAACTCGTAGGGAGCATGTTGAGCCGATTTCCCTCACAGTACCTATTGAACACATACCATCTATCTTGACTTTGACTGTAAATCATCAAATAAACTGGACGTAGAAACTTGCACCCTAAATGAGCAATACCTAAGGTTGAATACCCTGTCTTAGCTGAGTGGGCCCGAGAGGCCAAGTCTATATTGACGGAGAGGGGTCAAGGACCCCGTATTGAGGGTATTGGATATATATATTGGATCGGGCTACACGCCGTAGCATTATATATATTATATTGGATCGGGCTGCACGCAACAGCATAATATATACTATATTGGATCGTGCTGCACTCCGCAACATTATATATATTATATTGGAACGGGCTACACGCTGCAGCATTATATATATTATGTTGGATCGGGCTGCACGCTGCAGCATTATATATATTATATGGATCGGACTGCACACCGCAGTATTATAGCGCTTGGGCTGAAGGAGCCCCTCCGAAGTTTGCACACACCCCAGTGAGCGTTGTGATATATTATATGGATCGGGCTGCGCACCGCAGCATTACATATACTATATTGGATCAGTCTGCGCGCCGTAGCATTATATATATTGTATTAGATCGGGCTGTGCGCCGCACAATGTTAGTAATTAATCGGACGGAAAGAGAAGTATTAATCAGTTTTCTCTCCCCTGTTTAGCATTATTCACTATCGTTATTGTTGATATTAGAACTGTATAGTGCTCTTACCAGATTTCTTATATTCAGTTATTATTTATTGCTATTACTCACTGACTTGGAATTACCCACTCTACTCCCTGCACCTTATGTGCAGATACAGGGATCCTGGAGGCTTAGTTGTGCTTATGTTTTGTTGCCTAGTTCGGTTCCGGAGATATCGAGGTAGTTGCTGGCATCCGCAGGACCTGATCTCTCCTCTTATCTATCTTTTCTTCCATATCTAGATTTTTTGTGTTTATGATACTGTTCTGTGTATTTAAAGGCTCAGACATGTGATGCCGGATCCTTTGGGTTGTTATTATTGTTGATTACGTTTTCCGCAGTATTTATATTGTTATCAAACTGAGAATTTTAAGCTAAAAGTGGTATTTAAGTTAATCATTTAGATGGGAATGTTTAAATGGTCGGGCTTTCCTAACAAGGTGTTTGGCGCCAACTTGATCGGGGTTTGGGTCGTGATATTTACACTATATTATGCACTAAGTATAAGTGCATGAGGTAATAGTTCACATTTGCGAAACTCCCCCTTGTAGCCTAGAGTTTGCATTTGCGAACAAATGTTCGCGTTTGCGTAACTCCCCTTTTTATCCTAGAGTTCGCAAATATGAACTATAGAGAACCCTTCATAGTTCGCAATTGCTAACTAAAAGCTCGCATTTCCCAAGCGTGTTGAGTTCGCAATTGTGAACAAATCTTCGCAATTGCGATACCTGCACCTGTATATTCAGACTTAAACGACTTTTGAAGCTCATTTTCCACATTTTTCAAAACTTAAACACCTCTGGCAATTTTTCCATAAACTCCCTCTTCTTCAAATCTTTGGTAAGTCAACTTTTAACTAATTTATTCAATCTTTAACATCTTTTATCATGATTTCATCTTAAAATTAAAGCTTTCAATGGGTAAAAATGGGGATTTGGAGTAGACCTAGGTTTATTTAAAATTTAGGGATATTGACCTCAATTTGAGGTCGGATTTCAAAACAAATCATAGATATGAAGTCGTGGGGAATGGATAACCCAATTTTGGTTTGAACCTCAGGGTTCGACAACGGGGGCCCGGGGGAATTTTGGGAATTTTTGTTTAAAACTTTAGGAAATTCATTCTTATGCATTCAAGTTGATTTAACTAGCATTTGTTAATACATTCGAGTAAATTGTGATTAGATTCGACCAGTTTTGTAGCAAATTCGAGGGGTAAAGCTATCCTAGAGGCGTGAATTGAGTTTGGAGCTTTTGAGGTAAGTGTTTGATCTAACTTTCGCTTGAAAGAATAGGATTAGGGTGTTTGATTTCTATTTGCTAAATGATCGAGTATGGTGTATATGCATGGTGACGAGTATCCATACACCGTTGTCTAGCATGACCATTAGTCGCAGTTGCTTTTAAATTTGAAAGATGTCAAAGAATTGAGTTAATTACTCGCTAAATAAATTGTGAAGTGATAGTTGGGAAGAAAATGAGTTAAAGAAGGAAATGTGGTATTTTTCCCTTGCCGGGACTTATTGCTGATTCGTTTGCCCTTGCTGGGACTTATTGTTGATTTGTTCTCCCTTGCCGGGATATTTGGGTTGTTAGTTGTACCCTTGTTGGGTTTAACTGTTGCATTGTTGTTCTTCCCTAGTGGGACCTCCTTTGGAGAGATTATTAGAGATAATGAATTATAATATGGGATCGTATGGCACGCCGACCATTTATGAATTTTAATACGAGATGGTGTGGCATGCCGATCACAACTTATATTGATAATTGTTATTGGCCTGAGATACCAGTGACATTGTGCACGGAAAAAACGGGATCGTGTGGCGCGCCGTCCACTTATATACTACACTATGGAATCGTGTGGCGCGCCTTCCACTTAGATTATACATTATAGGATCATGCGGCCCACCGTCCACTTAGATTATACATTATGGGATCGTGTAGCGCGCCGTCCACTTGGATTATACATCATGGGATCGTGTGGCACGCCGCCCACTGTAGATATGTGTATCATGAAACCCGGAATAGATGTGTTGTTGTTTCTGATGTTCTATTTTCATCTAGTACTCCCGGATAGCATGTCCCATCCCAGCTTCATTTGTATTATTTTGTTATTTTTTCTTTCCCGTACTTGTATATCACATTTCACAGGTCGATTGTGGTAGGTCGTGTCTAGCCTCGTCACTACTTCGCCGGGGTTAGGCAAGGCACTTACGAGCACATGGGGTCAGTTGTGTTGATGCTACACTTCTGTGCCTCTTGTGCACAGGTCAGGAGACATCTTACAGACCGCAGCAGTAGATTGGGAGCGTGCCTTAAGTCCAATGACTCGTAGGTAGTTCGCTGGTGTTCGCGGGCCCCGAGTATCTTCCATTTCATTTCAGTTTGTTTATTTGTATCGAAACAGACTCTTGTGTAATTTCTTTTAGACTGATGTTTTTAGTATTCCTTAGTAGTCTGTGAGTGGTGACACCAGATATTGGGTAGAGACTTGTTACAAACTTCTGCACTTTACTGTTTTTTTGGTTAAAAGTCTTCCGCGTATTTATAATTATTTATTTAAGTTTATTATATTGTTTAGATTAAAGCTTGTGAAGTATTTAAAAAGGTTGGATTTTTTAGCTTCGATAGTAGGCGCCATCACGACGCCGGTGGTGGGAAATTCGGGTCGTGACATGTTTGTATCAGAGCACTAGGTTACTAGGTTCTCACACATCACGGAAAAGCTCGGTAGAGTCTGAGGGGTCATTACGGAGGCATCTGTATTAATCCCCCAGAGGCAACAGAGTTAGGAAAAATTCCACTTTGTTCATTCCTATTGTGCGATTCTGTTTCTCAAGTATTGATTGTCGTTCTACTATGTTCCTTCGCAGATGGCGAGAACACGTGCGTCTTCTACTACTGTGCAGCATCTTGATCTCCCAGCAGCAGCTCTCGCAAGGGGCAGGGGCAGAGGCCGTGGTAGGGGCAGGGCTCAGCCCCAGGCAACAGTTGTAGAGGTGGAGCCTCAAATTGACTTTGATGAGGAGGTTCCAGCCCCAGCAGCTCCAGTGGGCCCAACTCAGGTCCCAGGAGGGGTTATATTTTCCCCAGATCTCCAGGATGCTCTCATTCATATAGCAGGTTTTATGGACGATGTCACTAGAGCGGGTTTGCTGCCAGTAGCACCGGCCACTTCTCAGGCTGGATGAGGGGTTAAGACTCCTGCTACGCGTACTCTGGAGCAGGTAGCTCCCTGGACTCAGGTTCAAGTGGTTCAGCCCGCAGTGGTAGCTCAGACAGTATTACAGCTCAGGCCAGTGGTGGAGCGGCCATGTCTTCGGATGCTTTGTGGAGACTTGATCGGTTCTCCAAGTTTTTCACCACCACCTTCAGCGGTGCTTCTACAGAGGACTCCCAAGACTTCATATGCAGCTTTCGTGAGGTCCTTCGGACCATGGGTATTTTAATGACCAATGGGGTCGACTTCTCCACTTTCTGCCTAGCAGGATTCGCCAAGACTTGGTGGAGAGATTTCTGTTTAGCCAGGCCAGCGGCTTCACCATCATTGACCTGGGATCAGTTTTCCGAGCTATTTCTGGGGAAGTCTCTCCTAGTTACTCGGAGGGATGTCCTTGGCAGGCTGTTTGAGCGTCTTCAGCAGGGCTCTATGTCAGTTATGCAGTATGAGACTCGATTTATTAATCTCGCACGTAGTTCTATTGTGATACTCCCCACCGAGAGAGAGAGGGTGCGGAGGTTTGTGGATGGGTTGGTTCAATTGATCCGTGTTCAGATGGCCATTAGAGTAAGATTACATTTCAGGAGGCAGATGATGGTGCCCGCCGGATAGAGATGGCACTTTCTCAGGGAGGTGGTCAGGGGTCTAATAAGAGGCCTCGACAATATGGTAGATTTAGTGGTACCTAATCTGGAGGTAGGGATTCACATGACAGAGGAAATCCCCCGAGGCCCTTCCAGTCAGCCCTCCAGGCTTCTCACGGTATTCCAGGCGATCGCAGTTTACAGTCGCAGTAATTTGCCCAGCAGCTCTTCAGTTCACCATCGGCGCCTATCAGTGCACAACCGCTTTGATATTCTCTGCAGCCGAGGGCTTGCTTCACTTCCTGCGACTTGAGGCACATTGCCAATTATTCCCCTCGAGCTTCCAGCAGTTCATAGCAGCAGGGTCCTCATCCCATGATTCAGGCAACAGGTGGTCCATCGGCCACCAGCCAGCTAGAGCGGGGGTAGAGGCCATAGAGGTGGAGGTAGGGGTCATAGAGATGGAGCTTAGACCGCTAGAGGCAGGGGTCTGCCGTAGTAGATCGTCCCAGAGACACAGTTTAGGGAGGTGGGGCCAGCCCCATTGTTACATTTTGCCAGCCAGGCCAAAGGCTAAGTCATCAGATGTTGTGATTACAGGTACTGCTCTGGTCTGTGATAGGGGTGATTCTGTGTTATTTGACCCGAAATCTATGTATTCTTATGTGTCGTCCTAGTTTGCACCCTATTTAATCATGACTAGTGAGGCTTTGTGTTTTCTGTATATATGTCTGCGCTGGTGAACGATTCTATTATGGTGGTTTGGGTAAATCATTCATGTGTGGTAGTCTTTGATGGTTTCTAGACCTGTGTCGACTTATTGCTTTTAGATATGGTAGGCTTGACGTTATATTGGGAATTTATTTGTTGTCCCCGTGCCATGCTATTTTGGATTGTCCCACCAAAACCGTGACCTTCGCTTTACCAGATTTGCCCCACTTAGAATGAAGAGGGATTTTATATCGTTCGACTCGCAGCGTGATATTGTATGCGAAGGCTCGACACATGGTTAAGAAGGGATGTTTAGCTCAATTGGCGTATGATCGCGACTCCAGTGCAAAGGTTCCTCCCATTGGTTCTGTCTTGTTCGGGAGTTTCCCCGATGTTTTCCCTTCAGACCTGCCGAGCATTTCGCCTGACAGGGATATTGATTATTGTATTGATCTGGCGCCGGGCACTCAGACTATTTCCATTTTTTCGTATCGCATGATGCTTTCAGAGTTGGAATAGTTAATGGAGCAGCTTCAGGATTTTCTTAATAAGGGTTTCATTAGGCCCATTGTTTCGCTTGGGGCGCACCATTGTTATTATGAAGAAAAAGGACGGTTGGATGAGTATGTGAATTGATTATCTGCAATTGAACAAAGTGACATGTGTGAACAAGTATCCACTACCGAGGATTCATGATACGGGTCGATCAGCTTCAGAGCGCCAAGGTGTTTTCAAGGATAGATTAGGAATCTGGTTACTATTAGTTGAGGATTAGAGTATCCGGTGTCCGTAAGATCATTTTCCGCACTGGATTAGGGCATTATGAGTTCTTGGTGATATCATTTAGGTTTACAAATGCCCCGGCAGCGTTCACGGAGTTGATGAAACGAGTGTTAAGGACCTATTTGGATTTGTTTGTGATTGTATTCACTGAGATACAGACGTTTTTAGGGTTAGCTGGTTGTTACAGACATTTCCTGGAGGGGTTTTCATCCATCGTAGCCTCGATGGATAGATTGACCCAGAAGAGTGCCCAGTTCAGGTGGTCAGACGAGTACGAGGTGAGCTTCCAGAAGCTCAAAATAGCTCTGACTACGACACCTACATTGGTTTTGCCCACGGGATCTGGGCCTTATACGGTTTATTTTGATGCTTCCCGTATCGGGGTTGGCACAATGTTGATGCAGAATGGCAAGGTCATAGAATATGCTTCGAGGCAGTTGAAGATACTTGAGAAGAATTATCCAATTCATGACCTAGAGTTGGCATCCATTGTTCATGCCTTGAAGATCTAGAGGCATTATTTATATAGGGTGACGGGTGAGGTGTACACAGATCACAAGAGCCTTCAGTACTTGTTCAAACAGAAGGAGTTAAATTTGACACAGCGGAGGGGGTTGGAGTTGCTGAAAGACTATGATGTTTCTCTCTTATACCACCCGGAAAAGGCCAATGTGGTGGTCGATGCATTGAGTAGGAAGTTTGCCAGCATGGGTAGTCTTGCCTATTTTCCGGTCAGCCAGAGAACGATTGCCTTGGATGTCAGGCCTTTGCCAATAGATTTGTGAGATTGGATATTTATGAGTCCAACAGGGTGTTAGCTTGCACGATTTCTCATTCGTTGTTGATGGAGTGCATTTTAGAGCAACAGTTTGATGAACCCCATTTGTGTGTACTGAGGGACACGGTACAGCGTGGAGGTGCCAAGAAAATGACACTGAGAGATGATGGTGTATTTACATTGCAAGGGCAAGTTTGTGTGCCCATTGTTGATGGCATTCGGGAATCGATCTTAGCGGAGGCCCATAACTCTCAGTATTTTATTCACTCGGGCGTCGTGACTATGTACCAAGATTTGAGACAGCATTATTGGTGGCACAGGATAAAGAAAGATAATGTCGCATATGTGGCTCGTTGTCTGAATTGTCAGCAGGTGAAGTACGAGCATCAGAGGCACGGTGGGTTATTTCAGAGGATTGAGCTTCCCGAGTGGAAGTGGAAGAGAATCACCATGGACTTTGTTACTAGCCTTTCGATGAATCGAAAGAAGTTTGATGTTATATGGGTTATTGTTTATAGGTTGATCAGGTCAGCGCATTTTATTCTAGTTGCCACCACATATACGTCCGAGAGATATGCTGAGATTTATATCAGGGAGATCGTTCACCTTCATAGGGTGCCCATATCTGTTTTTTGGGACCGAGGTCAGCAGTTTACTTCGCATTTCTGGAGAGTGGTATAGCATGAGTTGGGCACCCAGGTTCAGTTGAGTACAGCATTTCACCCCCAGACGGACGGTCAGTCCGAGAGGACTATTCAGATTCTTGATGATATCCTTCGAGCCTGCGTTACTAATTTTGTAGGCTTGTGGGACTAGTTCTTGCCATTAGTAGAGTTTACCTACAACAACAGCTACGAGTCTAGTATTCAGATGGCTCTATATGAGGCGTTGTATGGTAGGCCGTGTCGGTCCCCAGTCGGATGGTTTGAGCCGGGAGAGGCTAAGTTATTTGGTAAAGATCTAGTACATGAGGCCTTGAATATGGTCAAGATCATCCAGTACAGACTTCTATTAGCTTAGTCATGGCAGAAGAGATATGCATATCGTAAGGTCATGGATGTTTCATTCATGGTTGGTGAGCGAGTATTGCTCCTTGTATCGCCTATGAAAGGCGTGATGAGATCTAGGAAGAAGGGCAAGCTTAGCCCTGGGTTTGTTGGCCCATGTGATATTATCGATCGCGTGGAGAAGGTGGCATATAGACTTGCCTTGCCGCCTAGCTTGTCATCTGTGCATCCGATTTTTATGTATCCATGCTTCGAAAGTATCACGGCAATCCTGCCCACATGTTAGATATTAGTGCTGTCGAATTAGACAAGGATATGTCATATGAGGTGGAGCCGGTGGCTATTTTAGACTGGCAGGTTTGACAGTTAAGGTCGATGATTTTTCCTTCAGTGAATGTTCAGTGGAGTGGTCAGCCTGCTGAGGCATCAACCTGGGAGTCCGAGTCTGATAAGCAAAGCCGTTATCCCCATCTATTCTTTGACTCAGGTACTTATATCTTTTGTCCTTTCGAGGACGAACAGTTATTTTAGAAGTGGAGGATGTGACGACTCAAAGGGTCATCACTATAATTCTCTCTTTAACCGTGATTCTGAGGTCTTGAATACCTCTTATTTGGTTGCCTTAATTTGCGTGCGCAGTCTGGGCGCGAAGCCAAAAAGATTTTATGTGAAAATATATGAAGTATATGTTAAAAACTATGAATTTTGATAATAATCTTGATATAGTTGAATTTAGTTAACATTTTGGGTAAACGGACCCGGACCCATGATGTGACGGTCTCGGAGGGTCCGTAGAAAAGTATGTGACCCGGGTGTATTCCCAGAATAAAAATCCGAGGTCCCGGGTCCGAGTACAGAATTTTTGAAAGAAATTATTTATTTGAAATTCATATGAGAAATTGAAATGGAAATGAGTTAGAAAGTGATGGTATTGGGCTCGTATTTTGGTTCTAACGCCTAGTACAAGTCTTAAATGAGCATTAAGCGCTATCTGCAAAGTTTGGTTGAAAACGGATGTCATTTGACGTGTTTTGGACATGAAAACGATAAATAGAAGTTTTATGGAAAGTTGGTAGAAATCATATGTTTTGAGGTTTGATTCTATGTAAATGATGTTATTTTGGCGATTTGATCGCACGAGTAAGTCTGTAGGATGTTTTTAGGATTGTGTGCATGTTTGGATTGGAGCCCCGAGGGCTCGGGTGAGTTTTGGATATACCACGAGTTAATTTTTGGCATGTTAGAAAGCTGTTGGTATTCACGACCTGCAGTGTTCGCAAATGCGAAGTCCCCCTTTGTAGCTCAGAGTTCGCATTTGCGAAACTCCCCTTTGTATCCCAGAGTCCGCACTTGCGAACAAATGTTCGAATTTGAGAAACTCCTCCTTGTAGCCTAGAGTTCACATTTGCAAACAAATGTTCACATTTGCGAAACTCCCCTTTGTAGCCTAGAGTTCGCAAATACAAACATTTGTTCACAAATGTGAACTCTGCAGAACCCTTTATAGTTCACAATTGCGAATTAAAAGCTCGCATTTCCCAAACCTGCTGAGTTCGCAATTGCGAACAAATCTTTGCAATTGCGATACCAGCACCTGTATGTTCAGACTTAAACGATTTCTGAAGCTCATTTCCACATTTTTCAAAACCCAACCACCTCTGGAGATTTTTCCACGAACTCCCTCTTCGTAAAATCATTGGTAAGTCAACTTTTAACTAATTTCTTCAATCTTTAACATCTTTTATCATGATCTTAGCTTAAAATCAAAGCTTCCAATGGGTAAAAATGGGGATTTGGGGATTTGGACCTCAATTTGAGGTCCGATTTCAAAACAAATCATAGATATGAACTTGTGGGGGAATGGGTAAACCGGTTTTGGTTCGAACCCAGGTTTTGACAACGTGGCCTCTGGGGCATTTTGGGAATTTTTGGGTAAACTTTGGGAAATTCATTCTTATGCTTTCAAATTGAATTAACTAGCAGTTTTTGATACATTTGAGTAAATTGTGATTAGATTTGACCGGTTTTTTGGCGAATTCGAGGGGTAAAGCTATCCTAGAGGCTTGAATTGAGTTTGGAGCTTTCGAGGCAAGTGTTTGATCTAACTTTGTCTGGAGGGAATAGGATTAGGGTGTTTGATTTCTATGTGCTAAATGATCAAGTTTGTTGTATAGGCATGGTGACGAGTATCTATACACTAGTGTCTAGCATGATCGTGAGTCGTAGTTGCTTTTAAATTCGAAAGATGTGAAAGAATTGTGTTAATTACTTGCTAAATATATTATGAAGTGATAGTTGAGAAGTAAATGAGTTAAGGAAATAAGTGTGGTATTTCTCCCTTGACGAGACTTATTATCTGTTCATTTCCCCTTGCTGGGACTTATTGTTGATTTGTTCTCCCTTGCTGTGATATTTGGGTTGTTAGTTGTACCCTTGCTGGGTTTAATTGTTATATTGTTGTTCTTCCCTATTGGGACCTCCTTTGCAGAGATTATATAGAGATAATCAATTATAATATGGGATCGTGTGGCACGCGGACCACTTATGAGATATAATACGGGATCGTGTGGCACGCCGACCACAACTTATATTGATAATTGTAATTGGCCTGAGATGCTGGTGACATTGTATACAGAGAAAACGGGATCGTGTGGCGTGCCGTCCACTTATATAATTCACTATGGGATCATATGGCGCACCGTTCACTTAGATTATACATTACGGGATCGTGCGGCGCGCCGTCCACTTAGATTATACATTATGGGATCGTGTGGCGCGCCGTCCACTTGGAGCAAAAATCATGGGATCATGTGGCATGCCGCCCGTTGTAGATATGTGTATCACGAAACCCGAAATAGATCTGTTGTTGTTTCTGATGTTCTGTTTTCATCTAGTACTCCCCCATAACATGTCCCATCCCAGCTTTGTTTGTATTATTTTGTTATTGTTTCTTTCCGGTACTTATATATCATATTGCACAGGTCGATTGTGGTAGATCCTGTCTAGCTTTGTCACTACTTCGACAGGGTTAGGCCAGGCACTTACCAGCACATGGGGTCGGTTGTGCTGATACTACACTTTTGTACCTCTTGTGCACTGGTTAGGAGATAGCTTACGGACCACAGCAGTAGATTGGGAGCGTGCCTTTAGTCTAGAGACTCCTAGGTAGTTCGCTGGCATTCGCGGGCCCCGAGTCTCTTCCATTTCATTTCAATTTGTTTATTTGTATCGAGACAGACTCTTGTGTAATTTATTTCAGACTGATGTTTTTAGTATTCCTTAGTAGTCCGTGAGTGGTGACACCAGATATTGGGTAGAGACCTGTTACAAACTTCCGCACTTTACTATTGTTTTCGTTAAAAGTATTCTGCGTATTTATAATTATTTATTTAAGTTTATTATATTGTTTAGATTAAATTTTGTGAAGTATTTAAAAGGGTTGGATTGCCTAGCTCCAATAGTAGGCCCCTTCACGACCCCGGTGGTGGGAAATTCGGGTTGTGCCACGAAGAGTGTGTCGGAAGCCTTCATCAGAGTAATCAAGGACATGTATAATAGATCTAATACTAGGGTTAGGACAGTGGGTGGTGACTCAGACAATTTCCCGGTGGTTATGGGGCTCCATCAAGGATCGGCGCTTAGCCCTCTCTTGTTTGCCTTGGTGATGGATGTTCTAACCCATCATATTCAAGGGGATGTGCCTATGTGTATTCTATTTGTTGATGACATAGTATTGATAGACGAGACGAGAGTCGATGTGAATGAGAGGCTAGAGGTATGGAGATAGACTCTCGAATCTAAGGGTTTCAAAATAAGCAGATCTAAGACTGAATACCTGGAGTGAATGTTTAGCGCTGAGCCGAGCGAAGGCAGGGACGTGAAGATTGGATCTCAGGTCATCACCAAGAGGGATAGTTTCAGATATCTTGGGTCGGTGATTCAAGGGGAGGGAGAGATTGATGGGGATGTCACAAATCGTATAAGAGCAGGGTGGTCGAAGTGGAGGCTTGCATCAGGAGTCCTGTGTGACAAGAAAGTGCCACAGAAACTCAAGGAGAACTTTTATAAAGATGTGGTTAAACCTGCCATATTGTATGGGGCGGAATGCTAGCCGGTGAAGAATTCTCATGTTCACCGAATGAATATTGCGGAGAAGAGGATGCTCAGGTGGATGTGCAGGCTCATCAGGTTAGATAAGATTAAGAATGAAGTTATTCGAGAGAAGGTGGGGGTGGCCCCGGTGAATGAGAACATGCGTGAAGCGATGCTCAGGTGGTTCGGGCTTGTGCGGAGGAGAAGTCCTGATGCCCCGATTAGGAGTTGTGAGCGACTGGCGGTGGTCGGCGCGAGGCGAGGAAAAGGGAGGCCTAAGAGGTATTGGGGAGAGGTGATTAGGCATGACATGGCTAGAATGCATATTTCCAAGGACATTGGCCCTTGATAGAAAAGTCTGGATGTGTAGTATCAGGATTGTAGGATAGGGGCTCCTAGAATTTTTCGTACTCCTTTTTTGGGGTTGGGTGAGTCTTGTCGGGGCTATCCATAGATGATTTGTGCATTGGATTATATCCCCCTTATGGTAGTTATTAATGGTAGTTACTGTTTGAGATTATTACATGTCATTTTATTTATGGTTCTTATGCTTAAATAACTATTTACGTGATTTCTGCTGGAGTTAATAATGCTATTTTTTTTTTGTTTTCCCTTTCCTTCCCTAAGTCGAGGGTTGATTGGAAACAGCCTCTCTGCCCTTTTCAGGTAGGGGTAAGGCTTGTTTACGTATTACCCTCCCCAGACCCCACCTTGTGGGACTATACTGGGTAGTTGTTGTTGTTATGTATGAGTTGAACCGTTAGGATATGACTTGATCTTTTGTGGATAATAATTGAAGATTTCATGTATGAGTTGAACCTTTAGGATACAAATTGAACCTTTTAGGTATGAGTTGAACCTTTAGGATATGAATTGAAATTTTTGTTTATGTTTTTGAATTTTAGATTGCAGGAGGATTTTGTAGAAGAGGTTGATGATGTTATTAGACATGCAATGGAACTTCCACCAAGAATAACTAAGATAAATTACCTTGCAGAATGTGTCTTTAATTGTTATTCTCATTGTAGCGACAATGATGATGACAAGGCAATGGCATGTGTTTCAAATAGTGATGGTGTAGGTAGGATTTTAATATTTCCTAAGTAGATAAAAGAAGAGCTTATAGAGGAATTCTATACTTCATTTTCCATGAGGAAAATAAGTTTATTTGAGAGTGACGAGGTTGATAGAGATGGAATGTGTTCCGTCGGTCATGACGGTTCCCACAAAAAAGGGATCATAAGTGTAAAGATCTGAACCGTTGTCACATGCGTTGCCGCTCGTTTTCCCCATTTTTTTTAAATGTTTCAATATATGTGTTTTGATAATTTGAAGTAATTCGGATAGAGTTCGATTAGAAATGAGATAGTTAGTCTCTTTATGAGAAGATTAGTTTGGAAAAATCCAACGAATGTAGACTTATGCGTTAGAGAGATTGGAATGGATTTCCGACGACTCGGCTAGTTTTGGGTGGTGATTTAAGACTTAGGAGCATAATCGGAACTGAATTTGGAGGTCCGGTGTAGAATTGACTTGAATTGGCTAAGTTTGAATTTTGGCGGATTCTGGTTGCTAGGCGAGATTTTGATCCGGGTGTCAGAATGAAATTCCGACAGTTGTAGTAGTCCGTACGGTAATTTTGGATATACGTGCAAAGTTTAAGATCATTCGGAGGTGTTTAAGTTTGGTTTTGGATCAAATGCAAGTTTCGGAAGTTTTACTTGAACTTAGGCTTGAATCTGTGATAATTCGATGACTTTGATGTTTATGATAGTGTTGTTATGTTACGAGCAAGTTGGAATGATGTAATACAACATATATGTGCGTTTGGTTGAGGTCCCGAGGGCCTCATGATGATGTCGAAGGGTTAAACGGGGAATTTTGAGTGTTGTTGCAGGATTGGCACCTGACTTCTAGTACTTACGCATTTGCGAAAAAGGATCCGCAGATGCGACTTAGCTATCGCAGAAGCGGTCCAGGAGGGACGAGAGTGTTTCCGAAAAAGCGGATGGTGAGCCGCATCAACGGGGTCCGCAAATGCAAAAATGGAGTCGCAGAAGCGGAAAGGAAGGCCCGCAGAAGCAGAATTTTGGGTCGCAAAAGCGGAAGCCCAGGGATTTATTGAAACTGCAGAAGTGGTCCTGCAAAGGCGGTTACGGGACCGCAGAAGTGAAAAATGCTGGAGGGTTTAATGAAATAGTGTTTACGAATTTCAGAAGTTAAGAAAACATTTTAGACTTCGGGAAGAGGCAATTTTGGGTGATTTTTAGGAGAAAACGAAGGAGTTTCATCAAATTCGATGCTCGTAGAAGGGTTTTTCAAGAGGAAAAGGCATTGCGGACCAGTCTATGACCGGTTAGAGGTGAGTAGTTTGTATAGATGATGGCCTACGGGTTTAAAACCACGGTTTATCATATCCTGACGCTATCTTAAGGCGTGACTCGCACCCCATTGCAGGTGCGGGATTTTATATGATTGGGGTCTGTGACTTGGTCCATCCAGTGTGCCAAAATATAACTTTTGGGCGGCTGATACGTATATTCTATTGTTGAAAATTGGTCTTATTGCCATATCTGGGGCGTTGTGCCGATTTGTAGCATCTGTCTAGGATGAACGTCATTGTGATAGCATGATTTGTATAATCATCGATCTCAGTCCTGTGTCTAATCACTGTTATGAAATGCTAAGTCACTTTCCTGAAACTAAATAATTAAATTATATTCTTCTTAATAATTGGAACTGGAAAATAAATTAAATCTGTTATGTGACTCATATGCATATTGTGGACTGAGTATGGGTTAGGCTGCACACCGCAGCAGTGATATGATGATATACGCTTGGGCTGAAAGAGCCCCTCCTGAGTCTTCACACGCCCGCAGTGAGCGCCGTCGATGTTAAATAGATCTGGTTGTACGCCGCTGCAGTTTCATGTGCATTGCATCGCATCTTTGCATGATACTTGACTGATATATTTGATATTTCTTTGCATTTTGTTCGTAGTTAAGGTGTCAGACTGTTAGTTTTAGCTTTGCTTTGTGGAATTTCATGGATTTCTTATCTTCAGACATTTTATATGCTTATTACTCACTGACTGGGTAGTACTCAATCCTACTCCCTGCACTTTGTGTGCAGATTCAGGTGTACCGGAGGCTTAGCTGAGCAAGTCGTTTTCTCTAGAGATTGTTCAGAGTTGTTGAGGTAGCTGTTTGATGTTCGCAGGACTTGGCTACTCTTCTTATTCCAGATTTTATTATTATATACATTTCCAGACTTTTGGTATTTTCATTCAGATATTATTATCCAGATTTTTTTAGAGGCTCTAGAGTCGTGACCCCAGATCTTATGGGAGTGTTTATTGGTTTTCGCATCTTTTCATATTATTCTATTAATATTATTGGACTATTATTCTAAAATTATTTCAGTTCTCCTTAAATTGTCGGTTTTGAGACTTAGCGCTAAATTGGGAGCGATTTTTGGTTAGGCTTGCCAAGCTTTACGGTTGGGCGCCATCACGACCGGGTTTGGGTCGTGACAATAAGACTGTATGATGACAGAGATTTTAGGAAGTTTTGTACTCGACTTTCTTCCAAGCTTAATAAATACAAGATTAATGTGATATTGGTGATAGTTTGTCGGATTCAGACGGCGATTTGACGGACAAAAGTATGGAAATTTTGATTAACATTGGTCACCAAATTTATATTATTAAATTAATAAAGTGTCACGATCCTAGTTTACCGATTTTGAACCTGTCATGACGGCACCTAGTATTCATTACTAGGTAAGCCTAACACAATGCGGAAGTAACAACATTTACAAAATTTAGTAATCTAAAAACGAAATAACATGAATAATGTATATAGTTGTTGCATGGCGCATACACTTTAACATTTAACATTGTGAAACTATCAAAAGACCCGGGAACCCACGGGCAACACAGCCTGAACGAGTATCATAATACGCTCTACACCAGAGTATCTAAAACAAACATAGATAGAAGGAGAAAGGCTATCGGCTACAACTGGAATGGAATAGAGACTCCGGATCCACGGACGTAGCAGATATACCTCAAGTCTCCATAAGCTCCCTAAAGCTACTAATAATGCGCTTGGCCGGAAGTACCTAGATCTGCACATGAAAAACATGCGCAGAAGAGGCGTGAGTACACCACAGCAGTACTCAGTAAGTGCCAAGCCTAATCTCAGTAGGGTAGTGACAAGAAAGGTCAGGGCCCTACTGAGGTAAAATAATAATAATAAGGCTAACAACAACATGAAATAAGGACATACAAATATGAAATAAATCGGATTACACAACAGCAAGTAACACGCAGAAAAATAAGACAACACGGAGTAAACAGTTCAATACCAGCATCAATAATGAGGATCTTCCAGGATACTGTCCTGTAGTCCATTTTTGTCAATCTGTATGAGGAGCTCCCAGGATACCGTCCCATAGTCCACCATATGAATATATCGGAAGGATCTCCCGGATATCTAACCCGTAGTCCACCGTATGAATATATTTGAAGGGTCTCCGGGGAATCTAACTCGTAGTCCATCGCATATCAATATATCTGAAAGATCTCCCGGTAATCTAACCCGTAGTCCATCGCATATAAATACCCAGTACTAGGGGAATCTACCAGTTGCATTGTCGTAGTTCCATATAATCGTGCAGAGGGCTCTATCAGGAATCCAACCCGCAGTCCCAAAGTAAAAAAAAATAAGAAGGGAACTTCCGGAATCCCACATCCGTAGTCCCAATGTAAATACGCAACCAAATCAGAGAATTATGCAGAAATTAAAGTACAACAATACAAGTAACAAATACTTTTGGACTAACAGGCTTCACGTAATTTAATTAAGGCAATTAAGCAATTAATTCTATCTAATCATGCTATTCTAACTAATGCAGATTAATCTTGCATTGAAATCTGTCAATAAACAGATAAACATAGTCTAAACAATTCAAATAAAGTGGATTTTTGAACAATTAGCACTAGTACACGCTCGTCACCTCGCGCACAAGGCATTTAATTCTGCATATAAGAAGTCCTAAGGAGAGAGGTCCCCCACACAAGGTTAGAAAAGCCACTTACCTCGAACCGGTGGAAAAATCAATAAGGAACGATGCCCTTGCCACGAGTATCTGACTCTGAGTGGCCTAAATCTATTCAAACCAATTACATATTGTAAATAACATCGCAGGTAACTAATTTCACTATTAAAATTGAAGCTAAGGCGCAAAAATAGGTAAAATGACCAGAAACCTCGTACTCTCATGAGTCTAATCATATAAAAATCTCCCAAATTCGCGGTCAAATGCCCCCTCAAATCCTCACAATTAGGTCTAAGAACTTTACCCTAATTTTTCATTCAAAATCTGAAATTAAAGGTTGACTTCAAGATTAGATTAGTGGGATTTAGTCTTAGAGGTGTAAGGAATCATTACCCAATAATTGCCTCTAAAAATCCCTCGAAACATCTCTCAAATCCGAGCTCTCTAGCTTGGGTTTTGTTAAAAATGGAAGAGCCCCAGTTTTGAAATATTTATATCTGCCCAGGGGTTTTATTCAATGTGATCGCATGAAAGGGAATGTGATCGTCTAGAGTAAAATTCATTGGCCCAAAGTGTGGCCTATGCGAACGCAGAGGAAGTCCTGCGATCGCGGAAGAGAGACAAGTAGAACTATGCAATCACATAACGGGTCCTGCGATCGCATAGAGGAAATGGAACCTCTGAGCCACCAGCTCGAATTGCTCAGTGCGAATGCGGGAAAGGATGTGCGAACGTAGAGAAGGGGGATACAGACCTGTGCGATCGCATGAAAGGGTTTGCGATCGCGTTGAATGAAATATGCCATCCCCCCACAAAAGGCACTATGCGATCGTAGAGAAGAAAAGCTCTGCAACATCACAGAGGACAATATGCAAGTTCTCAAGTCCCAAAGATGCTCTGTTGAGCATCCGAAACACGCCCGAGGCCCCTGGTACCTCAACTAAACCTACAGACATATCCGATAACATTATTCAAACTTGTACCATTCCTTAAACCACCTAAAACAAAGCCGAAAACACGAATTAACCAATGATTTGAACCTAGGAACTCCAAAACTCAAGCAAACTCGCTTTCGATAAAAAACCTAACCAAACCAAGTCCAATTGACCTGAAATTTTGCATCACGTCTTAAATGACATAGCGATGCTTAAGAAACTTTCGGAATCCTGTTCCTACCCTGGAGTCAAACATTCACTATCGGACCGGAAACCTCCAAATTCTAACTTTCGGCATTTTTAGCCTAAATGAGCTACGCACATCTAAAATACATACTGAACATGCTCCCAACCCCAAAATTACCTAACGGAGGTAACGGAACCAGCGGATTTCCATTCCGAGGCCGTCTTCACACTATTCCAATTATGGACCACTTTACAACACCTAAGCTCTCATTTAGGGACTAAGTGTCCCAAAATACTCCGAATTCTAACAGCGAACATCCCAGCAAACCAAAATAGCAGAAATGAACTTAGGAGAAGCAGTTAATGGGGGAACAGGTCTTAAATTCCAAATATGATCGGCCGGTTCATCACATCCTCCTACACTTAAACATTCGTTCGTCCTCGAACGAGCATAGAGAACATACCTGAAGTAGACAAAACGATGAGGGTATCATTTGCGTATATCCCCCTTGGTATCCCAAGTTGCCTCCTTGGCCGGCTGACCCCGCCACTGAACCTTTAGTGAAGCTACATCCTTTGACCTGAGCTTTCGGACCTGCCTATCCAATATCGCCACTGGCTCTTCAACATAGGACAATTCATTGTCCAACTAGACTAAAGTGAACTCCAACACGTGAGACGGGTCACCGTGATAACTCCGAAGCATTGAAACATGAAATATCGGATGAACCCCGACCAAACTAGGAGGTAAGGAAAGCTCATAAGCAACCTCCCCAACTCGCTTCAAAATCTCAAAAGGGCCAATGAACCTCGGGTTCAACTTTTCTTTCTTACCAAACCTCATGGAGCCGTTCATAGGCGAGACCCGAAGCAGAACCCGCTCACCAACCATAAAGGAAACATCACGAACCTTCATGTCTGCGTAACACTTCTGTCTGGACTGTGCCATACGAAGTCTGTCTTGAATCACCTTAACCTTCTCGACCGCATCCTTGACCAAATCAGTGCCAAATAGCCTGGCCTCACCCCCCTCGAACCAACCCACTGGGGATCTGCACCTCCTACCATATAAGGCCTCATACAACGCCATCTGAATGCTGGACTGATAACTTTTGTTGTGCACCAACTCAGCCAATGTCAGGAACTGATCCCAAGACCCTCTAAAATTAATCACGCACGCACGGAGCATATCCTCAAGAATGTGAATGGTGAGCTCGGGATATTCGTCCGTCTGAGGGTGAAAAGCTTACTCATAGTCACCTGGGTACCCAACTCTTGCTGGACGGCTCTCTAGAACCGTGATGTAAACACTGAAATCCTATCTGAGATGATAGAAACTGGAATGTCGTGCAGATGGACAATCTCCCTGATATAAATCCCCGCTAACCGCTCCGCTGAGTAAGTAGTACACACAGGAATGAAATGAGCAGATTTGGTCAGCCGATCCACAACAACCCAAATAGAATCAAATTTCTTCGCAGTTAGAGGGAGACCAGTTACAAAGTCCATAGTGATCTTCTCACATTTACATTCCAGAATCTCTATCTACTGGAGTTACCCTCCCGGTCTCTGGTGCTCAGCCTTTACCTGCTGACAGTTGAGGCATCTAGCTATAAAATCTGCTATGTCCTTCTTCATCCGCCTCCACCAGTAATGCTGCCTCAGATCCTGATACACCTTCGCGGCACTCGGATGGATGAAGTACCGCGAGCTATGGGCCCCTATCAATATCAACTCCCGAATATCATCAACATCGGGTACACAGATTCGACCCTGCATCCCCAATACAACGTCATCTACGACAGTCACATCCCTAGCATCGCCATGCCGAACTTTGTCCCTGAGGACAAGCAAATAAGGATCATCATACTGGCGCTCCCTGATACAATCAAACAATGAAGACCAAGAAACCACACAGGCTAGAACCTGACTAAGGCTCCGAAAGGTCCAATCTCACGAACTGACCGGCCAAGGCCTGAACATCCATCACAATGGGTCTCGCTGAAGTTGGTGAATATCCCAAACTCATTGAACTCTCCGTCCGGCGACTCAAGGCATCGGCTACCACATTGGCCTTTTCCCATTGATAAAGAATAGTAATATCATAATCCTTCAGTAGCTCCAACCATCTCCTCTGGCACAAGTTAAGATCTTTCTGCTTGAACAAATGTTGTAAACTCCGATGATCCGTGTATATCTCACAAGGCACGCCATATAAATAATGACGCCAAATCTTCAAGGCATCAATAATAGCAGCTAACTCAAGATCATGGATAGCATAGTTCTTTTCATAGACCTTCAAATGTTTGGACGCGTAGGAAACCACCCTACAATCCTACATGAACAGCACTCCAAGTCTTACGCATGAGGCATCACAATAAACTGCATAGGACCCCGAACTAGTAGGAAAAATCAGAATAGGGGTTGAAGTCAAAGCCGTCTTGAGCTTCTGAAATCTCGCCTCACACTCGTCTATCCACTGATAGGGAGCACCCTTCTGGGTCAATCTAGTCATAGGGGCTGTAATCGATGGGAACCCATACACAAAATGACTAGAATACACTGCCCTACCAAGAAAATTACAAATCTTTGTAGCTGAGAAGGGCATGGGACAACTCTGCACGGCCTCCACCTTCTTCGAATCTACCCGAATGCCCTCACTCGACACTACGTGGCCTAGGAATGCCACAGAACTCAACATAAACTCACATTTTAAAAACTTTGCATATAATCTCTCTTCTCGCAAGGTCTAAAGAACTATCCTTAGGTGTTGTTCATGATCTTCCCGACTCCAGGAGTATACAAGAATATCATCTATGAAAGCAATGACAAACGATTCGAGATAGAGCCTGAATACACTATGCATCAAATGCATAAAAGGTGCTGGGGCATTGGTCAGCCCAAATGACATGACAAGGAACTTGTAATGACCATACCGAGTCCTGAAAGCAGTCTTCGGTATATCCAACTCCCGAATCTTTAGCTAGTGATAAAATCACCGCAAATCAATCTTAGAAAACACCTGTGCACCCTGAAGCAGGTCAAATAGATCATCGATACGAGGAAAATGATATCGATTCTTCACTGTAACCTTGTTCAACTAGCAACAAACGAATCACATGTGCATAGAACCATCTTTTTTCTTTACGAACAAGACAGGAGCACCCCACGATGAAACACTGGGTCGAATGAAATTCTTATCAAGAAATTCCTGTAATTGATCCTTCAACTCCTTCAACCCAGGAGGAGCCATACGATGAGCAGGAATGGATATGGGCTGAGTTCCTGGCAATAAATCAATACCAAAATCGGGTGGCATGCCCGAAAGATCAGCTCGGAACAAATTGGGGTAATCCCGTATCACTGGGACAAAGTCAACAGAAGGGGTATCAGCACTGACATCTCTCACATAAGCTAAATATGCGGCGCACCCCTTCTTAGCCATACGCTGAGCCTTAAGAAAAGATATAACTCTATTCGGAGTGTGATCAAAAGTACTACTCCACAACATACGTGGAATACCTGGCATAGGCAGCGTCACGGTCTTAGCGTGACAATCAAGAATAGCATACTGGGGCGACAACCAGTCCATGCCCAACATAGTATCAAAATCAAAAAGATCTGCCCTGGTCTCAGAACCACGAATAGTAACCAAACATGACCGATAAATGCGGTCCACAACAAGGGAATCTTCCATGGTAGTAGAAACATAAACAGGAGAGCTCAAGGTCGCTCGGGCTATACCCAAATGCAGAGCAAAATAAGATGACACATAAGAATAAGTAGAGCCTGGATCGAATAGAACTGATGCCTCTCTGTGACTAACCAATTTAATACATGTGACAATAGAATCAAAGGTGACAGCCTTAACACGAGCAGGAATAGCATAAGATCTTGCCCAGCCCCTCCCTGATCCCCGCCCCTGGCTGGCTTGGTAGGTGGGGTGACAGTTGGAGCTGGAACAATGGCATGGTGACCCTGTGGAGCATGATGAGGTTGTGGAGTCTGAGAAGGCGCACCCCTCCCAAGTTTGGGGCAATACCTCACCACATGGCCTATGTCACCACACTCAAAGTAGCCTCATGACTGACGTGGCAGTAGGAACTATGCAGTACGGGTACTCCAAGACCCTTAAACACCCGAAACTCTATGGAAACTCTAAGATGCAAACTGAACTGGCTGACCCACAAAACCTCTAACATGCCACACCCTACCTCAAAAATAAGGACAGTATGTCTCCCCGGTCCACGAGGTCTACTCGCTCCTATATACCTCCCTCGTGACCCCGTCTGTCCTCTACTTGGCGAAAGGTCCTCACCACCTGCTGCACTGGAACCAAAGGTTGTGCTGGCATGAAACCTGAAACCTGACTTATGGGAACTCGCTGCTCTTGAGTGGGGGCGGCGGGAGTATGGGTCCCTCCCCCGATCTGTGAAGTAGTCGGCACAACCTAAATAAATCCTGCCTGGATCTATATACCAAACATGCTCAGGAACTGTGTCACAAGTCTCCTGAAGTGCTGAGGCAGTAGTAGTTGTAGGCGTATTAGGTGCCTGAACTCTGGCTGAATTTGCTGGTAGTACCTAGGCGGCAGCTCGCGCAGGTGCTCTCACTGCACCACATGCGCGTCCTCGACCTCTACCCCAACACAGGCCTCTAGCACCTGCAGTAGGGGGCGCGGGTGTCTGATCATCTCGAGTAGCACGTGTCCTCACCATCTGTGAGAGAATAGGAGGTAGAAGTTTAGAATTGTGATGTCAAAAATCTCACACGACAGGGAAGTCAAATGAATTGAAGATGTTTTCTAAAAAGTTACATAGCCCCTCGTAGATAAGTACAGATGTCTCCGTACCGATCAGCAAGACTCTAATAAACCGGCTTATATTCTGTGACTCCTATGAACCTAGAGCTCTTATACCAACTAGTCACGGCCCTAGTTCACCGATTGTGAACCTGTCATGACGGAACCTAGTCTTCATTACTAGGCAAGCCTAACACATTGCGGAGTAACAACATTTACAAAATTTAGTAATCCAAAAATGAAATAACATGAATAATGTATATAGTTGCCGCCTGGCACATACACTTTAACACTTAACATTCCAAAACTATCCCAAAGACTCAGAAACCTACGGGCAACACAGGCTAAACAAGTACCACAATACACTCAACACCAGAGTATCTAAAACAAACATAGATAGAAGGAGAAAGTTTATCGGCAAAAGCTGGAATGGAATAGATACTCCGGATCTGCGGACATAGCAGATATATCTCAAGTCTCGAACGCTCCCTGAAGCTATAATGCGCATGGGCGAAAGTACCTGGATCTGCACATGAAAAACATGCGCAGAAGAGGCGTGAGTACACCCCAGCGGTACTCAGTAAGTGTCAAGCCTAACCTCGATCGGATAGTGATGAGGAAGGTCAGGGGCCTACTGAGGTAAAATAATAACAATAAGGCTGACAACAGTATGAAATAAGAAAAAACAAGGATATACAACTATGAAATAAATCGATTTACACAACAACAATTAAGCTGCAGAAAAATAAGATAATACAGAGTAAGCAGCTCAATACCAGCATTAATAATGAGGATCTTCCAGGATATTGTCTTGTAGTCCATTTTTGTCAATTTATATGAGGAGCTCCTGGGTACCGTCACGTAGTCCACCGTATGAACATATCTGAAGGATCTCCCGGGAATCTAACTCTTAGTCCACCGTATGAATATATCTGAAGGGTCTCCGGGGAATCCAGACCCGTAGTCCATCGCATATCAATATATCTGAAGGATCTCCCGGGAATCTTACATGTAGTCCATCCCATATAATTACCCATTACTAGGGAAATCTACCGGCTGCATTATTGTAGTTCCATACAACCATGCAGGGGGATCTATCGGGAATCGAACCCGTAGTCCCAAAGTAAACAACAAGGGGGAGGAGCTAGTGTAATCCTACATCGTAGTCCCAATGTAAATACGCGACCAAATCATAGAATTATTCAGAAATTGAGGTACAACAATACAAGTAATAAATACTTCTGGCCTAATATGCTTCACGTAATTTCAATTAAGGCAACTAAGCAATTAATTCTATCTAATCATGCTTCTCTAACTAACGTAGAATAATCTTGCATTGGAATCAGTCAAATAAACAGAGAAACGCGGTCTAAACAATTCAAGTAAAGTGGATTTTTCAACAATTAGCCCAAATACACGCTCGTCACCTCACGTACAAGGCATTTAAATCAGCATAGAAGAAGTACTAAGGGGAGAGGTCCCCTACACAAGTTTAGAAAAGTAACTTACCTCGAACCGGTGCAAAAATCAATAAGAAACGATGCCCTTGCCACGAGTATCCAACTCCGAGTGGTCCAAATCTATTCAAACCAATTACATATTGTAAATAACATTGCAAGTAACTAATTCCACTATTAAAATTTAAGCTAAGGCGCAAAAATAGGTAAAATGACCAAAACACCACTCAGGCAGACATCTCGAAATTGAATAATTTTTACATTATCAGAAACCTCGTACTCTCACGACTCTAACCATATAATAATCTCCCAAATTGGAGGAGAAATGCCCCCTCAAATACTCATAATTAAGGCTAAGAACGTTACCCCAATTTTTCACGCAAAATCCAAAGTTAAAGGTTGAGTTCAAGATTAGATTAGTGAGATTTAGTCATAGAGGAGTCAGGAATCGTTACCCAATTGTTACCTCTGAAAAGCCCTTGAAAAATCTCTCAAATCCGAGCTCTCTAGCTTGAGTTTGGTTAAAAATAGAAGAACACTCGTTTTGAAATATTTATACCTGCCCAGGGGTTTTGTTCTATGCGATTGCATGAAAGGGAATGCGATCCCGTAGAGTAAAATTCATGGGTGCAAAGAGTTGCGTATGTAAACGCAGAGGAGGTCTTGCGATCACAGAAGAGAGACAAGTAGACCATGCGATCGCATGACGGGTCCTGCGATCGCATAGAAGAAATGGAACCTCTGAGTCACCCTCTCGAATTGCTCAGCGCGAACGTGGGAAAGGATGTTTGAACGCAGAGAAGGGGGAAACAGAACTGTGCGATCACATGAAGGGCTTTGCGATTGTATTGAAGGAAATATTCCCCCCACCCCAATAAAGACACTATGCAATCGGATGAGTAGTGATGCGATCGTAGAGAAGAAAAGCTCTGCAACATCACAGCAGAAAATCTGCAACTTCTCAAGTACCAAAGATGCTCCGTTGAGCATACGAAACACACCCAAGGCCTCTGAGACATCAACCAAACCTACGGACATATCTCATAACATCATTCAAATTTGCACCAATCCTTAAACCACCTAAAATAACGCCGGAAACGCGAAACAATGATTTGAACCTAGGAACACCAAAACTCAACCAAACTTGCTTTCGATCAAAAACCTAACCAAACCAAATCCGATTGACCTAAAATTTTGCACGCACATCCAAAATGACATGAAGGTGCTACAGAAAATTCTGGAATCCCGTTCCGACCTTCGGGTCAAAAATTCACTATCGGACCAGAAACCTCCAAATTATAACTTTTGACATTTCTAGTCTAAATGAGCCACGGACATCTCGAACACGCTCCCAACACCCAAAATCACCTAATGGAGCTTAGGAAACCATCGAATTTTCATTCCGAGGTCGTCTTCACACTGTTCTTGTTATGGACCACTTTCCAACACTTAAGCTCTTATTTAGGGACTAAGTGTCCCAAAACACTCCGGATTCTAACACCGAACGTCTCGGCAAACCAAAATAGCAAAAATAAACTTAGGGGAAGCAGTTAAGGGGAACAAGGCTTAAATTCCAAAGACGACCGGTCGGGTCGTCACATAAAGTAACAAAAGTTGGTATGTATAGTCAATATCTGGAAGAATTGGTCTATTTAGCTTAGAGACCAAAGTTGGTCGCTAATTAGCGACCAAATTTGGTCCCTAAATAAAAGGGATCATAAATATAGTTACCATGCTCTTTTGGTCGCTTTTTGATCGCTTTTTAGCCAAATAACGACTAACTTTGGTCGCTTTTTGCGGATTCTTTTTTCCAGAATTCTAGTAGTGTAATTGCATTAAAATCATCTTGAATATAATGCAATTTGTGTCTATCATATAAATTTTGAACTAAATGCCACAACAAAGAAAAAGAAAACGAAAATCACTTCGTAAATTTGCGTCTATATGTTCACTGCAACTTCCATGGAGCTTTTGTCCATGGACTTTGATAGAAGTGGACCCTTTTTTAGTTAAATTTTTTGTTCAGGGTCGAGTTAGTGTTTGAAGCGGGTTGGTACGAAAAAAATGGTAGATATAAGTGGGTCTTTCTTGGATTAGATATTTTAATTTTGACCAATAAGAAGTTGCCATATGGAATTTAAATAATTATTATTTTTAATTGTGCATTGGCCTAACGCTCAAAAGACATAAATGTACCAAAAAGATAGATAGAAGGATATTTTTATCTTAATAGGTGAATGAATAATATTTTTAGATCTTTTCCAATAATTAGGAATATTTCTAACCCTTTTCCATATTTTAATTAGAGAGGAAAGTTTGTTTTCATTGTTGTCATTTTCTGCACGATCCTTTATGCGGGTGGGTGAATACCTAAAACATAGTTATACAATTGTTTCTATAAAGTGCATAATATGGAAAGAATAGCAAAATCAGTGGACAGAACGAAATAATTGAAGCAAATTGTGCATATTTAACATCAATTTGAGGCTACAAGAAGAGAAAGTGCAGAATTGGTCAAGTCATATTGTTAACCTTTAATGGTTGTGTTCCTGATCAATGTGAATAATTAAGAAATGCGAGAGATTATCAAAATTATTGGATTGTTTATGCAAGGTAATGTTGGGCTCATGCCCATATTGTCCAGCTAAAGGCATGATGGCCTAATCCTATTCTCTTTTGATTTCCATTCCTATTCGGAAATGGATTTGAATTATTCCTATTTGAGTGGGCTTTGACCTTAAGAGAAAGCACCACTCATGATCTATGAATAGGACAACCTTGGAGAATTATTCTATACTTATTGATATAAGTCTTTGAAATACTTAAGCACATAAGAGTGGTTTTTGAGAGAGCTTTCGTCAAGAGAGAAGAGAGAAGAAAAATATTTGTTTTCCTGTAGATTTGTACCCCGACCAGCCAACATTCAAATCATATTTTTTGATTCATTAACTGTTGGATCGCGTTGAAATTATGACTGAGTGTTCATAACAGCTTGATCTTGGATTTGAACAGCATAGATCGGATTTGGGGGCTCGTAGCATCTAATTTCGAGCCTCGAACAACAGCTTTATTTTTGTGGATTATATTCTTTTCAATTTATTTGAAAACTAATAATGGTTCAACGTTAGTTCTTCGAGATGTCAAGCATGCTCCAGACTTTGATTGTAATTTTATCTCCACAGGAAGATTAGACGATGATAGTTACCATAATGTTCTCTTTAATGGCCAATGGAAGCTCACTAAGGGCTCATTAGTAGTGGCTCGAGGAGTCACGTATAGTTAATTATATATGACACAAGGCTCAGTTCTTAATGGCTCCATAAATCTGGTGAAAAGTGATACTTCATCAGAATTTTGGCACCAAAGACTGAGTCATATGAGCGAGACGGGGATTACGTATTTGGCTAAGAAAAATTTGCTTTCTAAAGTGAAACACACAAAGCTGAAAAGGTGTATCTATGGTTTAGCTGGCAAACAGAAAAGGGTTTCCTTTCATAGCCATCTTCCCAAAAACAGTCCGACTTATTAGAGCTAGTACACTCTAATTTGTGTGGTCTTTATAAAAAAAATTAAAAGCTGGTGCACTTTACTTTGCGACCTTCATTGATGATCATTCTCGTATGCTTTGGGTGTATCCTTTGAAATCTAAAGATCAAGCACTTAGCGTGTTTAAGAAATTTCAGAGCTTAGCTGAGAGAAAGCCGGGGAAAAAATTAAAATGTATTCACATTGATAATGGTGGTGAATATTTTGGTCCCTTTGATAGCTATTGCAAGAAAAAAGGAATTCTTCATTAGAAAACTCCATCCAAGACACCTCAATTGAATGGTTTGGCAGAGAGGATAAATAAAACTCTAGTTCAAAGAGTTAGATGCTTACTTTCAGAGGCTAAACTTCCGAATACATTTTGGGCAGAAGGACTTAATAATATTACATATGTTATCAATTTGTCTCCTGTAGTTACTTTGGATAGTGATGTCCTAGACAGAGTTTGGTTTGCCAAAGATATTTCTTATGATCTCAACCGAGAGTTTTTGGGTGTAAAGCTTATATGCATGTTCCTAAAGATGAGAGATTAAAACTGGATGTCAAAACTAAGCAGTGTATTTTTATCGGTTATGGTCAAGATGAGTTTGGGTATCATTTTTATGATCTAGTTGACAATAAAATTATTAGAAGTCGTGATGCAATATTCTTTGAAGACCAAACTATTGAAGATATTGACAAAGCTGAGAAGATAGATTCTCAGATAATGAGAGCTTAGTTCATATTAATCCATTTTCAATTGCTAAGGCATCTATTGCACATGAAGGAACCTAAGACAATGATGGAGATGGCGATCAAGATCAAAATGATCATCATGGTGTAGATGTTATGGATGCTCCAATTGATGAAGTTGTGTTTGATCGGCAACCAACTCATACATTGGTAACTACTTCGAATGCTCTTGAAACCTCTCTTAGAAGATCTACAAGGGAGAAGCAAAAATCTATATGCTATCCTCCTGATGAGTATGTACTTTTGACTTATATGGAAAACCTGATCATTATGATGAAGACATGCAAGATACTCACAAAGATCAGTGGATCAAAGCGATGGAAGATGAGATGAAGTCACTCCATAAGAATGACACATATGAGTTAGTGAAATTGCCGAAAGGTAAGAGAGCTTTATCTAATAAATGGATATTCAGAATAAAGCAAGATAATACCTCTACGCCTAGATACAAGGCGAGGTCCGTTGTTAAAGGTTTTGGCTGGAAGAAGGGAGTTGACTTTGATGAAATTTTCTTCCCTGTTGTGAAGATGTCTTCTATTCATGTGGTTCTAGGCTTAGTTGCAAGTCTATCTTTAGAGGTTGAGCAAATGGATGGCAAGACTGCTTTTATTCATGGTGATTTAGATGAGGAGATTTATATGGATCAACGTGAGAGTTTTGTAACTAAGGAAAAAGAAAATTATGTCTGCAAATTGAAAAAGAGCCTGTATGGATTGAAACAAGCTCCAAGGCAATGGTATTTGAAGTTTGAATCTCTCATAGAAGAATAAGGGACAAGAAAACTTCTTCAGACCACTGTGTATTCTTCCATAAGTTCTCTGATGATGATTTTATTATTTTATTACTTTATATGGATGACATGGTTATTGTTGGCAAGAATAAATCTAGAATTGCAGTTCTTAAGAAGTAGTTGAGCAAATCGTTTGCGATGAAAGGCTTGGGACCAGCAAAGAAAATCTTGGGCATTCAAATCGACTGACACAGCGAAAGAAAGGAGTTATTTCTGTCCCAAAAGCAATACATTGAGAAGTTACTCAAGAGGTTCAATATGATTGATATAAAAGTGGTTAGTAATCCTTTTGCTAAACACTTAAAATTGAGTATTAGCTAGATTTCATCCACTGATGAAGAGAAAAAGGAGATGTCTCGTATTCCTTACTATTATGTTGTTGGTAGCTTGATGTATTCTATGGTTTGCACTAGACTAGATATTGCACATGTTGTTTGTACTATTAGTAGATTCCTTTCTAATCCTAGAAAAGAATATTGGAATGCAGTAAAATGAATATTAAGCTATATGAAAGGTACTGCAGATTTGAAGTTGTGTTTTGGCAATGGAAAGCCTGAACTTGTTTGTTACACAAATTTTGATTTAGGATGAAATATTTATAATTCAAGATCCACTTTCAGTTATTTGATAACTTTTGCTGGGGAGGCTGTTTCTTGGTAATATAGACTACATAAGTGCATAGCTCTATTCACCACAGAAGTCGAATATATTGTTGTCATGCGAGGTGCAAAAGAACTATTATGGATGAAGGAGTTTATTAATGATCTTGGCTTTGAGTAGCCAAGGTACATCTTATTTTGTGATAATAAGAGTGCTATCTGTCTCACCAAGCACTCCATTTTTCATTCTAACATCAAACGTATAAATAGAACGTATCATTGGATAAGAATGGTTGTGGAAGAAAAATTATTTGAGGTTGAGAAGATACGCACTGATGAAAATCCTTCAGATATGCTGATAAAGGCGGTGGTTGCAGATAAACATGAATTTTGTAAAAAAATTGGTAGGCATGAAGTCTGTCAATAGTTCCTCTACTTGAAGATATATTTGTCCCCTTGGCTGAAAGGGAGAGTTTGTTGGGCTCAGGTCCATGTTGTCTAACAAAAGGCCCAATGGCGTAGTCCTATTCTCTTTTGGTTTCCAATCCTATTCGGAATTAGATTCGGTTTATTCCTAATTTGAGTGGATTATGGCATTAAGAGAAATCACCACTCATGATCTATAACTAGGAAAACTTTGGAGAATTATTCTATGCTCATTGATACAAGTCTTTGAAAGACTTAAGCCCATACGAGTGATTTTTGAGAGAGCTTTCGTCAAGAGAGAAGAGAAAAGAAAAATATTTGTTTTGATGCAGATTTTTTATTCTGACTAGCAAATATTCAAATCACATTTTTCAATTCGTTAACTGTTGGATCGGGTTAAAATTTTGACCGACTGTTAGTAACATCTTGTTCTTGCATTTGAATGGTGGAGATTGCATTTGGTGGCTCGTAGCATCTTATTTTGAGCCTCAAACTCCAGCTTCATTTTTGTGGATTATACTCTTTATTCAACTGATTAGTTGTTGCTATTGTTGCTCCGTATTTGGCACTTGTTGTGTAGCCAATTTGGAGGCCTTTTATAACCCTCTTATTGCTATAGTGGAGCTTTTTGGATCTTTGTGATCCCGTGGTTTTTACCTTTGATTTGAAGGGTTTTTCACATTAAAATTTGGTGTTCTTTATCTTCTTTTTTTTCGGATTTGTTTCTTCATCGACATAACAAGTAAGACTTAAGAGTGTGTACAATAAATCTTTTAATAGAATACGTCTCTGAGTCTAATGCATAACGAGAACTTAGTGTATCAGACTGCATTTTTTGAATAGCTTATGCTTATGTATCAAAACTCCGCTAATGTAGCATATTCAGTTAAACAAATAATATAAGATTTTTACATTATTAATTTATATAACTTACATCCAATAAGTAAAGCTCATACGTTCAACGAAAAGCAAAAATAACAATAATATCCAATGACACTTGTGGTTTTAAGTCAAATAACTCTAACTAACAAAACTCATAAATAAGCAGAAGGTCATAGATCACGAGCTACCAAACAACCAATTAACCAATTTTTCTAACACCGTGGCATTATGTCTGGACATTAAAGAGTAAAGACGTAGTAAAGGAAACATACCATATGTGACCAGACAGTCGCATAACAGCTGCACTTCGGTCACCAAATATCAAGACATTGAAAATCCATCAGGATATATCAGCAAGAATACACACATATTGTCATCTTTCTCAACTTTCCAAATTCACTATAATTAGTAGCACTATCTTGCCAACATAGGCGCCACATATTACCTCTGAGTAGGAGTGTCAAAAAGGGAATTTATCAATTATGTCATTCTATAAAGAAGTTAGTACAAAAATTAACTAGTTCATAAAATATTATCAATATTAGTTAATTAGTTATTTGTAGCGAAATAAATGACAGATTTTTGCTTCTTTTTTTAAGAGTGTATTGTTGAAATAGATCAGATACAACTTAATGAGTTAAAATCTCAGTTTCAGGATGATTTGGTAGAGTTTTTGTAACACCAAGTAAATTCGGAGTGGTTGTGGATGCCTTAAATGAGTATTAATGTGACCTTTTAGACATCTGAAGTTCTATCAGGATGAGTATGGGTGGACACAATTGTTATAGAATCAAGACCGAGAGTGCATAAAATTCAATAAAGTTGGCAAAGTTTGTGAGAGGTCCGTCTTATGTTCATAGACAATGCAAGGCCATGAAAACTCACGGCCACAGACAGTGCAAGACCATAAAAACTCACGGCCATAGACAGTGCAAGGCACTGTCCAGGGCATTAATATCAGCGCACTATCTAGGGTTTTGGGTTGTCGACTTATGATTGTTGTAAGCAATTGGGTGATGAAAAGTAGTGCTAGTTACATCTATTTGGGATTGTAGAATCACCTAGAAGTAGTAGAATGAAAACTTGGTGAAGAAAACACCAATTATTAAGGGCTATGAAGCTTTATGCCCATAAGGTGTTTGATGAAATGCAATATAAGTTGCGATAGATTATCGTTGAAGGAGGTGACGAACATTATGATGCTCTTAAAAAGGCAAGAGTAAAAGGTATATTAGACTAACTCTCTATGTTTGGGAATGTTAATGATTCTCCCTATACTAGGTTTATTTTACAACATTACTAATTGCCTCCGAAATATAGTAAAACTTAGTTCCTTGAATAGTTGCAGAACTTCTATTCTCTAGCTTGGTAACTCGTAAATGACTTTCATTATGAACGTTGTGAGCTTTGTGCCTAATCAATATAGACTTGGATTTGATGCACATGAGTTTCAGTTTAGATTACTCAGCATGTCATAAACAATTGAAACTTGAGTTTTCATAATCAATTCATGAATACATGTCTTAGTGTAGTCCTATTCAGTATTCCAGTATTATGTAACTTAGAATGATTCAGTAATTTAATATCATGTATTGCAGTATGATTCTCAGTTCTTGATATTATATCCCTGAATGTTGAACACCTGTATTTGGGCCCGAGGCTGCAATTTATGCTTTATGCATGGCTGGGCATGCTGCTGCATTTAATGCTATATGTATCTTTGGGCCTGAGGCCACAGTTATGTATATATATTTACATACTTGATCCCAAGACCATTGTTTTTGCACATATATATTGGGCCCGAGGCCACAGTTTAATGTTCAGATAAACATGTGGTTCATTTCAGTAGAGGGAGTATTCATATCCTTACTTCATTTGTTCAGTTTAGTTATCAGTTATCATTTCAGTTTCATTATCGGTGGTTATCATTTCAGTTATAAGTTATTAATTATCAGCTCAGTTTCAGTTTCAGCATTTATAGTTCTTTTTTCAATTGTTTAACGTACCAGTGCGATTCAAATGTAGTGACGTCCCTTTTACATGTGCCTTGCATCTAACAGTGTAGGTAATAATTTACACGTTGACGATTCAGAGCGCTAGGATTCTCGTGCCAGCTATTTTGTGAGCCATAGTTGTTTCGAGGCATTATCATTACGTTACAATCTTTAGTATTTTCTGATCATCAATATTTTGAGTACTTCATTAGAGGCTTCATAGACTAGAGTAACAGTTAGACAGAGTCATATGCTTTACATGCTAAGCAGTGTTGGCTTGAAATGTGTTTTAGACTTATATTAGTGTTTCCGCACTACGATTTATATCATTCAAACTGTTAGTATATTAGAATATGTTAGTTTATCTTCCGCATTCAGTATGATGATATCACATGTTAATTCAGTCAGCTGGTTGGCTTGCTCTATCACATGTAGTCAGGCATCCGGTGTCATATTACGTCCAGGCCCAGGTTGAGGGCATGATAAAGCATGGTATCAAAACACTTCATTCAAGTGTCCTAGGGAGTCTACGAAGATGTGTCCAGTGGAGTTTCCTTTACATATGTGTGCCGGCCATGCATATAAATGGTTGACTATCAAGACATTTAGGATTGTCTCATTTCTTTCTACACTAGATCATTCCATGAAGTTTAGAGCAATAAGTAACCTTCTTTTCTTATCTAATTCTAGATATATCGAATTCCCAAGCAACGGGCAAGGAAAACCCAGTTCCTTGAGAGGTTCACTGGATAGTAGTACATATTAGAGCATAACCTTATTATAATGTGTGAAAGTTGTTATCATGTTTTATGGTTATCACTTTACTTTAGTTACTAGTTATACAGTTTTTCAGTTAGTAGGTTTATGGCTATGCAGTATGCTATTTATTAGTTATACAGTTACCATATCTCTAATTTTCAGTGCATCCAAATTCTAGTGACTTGTGAGTATATAGTGATTCCTATTGGTGCTAAAAGAAAATATAAGTAACCGCGATTATAGTGAAATCTTTATATGTTTTAGGTCCATATTAAGTCTCAAGACTCTCAGAGTGGTGCAGAAAGTGATTTATCAGATAATGGTATCCTCTGAAGGACATGTTTGTGTATGGTAGTGTATCCGTATGTGTTTTACCTTGCAGAATAATTTAATTTTTTATTCTTGAAAATGGAGCCACGTTTGAATGATGATAGTTCATATGTCATACCCTACAGTACAACAAGTTAAGAATTTTACCACAACTAGCATAGAATTGGCCATTATAGTTTTGGACAGAGAGCCTAAGGGCAAAATACCTATGAGTCAGAAACGTTTGTGATTACCAGAGATGAAATTTTTGTATGACACATGCATATGACTAATAAGATATGATATATGAAATGAGAATCAAGAGCAACCTATATTGAATTTCAGGGAATGATTTTAAGTTGTTCAGATTTATTCATATTAGAAGAAATAATTATTATTTTGACATAAAGGATATGACAATTCCCCTTAGGTTATGTTACTAAGTGTTTACCCCGAACGTTTAATGTCTGATATAATTTTGAAATGTATAGAAAGTTTGGTGGTTAGATATTCCAATTTCGTTTGTCAGAGATGACATTTCTCTAAGTGTAGTCCATGCACATAGCACAGAAGAAAGATAGTGTGCGACCATAGAATAGAATAGGATGATGAGGAAAGTTAGGGATAAACTTATGCTTCACTTTAGTTATTCAAAAGAGAACAAGAAAATATGATGCTAGTAGGTGGTTAGTAAAATAATAGTAAATTTTGAGTAGATATGGTGAAATAGCAATTCCAGAAGAGCTAGTAGAGGTACAATTTAATTTACTTAGTCAGGTTAACACTAGTGAGTGGGTATTAGTTTGAAACACCGAATGCATGTCAGAACCAAAAGATTTTAAGTTAAAACCAAATTAAAGTGATATTGCGCGAAAACAAATCGGCTAGGCAGTAAGAGAGCAAACTACAAAAGAATGTCATATAAGAGTTATCAAAAAAGGGTTTCCCAAGATTGTGAGTGTGAGCAGAGTTAAATCATTAAGATTGTGTATGATAGTTGTGAATATATTAGCTTTCCGTTATGTAAGTAATTTGATTTTTCCTAGTAAGAAAGATTGCTTAGAAGTATGTTGTAAAATGAGTCATCATTGTCACAAAGTGCAAAGAATTACAGAAGATAAGGAAAGTTATTTGGATCCCAACAAAAAAGAAGGATCCA
This sequence comes from Nicotiana benthamiana, assembly GCA_034376525.1. Lineage (NCBI taxonomy): Eukaryota > Viridiplantae > Streptophyta > Magnoliopsida > Solanales > Solanaceae > Nicotiana > Nicotiana benthamiana. Next base: position 127,718,252 of record CM067338.1, on the reverse strand, counting down.
TAAGAATAAGACCTTTGGTCTAAGGAGGAGATGAGAAAATCGCCAGTAAGTCCAGTTGGAGATGTTAAACCCGAATAATTTGCAAGGGATATGAAAAAAATAATCAGTTCGATAATGAGGGAAAATTACATGATTATCAGAAACAATATGCCTAGTATGTGTAAGAAACACAAAGTTAGTAGAATGATCACCTAGCTTAGTTATTGATGATAAAGTGATCACAAAAAATCTATAAAATCATGCCCAATTATGTATCATGAAAGTAGTTCCATCGCACGAGACTCTAATCTTCGAAGTACTAGTCAAAGACTTAGCTCACAACAATACTACAAGTGTTTTCAGGAAGTACCTTAAAAATATAATCAAGTATGGAAAGTATAGCTTATGATTGAGTCAGACAAGAGAAATAAGGTTGTGATGATCCGGCCAGTCGTATCATGAGTTAATACTCCGTTTCCCCCATTTTTGTTTATTTATATTTCATTATCCGTATTTTTGTGGTATCGGGTTGGTCGGATCGAGTCCGGAATGAGTTTGGTGAAGTTTGAGACGCTAAGCCTCTTTTAAAAAGGTTTAAGATGGAAAAGTCAATTGAATGTTGACTTATGGGTTACAGGGCTCGGATGTGAGTTTCGATGGTTAAGTTAGCTTTGGGAGGTGATTTATGACTTATGAGTGTGATCAGAACGGGTTTTGGAGGTGTAGAGGAGATTTAGGCTTGAATTAGCAAAGTTGAGATTTTGGCAATTTTCGGTTGATAAGCGAAATTTTAATATAGGGGTCGGAATGTAATTCCGAGAGTTGCAGTAGCTTCGTGTGTTGTGCTTTTTATCAAAAGCCCATTTCGGCAGATTTTAGAAACTTAGGCTTGAATTTGATATGATTTGGTAGATTTGATGTTGTTTGAGGTGTTTTGATAATTGGAACTAGTTTGAATAAGGTATTGGGTTATGTTTTTACTTTTGGTTGAGGTCCCGGGGGCTGGGGAATGATTTTGAGTGGTTATTGGAGAAATTGGAACTTGGTTGCAGTAACTGATATTGCTGCTTCTAGTGTTTTCCCACATGCGGTTTGGGGACCTCTGGTGCGGCGCCGTATAAGCATTTAGTGGGCTGGAGAAGCAAAAAAATGGCTAGGTGAGCTAAACTGCAGAAGCGGCTAATGTGATCGCATCTGCGAAATTGCATATGCGAATGGTAGTTCGCAGTGCTGCTTAGGGCGGTTTAATGAATTTCACAGAAGCGGATGAGTTGACCGCATATGCGATACCGCAAAAGCAATTTTTGGACCGCAGATGTGGTTATGTCTGGCAGTTTTTGGACCGCAATTTAAGGTTTTCATCATTTTTGGCTTCGGCTTGAGAGCTTTTGGATGACTTGGAAGGAAGATTTCAAGGGAACTTCGTTAAGGTAATGAGTTTGGACCTAAAACACACTTCTATGGTAATATTTCATGATTAACACTGAATGTTAAAGGATTAAAGAGCTAAAAATGGAGGTTTAGGGATTGAGATTTAAGAGGGTTTTTAATAAGGATTTGAGGGGTGATTTGGACTACGATTTTTGTATTATTGATATGTATGAACTCGTGGGGAGATGAGGAATCTAATGATGTGAAAGTTTTTGAATTTCGAGAAGAGTGTCTGTGGCTTGGGCTTTGCTAATTTTGGGATTTATGGTATTTTTCGATTGTTTCCACTTAGGTTTTGTCCCCTTAGCATATTGTGATGTATTTACTCTAATTTTTGATAGAAATAGTTGGGTATATCGGAAATGATGAGATTCCATTAAAAGAACAATATCCGCTTACTCTAAGAGCCGTCGCAGTGCAGCGGGTTTTAGATATGTCGAAAATACCCAGGATAGTTCACAATCCAGATTTGGCGCAGGGTTTCTGCACTCCCCGATTCATATACGACATATACGGCCATGTGAAAGGGTTCAACAACCCGGATATCTAGCTATGCAGTAAAAATAACCGGTGGAAGTGGGATGAGCACAGAAGAGTGGCCTTTATGATAACCTTTTTGGGCATCTTAGTGTTCCCAAGGAAAGATGGGAATATTGATACAAAGGTGGCTGGGATCGTTAGTGCTCTGCTTAGCAAAAGTGGAAGTACTCTTGCACCTATGATTGTGTCTGACCTATTCCGCGCTCTTACTGCATGTAAAGCCGGGGCCACGTCTTTTGAGGGGTGTAATATGTTGTTGCAAATGTGGATGATCGAGCATATGTGCTACCATTCCAGTTTTTGAGTTATGGTTCGCCCAATAAAACTTGTATTGGGGAGTTTTACTCCAGAATTGATGGGGTTAGTTTGACTGAAGGTGTAAAAGCATGGGTATCGTACTTCCGGACACTCAGAGCCAATAAGATACAGTGGACTTTGGGATGGTTGCCCGTAGGAAAAATCATATACATGTCAGTAGCAGGGTCACATTTCCTATTGATGGGGCTGTATAGCATCCGGCCTTATGCTCCTTATCGGGTTCTGAGACAACTCGGGAGATGTCAAATAATCCCAACCGAGGATGATTTGAGCACCCAAGTGATTGAGATTAGCCAGGATGGACAATTTCCTGAGGAAAGAGTTCGCCAAGTGTGGAATGAAGGTTAGAGTTTACAAGCAGATACTTGTGTGTTGCATCGGGCCAGGGGTGAAGTGGCACCAAATTACCTCATGTGGTACAAGAGAGAACTAGAACAACAAAGGCCGGCTAAAAGACCCCACTTCAACAATTTTGCCGAAACATCACAAGAGCAATGTGATTGGTTGGCAAAAGAGGAGAAATATCGGGCTAGAATTGGTAAGTTGAAGCAACAAATTGCAAAATTGATTTTCGAGAACAGTGTGCAAGTTGCGGCGGACCAAGGGGAAAAGAATAGGTTAGCTCAAGAAAATGAGATGCTCAAAACTCAAATCCAACAAATTAAGGTAGCTGCCAAGAATCAACGGAGGAGTGTATCAGATGAAAGACTCATAAAAGGTTGAAAAACGAGATCAATGAGTGTCGAGGCGAATTGGAATGATCGGAGAACATCGGGGCAGAACTCAAGGCACAATGGGCCAAAAGATCCGAAGAGCGGCGTCAATACCTCCAGCAACTGAAAAAACATCACGCAAAATTTGTGTCTGACTTGCAGGAAAAAGTAGTGGCCCTTGAAAATAAAGTGGTAAAACAGGCTAGAAGCGTCGAAATTGAGAGCGGGCATTGTTATGACTTGCTAGACCAAATGGAAGTAGAGGTGCAACAGTTACAAGATCAATACCTCCAAGACTCTCAGGAAGTGAAAACATGCAGTGACCAGATAAGGCGCTTGATTACGGAGAAAAGGCAAACGAGGAACATGATAAGGGCCATTGGTCACGCCGTTTTTAGGATATGCCAGACATGCAAAGACATGACCCCGTCTACTTTTGTCCAGGCAGTAATGATATATGTGAAAAGAAATAGGAATGATTTGGAACAACTGGAAAGGGATTTGGCACCTAGGTCCGCGGTGAGGCCGAACGACACCCCGCGGACACCTAGATTTGAAGCATTAGAATATGCCTAGTTAGTGTCTGTATTTTCCTATTTTTGAGTCTGTTTGTCCATCGTTTTTTTTATAAAATTAAGCCTGTAGTCTTGGAGTTTGTAGTTGGACTTAGTAGGCGTCTTTCCTTTTTCAAACTGTTAGTTTGTAATAGTTTGTGTTATTAATGAAATATTGAAAATTCCCAAAAATTGTTTTCATTTTATTTTCGCATTTATTTTCATGAACTACGCGTGGTCTGATTCATGCGGGGTCACAATACGTAGGCGATCTCTGTAGGATTCGACCGTAGTCACAAACAAAAAGAAAAAAAGAAATGGAGGTAAAGAAAAGAAGGATAAATGGAAAAACAAAGGCAAGAATAAAAGAAAAAGAAAGAAAAGAAGAGCGGAAAAACAAGGTTGAGAGTAAGAAAAGAGAAAAGAAAGAAAAAAGAGCGGGATAGATTGAAAAAATGAAACAAAATGCCGGGATGATACATGTGCTCGAGCAAATGCATAATAGAAATGATTAACTGTATAGGCGCATTCATGCCAACGTGCGGTTATCAAATCTGTTAAAACTAATCATTAACCAAGTGGTTGTTTAAATGTGTGAGCCCAGGCAGGTGGTTAGTTGATTGGAAATTCTGGCAACTCACCATTACAACACTCGTTCAAACAAATGACGGGACGGGATTCACAAACTAGTATCGTGCACCCCACAAAAGAGGTTGAGGTAATCGATGTGTGGCTATGAAAGAAGAAATGAGGAAGTTGAAAGCCCAAATGGAGGCCATGCATCGGACTTGGTCTCTAGGGCACCCAGCACCAGTATGTCCTGCTAACCCCTCTTATATCCCACACCTAGCGCAGGCTCAGGAGTCTTCCACTCCCGAAACATCTCCATCATTCCAGTATAACACCCAAGGGTATGACACCACTTCATACGCCTCACCAGCTCCACCGCCCAAACAAAATCCTCCCCCACCCGTGGCTCCAATCTTTGTGGCTCCTCCTCTAGCTCCACTACAAAGGTCCTCTAGTGAACCATTATTTCAAGCCCATGATGCCCAATATTACTCGCCTGATCCCACTTTTAAGGCTCCTGAGCCGTATTCATACTCCCCTCACTTTGAGATCCCAGAAGAAGTTCGGAAACCAGTTAAAAATGCAAAGCATGAGGAAGTGGTCAGAAAATTCAAAAGCCTGGAGCAATCCTTCAGGAATATGCACGGGCTGGGCAGTCAAGTCAGTGTTGCATATAAAGATTTTTGCCCTTTCACGGATGTCCAATTGCCTGCGGGATTCAAGATGCCTAAATTTGACTTGTATGAGGGACAAGGTGACCCGGTCGCTCACCTCCGAGGATTTTACAGTAAGATGAGAGGTGTCGGGGAAAAAGATGAGTTGTTGATAGCCTACTTCGGGCAGAGCTTGAGCGAGTCTGCATTGGAATGGTATACCAGACAGGACCATAGCCGATGGTACACTTGGGATGACCTGGCACAAGCGTTCATTGGCCACTTTCAATATAACCTCGAGATAGTCCCTGATCGGCTGTCATTGCTGAAGTTTGAGAAGAAGCCGTGAGAAAGTTCTAGAGAGTTTGGTTTTCAATGGAGAGAGCAAGCTGCAAGAGTGGATCCCCCAATAAGGGAAAATGAGATGGTAGATTATTTTCTGCAAACGTTGGAGCCAACATATTCGGTCACCTAGTGACTTCTGTGGGCTAATCATTCAATGAGGTAGTGAAGATGGGCGCTATGATTGAAGAAGGTTTAAAATCTAACAAAATTTTGAGTTATTCAGCATTGAAAGCAACCACGCAAGCCATACAAAGAGGTATTTGTGGTTTGCTAGGTAAGAAGAAGAAGGAAGAAGTGGCCATAGTGGAAGCTAGCACCTGGTCGAGGCCCAGCAATCCTCCACCCTACTATAGCCAACCAAGAACCCACCACCCAAACTACCCATACACCCCATACGACCCACCACAACACTATTACCCACCACCAGAGCCCCAATTCTCTGTCCACCATGCCCAGACATACACGCAGCCCCCGGCACATCCACAATGGCGTGCGCCGGCTCCCCAAACCACATATACACCCCCACAAAACATCCATCCATACCCCAGGTCTAACAGACCAGGACCCGACTTCCGCCCGAACCAAAATTTTCGGAATGAGAGGCCCCCAAAAAAAAGAACTTTTACCCCATTGGGAGAATCTTACACCGCTTTATTCCATAGACTTAAGCAGTTGGGAATGATAACCCCAATTGAGCCTAAAGTACCAAACCCACCTCCCAAAAACCTGGACCAGTACGTCAGTTGTGAGTATTGCTCGGGAATGCCAGGGCATGAAACTGAAAAATGCTGGAAGTTGAAGAATGCAGTAATGAGCTTATTGACAACCGCCGAATTGAAGTACAGGCCCCGAAGTCGCCAAATATCAATCAAAATCCGCTGCCAGTACACACTATTAAAAAACGAATTTATTGGAACGATTTTTGGGCAACGGTTTCTATAACCGTTACAGTAGATCATCAATTTGAACTGTTTTAACCGTCCCCATATAGTCAAAAGGCTTATGGCACACTTCTGATCAGTAACCGTTCTAATAGCTTAGAAACCGTTACTATAAGTTAACATATAGAGACGATTTTTATATGTGATACAATAGCATTGTTTGGGGGAACGGTTTTGCCAAATAAAACACTATTGGAACGGTTCCCTTCATTCCCTCCATACTTTCTCTCCTAGGTATTTATTTTCTCTCCCAGGTATTTATTAAAAAAACAAAAGTAGTGGACCCCACTAATATTTTATAACTCAAAGATATGAAACTAATTAATAACCTAGAACACATCGACCAGCTTTCTCTGTTCTTCAACGAGACGACATAGCTTACATCGACCAGTTCTCTGTTCTTCAACCATTATCGCGTCTTTCTACATCAACAAAGCGACGAACTGTCGACCAGCTCCGGTGAACTCTGTTCTTCAACCAGACGACAGAGCTTTCTCTGTTCTTCAACCATTATAGCGGCTTTCTTCAGAAACGAAGCGACGAACTTTCGACCAGCTCCGGTGAAGGACGATAATTTCCGGTGAAGGACGATCATTATCGGCTAACATACCACAATCTCCGAGGTAGGCTTTCGATTTTTTACCCTGTTCTATGTTTGCTATTATAGAGCTGGTTAGACGGGCGGAGTGCTGGTCAGTGAAGAACTGTCATGTTCAAAGGATGAAGGTTGCGGAGATGAGGATGCTCACGTGAATGTGCGGGCTCACCAGGTTAGATAAGATTAGATTAAGAATTAAGTTATTCGAGAGAAGGTGGGGTGGACCCGGTGGATGAGAAGATGCGAGAAGCAAGGCTGGGGTGGTTCGGGCATGTACGGAGGAGAAGTCCTGATGCCCCGGTGATGAGTTGTGAGCGGCTGGCGATGGTCGGCGGCGAGGCAGAGGGAGGCCTAAGAGGTATTGAGGAGAGGTGATTAGGCATGACATGGCTAGAATGCAGATTTCTGAGGACATGACCCTTGATAAGAAAGTCTGGAGGTCTAGTATCAGGGTTGTAGGATAGGGGTCCCTAGAGTTTTTCGTACTCTTATGTTGAGATAATTATTTACACTATTTCTGTTCAAGCTACTAATGCTCTTTTGTTTTCTTTACTTTACTGAGCCGACGGTCCGTTGGAAACAGCCTCTTTGCCCTTTCGGGTAGGGGTAAGGCCCGTCTACATATTACCCTCTCCAGACCCCACTTTGTGGGACTATACTGGGTAGTTGTTGTTGTTGTTATGTTTGCTATTACTGTTCGATTTTCGATTTCTTCTTCCCTACTCTGAAAATTTATTTCATTGTTCCTACTATTTTCTTTCTTTGATAATATTTCTAATAAAACCATTATTTTTCTTCTGTTTTCTGTTTTATGCGATATATTTTGTGAGTTTTAGTTTGCGAAACTGGGGGATTTGTTTGTTGGGTTTTGAATTTGTGTTAGAAACCATGAGATTTGATGTTTGCTAGCAGTGTTCGATGATAGTATGATACTATAGTGAATGCTCCCTACACTGGTTTTCTATTCATTCTCGTGAAATATAGTAGTACACATTGCTGGTAGTTTGTTACAATTTTGCAAAGTTTGGTTTCTTTTATTTCACTCGATATGAGTATTCTGAAGTTTATTGGCTTATTAATGCTGCCCAAGCTCTGTTGGTTTATCAGTATTTAGATTTATAGTATGTATTTTTTCAATTGTCCATTCAGGACCGAGCAGAATGAGTAATCAACTTCAGTAATAAATATTGCATATGAAGGTAAATCTTTGTACTCCCTACCTCTTGCACATCTGTGCATTGGTACTTAGAACACCAGCATCTCTATATTAAAATAAACACTGTAGCATTTGCATCCATCAAGAAACAGATTGTAGTTTGAAGGTGGTGAAATCATCTTTCGTTGTTTATTAATCAGTAACTCGCAGCACATAGCAAGAGAGACTCTTCAGGTGCTTTCAGCAATTAAAGACCTAATTTAGAACTGTGAGCAGCAATATTCTTGGCGGTAGTGTTAGCAATGTAGCTAGGTGGATAAATTTTGAGTGGAGTTTAGTCAGTTTGTTTATTAAAATCCTAGAAAAACCCTTTAAGGAATTCAATTTATTTGAGCATTTGGCTTACCATATAATGAACAATCTCAAGTTTCAAGTGTTTGACTCTGTTCCAGCTTAAGGTTTGAGGAGAGGCTGTAGCACGTGGGGGTTGAGGCATGCCACATGGCAAAGCGCGTGTACCAAGTCTGGAAAGGAAGAAATGTGAGAATTTCTTTTTTACTTTTGTTTCTTTTGATTATTAGAAATTTTGCTTCTCTTTTTTTGTCGGTGTTTTTTTAATGTGGTTATGCTTTAATTTTTTCCTGGGTTTTGGTTGAACTTGTAGTTGGGTATTGTTTGGTGTAGCGGGTTTTGGGCAATTGTTTTTTTAACTGTATATAGTTTTCTAATGGACTTTGATCTGAACTGTAAAGAATGTTACTCCTCAGCATTCTTTGCGTTTTGGAATTCTCGGGATGTTTTCCAGACAAGTGTCTGCTAGTTTCTTACATTCATAAAAATCTGAAATACAATGTTGAAACTCTAGTTTGAAGTTCAGATATAACTTACATATGCGCACCTTCGAGCTATGAGTATAAAGTGCTAAGTGCTCCTTCATCCTTAACCAGAAGTCTCGGATTCGAGCCCTATGTATGGACTCGCTTTTGTTAAACAACGCTTTACCCCTCAATATGGGACTTCCAAGCACAAATCCGTATTTAGTCGGGCCCCAATGCGGCTACTGGACACCAGTTGTGAAACCCAAAAGAAGAAAAACTAAAGATTGTATTACTTCTACCTTGTCAAAAAAATAAAATAAATATTACACCTACACAATTTTGAATTTGCCCCTTCGATGGTGAATATCTAAAGAACTGGCCAATTTTTCTGGAGGCTATGCAAGAAAAATATTGGCAGACTGGTTATCAACATGAAGTCAAAAAGGTCCTACACTGAGATTACTGTGTAGCTGATACCTCATTGCAAAGAGTCATCTGTGGATACTGTTATCATATTCTTTTGACCTTTCAGGTGTTATTATACATTAAAATAAACTGAGTTACGGGCTAGTGGGTGTATGATATTTAATCTAAGAAGTAACATTACTGTTTTTTGGATAAAGTTCGAAGCATGTATTGGCTCCTTTTCCTACTAAATTCTCTATTCCGTAACTCTCTTATTTGGTGGTTTGGTTAATTAACATTTCCTTATAAGTTGGTTTGTGGCTATTAATATTTCCTTATAAGTTGGTTTGAATTTGGCATATTAAGCTTGTTTTTGCCGGTTAATATTGCAGTCGTATATACCATCTTTACTTGTTAAATGTCTTTGTATGCAATGTTTAAGAGAGCTGCATACTTTCTGGTTTCTCGTATAGCTTTCAGAAACTTTTGTGAACAGAACAACCTTGAAGGGTGAGTTTTGCTTTATGCTGTTAAAATTTTCTTTCCTCCCCAGAAAATTTCATAATCAATTTTGACTGCTTAGATATTCAGAAAAATAGTTTAGTGTGAAAGTTTTGTATTCTACCATGTCCAGCATTGGTCACTGTGGTTTATAATCATTGAATTAAATTGGCAGCATGGTGATAAACTAGTCGAGACGTACTGCATAGAAAAACAAGCGACTCAGCTAGGAAAAAACGACCACGTTCTCACTAAAAAGCGAGAAGCGACCAAGCGAAGCGAAGTGACCGAAGAAGCAATTCTTTGTTTTAAACAGGTATGTGACGATTTTCTCTTCTTCTGACTTCTTCTTCTTCTTTCACTGTTTCAACGTCCAAATAGGAGCGAAATGTTGTCGAATTTTTTTTTACCTTCGGTTCTTTCCCAGAATCTGGCAACAGAATAGAAGCGAAATGCTTTGATCTAATGTTGTTGTTGCTGCTATCGTTCTTTTGTTCTTTCCAGAAGCAATTAACATTGCTTAGTTATTTCTGTAAATCGAGCTTTGAGAGATGCAATTAACATGTTGTGCTTAGTTGTTGCTGCTAGTTCTTTCTGTAAATATAGCCCATGATTTCTTGCTGGAAGCAGTTAATAGTGAATAGCTTCGAGAGATGCATGTTGTTGTTGATCTCCTGTTGTTGTTTCTGTTCTTTGTGGAAGCAATTTACTGTGCTTACTTCTTTCTGTAAATCTAGCTTCGAGAACTGCTCTCAACTTGCCAGTTCTTTTCAGTGTTTAACTGTGGAATAGGAAATATTCTATATGGTTTCTATCTGTTCAAAAGATACGTTTAGCCATTGTTTTGATCGACAACCCTTTTGATCTTTGTAACACGTCATTTATGTAATGCAATGCAATGTCAATGATATGGTATTTTTGAACACCCATGGCTTCTTTTCCTACTAGATTATATGAGTAGTATGAGGTGGTTTAGTTTTACAAATTTGCGGGCAACTTTCATTTAGTTCTAGTTCTCCCTTGAACTTCACGTGGTCTTAATACCTCTTTGAATTTTGCATATTCATAGTCTCGACCTCTATCCTAATTTCGCTCGTCCTCGTAAGGAACTTATGTAAAAACACCAGTAATGTAAATACATCCCGTTTCTCAAATGCTCATAACTTCTTCAAGATGAACCAGCTGCAGAGAACCAAAGATCAAACAGTAAACCTGAAACCTCAGTTCCAGTCTAGGTAAAGCACTTGTATATCAATCATATATTGCATCCACTCTTCATTAGGCCTAGACCTATCCGTCTCGCGCAGTTTTTATAGTAGAGCTACTCCCTATAGGGACTCACTATACGCCAAAAACTTAACAAAAGTTGAATATGCCGTATCACATTCACACCAGAGTCCTGGTAACAGTTTTTCTCAGCTTGATAATCAACATGTGACACACCAATAAGCTGCAAAATGGTACTAAAAGATTTCTCCACAACAGTGTTAGGTCAGAGTTTTACTAAACACCAAAAGCACAAAAATGTAATATTATCAGACATCTCAACTTCAAGCTTTATTTAGGACTATTTTATCTGCAATATCTTGCTGTTACAGGAAGCCTATGACTTAGCAGGCATGATTTCTTAATGAAAATAATGCTTTTTGTGCTGTCATTAGTTCATCTTGTTTAACTTCTCGAGAAGCAAACGAAGTTTCTATTGGCAAAACTCTCCTCTCTCTCTTAAATCTTGATACCTACCTACTACTTGGAACAGTGTGAGTTCTCAAGGGGGCAGAAGTTGAAATTCCTGAACACAAGTGGGCAGAAGTTGAACTCTTTCTTTCATGTCACAATCATTATAAAAGCAACTACTTCAACTTAGCTTCATTCTACATTTTCAATAAGCAGAACTGTATATACAGGAATACCTGGACGACGGTGTTGGTCCTACTTAGGTATTGGAACTCTGAAAAACTCCAGGTATGTCTAGTTCTTTCTTCTTGTTCTTATTCTTCTTCTACAACTCGACGGCGAAACAATTTCTGCTTCTCAGGTATCTTTCTGCTTGTTCTGGAACTGGACGACGAAACAATTTCTGGTGGAGTTGAGAACTCAACCAGTCCATTTGATCTAACGTGTCTTGAAAAGTTGAATCTGGCTTATAATTACTTGTACTCTACTCAAACTTGTATTCCAGTGGAATTGTCAAGATTGACAAAGTTAGTGTTCCTTGACCTTTCTAGCATCAAGTTAAAGCTTGAAAGTGTAAAATCAAAATGAAGAGATAAAATAGATGTAATGACACATCAGAGACACTTGCCTCGTATTACTCAGTCGACATAGCAAGATGCAAAACAGTGTTTCCGTTGGACTTGGAGGTAGAATGCAAAATTGGAAGGCCTTATGGGATTTTCTTTTTTTTTTTTAATAGCAAGTGAATTTAATCATTTACTTGTGAAGGAGTTTGAAATAAGAATAGTATAGTCTAACAGCTTCTTAGTTAAGAGTTTGTATCTATATAAAATTTAGTGTTGCACTCTACTTTAACTATGTACACTGATAGAGAGTAGCCAGGAACTTTAGATTCTTTCAATTATTTCACTCTGCTTCTTGAAACTTTCAGGTTGAATTTTAGTTCTTTGGATTGAAATATTCAGTCTACTTTAACTACCCGTTAACTTCAAACATCTTAAAAATTTCTTTGTTTAATCATTTATTGATATCATTTATAGGTGCAACGATTGCAGATAAAAGCAGTGATGAAGACCTTGACCTTACCTGAGTGTTGTTGATTGTTGCTAGACTCTCGTTATGTTCTACGATATTTTGGTGTAGAACTTTTTGTATGCAAACTCGTCTATTTCAACTTAGATATTGTTGACCAGACAATGTATTCATATTTTGTTATGGATAATGCTAGCTAGTTTGATATTTCAATGTTATTTTGTAGTTTATATAATTATGGTGTATAAAATTTTGTTGCAAGGGAAATATTGCTCATTCAGGAGCTATAAATATATATGAAATTAATAGGAAGAACGCTTGCCATAGACAATATAACCGTTGCAATAGACAAAGCAAAAATAATAAAAGCCCCTAATAACTATTGCAATAGATCACAAAACCGTTACAATATATTATAAAAACCGTTGCGATAGTCGTAAAATATTGTTGGCACGCATATATTGGAACAATTTATAACCGTCCCAATAAAGTACAAAATCGTTCCACAGACTAATGTGACGGTTTCAAAACCGTTACAATATTTATCAAAACTGTGCGATAGTCGTAAAATATAATTAGCACGCACATATTGGAACGCTTTATAACCGTCCCAATAAAATAGAAAGCTGTTCCACAGATTAATGTAACGGTTGTATAACCGTTAAAATAGAAATATATGGGGAAGGTTGTGTAATCGTTCCACAAAACTGTTCTAATAGACCTATAGTAACGCCAAATCCGGGAACGATTGTTTAATCGTCCCAGCAGAGCTACAGGGTCGGTTTTTGAATTTATTGGAACAGTTTTAGAAGGGTTGCCATAGGCTTTATTTCTAGTAATGACATCACGAGACTAACAAGATTGAGTTGGTACACAAGGAAGGGGAAGTGAAGAAGCCCTCGCAACCATGCTGATGATTTGTGTTGTTGAGGATAGTTCAAAAGAGAAGCCGAATAGGGAACAGACATGGGTGAAGTTGAAAGGTACAAGTGAAAAGCCAGTGGTAATGATGGGGAAAGAATTATCTGTTGTTGCAAAGAAACCGGAGCCATTCAAGATGGTGGTACCAGGGGCATCACCCGCGCCCGTGGTTGTTGTAAAAGGTTCTTACATAGAGCCAGTGATCATCAAGCAGTGGTTCAGCTACCCGTGGTTGATAGCAAAGCTGTGCCATGGAAATATGCGAAGGTGAAAGTAACGTACAAAGGAAAAGAGATTGAGGAGGAGAGCTGTGAGGCGCAAGGGTTGACTCGATCGGCGCATTGCTTCGCTCCCGAGGAGTTAAGAAAGGCTAGGGCTACTAAAGATAGTCCAGCGTTGGCCAAAAAGGCTATTACAAAGGAAGAAACAGAAGAGTTTTTAAGAAAGATGAAGGTACAAGACTATTCTATTGTCGAACAGCTGAAGAAAACACCGACCCAGATTTCAATGTTGTCATTATTGATACACTCTAATGAATATCGTCGGGCTTTGATGAAAATATTAAATGAAGCACATGTACCTGATAAGATTTCAGTCAACCACTTGGAGACAATTGCAAATAGGATCTTCGAGGTAAACAGGACAACGTTTTCGGATGATGAGTTACTTGTGGAAGGAATCAAGCATAATAAAGCCCTTTTCTTGACAGTCAAATGTGAAGATTCAGTGGTGACCAGAGCATTGGTAGATAATGGGTCTAGCGCCAATATCTGCCCGATATCGACATTGAATAAGCTAAAGATTGATAATGACAGAATCCGCAGAAACAGTGTGTGTGTCCGAGGTTTTGACAGGGGCGGAACCGACACGGTGGGGGATATTATCCTCGAGTTAATCATTGGCCCAATTGAGTTTACCATGGAGTTTCAGGTGTTGGACGCGATGGTGTCATACAATCATTTGTTGGGAAGGCCATGGATCCATACAGCTAAAGAAGAGCCTTCTTTACTGTATCAAATGGTCAAATTTGAATGGGATAGGCAAGAGGTGGTACTACACGGAGAAGACCCCATGAGCACTGCAAGTGGTGGTATTGTGCCCTTTGTAGAAACTGATGACGATAAAGGGCCATGGTTCTATCAGGTTTTTGACACGATCAATGTGAACAAGGTACCAGAGGTGAAAAGCATCCCACATGGTGGTTTCAGAAATGATGGGTAATGGGTTTGTCCCAGGAAAAGGTTTGGGTGCCAAGCTTCAGGGCATTGTTCAACCCATATGCTTGCCCAAGAATTTAGATACCTTTGGGTTGGGGTTCAAGCCAACAACAACAGATATTAGAAGGGCCCGAAAGTTGAAAAAGAAAGCTTGGGTTCTGCCTAAACCAATTCCGCGCCTGTCCAAGTCCTTTGTCAGGCCGAGGCTCAAAAAACAGTTAGCAACACAGGCGACGGGTTCATTGATGGGAGCATAGGGTAATTTGGATGAAGCGTTTGAAAGGGTATTTTCATAGTAAACATGGTTCAGGCCGGTGAAGGTTCCAGTAATGCAGACATTCAGTACGTTGGGCCACATACTAGGATCAATAATTGGGAAGCCACTCCTCTGCCAGGTCGGAGGGAGGCGTGGTAGTGGGACTTTGTTTTTATTTTGGTTTTTACCTGGATTATTCCAGGGTTTGTAATCCTTGTGACTATGTTCCGTCCATTTGGAGGAGCTAAGCCCTATTATCTTTACGTTTTAATGAAATGCAATTTCCTTCTTCTTTCCTAATTTTGTTTCCATTTTTCTTTCTTTTATGTATAGTTCTTTTTATGCTGATATCAATGACATGACATGACATGCATGAGGACTTCTCGGCCCGGTCTTATAAGCCAACCTATCTCAGAAATAATAATACAAGAAATTGAATGTGATGATGAAGAGGAATGTGATGATGATGAAGCATATGAGGAAATTAGTAAGGAATTAAAACACTTTGAGGAAAAACCCAAACCGAACTTAAATGATACAGAAGCAGTTAATCTAGGGGGTCAAGATAATGTCCGAGACTAAAATAAGTGTTCATCTGGAACCGCAGCTCAAGGAAGAAACAATCGCGGCGTTGTTGGAATATAAGGACGTTTTTGCCTGGTCCTATGATGATATGCCAGGTTTGAGTACCAATCTGGTGGCCCACAAATTGCCTGCCGATCCCTCACTCCCACCTGTTAAGCAGAAATTGAGAAGTTCAAAACAGACATAAGTGTGAAGATCAAAGAAGAGATCACTAAGCAGTTTGATGCAAAGGTTATTCGAGTTACTCAGTATCCCACCTTGTTAGCTAATGTTGTGCCTGTGCCAAAGAAAGACGGCAAAACCAGGGTGTGCGTTGATTATCGAGATCTCAACAAGGCGAGTCCAAAAGACAACTTTCCATTGCCAAACATCCACATATTGATTGACAGTTGTGCCAAACATGAGATTGGTTCTTTTGTGGATTGTTATGCGGGTTACCATCAGATCTTAATAGACGAGGAGGATGCAGAGAAGACGACATTCATCACGCCATGGGGAACATACTTCTATCAGGTCATGCCATTTGGCTTGAAGAATGCCGGGGCAACTTATATGAGGGCTATGACAACGATCTTCCATAATATGATACATAAAGAGATTGAGGTGTACGTAGATGATGTGATTGTGAAATCAAGGAAGGAGTCTGACCATGTCAGGGATTTGAGGAAATTCTTTCAAAGGCTACGTAGGTACAATCTCAAGCTCAATCCTACGAAGTGTGCTTTTGGTGTGCCATCGGGAAGGTTGCTGGGGTTTATAGTCAGTCGCCGGGGTATTGAATTGGATCCATCGAAGATTAAGGCCATTTAGGAATTGCCGCCTCCAAGAAACAAAACTAAAGAGATGAGTTTGTTGGGAAGATTAAAGTACATTAGCAGGTTCATTTCTCAGCTCACAACTACTTGTGAACCCATTTTTAAATTACTAAAGAAAGATGCGGCGATTAAATGGACGGATGAATGTCAGAAAGCGTTTGATAAGATAAAGGAATATTTGTCGAATCCGCCTATGTTGGTTCCGCCAGAATCAGGGAGTCCTTTGATTCTGTATCTGACGGTCTTGGATAATTCATTTGGCTGCGTACTGGGGTAGCATGATGTCACAAGCAGAAACGAGCAGGCAAATCTACTATCTCAGCAAGAAGTTTACATCTTACGAGGTTAAGTACACTCATTTGGAGAGGAAGTGTTGCGGCCTAACTTGGGTGTCACAAAAGTTGAAGCATTATTTGTCGTCCTACACTACTTACCTCATATCTCGGTTAGATCCACTGAAGTATATTTTCCAGAAGCCTATGCCCACGGGAAGGCTTGAAAAGTGGCAGATTTTGCTTACAGAGTTTGATATTATCTATGTGACACAGACTGCAATGAAAGCACAGGCCTTAGCTGATCATTTAGCTAACCCAGTTGATGATGAATATGAGCCTTTGAAAACTTACTTCCCTGATGAAGAGGTGATGCATATTGATGAGTTGGAGCAGGTGGAGAAACCAGGATGAAAATTGTTCTTTGATGGAGCGGCAAATATGAAAGGCATGGGAATAGGAGCCGTACTTGTTTTTGAAACAGGTCAGCACTATCCTGTTACGACTCAGCTTCGTTTCTATTATACGAACAACATGGCAGAATATGAAGCATGCATTATGGGGTTGAGATTAGCAGTGGATATAGGCGTCCAGGAAGTCTTGGTCATGGGTGACTCAAACCTACTGGTGCACCAAATTCAAGGAGACTGGGAAACACGAGATTTGAAATTGATACCATACTAACAGTGCCTGCATGAGATTTGTCAACAGTTTTAGTCAATAGAGTTCAGACACATCCCAAGGATTCATAATGAGGTTGTCGACGCTTTGGCTACTTTGGCATAGATGTTGCATCATCCAGATAAGGCTTACGTAGATCCGTTGCAGATTCAGGTCTATGATCAAAATGCTTATAGTAATGCAATAGAAGAGGAACTTGATGGTGAGCCGTGGTTTCACGACATCGGGGAATATATTAGGATGGGAGTTATTCCTGGCACATGCCACCGATGCCCATAAAAGGGCTATTCGTCGATTGGGAAGCAGATTTTTCCTGAGTGGAGGAGTGCTGTACAAAAGAACACCAGATCTCGGACTGTTAAGGTGCATGGATGCGAGCAAGCCACCGCTATAATGGCTGAGGTACATTCTAGAGTCTGTGGACCGCATATGAGCAGATATGTTTTGGAAAAAAATATATTACAGGCATGGTATTATTGGCTTACAATGGAGTGGGATTGTATCAGCTTTGTACGCAATGTCATCAGTGCCAAGTGCATGGAGATTTGATTCATTCTCCATCGTCAGAATTGCATACGATGTCAGCACCATGGCCTTTTGTTGCTTGGAGCATGGACGTTATTGGGCCGATTGATCCAGCAGTTTCAAACGGGCACATGTTTATTCTGGCAGCAATAGATTATTTTACCAAATGGGTGGAAGCAAAGAAGTTCAAGTCTCTGACTAAGAAAGTTGTGGTGGATTTTGTGCATGCGAACATTATTTGTCGATTTGGTATACCAAAGGTGATTATTACTGACAATGGGGCTAACCTCAACAGTCATTTGATGAAGGAGACATGTGAGCAGTACAAGATTACTCATCGTCATTCTACTCTGTACCGCCCTAAAGCAAATGGAGCGGTTGAAGCGGCCAACAAGAACATAAAGAAAATACTACGGAAAATGTTTTAAGGGTCTAGACAGTGGCATGAGAAGTTACCTTTTTCATTGTAGGGATATCGCATCACCATTCGTACTTAGGTGGGGGCAACCCCTTATTCATTGGTGTACGGTACCGAGGCAGTAATACCCGCATAAGTGGAGATTCTGTCACTTCGAATCATTGCAGAGGTCGAAGTCGACGATGATGAATGGGTAAAGACCCGTCTAGAACAATTGAGCTTGATTGATGAGAAAAGGTTGGCATCAGAGTTCCATGGTCAATTGTACCAGCAAAGGATGTCAAGAGCATATAATAAGAAAGTACGTCCGAAGAAATTTGAGGTCGGACAGTTGGTGCTGAGGCGTATTTTTCCCCATTGGGCCAAAGCAAACGGAAATTTCGCTCCAAACTGGCAGGGGCCATTTGTAGTAACCAGGGTGTTGTCTAACGGTGCATTGTATTTGACAGATGTAGAAGGGAAATGCGTAGAAATGGCCATCAATTCCGACACTGCCAAAGAATATTATGTATGATTTCTTTATTCGGAATGTACTTGCTTGTATTTGGCATACTTTAAATATTGAAATGAAGACGGCATTTTGTTCTGCTATCCAAACACTTTTATCCTTTGTTACCCTTTTAAGCTTTAATTATTTTCGTTCGTACCCCTCTTTCGGAAGCAACGACACAATCAAGAAACGCAGGTGCCGAGCATAAAGTAAAGAGAAAAAAGAAAAAAGAAAAAAGAAGAAAGAAAATGAAAAGAGAGAAAAAGAAAGAAAAAGAAGAAAATAAAGAAATGAAAAGAAAAGAAAATGAAAAGAGAGGAAAAGAAAAATCACAGCAAAGGTAGTTACGATAAAGTGAACTACGTTTGACTTGATCCCGAAAGGGTACGTAGGAAACCTTACTCCGAGGTTCAGTCATACCAAAATAAAATTTCAAAAGTCCCCCAAGCAAGAAACTGGGGCAGAAGTTATGGTTTGTTGTGAGAAATTAGATTTCGAAAGTTGAAATTATAACCTATTTTGAAATTGTTTTGGGCTTTCTATATCCTTCTTTCTAACCCATCCAAAAGCCTACATTACGTTCCAAAGAAAGACCTTCTGATCAATTTTTTAGAAATGCCATGTCAAGCAGGCAAATGGGATTCGCAACAGGGGTAACACTCTGGTCCAAGCCAGAAAGTAAAAAATAAAAATGAGAGAGTCTTATTGGTGAACACCCTCACGGGCATCGTAAGGCGACGGGAGATGAGAGAAAATAAAAATGAGAGTCTTAGCGGTGAATACCCTCATGGGCACCCTAGGGCGAAAGTGAGTTTGCGAAGTGGCAAACTGAGCAAGGTATGTTGGTGAAACGTTGTTCGTGGCATCGTAGGATGAACGAGGTTAAGGTTTGGATAAAGTAATCATGTGATGGAAGTTCTGGGAAATGAATTATGAAAACTGAAGAGCTGGTTAGCTGGATCGGTTGGGCCGGGTAGTCCGAAATGCATGTCGTGATCACTGGTGCCAGCTGTTCCGGTCAGATAAGTTTCTTTTCTTTTTCTTTTGAATAGTAATCTGGTTTTGGGTTCTTCTTATCCTTAAATCATAAAATTATTGCATTTCATTCCTTTATGGGGATTTTTTTGTCTAAAACGTTCCAGTATCAGTTTTGCTCAATGGAAAAGGGAAAGGCTTTCAAAGCCCACTACCAGCTTCCAAAAATGGTAAAGCATGAGGTGGCTAGAGCGTGTCAGCAACAACGAGATATAATGTAAGATAGGGGAAATCGCCAGAATTTTCATAGGCAGAATATCTGGGAAATGTTGTGGGAAATGAGGAGATACAGGCAAAAGAGTTGGAAAGGTGAAACAACAGGGGAAGTATAAAAACATTCAGGTTGTCAGAATGGGGAAACGTGAAAGTCGGTCAGAAAGTCAGGCAACTCAAAGGAAGTCAGGCAACACAAAGCAAGGCAATGGAAGTATGATGCAGCATATAATGCCATCAACTAACCACCATTTTAAACTAACAAAATTTTCGGTGATTGAAACAGGGGCAGAAAAATTGTTTGTCAGGAGGGATTCTCCATGAAGGAAAAGCAAGCACTAATCAAGTTCAATCGCAAGTGTGGCATGGGTAAAATGCAAGAAAATGAGGAGTGACATGAAGAGATGTTGAAGTCAGGAGCCCGCCTGAAAACAGAGGAGTACATTTCAGTATTTAAATGTTAAGCGTTACGCTTCGATTTCATCGCAATTCAAGTTTTAGCTTTAATTCAAGTCTTAGTTTAATGTAACAAGCCCCAGTTTTCACAAAATGGGGTAGAAAATTCTCGTTGTCTTGTCTATTTTGTGAAATCAGGAGCCCGCCTGGAGAACAGAGGTCTACATTCGAATTTTAGACCTCTGTAAAGTTTTAGACCGTCATTTCACTTGGGACTTGTGTGCAAAGTTTCAGGTCAACCAAACAAGTGTTGATGAGGTTTTGGATCGAAAGCATATTTTGGATGAACTTGAATGTTCTTAGGATTAAATCTTTGATTTAATCGAGGTTTTAGTGTTGTTTTAGGTGTCTTAAGGAATGATGTAGGTTTGAATAAGGTATTAGGTGGTATTGGTGTTGTTGGTTGAGGTCCCGGGGGCCTCTGATATGTTTCAGATGCTCGACGGGTTAGTTTTGGAAGTTAGAATGAAATTTGCAGCAGGCTTCTGTTGTTTTTGCTTCTGCGGCATGGAACAACATAAGCGGCCTTCGAACAGCAAAAGAGAAGAGGCCCTTGTTCCTCTGAGACCGTAGAAGCGGTCAGTTATCCGCATATGCGGAACCGCACATGCGACGAATTATTTGCAGAAGCGGACTCCGGCCTAGTTAAGTAAAACCGCAAATGCGGTTGGTTTTCCGCATAAGCGGAACCACAGAAGCGGTCCCTGGACCGTAAAAGCGGAATTCACTGTGATGTTAAGGGTTTTATCCGAGGCTTAATTTCGAAGTTGGAAAAATCAAGTTTGAGCTCGGGCAAAGGCGATATTGAGAGGGTTTCAAAGAGGAGATTATTGGGTAATGTTTCTATGATCCTCCTTAGTTATATTCCATCGTTTAGTGGTTAAATCCATCTTTCAAGTTCGAATTTAGAACCAAAAATGGAAAAAATTGGGTGAAAGTTCTTTCATTAAACTCTTGGGTTTTGAGGGGGTATTTGACCTCCGATTTGGGAGATTTTGATATGGTTAAACTCGTGAGAGTACGAGATTTTTGAAAATGTGAAAATTATTCAATTCCGAGACATTGTCTTGAGGGGCGTTTTGGTTATTTTATCTATTTTCGCGCCTTAGCTTTAATATTAATAGTGAAATTAGTAACTTGCGATGTCATTTACAATATGTAATTGTTTTGAATAGATTTGGGCCATTTGAAGTTGGATACTTGTGGCAAGGGCATCGTTTCTTAGTGATTTTGTACCGGTTCGAGGTAAGTGGCTTGTCTAACTTTGTGTCTGGGGGACCTCTCCCCTTAGGATATCTTGACTGTCGTTTAAATGCCTTGTGCGCGAGGTGACGAGCGTGCACTTGTGCTAATTATTGAAAATTCACCTTACTTGACTTATTTAGACCGTTTTTCTTCACGTATTTAACTGTTAAAAATGCAATTTCACTTTTTTTTAGCTTAGGGAAAGCATGTTAGTAACTTATTTGCTCTATTTGACTAAATTGCAATATCTGTCTTTTCGTGAAGTATGCTAGACTCTAGATTCTACTTGTGGTCTGTACTTAGCTTCTTTTTGTTCAATATTGAATTGCTGTGACGTGTTTACGATTGGGTCTACGGGACGGCATCCTGGGAGTTCCCCTATATGTATTATGTTCTGAGATTGGAAGTGCGGGATACTAAGAGATCTCCGGCACATGATTGATTAAATGGAGGATACTAGGAGATCCTCGGGATACTTAGAGATCCCTCGTGATTAAATGGAGGAGACTAGAAGATCCTCGGGATACTTGGAGACCCCTTGTGTATATGACGAGGATACCAGGGGATCCTCAGGATACCAGGAGATCCCTGATGATAAATAGCCTGTAGTGATTGTTCTCGTATTCATAGATTGTATTTGTATCCTATTTCCGTTCTACTTATTATTTTTGCTAGATACTCGAGATTTACTATACTTCTATTGTCTATTAATTTCATATTTATTTTTATGTTTATCCTAGTAGGGCGTCGACCTTCCTCGTCACTACCTAACCGAGGTTAGGCTTGACACTTACTAAGTACCGCTGTGGTGTACTCACGCCTCTTCTGTGCATGTTTTTCATGTGCAGATCCAGGTACTTCTGAGCAGGCGTACCGCCAGTAGCTATTAGGGAGCATATTAGAGACTTGAGGTATACATCTGCTACGTCTGCAGATCTCCAAAGTCTACTTCTCATTTTATCCGTAGATATTGGAGGTCATTTCGATCCCTTTTGTATTAGACTACTCTTGTGACTAGAGCAGTATACGATTTCTTATGGCCTGTTTTATCCGTGGGTTTCCGGGTCTTGGTGTTTATTCAGTATTCTGTATTAAAGTGTATGTGCCAGGCGGCACACCTATACATTTTCTTTATGTTATTCGGCATTCTATTGTTGTTTTTCGTAAAGAGTGTTAAATTCCGCAATGTGTTATACTTACCTAGTCGTGAACACTAGGTGCTGTCATGACAGGTTCACAATTGGTGAACTAGGGTGGTGACATGAATACATGTCTTAGTCTTATCCTATTCAGTATTCTAGTATCATGTAACTCAGAATGATTCAATATTTCAGTATTAGGTATTGTAGTATGACTCTCAGTTCCTGATCTTAAATCCCTAAATGTTGAACACACGTATTTGGGTCTAAGGTGGTAGTTTATGCTTTATGCATGTTTGGCCCTGAGACTGTACGTAATGCTTTATGCATCTTTGGGCTTGAGGCTGCAGTTATGTATATATATACACACTTGGTCCCGAGGCCGCAGTTGTGCATGTATATATATTGGGCCTGAGCCGCAGTTTAATATTCAGATAAACAGGTGGTTTATCTTTCGAATTCAGTATGTTATGATATCACAAGTTGATTCAGTCAGCCGGTTCGTTCGCTTGGTCATATGTAGTCAAGCGTCGGGTGTGGTGTTACGTCCAGGCCAAGTACAGGGCATGGTAGTTTGAATTAAAAATTTAATGTTGAAGATAAACATAAAAAAAGATGATATGTGTATCGTTTCTGTATCACACACACACACACACACACACACACACACACACACACACACATATATATATATATATATATATATATATATATATATATGTATATGTACATGTATATGTATATATATACACATTTTGATACACATGTCGCGGAAGAATTTTTTTGAACTCGATTTTAACTATGAATTTTGATACCAAATCAGTCCAAATCACTACTACCAATCTTCCTTAAAATGTATATAGACCTATCTATATGTTTTCAATTATTTTCAACTATACCCACTGAAAAAGGTCAGTTTTTGCTTATATTTTTGTAATCTTGTATAATTCTTTTTTTGTATTTTATCACCTTGTTTGCCACCTTATCGAAAAAATTTCTTTTCCTCTTGCATCTAATTTTGCAGATCATGCTTAAAAATATGAAAGGAGTTCTTTTCGTGTGATTCTTGAAGAGATAGAATCCTTATTTATTTGAATTTTTAATTTTTATATGTGTTTGACTAGTTTTAGTGAGTCAATAATTAATGGATAGAGGTTGGTAAGTTAGGGCTTATTTGAAATATTTTCGTAAGATTCCCACAAAAAAGCCGAGTTGGGCTAATTTTGGCGAGTGAAAATGGGCTGAGTCAATAATGAGTGGACCGAAGTTACTTGGGTTGAGATGGACTAAATAAAGTTGGTTTATGTTTTGGATCATAGCCCAACTCGCCCAACCCTTATGAAGCTTTAACTAATGTATGTTATTCTCTTATGAATTGTTTAATTATCACATAATACTTTTTTTGTTATGCTCATATATAACACATCAAAAAAATAATTTTAAGATAATTTAGCAAAGTTAAACAAAAATTAATCTAACTTTAAATGTGTTGAGTCAAGAAAAATTGAATTTATCATATGTACGAATGAAATAGATTTAAGCTCAAATTGTCACCCCTACTTCTGACCACACCACCCGTTGCCGAGCCAAATGTAACGAACGAGATTCAATTTCATTCATCGAGAAATTATAATGAATAAATAATATAAAAATAAAGTCTTAAAGAATATTTAAATCTTCATACTCATGAAAATACAAGTTCAATTATCTAGTGTAGCATTTTTAAATATTTTAAAATTCTCTTATTACAAATGTTGTCTCCGTGGTTGGACAGTATTTCAAAGCAACGCCAAGTTTTTTTTGGTGCCGGATTTGCCAACAACTAGTAGAAAATGAAAAGAAGAAAATGTTGATGTGCCAACGCTCTTTACGTATGTAATGATTTAAACCTCGAACACTTTCTGGTGTAGACGATTTTTGTAAGTTTATAACTACAGTATAAAAAAATTATATAATTAATATACTTAAAAACTTTTAAATAAATCTATCTGATAACATTAATTGATAGTCTTAAATAATTTCTAGTAAGAAATAATGAATGTACTGCAATAAATAAATGATACTGAATAAGAAAAATTATTTACAGCATTATACAAAATGTATATTCTCCCGTTCACTTTTAGTTATCCAATTCAAACTTTTTACGCCTTTACGAAACAATAAATGAAGTATGTATATTTTTACCCATAATAATTATTTTCAAAAGTCTTGAGAAATAATTTGATAAATGAATAGTTAATGATAATAAAAAGTTTAAAAAAATTATCTTTCTCTTGATTTAATATAGTTAAAAAAATAAAAATAAAACATATTTTTAGTATAATAAACAAAATAAAAATAAAAGGAGAAAATACAATCTTAAATCTTTTTCTATACACAAACTGCATATAGAACAAAAAGTGAAAAGGTCGAGTAGGGGCTGCTGTAGGGGATCGATATGGTCCTTTCACCACATGGAACATAGTGCCATCAGTCGTTCAATATTACCAGCACCCTCAGTTTAAGGTCAAAAGTTCACACACACACACACAACGAATCTATCACCTATTTATACTCCCTATGTTTACCTTACTCTCACTGTCCCTTTTCTACCCACTTTTTCACTTCATTCCTCTCTACAATGGAATGGAAACTCATTTCAATTCCACTTCTCTTCACTTTCTTTACCCTTTCCATTTCTGTATCATCTGTTTCTCTTCAATATCAAACACTTACCCTACGCTCTCTCCCTGAACCTCAATCCCTCTCATGGGCCACCCAAGACACAAGCGACTTCAACCCCTAAATTCCGAAAATACCCTTGCTGTACAACTACACCACGTAGACTTAATCACTACTTATACATCCTTATTCAACACCACACCGCATGCATTATTCGCACTCCATCTTCAACGGGACGCCGTTAGAGCAAAACTCCTCTCTAACCTCGCTGAAGCGGTTGCTAACGCTAATGCCACCGTTAAAGTCTTCAGCAGCACCGTCATCTCAGGGCTTTCTCAGGGTAGCGGCGAGTACTTTACACGCATAGGCATTGGTACTCCTCCTAAGTATGCTTACATGGTTTTAGACACTGGTAACGACGTTGTTTGGATCCAATGCTTGCCATGCAGACAATGTTATAATCAGTCCGACCCGGTTTTCGACCCGACTAAATCATCCTCATTTACTGGGCTGTCCTGTGATTCTCCTTTGTGCCGCCGTCTTGACTCGCCCGGCTGTAACAACCGTAATAAATGCCTTTACCAAGTCTCCTACGGCGACGGTTCTTTCACCGTCGGCGAATTCTCAACGGAAACTTTTAACGTTTGAAAAGACACGTGTCAGCGACATTGCATTCGGTTGCGGCCACGATAATGAAGGTTTGTCCATCGGAGCTGCTGGTTTGTTGTGTTTAGGGAAAGGGAAACTTTCATTTCCGGGTCAGGCCGGTACCCGGTTTGGTTATAAATTCTCATACTGCTTGGTCGACCGGACCGGTTCTCCTAAACCGTCTTATCTCATTTTCGGTGTATCATCAATTACTCGAAATACCATTTTACCCCTCTTTTAACCAACAACAACAACAACCTAATATAATTTCACTTATTGAAGTCTGGGGAGGATAGTATGTACGCAGACCTTACCTCTACCCTTGGGTAAAGAGGCTGTTTTCATAATAGACCCCCGGCATCCTTCCCTCCAAGAATTTCCCCACCTTGCTCTTGGGGAGACTCGAACTTACAACCTCTCGGTTGGAAGTGGGGTTGCTTACGATCAGAGCAACCCCTCTTTTAACCAACCAAAAACTAAATACATTTTACTACGTGGAGCTCACCGGAATCAGCGTCGGAGGTACTAGGGTTCCGGGGATTATGCCGGGATTGTTCAAGCTCGGTGTTGACGGTAACGGTGGTGTCATTGTCGATTCAGGAACGTCAGTAACCCGGTTGACCCGTCCTGCTTACGTGGCACTGAGGGATGCTTTCAGCTTAGGTACTAAAAATCTGAAGAGAGCGCCAAATTACTCTTTGTTCGATACGTGCTATGATTTGTCGGGTAAAACCGAAGTTAAAGTTCCAACGTTGGTATTATATTTTAAGGATGCTGACGTGGCATTACCAGCGTCGAATTACTTGATTCCGGTGAGTAGTGAAGGGAGATTCTGCTTTGGATTTGCGGGTACGTCAAGCGGGTTGTCTATAATTGGGAATATTCAGCAGCAGGGTTTTCGGGTCGTATTTGATGTTGCGGGTTCGAGGTTAGGGTTTGCTCCACGTGGGTGTAATTAATCTCAGATTATGAATACTTACTTGAAAGTTAAAACTCTGTTTATTCCCAAAAGAATGTTTATGGCCATTTTGTGTAAGTTTTTGTTTTCATGGTTTGATGAACATGAGAAAAAGGAAGAGAAGGAAGTTGGACTTGCAGAAAAAAGAGGAACATTTTCACATGTTTGTTTGGTTGCATTATGTGCTAATGATAGTATCGTATAGCGCAATCTTATCCTTTACCTCTTCTCAAATAGACTTTTTAAAGTACTCAGTAATGGTAACTTTAGTAAAATAATTAACTTTATCTTAGTTTCTTAAAGTAACATCTTTTCGCAAGAGGAAAGAGATTTTTTTTTCCTCAGTTTTTGGTTAGTTAGTTGGAAGACGGAAAAGTATGTTATAGCCGAAACTACAATGAAACCACAATTCAACGAATTGGCTAATTTCACCTGAGAAGCAGGTGGTCGCTATCAATGTTGAGTTGTACCACATCGGAGGGATTTGAGGTCCTTGGTCTCGTTATATGGTTTGGGCAATCCTCACTTCATAAGCTAGCTTTTAGGGTTTAGTTAGGTCCAAGGTCCATTCTTTCATGGTATCAGAGCCAGACCCATCCCAATTATTGTTACCGATGTTGGGCCCCCATTTATGTTGTCCACGCTCCAAAAATCTGGGCGTGAGGGGGTGTTGAGTTGTCCCACATAGGAGAGATTTGAGGTCCTTGGTCTCCTTATATGACTTGGGCAATCCTCACCTCATAAGCTAGCTTTTGCGGTTGAGTTAGGCTCGAGGTCCAGTCTTTTTTGAGGTCCTTGATCTCCTTATATGACTTGAGCAATCCTCACCTCATAAGCTAACTTTTGAGGTTGAGTTAGGCCCAAAGTCCATTCTTTTCCATCAATAATACAAAAGGAGTGTCATTATTTATTATTGTACAGATTATTATTGCTGCAAAACCGCAAAAATTGAAATCTCCCGCCCTAGTGTGAAAAAATGCGCCTTATAATGTGCAATTTGGGGGCACTTGAATGACAAGTTAATAGGCAGAAATTGACGGTAAGAGCATGAATATGGACTCGGCTACCCAAATATAATTGTTTGAAAGACAATTCTTTTGACTTCCTTGTAATTAAAATGTACAGTTTGTGTCCCAAATGGCAACACCAATTATTACTCCTTCCGATCCTATAATCATTTTATTTTTGACACACTCAATAAGGAAATATCAATTTTTTTGAGGAAAAAAATTTATTCTCTAAATTAACTTTAATTAAAATTAGAATATTATTAACTTAATATATTGAGATTTGTAAACAAGGCCAAAGTTTGAAAAAATAAAGTTAATTGCTTTTTGATTGTATAAAAGTTTATTATTTTGGATCAAAATTTAAAAAGTAATAAAATTACTTATTATGGATCTGAAGAAGTACTATCTAAATATTAGGATATGTAGATCTACATAGCATGGTGACCGAACTATGTTGCTAACAATAGAAGTAGAAGCAGATTCAACCTTCTAATTAATGTAGCAAGTCGTACCAAATAAAGTTAAATTTTTCTATAATAGTTTTGTTTGTTTCGATATTTTTTGGTGGTTGTAGAAGTGTTATTATAACAATAACAACAACAACAATAACTACCCAGTATAGTCCCACAAAGTGGAGTTTGGGGAAGGTAATATGTAGACGAGTCTTACCCCTACCTGAAAGGGCAGAGAGACTGTTTCCAATCGACCCTCGGCTTAGTGAAGTATTATTATAGAAAATATATATTGTAACATAATATAAAAAATAATTTCAAAGAAAATTTAACCATTATAATAAAGGAGATCTTCACCTTGTAATAGGGCAGATTGATTCTTCTCAATATACCAGCTCTCTACTTTCTTTCTCTCTCTCTCTCTCTCTCTCTACTGTTATCGAGCAAACATCTTTATTTCTCTGTATTTTTATCATAATAGCAAGAACTCTCTATTATCTTCTATACTTTAAAGATCTACTAAGATCCTTGTAAAATAACCTCTTCTAGGACTCATTATACTTGATTAAGATTTACCCTCATATCGTTTTGATTGTTTTTTAGCTTATAAAGTGCATATATCTTTTGAGCAAAACAATTTTGCGCCGTCTGTGGGATTTCGAGAATCAAAGTTATAGTTTGTACCTAGAAAACTACAAACAACCATCCTCTACATCACGCAAACAAGTATAGCTTACAACTGTGTGAAAATGAAAACGATAGATGGGGTTGGGGTCAACCTCATGTATTCGCTCAACGAGGCAGGTGAAGATAATCTCTTGAACGCAAGCCCCGGCACCATGATGAGTGGAAGAACCCCACCTCCTCCACCTGGAGACCCGACGGAACCACGAGAAAGAAAAACTTCTACATCTACATCTAAGGAAGCACCGTCAAAAGTCAAGGAGCTACTGAAAGAATGGCTCACAAACACAATAAACGACTTGGTTGAAAAGCCACCACAACGTGGCGTAACACGCACATCAGTGATAGATCTCACCGGGACAGAAGATGAATCCGAGGTCGCGTGAGCAGACAATGTGCTCACCGACACTCAGACCAACAAGGATGCGCTCACATCCATCCTTAAAAAGATGGAAGAAATGGAGCACGAAAACAAGTCGCTCCGCGACCAAATGAAGGAACATCAAGAAAGAGTGGACAAGATCCCGGACGCTCCTAAACTACTACGAAAGCGCGACGTAGGGAGATTTGTGGAACAACCTTACACAGAGGAGGCCGCACCATACTCCATCCCAAAGACATTCAAAATGCCTCCCTATCTGAGGGTATACGATGCGACTACCGATCCTGAGGACCATTTGTTCCATTAAGTCACAGCTCTGAAAGGAAACGATTTGGTGAAAGAACAGGTACCATAAGTACTTCTAAAGAAGTAAGGCGAGACGCTGACTGGTGGGGAGTTGGTATGGTACTCCCAGCTACCGGCCAAGGGTATCTCCACGTTTGAGGAAATGGCGAACAAATTCATCACAGCATATGCGGGAGCAAAGAAAGCGGAGGCAAGGGTCAACAACATCTTCGCCGTAAGGCAAACCATGGGAGAAGGGCTCAGGGACTTCCTAGCCAGATTCAACAAGGTCAGAATGAGCCTGACGAATGCATCGGAGGGCATGGCAGTTGCCGCTTTCCAGAACGGGCTAAATAGGGACAGGTCGAGGGCGACCAAGAAGCTTCTAAGTCGCCCCATGAAGTACCCCCTACCACATGGGAAGTAATCCACAACGCATACTGTGTCGAGGTACATGCATATGAGGACGACCTTAACGGCCCTATCCGGCGACTAACAACAATACTTCCAGAGTCCAGGAGGGCCTGACGCAATGAGGGGCGACGAGAGAAAATCTCGCATTCCAATAGGGAAAGACATCAACCGTATATAAGATTGCCCCATCCACCACAACCTAGTCATGCGAACACACCAGCGACACGTCGCCCCCTACGAAACGAACGAGGTATGCCTCCTTTACTATCTACACAAACTTTTGTGTTTCTCCTTTAGAGGTAGTGTACACAGTAGAAAAGCTGGGCAACAAGGTACAATGGCCAGCAAAGATGAAGTCAGACCCTACCACCCGGAAATCTAACGCCTTGTGCGAGTTCCACCAGGAGCGAGGACATAAGACCAAGGACTGCATAGGCCTACATCAGGAAGTGGTCAGAATGCTGAACCAAGGGTTATTGAGGGAACTACTTAGAGATAAAGGGAAACTCAACTTTGCACGAGGGCAGGATCAACCCAACGGGCCACGAAGGCCGCCCTCTCCAACATGCACGATCAATATGATCATCGGGGACGACAATGATTCGACAATCAATCACGTCTAATTTACCACCACCCACAAGTTGAAGCGAACTATCGCCCACGAACGGTATGAAAACTTCGAAGATAGTATCAACTTCGATAAGTCTGATACCGACGGTTTGTATTTTCCTTATTACAATGCTTTAGTTATTACTTTACGCATAATGGATACAGGCGTTAGGAGAATTATGATTGACGACGGTAGCGACGCTTGTATTATCCACCCAAGGGTCCTTGCACTTATGGGAATTGAGGATAAGATAATACCGCGATGTATAATGCAGAGTGGTTTTAACATTGCAGTAGAAAGAACCTCCGGAGAAATAACGCTTCCTTTCTTGGCGGGAGGAGTCACGTTGGAAACCACATTCCACGTGATGAACCAGGAAACATCGTGCAATGCCATCATTGAACGAACATGGATACATGGCATGAGAGCAGTCCCCTCAAGCTTCTATCAGGTGATAAAATTCCCTACCCCATGTGGGGTATTCAGAATACGAGGTGAACCCCACATCGCCCAAGAATGCTACAAAATAGCCCAAGAATATACCCACACAAAACAAATCCAAGGGGCAAGCGCAGAAGCATAACAATCAGATCTGTCGGGGACTAAGGTTCTTCCGACAGAGGACGCCATCCAAGATCCGGATATCATAGAAGCCAGCAAAGCTATAGTCGAGAACCTCAATCCCGTACAGCTAGCTGACAACGACCTCACAAAGAAGGCTTACATAGGGCACGCCCTTCGAATCCAAGTAAGTATAGTAAATTTTTATCTAACCATGTAGACTTGTTATCCTTTTCCCATTTAGATATGCCAGGGATACCGCGGGACATCGCTACCCACAAATTGAACGTTGATCCACTGCAACCGCCCGTAAGGCAAATGAGGAGAAAATTCAATGCCGCCATCAATGAAGCTGTGAGTGAAGAAGTAGACAAACTATCATCAAATGGTTCCATCAGAGAATCCAAATACCATGAGTGGGTTTCCAACGTTGTCATGGTCAAGAAGAAAAATGGGAAGTGGCGAATGTGCATGGATATCATGGACTTGAACAAAACATGCCCGATAGATTCATTCCCACTCCCCCACATTGATCAGCTGATAGACGCGACGTCCTGACACGAACTCTTGATATTCCTAGATGCATATTTCGGCTACAATAAAATCATGATGGCCGAAGAAGATCAGGAGAAGACGACCTTCATCACTCACCGAGGAACGTACTACTACAAAGTGATGCCCTTCGAACTCAAAAACGTGGGAGCAACATACCAAAGATTGTTAACCGAGATGTTCAAGGAACTACTTGGCAAAAAAATGGATGTCTACATCGACGACATGCTGGTAAAGTCATCCAGAAAGAAGGATCACATCGACCATCTGAAAGAGGCCTTCGAAATATTGAAAAGATACGGGATGAAACTGAATCCCAAAAAGTGCGCCTTCAATGTGGCCTCGGGAAAGTTCTTGGATTCCTCGTATCTCAGAGGGGTATCGAAGTCAATCCGGATTAGATCAAAGAAATAGACGCAATCCCGGAAGTGCTAAGCAGCAAAAAATAGGTGCAAAAACAGAAGGGTCGGATAACCGCCCTTTTGAGGTTTATCTCACGATCTTCCGACAGGTGCCATAAGTTCTTCAGTGTGTTTAAGAAAGATCAGGGGCTCCAGCGGAACGAAGAATGTATCAAAACCCTAAAAAATATAAAGGTGTACCTATATTTGCCGCCCCTACTATCCAAAGCAAGCCCAGGAGAATCGCTTCTAGTGTATCTAGCTGCATCTGAGGTCATTGTCAGCGCTGTCCTGGTACGCGAGAACAAAGGTATGCAATCGCCCATCTATTATATTAGCAATACACTAGTGGATGCCGAAACTCGGTACCCACACCTTGAAAAGCTAGCATTAGGACTAGTCGTAGCTTCACGAAAGCTATGACCTTATTTTCAATGCCATCCCATAAGAGTGGTGAAGACCTTCCCACTAAGGAGTGTCTTGCATAAGCCTGAGCTATCAGGCTGACTCGTGAAATGGGCCATTGAGCTCAGCGAGCACGATATCTCGTACCTTCCAAAAAATGCCATTAACGACCTATGGATCCCCCACACTAATGGCACCGCCAATGCTTCGGGATTAGGACTGGGACTCATTCTCGAGGTCCCCACGGATGAATCAATTCGCCAGTCCATACGATGCCCCGAAATGACTAACAACGAGGACGAGGATAAGGCCATTATTGCAGGTATGAAATTAGCCATCAAATACGAAGCCTGGTGGATCCTTATCCACTGTGATTCGCAACTCGTGGTGAACGAGATCGCTGGGACTTACCAGATCAAAGAACAGAGGCTACAAGAATACCAGACAGAAATACGCAGATTAATGGCCGAGTTTGACGAGTGTCGCTTCGAACAAATTCCGAGAGCACGGAACATCGAAGCGAACGGCCAGGCAAAACTGGCCGTGGCCACCAAAAACATCAACAAGGAAAGCGTGGTCACCCTCCTCCATTCAGCCATCGATCACACCGAGGTATTTTCTTTAAATATAACCTGGGATTGGTGCAACCAGTTCGTGTCCAAACTACAAGACGGAATGCTGCCACGCAACAAAAAGAGGGAAATAAACTTCATATGCAAGCCGCTCGGTACTGCATGATCAACAACGACCTCTGCAAGAGAACGTTTGGAGGACCCTTGGCCAAGTAACTAGGTCCACACCAAACAAGACTAGTACTCGAAGTGGTACACGAGGGCCAGTGCGGCGCCCATACAACCAACCGCACCCTCGTACGTTGCATCATCCGCGCCGGCTACTACTGGCCCACCATGAAGAAAGAAGCAGCAGAATACGTCCACCGATGCGAACAATGCCAAAAGTATGCCCCATTTATCGACTAGCCAGGGGAACCCCTACACTCTGTCACCTCTCCATGATCCTTCATCAAATGGGGAATAGACATAGTCGGCCCCCTATCTGCAGGACCGGAAAGGTACAATTTTTGCTTGTTTTGAGTGACTATTTTTCCAAGTGGGTGGAAGCAGGTGCGTACGCACAGATACGTGAACAGGACGTCATCTCCGTCATATGGAAGAACATTATATGTCGCTTCGGCATCCCCAAAGAAATTAGCCGCGACAACAGATGTCAGTTCGTCGGTCAAAAAATAACAGATTTCTTCGAGAAATGGCGCATCAAGTGAATCCTCTCCACACTCTACCACCCCTCCGCCAACGGTCAAGCAGAATCATCCAACAAAGCCGTACAAAACATACTGAAGAAAAATCTTGAAGACGCCAAAGGGCTGTGGCCTGAACTGTTGCCCGAAATGTTGTGGGAAAACAGGACTACACCCAAGTCTAGCGCAGGGGAAAACCCATACTCGTCGGTCTATGGAACCGATGCAGTCGTACCCGTCTAAGTAGGCAAACCAAGCTTGAGGTATTCACATACCAGCGGAACGAACAACGATGCAAATAGGATCCAATACCTTGATGAAGCCGAGGAAAGAAGAGAAATGTCCCACATAAGAATGGTGACCCAAAAGCAGCAAGTCAAAAGGTACTACAACAAAAGGGTAAAAATAAGGCCGCTCAAAGTAGGGGACGACATCCTCAAAGCCAAGACATTGGCCTCCAAAGACCCATGTGAAGGAAAATTGGGCACAAAATGGGACGGACACTACAAAGTCACAGCAATAGCAAAAAAGGGCATTTCAGGTAGAAACAATGGAAGGAAAAACACTCAAGAACAACTGGAATGTCGCCCACCTCAAATATTTCCATTTCTAAAAGGCGTCCCCCAAGTCACACTCCTTTTCCGTCACATGAGTTTTGTCCCAATTGGGTTTTCTCGAGGAGGTTTTTAACGAGGCAATACCTGGAGATATTATTGGAACAAGTGTAACACACCCGCCTCTCTATATGCTCTCCAGCCAAACCAGATACAGGGACTGGACCAGCAACATCTCCAATATGTAAAAGGCTACGACCATCTCCAAAGTGTAAAAGGCTACAAACATATCCAAAGTGTAAAAGGGACCAGTGACATCCCCAACGTGTAAAAGGCTACAACAATCATGAATGAAAAGGCTACAACATTTCCAAAGTGTAAAAGGCTACGGTCATCTCCAATGTGTCAAAGGCTATGGCTATCTCCAATATGTAAAAGGCTATGAGCATCTCCAATTAATGAAAAGGCTAAGTTCATCTCCAACGTGTAAAAGTCTACGGCCATCTCCAATCTGCAAAAAGGCCATCAGTTCAATCATGATCAAGGCCATCAATTACGTTATGGCTAAGGATTTCCTCACCAACGGTCGGCCCAAGATTCGACTATGGTGAATAAATGACTCGACAATAGTCGAAGTCGCCTATATGGCTAAGGTTATCGGTTAAATCATGACCAAGGCCATAGATTACGTTATGGCTAAGGTCGTCCTCACCAACGGTCATCCCAGGATTCGGCTACGGTGAATAAATGACTCGACAATAGTCAAAGTTGCCTACATGGATAAGGCGATCAATTCAATCATGGCCAAGGCCATCGATTACGTTATGGCTAAGGCCATCCTCACTAACGGTCGGCCCAAGATTCGACTACGGTGAATAAACGACTCGACAACAATCGAAGTCGCCTACATGGCCAAGGCCATCGGTTCAATCAATGGCCAACGCCATCGATTACGTTATGGCTAAGGCCATCCTCACCAATGGTCGACCTAAGACTCGACCACGGCGAATAAGCGACCCAAAAACAGTCAAGATTGCCTACTTGGTAAGGAATGTTGATTTTATTACAGCCAAAAGCGTTGATCTAAAATTTGATCGAAGTGGTAAACACCGGCGATCAACAAAGGACACAACAAAAGCTCTAAAGAACAAAAGAAAGAAAAAACGTCAGGGGAAGGAAGAAAAATTATATGTCATTCATCCAAAATATATATACACAACAATCCCTACAAAAATTACATATGCAAAAGGTTCATATACTAGCCCTAAAGTCCTTCACCGCCCCTGCCATCATGACCTACCTGGTCGCCAACAGGTCCGCTGTCGCCCCCATACTGGTAAGCCCTGGAAATCCATAAGCTGGACT
The DNA here is from genome assembly GCA_034376525.1 of Nicotiana benthamiana. NCBI lineage: Eukaryota > Viridiplantae > Streptophyta > Magnoliopsida > Solanales > Solanaceae > Nicotiana > Nicotiana benthamiana. The sequence goes on along the minus strand of CM067338.1, from coordinate 127,682,553 downwards.
CTAGGTGGTTGACATCCTTAGAATTATGGCCCTCTCTACTAGGCGAGTCAGAGCTATAACCGACCGCTTCACGGGCAACGCGAGTTAAGTTCCGCTGCCTCTCTACCTCCACTTCGGAGACTCGCCCTGCCGCCAAAAGTTCCTCAAAGACGACCAATCTGGCATCATGATACACCCACATCTCGTGCACCTCATGGTGACGACATCTCGTGGGGATGATCACCTAAGGACTTCCACTTAGATCGTCCGTGCATCCAGCCCGGCTCTAAGGGCAGTGATCTGAGCTGGTAATTCCACAGCCTCGGCTGCTATCCCGCAGCTAATCTCCAAGGCCTCCTCCCTTTGACCGGAGGAGAGTTTCTAGCTCACCATTTTGGGCCAAGGCAGCCATCAACTGTCCATCCAACTCCTTCATCTCCGCCGCCTTTTTCTTCAAAAGAGCCTATGATTCCTTAAGGCCCTCGCCGAACGTTCAGAACTAAGGGTCCTGCTCAAACATGTTATCCAATACCCGATGCTTGGCACAGACCTCTCTGTACTTCTTTTCCATCTTGGAGAAGGTGGCCGCTCTCTTTTGCTCACGACACATCCTCTCTACCTCCAAAATGAGGGTTTGTAAAAAAGAAAAGAAACACGTCAATTCAGACTGCAACCACTTTAATTGACAAAAAAAGGAAGGGCGGGAAAAGCTGCATGTAAAGATAAACCAGCTACCCGCCTTGACAAGCCACCGTTGCTGACGTCCGTCAGAAACTCGCATTCCGAAGCCGTGCATAACAAAGTCATGTCCACTGCAGCCTGCTCACTATCCTCCAACAAGTTATAAACCCTAGGTATTACAATGCGGGGAATAGATTGGCCCGCCTGCATCTCCACACAGGCCAAGTTTCCAGGTGCCTCCTTGAGAGTGGCTTCAGAGCCCGTCCTCTCAGCCTCCAAGGCCACCGTGTTAACAGCGGAGGATGACTCACATCTTGATGCACGAGCCAAATGGGCGGCAGCTGCCCCCTGAGCATGAATAACCTCGGCCATAAAGGTCGACCCTGACACTTGACGAGGCTCGCTAGGCCTCCTCAGATGTTCAACAGCAGTGCCTTCACCAGTAATCAAACACCACCTCTTTTCTCAAGCGTCTCATCTCCTTCGGAAGCCGCCTCCGAGAGAGCGACTTCCGGTGCCGGCATGGGAGCATTTTCTGTTGCCACCGAAACCTCTGGTACCTCCACAGAGGCAGCCTCAGGCGTCGCCACCGGTATGGCCGCGGAAGTAGTCCCTTGGTGGGAAATCAAAGGGGGGATAACCCTGGGCGAGCTGCCCACAAATACATCTCCAGAGTTAGACTCCACTGTGGCCAGGCCGACTTTAATCCCTTTCTCTTTTTTCCTTAAGGAAAAACCTCGACCTGACAAACGACAAGCACGTCTGGTAAGAAGGTTACCGAGCTAAGATAGAATGCGAATAAATGTATATATGAGGAAGTTTGTAACCAGTTGGGCCGTACAACCTACGAAAATAATGCCAGGTGCGGCATTTATCCGCATGTGGTATTAAATCAGCCACCCACGACCTAATATCGCCGACGAGGTGGGGGTGAGCGAGCCGCCACTACAAACCAAAGAGAATAAGAAAGAAAGTAAGTTCAGAGTTAAGTCATTCAATAAAGAACGTCGCAAAACTATATGCGGAGGTACTTACATCCTGTATCCCACGCCTCCGGAAATCCTTCAGGACCAGACACTAAATGGCTCATCCTGACGAAGAAGAATCTACGCCAGAACTCGCGGTTAGCTTTGTCGCCAACCCTCACGACAAAAGTCTGCTTGCCACGACTCTTCAGTTGGAGCATGGTACCCCTCATATAACTAGGGGCTGAACATCTGTTATTGATGGTTAACGTAAACAACGGCCCTAGCCTCACCCGCAAGCGTAGTAAGGATTTGGCACACTTCAGGGTGTAAGGTGTAAGCTGGGCCGGGCATACATTAAAGAAGCGGCACAAATCTTCCGCCAAAGAGTTAAGCGGGAATCAATACCCAACCTTAAGTGTGTATTCATAAAAAGCACAAAAGCGGGCTTATGTACATTGGCATTGTCCGTCCCAGCCGGAACCATCTCAATATGATCAAGAATGTTGAACCTGGTCATGAGAGTGTCTAGGAGGGACTGAAGTAAATCGCTCTCCTCCCAAGGTTGAGAGCGGCTTGCCGTGTTGAGGTCTTTTCTTGCATTCAAATACTTCGGCAAAAATGTTATCTACCGTTAATGGAATTAGGGCTTTTTCTGCTCCCCCCCTTCACCATCATAAGAGGGTGGAACCCTAGAAGAGGCACTACCCTTAGCCTTTTTACTTTCTCGGTGTTTTTCCGTAATATGCAGTGAAGAATAAAATATTGGTGGTGAATAAAATAATTCTCAGGGAAGGTATCTCTCTGAAAGCAATTCAACTATTACAGGGAAGAAGGATGAAAAAAGAAGCAAAGGAAAACTTTCTGAAGGATCAAAAGATGAACCCCTTTGAACCATTCTCCTATTTATAGGAGAAAAGCATGCGGGAACCGAAGAGGCTCAGTTCTGAAATCGGCGACGGAAGCCAAAATGTCATATCACGTTCTGACAAGTCTCGGGAACAGGTGTAATGATGATGCATGTAACTGTTGATGTCACCTTATAAGTCACACGTCAACGACCCAAAAAATGCCATCACAACCATATTTTACAAACAAGGCGCCTACAGCCACAACCAAATTTCGGTAAAAAATGAATTATGTATGTCCGTCCATTGAAGACGATCATCGAGTACGTCTCCAACGAACGGAAGGACTAACTGCATAGGGCTGAATTTGACTCATCACGTCCCCACGCTAGGTGGGCATGCCCCTCATAATTAGGGTGACCCAAGAAAGGGTACGATCCAAACAAGGAACGACGTCGTTTAGCATTTGATTCCCTTTGTTGAGTAGAATTCACCAACTTTTGTACTTTTCTTTTCGTGTATTTTGAGAAAAGGTCTCCTAATATATAAAGGAGACCTTCACCTTGTAGTAGGGAAGATTGATAATTTTGAATATACCAACTCTCTACTTTCTCTCTCTCTACTGTTATCGAGCTAACATCTTTATTTCTCTTTATCTTTTTCTGATAGCAATAACTCTCTACTTTAAAGATCTATTTAGATCCTGGTAAAATAATCTGTTTAAGGACTCATTATACTTGATTATGATTTACCCTCATATCTTTTTGATTATTTTTTAGCTTATAAAGTCCATATAACTTTAGAGCAAAACAATTAGGCCCGTGAGAAATATCAATTTAGTCCGCTAATTGAGTAGATTTCATATTAACCGTTTATTTAGTTCATTTAGTTTTAAATCTAGGGATTTTTTCCTTCCTATATAATACTTGAAACTTATTTATCAAAATTACCTTAATTTTAATTTATATATTATCCATCCTAAATAAGGATTACTTACAAATTATATACAATAAATTTTTAGTGCCTTAAATTTGGGGATCTTTTGCTTGGGAAAAGGTATAACTGAAGGGAACAACGGTGTTAACTATATTTGAGTATCTTATGATGGCGATAGCAGTTTCGTTGATCGGAAAAGTGTAGGACCACCAAGCTAATGAAAACCTACAATTACATATTGGACAATTCAACCTCTGGTGAAGCAGAGTCTTTGTATGGAAGAATTGACCACAAAACATTTGGGGATCGCGTTTACAGGTGTAATCCTCCTGAGAAAATACAAAAGAAGGAATGGAAACGTCCACTTGTCTCTGAACCCACTTAGAAGAAACGGAGGCTATTTATGAAGAAAGTGTTTTTTCTAAGCTAGATTTTACTACGGAAAGTTGTCACAACACTTTCCCAGGTACATGGCCAGGTTTTCTGTGCCAAAGCTCTTCTTTATCCTTTATACTCAAAGTTGCTGAATGAACTGCTGATCCAATCTATCAATCCTTCTCACCTTCCAAATGTGAAGGTCTTGCATTAAACAGAAGTAAGGATAGAAGACCATAAAGCAACATAGTTCTCTGGTTAGCTTTCACACAGAAAACAAATTGAACTTGAACACTGGGCCACACAACACATTGTGAATATCTCCCTGCATCAATCCAGAATTCCCTACATGTGTAATAGGTATCCTACTATCATTAGATAAAAGCACCCTCTAATTATCCTTTCTGGAAACAGTAGATAACATACTGTTATCTACAACAATATGGTTTGTAGAACCACTATCTATAACCCATTCATTCTATTTATTACATGCAAGAAGATAGGTGACTATACATGCTGCATTAGCTGCTACTTCATTCTTGTTATTCTTGTCGAGCAGTTTTAAAATTTAGTTGTATTTCTCCTGGGAGAAGACCATAGGGACACCCATGCATTATGTGCTCCTCATATATCAAGTGTTCCTAGACCAAACATATAATTATTTACCATTCCCTTACTATGAGCCTGAGATTTAGAACCTTGATTGTGATCAGCATTAGTGAAACTTTGCCTGTGACCACAAGGAATAAAGCCATGCCTTTATCAACAGTATTGTATTCTTCAAAACGACCGCCAATGAAATTCAGGCTTAAAGTCGTATTCATGTGGTGATCCTGTGTTCCACTAAAAGATGATTCATTAGCTGCCATCCATGTTTTTATTCTGCCCTAAACAACTGAAGGATACCCAATAAATTGATAGTAGTTTTCTTTATTGTGACCTTTCAATTTGCAATATTCGCTTTGCAGATTGAAATTCCTCTTAGGTTTCTACTGGGATTCTTTGTCACCCCATAAATCCATAATGTCATTTTCTTCTACAATCGAGTTAATCCCCCCATTCAGAGTCAATTGGCTTTCACTCTTAATAATCATGGCATATGCATGATTTAAAGTAGTCTCAACTGTATTTATGAGAATTTGACATCGTCCTTGATCATAGGAATCATTTAAACCACTAAGAAACTATTACGACTCAAATTTTCGACCGTGGGACCATGATGACACCTAATCTTTCAGTTGCTAGGCAAGCAAATAACTAGAAATTAATATTCTAGCTCTTTAAGCAATCTGATGAATAACAATAATTTAAAAAATAATAGAAATTGGGAAATTGTTCCCTTATGGAAATTGGGATTTTAGAATTGAAGAGTCACCACCTAATGATTAAAGTGGATTAGGACACAAAAGAAGGGTTTGAGTTTGAAGAACCAGAGTTTGGGTAAGGGCTGGAAATTATCTCGAGGGTAAGGTGTTAGGAACTCCTCAAGATCCGCTAGTGTGGTTTCTGGCCATGTTATAATTGTGACTTCACATAATCAAGTAGGAAATTAAGGGATCAAATAGAAGGGTTTTCATGTAATATTGCAAATAAGTTGAAACTTTGAGAAAAAGTAAAGAGGGCGGAAATTTATGAAAGATTTAAACAATTCTAAAGAAAGCAGTTAAAATCAAGTAGGGGGGGGGATCCTATGTTTATGATTAATATGGATCACGTCAATGCAATATCCAGTAATCACTCCTCGGAAGAGGGGCTACATGAGATATTAGCACATCAGTCATCATCTCCTTATCTACCCTTCCCACTGCGTTAAGGTATTAAAACGCGTGATAATATTGTTGCTTATTGCATGCTATTACCCGTCCCAATCCTATCAGTCTCAGAGGCATTGAGACTACTAATCCTAAAGGGGAGGGAGTTGGGGATTTTTCAGAGTTTTAAAATGATAAAAATCTAGGCGATGAAAAATAACGCTCATACAGGCCATGTCACTTAGAGGTGAAAATATAGCATGACTTCAAATACTAGTTTTGTCAGAATTAATTTGAAACGTAGGATAGGCCGATTCATCACATATTTTTCAGATGAGGAGTCCGAATTAGCCTTGTCTAGATGTAGTTATCAAAGACTGAACGATTAATTAATTACCTAAAATTTGCCTAAGTGAAACCTATAAGCATGGTTTCTAAGTGCGGGAGAAAAATACTGGTTTCAGAAGCAGATTTATTAACAGCAGGGACACAAGTTCTGCAAGCGTTTAAACAATGTTGATACCAATTTTAAACTTATCAGCGAGTTCAGGGATTCAACCTGGTTGATTACTCCTGTAGGCATGCTTTTTAAGTGTGACTGCTTTTATGAAAATGCAGAAATCCAGTAGGTATGATATCTAAAATCTGCTTTTATTATTTAAACCTATATATCGTGTGCCTAGTGATGAATACGTATACAAAATTCAAGAAACCCTACAAACATGCTTTCTATATGATAAGCAAAATGCAGAATCCTATGGGCATATTTTCTATGTGGGATGCACAAGTGCAAAAGTGATCGATATGATATATATGCAGAGCTTATAGGAAAGATTTCTAAGATGCAAAAGTACAGAACTTAAAGCAGGATTTCTATATAAAAATGTAGAAACTAAAACAGGATTTCTATATGAAAAATGCAGAACCTAAAACAAGATCTCTAGATGAAAAATATTGGAAGTGTAGAACTTAAAACAGGATTTCTATATGAAAAAAGCAGAACCTAAAACAGGATCTCTATATGAAAAATGTTGGAAGTGCAGGACATGACACGATTAGCAGAAGTAAATACCTAATGAGCATGATATCTACCCCTATGCATATAATAAGTAACCCTACCCTTTTCACCATAATCCCCCATAAGTTATTACAAATTACTATAGTTCGGAATGAATCAAAAAGGAAAAGTAAAATTACATCAGAAGTTCCAGCTACATCCAAACATCTTAGTTCAGATTCAAAGTCCAACAATATGAGATAAACCAACTTCCAGGATCAGATTTCCAAAAAACTTTCTCATATTTGGATTTTGTCAAAGTTCCCAAGATTTTCAAAGGATTCTGTGCAGTGCTTATACCCCGAAACATTGCAGAATTAAGAACATAGTGCAATGTGAAAATGCCAGCCCTGAGATATCCATGTTCAGAGGGAACTCAAGGTCCCAATCAAGGCTCATAAGAGAGGGGCTTAACTTAAGAGTCTAAGAATATGTGTAAGTGCACAGGGGGAAAGGGATCAGGGAGAGACATGGTAGGTTGGTGGTCATGCCCAGAAATTTGGGATGCTGGCACACCCCTGACCAGCCTGTTAGGCAAGCAATGAGAGCTATGATCCATTGTGCATCAGGTTACGGCCTGGACATTAATTAGGATACTGTCAGGCCAAACACCTTAACGCAGGCATATAGACGGGGATATGGGTAGGGATTTATAACAGAAACGGAAGCAAAGAAGGGAAATATTTTTCACAAATTTCTGAACATGAGCGGTAAAGTAAACAAAAGTCTGAAACTGTAAAGTAAATACATAAGGGTGAAGCAAAAAATTTAAATAAAAGACATACCATTTTCAAAGGAAAATAAGTAAGAAGACAATAGCCTTGAGAGAGCCAAGTTGCAAACAAAGTAGTTCCAAAATATCTCAAGCAAAGCCAAGTGTTGATTTCAAAAAAGAATTGCAAAAAATTAAGTATTTAGAAGTGTTTTTGTTCGTGTAAAGAGGGAAGGCTAGATCTTTATATAGTTTTTGAAAACCAGCAACACATAGGAAAAGAGTGCATAAATATGGAAATAGCAATCAATTAGTGTTAATAAAGACAACTTAAATCCTTTAATTAAGAAGTTTAGCTCAAACGGTTAGTCATGGCAGAATAAGGAAAAGAAATCAGTTCAATAGGGCTGATTAGGGCAAAGAAACCACATACTGCATAAACAAGGTCAAATACATAGTGAATAATTAAGGAAAGTTGGAATAATGATGTGCTTATAAAGTAGAAATATGGCATCAGTTTTAAAATCAATCAAGAGGATCAATCAACTGTAATCACAACAAATCCCAAATAATTAAGCAACGAGCCATTTACGTATAGAAATAATTCAAAAATTGGCACAGATTCATAGAAGAAATGCACGAGATTATGTATTTAAGGAAAATATCACATGCATCAGAATTTTACACAAAAGGATCAAAATAAATAGCCAGTAGGGTAAAAGGAGATTCAATTGAAAGAAATAAGTGACGAATCACTATCCTTATTAAAGGAATTTCAAAATCACTCACTTGGTTGTCGAAACCATTTGAAAGAGGAGCTTTTCTCCTATAAAAAGCATACAGCTCAAACAAAGAAAGGGTTTAAAAATGAATGTTTCAGAGTTACAAGCAAACATGATTTCAAGTTTCAATTACAGGCTTATAGTGAGTCTTGCAAACCTAGGGCCCCAAAGTGGAACCCTAGTGCCACTTATCAAAGAAAACCCCCAAATCTTTGGGGTTTCAAATAGAATCAGAAGTGACAAATCAAAGTCATTGGGAGAGGCTTAGAAACCCTTTTCAAAGGCTTGTGAGAGGCAAACATACATAAACAAGTTTAGAAGAAAGAGAGGATAAGAGTTTTTAAACAAAGTAGGTAAAAGCATGCTAGTAGGAGCATGAACATAACTCAATAAGGTGAAACAAAATTAAATAGCTCAAACTTAAACAAATATAGCAAAGATTGAGGAACAACAAACCGAGTTACATGTGAACAAAGAACAGAAAGAATTCTGGCATGATCAGAAAAGAAACAAGAGGACAAACTCGAGTATATTAAGCAGAGAACATACGAGCCTAACATGGATATCACACATGAAGAGAAAATAAAAGATTTATAAAACATTAAAGAAACGTTTCCTAAAAATCCTAGAAAATTGAATTTGAACGCTTTTGGAAAAGTAGACTTGGGAAAAACCCTTAAAATGTCAAGTAAAGACCAAGCATGTCATAGATCTGAAAGAAATAGGCAAGTATAGAAACTTAGACAGCTTAAAACATCCGCAGAGAAGACCCTAGAATGAGAAGCTCTTGAGGAAAGTCAGATCCTGAGTCGAAGAGACTCATAATGCTCGAACATGCCGGAAAATGGCTAGAGAGGCCATAGACCTTATAGGTCTGAGAGATATCTAAGAAAGCCTTTGAAGTCAGCCTCTGAGCTTTGATTGGCTTAGGCTTAGCGGTGAGGGAGAGTGAGCATGGGCCACCCATGGCTTGGAATGCCATGGATTTAGCTGAAATATGGTAGAAATCGGTGGAAGCAGGTGGGATAGGGCTAGGTTTTTGGAGAGGGCTAGAGAGGAATTGGGAGATGAAGGCGATGCATTTGATAGAATGAACTAGGGCAAGAGAGGTTAGGGAATTAAAAAGGAAAGACAAAATCATGGTCGATGATCAAAATGATCAACAGCCAGGATTAAAGGGGAAGCCGAGCGGGTATGGAAATGGGTCGTGCGTTGGGTTAAAAAATGGAGTTAGGTTGTTTTAAATTGGGTGGGATCGGGGTCAAAGTGAGGTTAAAATTGAAATAGAAATGGCTATTTGTTAAATAGCCAATTTTTCCCTCTTTCATTTTATAAAAATAGATAAAATAATTTTAAAAATAAATTAAAAATACTTAACTAATTAATAATATATAAATGTTAATCTAAAAATACTGAAAATAATTTTATAATTGTAAAATGCCGTTAATCGTAAAATAGGCTATACTTTCCATTATATATAATTTAGCTTTAATAATACCAAATAAATTTATAAAAATATAAAAAATAATCTTAATTATATTTTGGTGTAAATATGAGAATGGAAATAAATTATTCACTAATATAATTATTTTGGGAATAATTATTGGATTTTGTACTGCTAAAATAGATAATAAATTAATTTTAAATCTTTCGAAATTTGGAAAATATACCAAAGCTCTTGAGAATTCTTATATATGCATACACATGGTATTTTGAAAGTATTTTGAGTATAGAAATATTGGAAAAAAATTAGGTATCAACAACTGCCCCTCTTTACCTGGAAAATATGAAAGAGTTGTACGGTAAAGATATGATGGCCAATTTTGACCGAATGATTAAAGAATTTTGACTAAGATCTAATTTCTAAGCTATCTACATATCCCTGATCTTACCGGAATGAGACCATATATAGTTCAAGATCCATTGATGGAATATGCCGATGGAGTTTTTCGAAAAGAACGGACGCGATGTTTTGGTTGAGAAAGGTGGTTGAAGTTTGATAGGCTACAGGAATTGGAGCGGGATCGCTCCTGCTAAGACGGCTGTTGCTAGCCAGTGTACCTACAAATGAGTTGCTCCGGTTGATAGGCGATTTGTGGTGTGGTATCCCAATAAAGCAAATGATAACTTCTCATGCCACTGCTTATGCTTCTCTATCATCTTCCTTAGTATCTTCTTGATATTCTTATTGGCCCCTTATACAACTCCATTCATCTTAGGCATGTAGGCTATAGAATTCTTGTGTTTGATCTTGAATGTTTCACACATTGCTTCCATCATGTCACTGTTGAGATTAGAACCATTATCAGTATAGATCGACTCTAGGATGCCAAAACGGCAAGCCATTCGGTCGCGGAAAAAGTCATCCACGAATTTTTTAGTCACTGCTTTGTAAGATGCTGCTTTGACCCATTTGGTGAAATAATCAATTGCCACTAGAATGAACCTGTACCCATTCGATCCGGCAGGCTCGATAGGCCTGATGACATCCATTCCCCAAGTTGCGAACAACCATGGTGAGTTTGTTGCAGTAAGCTCATTTGGAGGCACCTTGATCATGTCTGCATGTATTTGACAACGACGACACTTTCGGACATACTGGTTGTAGTCCATTTCAATAGTCATCAAAAAATAACCTTCCTAGAGTATCTTTTTTGCTAAGGCAAAACCATTCATATGTGGACCGCAGGTCCTAGCGTAAATTTCTTCTAATAAACTGGATGCTTCCCTTGCTTTGACACACCTTAGTAATCCCAAATCGACAGCCCTCATATATAGGATTCCCCCACTATGAAAGAAGTTTTTAGATAAGCTTTGAAGTGTGTGCTTCTGATTAGCGTTTGCAAGTTCTGGATATTCAAATGTAGTTAAATACTCCTTGATGTTATAGAACCACGGTTGTTTGTCTGCTTCTTCCTCAACATGAGCATAGTAAGATGGCCAATCATGAATATTTAGCAAGATAGGATCAATGAAATTCTTATCTGGATGCTGGATCATGAATGATAGGGTAGCCAATGCATCATCGAACTCATTCTGTTATATGGGGTCATGCTAAAACTACGTCTTTGTGAATCTCTTCCTCAACTCCTGTACGTGATACAGGTATGGGAGTATCTTGGAGTTCTTGGTTGCCCAATCTTCTCGGACCTAATGTATGAGCAAGTCTGAATCTCTGATCACTAGCAATTCCTAAATGTTCATATCAATGGACAGCTTGAGCCCTACGGTATAGGCTTTGTATTCGACCATATTGTTGGTGATGGAAATCTAAGCTTTGCAGACACCGGATAATGCTGGACAATTTCTGATACTAGGACTGTGCCTATTCTAACTCCGTTGAAGTTTTCTGTTCCGTTGAAAAGTATTCTCCAACCATCATAAGATTCTGCAACATCCTCTCCTATAAAAGATACCTCTTCGTCAGAAAATATGTTTTTAGATGCTCGTATGCTCACAAATGATAGTGGAATGAGCTATGAACGGACTAATGTAGTTGAGTCTCCCCAGGAAACTCATCACATCCTTCTTGTTCTTTGGTGATGGCAATTCTTGAATCACTTTAAGCTTTGATGGATCCAGTTCTATTCCTTGTCGACTTACAGTGAACCCAAGTAGTTTTCCGGCGGGAACCCCGAATGCACATTTGGTAGGATTCAGCTTCAGGTTGTATCTACTCAGTCAATTGAAGAATTTCCTCAGATCTTCCATGTGGTCAGTGGCTTTCTTAGATATGATGATGACATTGTCTACATACACCTCGATCTCTCTGTGTATCATGTCATGGAAAATAGTAGTCATGGCCCTCATATAGACGGCCCCATCTTTCTTTAACATGAACGACATCATCTTGTAATAATACATCCCCCACAGTATAATAAAAGTTGTTTTCTCAGCGTCTTCCTCATCCATCCATATCTAATGATACGCAGCAAAATAATCGATGAATGATTGCAGTTTATGCTTGGCGTAGTTATCAATTAGATTGTGTATGTTTGGCAAGGGGAAGTCGTCTTTTGGAATGGACTGGTTGAGACCCCGGTATTCGACACAGACACTAACCTTGCCGTCCTTCTTCGTCACTAGCGCAATATTGGCTAATCATGTTGGATACTCTACTACCCTGAAAACCTTGGCTTTGACTTGCTTGGTGAATTCTTCCTTGATTTTCAAACTCATGTCGCGATTGAACTTTCTGAGCTTCTGCTTTACGGACAGACATGTCGGATTAGTTGGTAGTTTATGAGCCACAATAGGTGTGCTAAGACCTGTCATATCATCATATGACTAGGCGAATATTTCTTTAGAAATTCTGTGTACTCTTTCTTTTCTGATGGTGACAGATGAATAATGATGTGTGTTTCTTTCTCTGTCTCCCAAGTTAGCAATCTAAGTCTTATCCAAATTAGACTTAGGCCTATTCTAAAAATCCTTAACCTCTTTATCGACCACTTCTGGTATATCATCTTGTTCCGTGTCTATATCCGTTTGTCGAGTTGCAAGTCACAATCATCGATTTATCAAGATAAGTAATAGTAATGCTGTGTAAATAAGGTAAATTATAAAAATTAATAAGAGCAAGATTTATAAGATACTTAAATTCTTTGATCAATTTCATAATTTTTCAGAACATTGGAGCTCTTATTTTAAAGAAATTGCGGAAAGAAAGTCAACCAGCGAAAGGTAAAGATAATCACGGTGCTTTGTTCAACCTTGCTACCTCGAAGCTTTCAGGGCCCTGGTTGTTCTGATGGACAAATTTTTAAGGCGTGCTCCTCGGCTCACAGCTTGTACGGAAGGGCCTTCCCCCCTTCCTCCTCGATAATGACACAACAGTCCATATTATCATCTTCCAGAAACAAATTCCTCATTGCTGCCAATGCTTTCTCTTCTTCCGACCCATATATAACATTGGTCGGTTGAAAAGTCTGCTCCAAGCAGGGTATACGCTGTTCCAGTGGATAGTAAGGTCCGGTCCATGGTGGCGATCTTTCATTGAACTCTTTCCATGTATACTCATATCCCAAACTAAATGTGGTACCATGTTTCTCCAGCTTGATAGGCTTGGTGATACTGTGGAGATTCTTGCCGAGTCCCTTGACAGGTTCGTATCCACACCAATTTAATGTGCTTTCAATCTTGTTGTTCCACCATTTATCCTTGTCCATGGCGTTGACTCACTCAATTTGATGGTAAGTTTCTCTGCCTATCTTCCTTCTTTCTCTGATTGCCGAGATGGTCTGGCGACTGTATATGGGATTGGTACCGTCGCAATGAATAATTACCTCTTGGTGATTCCACTCAATTTTCACTACCTGATGTAGGGTTGATACTACAGCTCCAGCGACATGAATTAAAGGTCGTCCCAATATCAAGTTGTATGATACCAGGATGTCTATCACCTGAAAAGCAACGTCGAACCCCCATTTGCAAACACAAACGGATTTCCCCAATAGTGGACCTTTGGGAAAAATCGAAAGCTTTGAAGTTGATGGCCCTATCTTTGATCTCATACAGGCTCTTTCCTATTGTTCTGAGAGTTACTAATGGACGCTGGACCCTCTGTCATTCAAAATCCTGATGATGAAATAATCCTCACATTGCACAGTGATGTGCAACACTTTGTTGTGGCTTAGCTCTTCGTGTGGCAACTCATCTTCGTGGAAAATGATTTTATGACTCTCAAATTGTTTCCTACAATGTTCTGCCATTTCTCCTCCAGTTAAGTTTCTAGGCACATATGCCTCACTCATCACTTTCAACAAGGCATTCCTATGTGCATCAGAACTTTGTAGTAGGGCTAAAATGGAGACCTGGGCTAGCGTCTTGTTAAATTTATCAATGACCGAGTACTCTTTTACTTGTATCTTCCTCCAGACATCATCAGGCCCGATTTCAGTGACGGTTGGTCATCCGGAGGCTTGCTCACTAGACTCAACTAGATGTTCTAGAGTATAAACTCTGCCAGTTCTAGTCATACCCTATGTTGCAATTGCTTCTCCAGATTTGGTTTTCCCTTTCCTTCTAGCATCAGTTGTGTAATCCCAATATGGAACGGTGCTATGGTTGGCATTGTTACAGGAATGGGTACCCTTGCTTTGGGAGGTAACACAACAACTTCAAATGATACTGGTGCCTTTGGGGGTCCAAACTCGACATCAATCGGTCCTGGCACTTTGCAGAAGAAGGTTCTTCAAACTCAAGTGGTATGGATATGTTCACTTCAGCGTCTCCAGAAGGCTGGATCTGGACGACAATCAGATTAAGTGTGACCGTCGGTTTCTTTGGCTCGTCACCTTCAGCAATCAAACCGATCGATCCTTCGGGGTCCTAATCATTTTCTATCTCTATCATGTGAATGCCTCCGCCATTGTGGTCAGGCCGAGGGTTCTGTGGACGTTCGGAGCAGGCTCCTTAACAACAATAATCTTGTTGTTTATCAAAGCTTGGATCTTATCTTTCAAAGAGCGTCACTCATCAATGGTATGCCTCTTTATGCCAGAATGGTATGAAAAATTTTGTTTTGGTTGAACCATTGGGAGGGATTTTTGGGAGTTATGGCAGGGATAGGGGTGACATAACCTACAGCTCTGAGCTTTTCATACAGCTGGTCAATAGGTTCAGCAATGGAGGTGTACTATTTGGGAGGTCTGCGATCAAAGTTTTGTCAAGGTCTAGGGAAGTTTTGGCGATTTTTCAGCCCATGAAATGCAGAAGATGGTGATCTTTCAACCGATGTAAGACGTAAATAAAATGTAATGATATTTCAGCCATCCAAGAGAGATAAAGTGGCGCTATTTCAGCCGATGCAAGATTTAAATAAGGTGGCGATATTTCATCCATGCATATGGAGGTAGAGCTTAACCTCGAAAGGCAGAAAAGTAGCCTTATGCAATGTAGAAAAATGCAGGATGCACATAGGGCTTAGTCTCGGAAGGCAGAAATGTAGCCTTATGCAATGTAGAGAGATGCAGGAGGAGACATGGCTTAGTGTCATAAGGCAAAAAGGTAGCCTTATGTAATGAAGAGAGATGCAGATGGAGACAATGCTTAGTCTCAAAAGGCAGAAAGGTAGCCTTATGAAATGCAGAGAAATGCAGACGAAGACAATGCTTAGTCTCGTAAAATAGAAAGGTAGCCTTATGCATAATGTAGAGAAAACAAAAGGCGAATGTTGATACCTATATTTTCCCTACGTATTTTTCTACTCAAAATACTTTCAAAATAGCAAATATATGCATATATATAAGCATGCCCAAATATTCTGGTATTTTTTCCTAATTTTTAAAATAAATTTATTGCATATTTTTACACTACAAAATCCCAATAAATATTCCCAAAATTATCATTTGGCGAATAATTTATTTCCCTCCTTATATTTACACCAAATATAATTAGGGTGATTTTTTTGTATATTTTTATAAATTCATTTAATATTTTGAAGCTAAATTGCATAAAAGTATAATTATAGCCGATATTATGATTAATACAAATTTACAATTATAAAATTATTCCTAATATTTTTAGATTTTGTCTATACATTATTAATTGGTTCGGTGCTTTCAATTTATTATTAAATCACTTTTGACTATTTTAATTAATTAAAAAGTGGAGAAAATGGCTATTTAAGAACTGACCCATTTATAATTCAATTTTAGCCTCAATTTGAACTCCAATTCCACCTAATTGAAACAACCCAATTTCAATTTTGACCCTCCCTAAACCTAATTCACCTTACCCGCCCGGCCTCCCCTTTTAATCCAGGTCGTTGATCATTTTTATCAATGTCCACGATCACTTCTTACCTTTTTTAATTCCCATACCCCTAAACTTAATTCATTTCACCCAAAAATGTCGCCCCTAAACCCCTCGTCCTCTCAAACTCTCTCTAGCCCTCTACGAATCCCTAACCTTTCCCCGCCAGTTTCTACCATGTTTTACAAGAATCAATGGCACCCCTAGCCCTGATCAACCTATACTCACCTCCAGGTGTCCTTATACCTCTGTTACTTGAAGAATCAAGGTATGACCTTGAAGGCTCATGCTAAGACCTCCCCTGGTTCGATTTCTATGGCCATCTCCGGTTTGGCTCCGACGTATCTTAGCCCTATGAGTCCATCTCTAACTCATTCAACTCGAAGTAGAACCTTTTCCGGGACTTTCTTACTTCTAGGGTTCTTCAGAAACCTTGGACTTTCGAGGTTTTCCTATTTTCTCTAGATCTGCTCTAGATCCGTGTTTATTTTAGGGTTTTCAAACGATTTCTCGAGTCCCTTTCAAAGCCTTTCTTTCAAAAACTTTTCATTTTCTTTGATTTATGTTTTTTTTTAATTTTACTTGTTCTACTATGACTCCTATGTGTTACCCTTACTGTATTTGTTCTACTGTAACTCCTATGTGTCCCTACTATGATTCCTATGTGTTTTCTTCTACTATATTTCTTCCTAAATTTCTTTTACTGTGTTTTCTCTCATTATGTTTTCATGAAACGCTTAAGTTCCTTTGGGTTGTTGAATTTACTCTTGTCTGATTTGTTTAGTTTCGTCTCTACACTGGATTAATGGTGAAAACCCTAGAATTTGGGTGGGGGGGTGGGGTGGGGTTTCAGACCACTTGTATGTGACTCGCTTTGTTCTCAACTTTGAACTAGTTTGATTGCAAAGCCATAATTTCTGAACTAATCTCTGTTTTTCATATGGTTCTTTTGCCAAAACTCTTCTACACTGGATTTTTCCTACTGATTGATTTCAAAGCCCTAATTTCTGAATTCATCTCTGTTTTTCATATGGTTCTTTTGCCGAAACTCTTCTACACTGGATTTTTCCTGCTAATTTTTCACGATAACACTACAGTATTCTGTCATACTTAACATGTTCGTATGCTCCTTTTATGTTATGTATTTCCCTCTAAATGGTTTTTCAAATTTGCAAATAGTTCAAACTTCCTTCGAATATAGCCTGATTGATTTCTTTCAATTGTCTGCTGATTTTGTCCATGACTCAACCTAAGTAAAACCCTTCTCCATCTTTTCAAACTTGGTTCATTCATACAAACCACATACCCTTTTGATTTACTAGTTTTTAATTGATATCCTTTCCTTATTTTCACAATCTCTGTATTTCAAAACCTTGTCCTTAAATAACTTTTATGTATTTGCTCTTAATTGCATGCTTTGCTCATAGTGTTTATTCAATTTCTTTCCTTACATAGTTTTATCCTTTTTCGAATCTAAATCCTTTAATTAAGGGAAACCTTGTGTAATTGATTGACAATCAGGTCTTTAACTAATTTTTTACCTTACTTCTGCCTGATTTCTACACTACAAAAGGCATGACCTTTTGTCACATTCGACACACAGACACCTCTGTCTTAAAAATATACTATTTTCTCTATTGCTTTTCTCTATTGTTGCGTTCTCTACTACTGCTTTCTCTACTGAGCACCCTGCTCCTCTTCTCATTAATGTAAAAAACTTCTTTGAGTTCTTTTGAATTCTCAAGTGCTTGTTGAAGTTTCTGAGATTGCTCCTGCTGATTCTCTGACTGTTTACTTGCTATTGTTGTTATGCTGTTCTGAAAATTACATCTGGTATGTCTTCGTAGTTAAATGCTACCCTACTGACTATGTGTTTATTTCCCTTCTTTTGTTATGCATTCTCCATTTAGTATGCCATGCTCTCTTTCATCATGTTCTGTGTCTAGGGGCTAACATTCTGCACCATCAAGTCAGTTATGCCTTCTTGCTTTCTTCATGTCTCTGTAAATGCTTTCTTATGTGGTAACCTTTCTTTTGACCCCCTATTATGTGTGAGTAATTCCGAGTCATGTTGGTATTATATTATTGCCACTCATGACTTAGAATCAGGGTCTCTCGAACCTCTACTCATGTCAATTCCCCATTCCCTTTACCCCTTATGTGCTGAGGCTTAACTCAGGTCTGGTGGTGTCTTAATCTCCATCAAAACCCAAGTTTGACTTCTTAAGTCTGGTCTTTATTTGGTTGGATCAAGCAGAGTGTTAGGGGTGTGCCAGTCCATGCGCGTGACTGGGTATGACCACCCTCTATTATGGCTCCTTCTCTCACTTTGCACTCATTCCTAGTACTAAGTTCTGCCCCCCTTTTGGTAAGCCATGCTTTGGGACCCTTGAGTTCCCTCTAAACTTGGATGTTTGAGGGCTGGTAATTCCATACTGCACTATTCTATTACAACAATTCTTATACAAGTGTAAGCATTGCCCGGGGCTCTCGAAGCTCCTTGGAACTTCGAAACACTTTGAATAAGAGAAGGCCTTGGAAATCTGGAATTCGGATTTGGTGAAACACATGTTATTGGATATTAAGATTGAATTAGGATGCTCAGATCTAGCTGTAGGATGTGATGTATTCTTAATTTTTTTCTTTCTTTCTTTCTTTTGGTTCTGTAATAATCTCGTAAAAAGAATTTGGGGAGTATTAATAAAGGGTATGGGAGGGGTTTACTTTATTGCACAAAAGGGTAGATACCATGCCTATAGGACCAATGTTTGTTATTCAGTCATTTAGATATCATGCCAATAGGTTCAATGCTTTAATCACCTCGAGATCGTATCAATAGTTTTTTAAAATTTCTTAACTCAATCATTAGAAATCCTGCCTATAGGACCTGATAATCAAACAATCAATTGCATGTAGAAATCATGTCTATAGGAAATGTATAAACTCTAGGCAAATTGTTGGGTAACCAAATAAGCATTTCTTACCGGTATAATAACAGTAATTAGACTAAAAAGTCAAGGTATAGATATCCTGCCTATATGGGTTCCAACTCGCCTCAATCTGTATTGATAATAACTTGGAAATTGGCTTCAACGTATTTCAACAAAAATCGTTCAAAAATGTTTATTTCAAAAACTCTAACAAGTCTGCAGTGCTCTTAAAATTTCTAAACTTTCATCTTCTTTTTCTGAAATGGTTTTCAACCTTCTGCTTGAATATTTATTCATCTCATGAAGCTGCTATCAAAATAGTCTTTAACTCATTCTTACTTTTAAAGTCTTTCGCTTATGAAACTCTCCTTCATAACTCTATTGTATTTCATTCTGCTGACTTAAAAGCCATCTCTGAACTTTTATAATTTTCAATATGTTGTTTCAAACTCTTCTGTATTAGGTTCGTAATCAGTAGCCCGTTTAAAACACCTTCATTTCTGACAATTGGATCTGGGTTGCCGAATGCAGACTTTTTTCCGAATCTATGTGTTAAACTAGTCTAATGCTTAAGTTTTAAATTTAAAGACCAAATCAGTATATGCAAGCAATGCTATGTGAATACCGGGTCTTTTTTGAGCCTTGTGTTTGTTTATTCCCCATTACTTGCTATTTGTTTTGGTTGTCGCCAATATTATTTTGCCCTTTTAAACCCCATATATACCCCTACCCCTTTCTTTCTCTTTTAGGATTAGACGACCTAATACCTCGGGACTAATAGTTTGGGACGGGTACTAGAATGCAATAAGTAAACGAGACTAATCCCATTTAAATACCTTAATGGGTGGGGAAGGGTAGAATATGAATATAATGACCGGTCCGCTAATATCTTGTGCGACCCTTCTTTGAGGAGTGATTGCTGGTGATGTGATCCATATTGTATTTAAACCTAGGACCTCCTTTATTTCTTTCGTCATGTTTTTCCTTAAGTGTTTTCATTTCTCTGCATCAACTCATTTTCTAAAGACTCTCTAGACTTCCTTTCTTTTCAATGTTTTGAACTTACTTATAACTACTATGTGCAAACCTTACTTGTTTCCTTATATTTCTTTTAAAGTAATAATTAAAAATGGCCGGGAACCACACTAGTGGATCTTGAGGGGTGCCTAACTCCTTCCCCTCGAGATAATCTCAAGCCCTTACCCGAACTCTAGTTTTATTTCAAAATCTTCTTCTCTTCTTTAAAAGTGTCCTAATGCACTGTAACAGTTAGGTGGAAACTTTTCAAATTCTCTAACCTAATTCATCAAAAGGGAATAAGAGTTGTTTTGTCATAATGTTGTAAACCCGATTTCGCCTTTTCTTTTAGAAAGGGGGAAAAAGGGAGCGTCGACAGCATAGCGACTCTGCTGGGGATTTCTATAGGCTTTTACCATTACATGCTTTGTATGACTGTATTGCTCTCTTAATTGCCTTTATTTCTTGCCTTAATTATTTCATCATGGAAACTAACTTGACTCTTCACGTCTTTCTTTTCCTTTAACTGCTTTTCTTTATTCCTTTATTACTACTTCAATATCGTTGTAATTTTTGAGCATTTATTGTAATCTTTTGCTTTATGAACGTGAAAATATACGCAACTTGCTTCATTCTTATTACTGCATTCTTCAACATCATACTCCACTTGCGCCAAAACAAATACTATATCAACGCTTATAATGAGTGGTTGCGCCCTTACAATATTATAACCCCATAAATGCGGCAAAGGCATATTTGCGATAAAACCAGTCGATCAACTGTGTAGTCGACAGTTCCGCGCCTTCCCTCTTGAGTTGTCCGCTCAAGGGTACCTTGTATAGTACTTAAAAAAAATAGAAACCTTACTGTATTAAGCTATTCATGCATCAGTGTCAAACTTAGCTGAGTCAGTTATGTTGTCCGCATAATGACTAATTTAGATTGCCTAAACCAAAGTCCATCAGGTTTCCTTGAAACCCAAACAGACGCCTTGACGTTGTGTGTATTTATTTGGAGAACTAAATGCCTTTATGCTAATTATTAATTTAAATAGCCGAGTCTGGGTCAAACCCTTTGTTTTGCAGAAAACGAGGCACGAAGTCCCGAGATTCGGTATGGTAACCAACATTCACCCAAGGCTGCTAAGCTAGTGGGAGGATCTTCACGCCAGTGATCAAACGCTTGTCTGGAAGTACATAGGGCATTTGCCCTCGCTTCTGGAAATCCACCCTAACAACAAAATCATTGAGGCTGCAACTCTGCTCTGGGATAGAGATCGATCGGTGTTTCGCTTTGGGGATTTAGAAATGACTCCTTTACTGGAAGAAATAGAGGGTATAGCTGGTATCCCTTCGGAGACTTCGGGTCTACTTATGCCGGAAAACCGCAAAACTAGAGGCTTTCTTAAAATGATGAGACTTAAGAAAAATCCTGACCTAGCTTGTTTGAAGGACTCTTTCCTATGAAAAAGGCTAGGATCCACACCAGACTAACCATGGTAACCAAGACCTTAATGGAAGGGTTAGACGGGCAGTCTATCAATATAGTGCCTATGATTATCGCTAAAATCTATCGAGCCTTGGGAAAATGTCAACAAGGGGCTTCGGACTTTGAGGGTTGTAAACTATTACTTCAATTGTGGCTTATAGAACACCTTCAGAAAAGTGACTACCGGCAGGAGATTATACGCGGGGATTGAGATGATCATATCGCTTTCCACCACCCCAAGCGAATGAACTTCATACCCAACATGTTCGCTCATCCAAAAGACATTGGAGTATGGGTAGAGCTGTTTGAAAATCTAACGGAAGAGCAAGTACAGTAGATGTTTGAGTGGTTCCCAATAGGGGAGTTCATTGTTCGTTCTCAAGATGCACTATTACTCATGCTCATCGGTCTGAGGGGAAGTCATTCTTATGTTCTTCTTCGAGCGATGAGGCAAGCTGGGAGAAAACAAATCGTACCAAGGATAGACAAGATGAGTCACTTCAAGGCTAACTTTCAGGACGATGATAGCCCGCACAAGTGTCAAGCTTAACATATGTGGAACTACAAGCTCATCTTAGGGAGAGAATCTATTGAGCCACAAAGGTATCATGCCGAGTGTGTGCCACATTATTCATGGTGGTTAGAAGACGATCACATTTGTTTGGGTCATCCAGGGTTTGTCCATGGTAACAAACTTATTGATGAGAAAGCTGCACCACAAGTCAAATACAATCAACTGCGTAAGAGGATGCGAGAGTGTGAAAATGAGCAACGAGAAATAGTGGAAGCCCACCAGATGCTGATCAATGAGTGGAAGGATATGGCTGTCAACGTCAACAATCGGCTAGGGTATCCATAACGAGGTCTAGTGGAGTTGGAAGGAAAGTTCTTGAAGAGGATTGAAGATTGATAGAATGTCGAGGGAAGTGCGGACGAAGATCTGGCTCGAGCCTATCTACTGTTAGGACTACGCGAGTTGATGCAGTTGTACGAGGGAGGAAAGAGTACCAAATCTGGGAAAGGTCCTTCCGAGACAAAGTAGTTATGACTTATATTCCTGCAAAATGTGTTTAAATAGCGCAATATTATTTTTCTCGGAATCTGCACTAACTTTTTACCTTTTTTGTCTTTATTTTATTTTTATTCCCCTCCTCAAGGTTAGTTCATGCATTTTGGCACCATCAGCATACTCGACAAGTCCAAGGGCTCTCCACCTCCTCCCAGTCCTACCAGAAACTAAAGGTGTTAATCGAGCCGAGCTGACCCGCTAACAACCTGGTTTAACCCGGGTCAGCCAGGTCCAGCCCGTTACTGTTCATATGTGTGTGGGTTGGGATGGGTTGGACGGGGCGGGCTAGTAACGTCCACTTTTTTTAATGGGTAACCGAACCCACGCGTTAAGCCCTTAACGGGTTTTTAATGGGCCACAGTCCGGTCCAGCCCGTTAACACGAAACTATATTTATATTTTTTTAAAGAAAAACAAATCTGATTGTTGACAAAATAATTTTTTTTAAAAAGATAAAAAGATTATATATATGGCCCGACCCGCCCGAGCCCGTTGAGCCCGAAAGTGTATGGCCCTATAAAACTCGAAAAATCCTAGCCTGCGACCAGCCCGTTAACCCCAGCAAGATATTGACCCACCCATTATCCTAACAGACTGACCTTTTTTGTGTCCGACCTGTCCCAGCCCGCCCGATAAACATTTTACCAGAAACAGGGACAAAGGCAAAATGTGAGATGCAAATACGAGAAAGGAAATTGAGGAAACCTCTTAGAACAATTCAATTACCAAGGATACTGCTGCTCATCTTTAGCAGACTCTGCTGATATTTGGGGAAGAATTAGAACAAGTCCGGAACCTGGCAAACCTATGAATCACTCTTGCCGCTGTTGATGCAACACCCAGAACCCCGTACCTCCATAGCCACCAGTACAACCTGGTAATACCCTAGCCTACAACACATGCAATAACACTCCACTGCTCATTCCCGAGCCACAACACACCACAAACGACCATAGCACTCCTATCTTTGTGGAAAATATAACCCACTATATTAAGCAAATCTCAAGTGCACTCGACCAGATGACAAGGACTCCCTCATTCAAAATTTGGCCGCAGAACTCAAGAAGTTAACTAGACGGGTCTAAGTTGTTGAAGGCAGCAAATGCGTTGAGGGTTTGAACTATGAATATCTTTGTGTTCAGCCAGATGTTGAACTCCCGAAGGGGTACAAACCTCCCAAGTTCGAAATGTTCGACGGTACAGGTGATCCCAGGGTCCACCTGAGAATGTATTGTGATAAGATGGTAGGAGTAGGGAGGGACGAAAAAATCCGTATGAAGCTGTTAATGAGGAGTCTAAAAGGTGATGCCTTATCTTGGTATATCAGCCAGGATGTAAAGAAATAGACAAGTTGGATGAGTATGGCATCCGACTTTATGGACCGATTCAGGTTCAACACCGAGAATGCACCAGATGTTTTATATATTTAGAATTTGAAGAAGAAACCCATAGAACCCTTATGCGAGTATGCTACTCGTTGAAGGTTAGAAGCCGCCAAGGCCAGGTTAGCCTTAGAGGAAGAACAAATGAGCAGGTTCTTTGTCCGGGCTCAGGATTCGCAATACTGTGCAACGCTGATGCTAATTGAGGGTCGAAAATTCTTTGACATCATCAAGTTGGAAGAAAGAATCAAATAAGGTATCAAGAATGGTATGTCACAAATCTCGAAGCATTATAGGCCACCAGCAAGGCCTTAAAATCTGGAGGCACGTCAAAGAAAAAGGACGTGAGTTCCATAATGGCTGCGCCAAAGAACCAAATCCCCTATGAAGTACCAAACCTATTCCTTAACTCCACTCACATATAACCCTACCCTAAGTTACCAAGCTCCCTGACCTACATACCAAATGCCACAATCTGCCTACCAATAAACTCCACCTCCCACTTATCAACCCACCTTACAAAGATATTCACAACCCATGCCCGTGCACAAAGCATACAACTCCCAACCGTCTCACTACCCATCACCACCCACTCGCTAAAACTTTCCTCGACCAAGACCAAATTCCAACCGAAGGCCTCCTAGACAGTATACTGCTATCGCCGAACCAATCGACCAATTATATGAAAAATTCAAAGCAGCCGGTTACATTTCACCTATCCTAGCCATAATCCCAGAAAATCCTTCTCAATGGATCAATCCTAACAAAACCTGTGCATACTATTCTAGAATGAAAGACCATACAATCAACGATGTCGCTCGTTGAAAGACAAGATTTAGAATCTGATTGATAACATGGTCATTATAGCAAAGGAGCCCACTCCCAAATGTCCGCAACAACCCTCTGCCTGACCATAAGGGTGGAGGAATCTATATGATCGAGATTGAGGATGATTGGTACCCCAAAGGGTCAATCAGGTTGATAGCTAAAGGAGATGACCCATTGTTGTTCAGATCCAGCCCTCTGAGGGCGATGCTATAAACGTGTCTGTACCACTCAAGTTTGAAGCACCTCCTACAAAGGCGCCGAAACTGATTGAGGTTGAGTTCGGGATTCCAAAGACACCTGCACCATTCGAAGTTGTCATGTTACCTCCATGGATGCCCATCCTAGTTTCCATGACAAATGTGAATCCATTCAAGTCAAATACCATACTGTGGGATTACACAGCTGAGGCTAGAAGGAAAGGGAAAACACATACTGGAGAAGCGAGCGCCGCACAGGGCATGACCAGAACAGGCAGGGCATACACCCCAGAACATCTAGCTGAGTCCAGCAAGCAAGCCTCTGGGCAGCTTGTTGAAACTGGACCTGATGACCTTTGGAGGAAGATACATGCCAAAGAATATTCGGTCATTTAGACCCTGAACAAAATGGCAGCACAGATTTCCATCCTGGCCCTTCTACAAAGCTCTAAAGCACATATGAATGCCTTGATGAAGATATTGAGCGAAGCTTATGTTACCAGCGACATAACAGGAGGCTAAATGGAAAATATGGTAGGGCAAGTGCTGGAAAGTCACAAGATCACCTTCCACAAGGATTAGTTACCGCCCGAAGGACTTAGTCACAACAAGGCATTGCATATAACTGTGCAATGCGAAGATTATTTCATCACCAGGATCCTGGTCGATAGGGGATCTATCCTCAACATTTGTCTTCTAGTGACTCTCAGAGCATCGGGGAAAGGGTTGGATGAGATCAAAGATGGGGTTGTCAATGTTAAAGATTTTGATGGGTTTCAAAGATCTACCATCGGAGAAATAAGCTTGTGCTTACAGATGGGAACTACCTGGTTCGATGTTGACTTCCAACTCATAGATGTGCCAACATCTTATAATTTATTTCTGGGATGACCTTGGATCCATGCCGCTGGAGCTGTGGCATCAACCCTTCATCAAGTTGTGAAGTTTGAATGGAATCATCAGGAAGTGATCATTCATGGCAACGATAGAAACCCTATATACGGTCGCCAAACTATCCCAACGGAGGTAGAAGAAGAATAGGAGGAGAAACATACCACAACATCGAGCGAGTAAATGCAGCGGACAAAGACAAATGGTGGGATAACAAGATTGAGAGCATCCTGAATTGGAGTGGGTATGAACCCAGAAAATAACTTGGCAAGAACTTCCAGGGTATCACCGAGCCCATCAAACTAAAGAAACATGGCACTATGTTTGGCTCAGGGTATGACTACACCTGGAAGGAGTTTGATGATTGGTCACAACCATGGTGCAACCCATATTATCCACTGGAGCACCCTCTACCTCGGCTGGAGCACACCTTTTAGCCTGCTAACATTTTACATGGATAAGAGGAAGACGAGGCACCGACAGCAATGAATAACCTGTTTATGGGAGATAATATGGACTGTTGTGTTATCTTTGAGGAGGAAGGCCCTTCCTTTCAAGCTGTGAATCGAGGAGAACGCCTCATCAATTTGTCAGTCAGGACCACCAGTGAATGGAAAGCTTCGGGGTAGCAAGGCTAAGCGACACACCATGCATCGCATTTTACTTTTAGTTGATTTTACTTTTCCGCATTGTCTTTGCTTTTAAAAGAGCTCCGACGTTTCAAAAAGTTATGAATTTAATCACATGCATTTTCCAAGTTTATTATGTCTCGCTCTTATTAGTTTTCTCTATCATTTACTTCATTTTACACAACAGTACTGTTATATATCTTAATGATGAACCAATGACTATGACTTGCAGCGAGACAATGCAATAAGCGGACATAGACTCAGAAGAGGATGATATACCAGAGGAAGTTGTCAGAGAGGTCGAGAACTTTGAGAATAGGCCTAAATCCAACTTGGAAAAAACTGAGGTTGTTACATTGGGGGATGCAGAGAATGTTAAAGAGACGCACATCAGCGTACACTTTTCGCCTTCAGAAAAGAAAGAACACACCGGGTTCCTAAAAGAGTATGAGGACATCTTTGCATGGTCTTATAATGATATGACTGGTCTCAGCACATCCATTGTAGCTCACAAGTTACCAACAGATCCAATATGTCCGCCAGTAAAGCAGAAGTTCAAAAAGTTCAAACCCGACATGAGTTTGAAAATCAAAGAAGTGGTTACCAAGCAAGTCAAAGCTAGGGTTCTTAGAGTGGTAGAATACCCAACATGGTTAGCGAACATCATTCCAGTACCAAAAAAGGATGGGAAGGTTAGAGTCTGGGTCGACTACCAGGATCTCAACCCGGCCAGTCCCAAAGCTGACTTCCCTTTGCCAAATATACACATCTTGATCGACAGCTGCACCAAGCATGAGCTGTATTTGTTCATCGCATGTTTTGCTGGATACCATTAGATATGGATGGATGAAGAAGATGTAGAGAAAACGCTATTTATCACGCCATAGGGGATGTACTATTATCGAATGATGCCGTTCGATTTGAAGAATTCTGGTGCTACCTACATGGGGGCCATGATTACCCTCTTTCATGACATGATACATAAAGAAATCGAAGTATATGTGGATGAAATCATCTTCAAATCCAAGAAAGTTGCGGATCACATGGAAGATCTAAGAAAATTCTTCAATAGGTAAAGGAGATACAACTTGAAACTGAATCCAGCCAAGTGTGCATTAGGGGTTCCTGCTGGAAAGTTATTGGGTTTCATTCTGAGTCGGCCGAGGAATAAAATTGGATCCGTTAAAGGTCAAGGCCATTGAAGAGGTACCACCGCCAAAGAACAAGAAGGATGTGATGAGTTTTCTTGAAAGACTCAACTATATCAGTCGATTCATAGCCAAGTCCACTGTTATTTGTGAACCCATCTTCAAAATGCTGAAGAAGGATGCTGCCACCAAATGGACTGAAGATTGTCAGAAAGTTTTTGACAGAATTAAAGAATACTTTTATACTCTGCCAGTCTTGGTTCCACCTGAGCCAGGAAGACCCCTTTTGCTCTATCTCGTAGTTTAGGATGGAATTCGGTTGTGTTTTGGGACAACATGATCAAATGGGAAGAAAGATGAAATCAATCTATTACCTCAGCAAGAAGTTTACCCCGTACGAGGCTCGGTATTCCTTATTAGAACGCACATGTTGTGCTCTATGCTGAGTAGATTAGAAGTTCAGACATTATTTCTGTGCCTACACAACTTATCTCATATCAAGGATGGATCCGCTGAAATATATCTTTCAGAAGCCCATGCCTACCGGCAAGCTCGCTATATTGAAAAACTTGTTAAGCGAGTTCGACATTGATTACATCACTTAGAAGCCAATCAAAGGAAACGATTTGGAAGATCATCTTGCCGGGAATACCGTGGGAGGAGAATACGAGCCTCTAAATACATATTTTCCTAACGAAGAGGTATCTTTCCTAGGAGAAGACATTGCAGAATCATATGATGGTTGGAGAATGTTTTTTGATGGAGCCTCAAATTTCAAAGGAGCCGGCATAGGTGCAGTCCTGGTATCAGAAACCGGGCAACAATACCCAGTATTTTCCTAGCTCAGGTTCGGATGCACCAACAACATGGCCGAGTAAGAATCTTGCATCTTGGGGTTAAACTTCCCATCGACATGAACATTTAGGAGTTACTAGTGATTGGTGACTCAGACGTACTCATACATCAGGTTGGAGGAGAGTGGATAACCAAGAATCCTAAGATACTCCCTTATCTACATCACATACATGAGTTAAGAAAGAGATTCAGAAAGATAGAATTCCAGCATGTTCCCAGAATACAGAATGCGTTCGCAGATGCACTAGCCACTTTGTCATCCATGATTCAACATCCGGATACAATTTACATTGATCCCATCCAATTCATAATCTATGACCAGCCAGCTTATTGTGCTCATTTCGGGGAAGAACCAGATGGAAAGCCATGGTTCTACGATATCAAAGAGTATATGACCACATGAGAATATATAGGGTTTGCCAATGCTACTCAGAAACACACGCTTCAGAGATTATCCAACAACTTATTTCACAGCGCGAGCATCCTATGCAGAAGGACTCCTGATTTGGGATTGCTAAGGTGTGTCGATTCAAGGGAAACAACTAAACTATTGGAAGAAGTGCACACAAGGACCTGTGGACCGCACATGAATGGTTTCGTTTTGGAAAAGAGGATACTCCGAGCAGGGTATTTTAGGATGACTATGGAAACGGACTACATCCAGTACATCGCTGTCAGATACATGCAGATATGATAAAAGTTCCTCCAAACGAGCTTACTGCAACAAGCTCACCATGGCTATTCGCCGCTTGGGGAATGGATGTTATTGGACCAATCGAGCCTGCCGCATTGTATGGGCACATGTTTATCTTAGTGGCAATTGACTACTTTACTAAATAGGTTGAAGCAGCATCAGATAAAGAAGTTACCAAGAAAGTTGTAACAGATTTCGTCCGCGACTGTATTTTTTGTTGGTTCGGAATTCCGGAATCAATAATCACCACAACGATTCCAACCTCAACAGCGACTTGACGAAAGAAATGTGTGAAACAATCAAGATCAGAAACAAGAACTCTACACCTTATAGACCTCACATGAATGGAGTTGTAGAAGCAGCCATTAAGAACATCAAGAATATACTAAGAAAGATGATCAAATGGCACAAGCAATGGCATGAGAAATTGTCGTTCGCCTTATTGGTTTATCTCACCACGGTCCGCACATCAATCAGGGCAACTCCATACATGTTGGTTTATGGTACAGAGGCGGTAATTCCTGCCAAAGTAGAAATTCCCTCCTTGAGGATCATACAGGAAGCAAAGTTAGATGACGCAGAATGGGTAAAAGGTCGCTACGAGCAGATATCCCTTATAGATGGAAAGAGAATGAATGCAGTCTTCCACAATCAGTTATATCAGAACAATATTTCTAGGGCCTTCAATAAAAGAGTTAAATCAAGGAAGTTTACACTAGGGCAGCTGATGTTGAAGATAATATTTCCACATTAAGATGAAGCTATGGGGAAATTCTCTCCCAACTGGCCGAGTCCATACATGGTTCATCGGGTTCTAACTAGAGGAGCCCTTATTCATGCAGAAATTGACGGAGAAGTCTGGCCGAAGACAACCAACTCTGACGCAGTGAAACGATACTACATTTGATCATATGCTTTTTCTTCATAATGTAATTTGAACTACGCTTGACCTAATTCCCGTTTAAGAGGGGATACATAGGAAGCCTATGGGTTTGGTTGTATTTTAATAAAATTTCCATTTTCCCCGGCAATTTGAACTAGGGCAGAATTTGAGGACCCTTATATTTTCTAAGTCAGTTTCCTCATTAGCGCCAAACGAGTAAACTGGGGTAGAATTTTTAGTGGGGTCCTCAAAATTCTGAAATTGATCCATTTTCATTCATGCAGAACAGCAATCCCTAGTCCAGTAAACAGGGGCAAAATTTTGAGGCGGACCCTCAAAATTCTGAAACAAGCGAGGTTGCCATGTCTTGAACCACGTTGTAGTCATTGGTTCATAAAAAATAAAATTGTTTTTCGAATATGTACTTAATTAATAAATCATACATAAATATCATTTGGATAGCTGTCGTTTAGCAACGCTACCCCAATGATACGCAACGTCAAAAGCCAGAGGGTACGAACTAACTTTCCCCCCTCTAGAGAACTCACGATTTTTCTTTGGATGCAGGCACTAAGGTCACAAATCATTGAACGAATTCACTCTTCAGGTTTAAAACTCTTAGAATGTTCTCTCATTCACGAGTGTACTATCTACACCCAAAATTCCCCCATCACTCACGATATAACAACCATTTATCAGCTAAGAAAAACTTATTACTAGTCACTCTTTTACATTCCTACATTGCATAAGGCTACTCACCTGCCTTTCGAGACTAAGCTCTTCTCCATCTGCATTTTGCATAAGGCTACTTTTCTACCCATGTTAAGCTCTATCTCTATCCTGCATAAGTCTATCTATCTGCCTTTTGAGACTAAGCTCTATATCCGTCTATATTTTGTTTAAGGCTACTTTTCTGCCTTCCGAGATTAAGCTCTACCTCCATCCTGCATAAGGCTACCTATCCGCCTTTCGAGACTAAGGTCTGTCTCTATTCCTGCATTGCATAAGGCTATTTTCTGCCTTCCGAGTTTAAGCTCTACCTCCATCCTGCATAAGGCTATGTTTTTTCCTTTCGAGGCAAAGCTCTGTCTCCATCTGCATTTTTGCATAAAGGCTACTCTTCTACCTTCCGAGGTTAAGCTCTACCTCCGTCCTGCATAAGGCTACTTGTCTTCCTTACGAGACTAAGCTCTATCTCCATTTGTATTTTGCATAAGGCTATTTTCTGCATTTCGAGACTAAGCTATGTCTCCACCCGTATTGCATAAGGCTACCTATCTATCTTCCGAGACAAAGCATTGTCTCCATCCTACATGGCTGAAATATTACAACTTTATTTTTTCGAACGGCTGAAATATCGCCACAATGCATTTAATATTTCTCGCCTCGGCTGAAATATCGCCACCTGCATTTAAGTTCTTGCTTCGTCTGAAATATCACCCCTGCATTTTAAATTCACGCTCTAGCTGGAGGATCAGAACTCTTTGTATTTATTTGGCTGAAAGATTGCCGCCTTCTAATGGGCTGAAAGATCGCCAACCTATTCAAAGGCGTCATTATTTGGAGGAACCATCTGCATAGTCCGAGAACAGCATTTTATGGCCTTTGAATCTTTACTTTTATGCTCTTCATGGCCCAGGACATCATAGTCCGAGGACGTCGTACTTACCGTTCGAAAAAAACATTAATTGTTCAACGGGAACTTGCATCATGCTTTAATTATGAACAATATACGCCACATTGCTTACTTGCAGGTACACTATCTAGCAAACGACCATCCAAGCAGGAGACATCCCGCGCCGGTTCTCCGAACCTGTCTGATTCCTAACGCCTTTTCAAACTTAACCGCCCTGTCCGCCTTTTTGAATTTCAATCGATGTTTCCTGAACTAATATATGGCTTGATTCATGTAAAACCAGGGATATGCAGGTAGCTCAGAAATAAGAGCACGGCCAAAATTCTTTCACAATTGTGGTTTGCGGTCAAAATTGGCCATCTTATCTTTACCCGACAACTATTTTATCCTCCTAAGGTAAAGAGGGGCAGTTGTTGATACCCAATTATTTTCTACGTACTTTTATACTCTAAATATTTTCAAAATAGCTATATATATGTGTGTATATATATATATATATATATATATATATATATATATATATATATATATATATATATATATATATATATATATATATATATATATAAGATTGCACAAAGATTCTGGTATTTTTTCCTTATTTTTAAGATTATTAAAATCAATTCATTACCTATTTTAACAGTACAAAATCCTTACAATCATTCCCAAAATTATCATTTTGGTGAATAATTTATTTCCATCCTTATATTTACACCAAATATAATTAGGGAGATTTTTTTTGCATATTTTTCTAAATTCATTTGATATTTTGAAGCTAAATTGCATAAAATTATATTTATAGGCTGTATTCTAATTAATACAGTTTTACAATTATAAAATTATTTCTAATATCTTTAGATTGATGTCTATACATTATTAATCGATTAAGTGCTTTCAATTATTTTTTAAGTCACTTTTGACTATTTAATTAATTAAAAAGGGGAGAAAATGACTATTTATGAACTGGCCCATTTATCTTTCAACTTTACCCTCAATTTGAACTCTAATTCCACCCAATTGAAATGACGCAATTTCAATTTTGACCAGCCCCAAGCCCAATTCACCTAACTCGCCCGGCCTCCCCTTTTAATCCAGGTCGTTGATCATTTTAATCAACGGCCACGATTACTTCTTACCTTTTATTAATTCCCATACCCCTAAACCTAATTCATTTCTCCCAAAAACATTGCCCCTAAACCCCTCGTCCTCTCAAACTCTCTCTAGCCCACTCCGAAACCCTTACCTTTCCCTGCCGGTTTCCATCTTGTTTCACCGGAATCAATGGCACCCCAAGCCCCAAGCAACCTATACTCACATCCAGGTATCCTTATACCCATGTTACTTGAAGAATGAAGGTCTGACCTTGAAGGTGTTGGAAACACGTTCTCAAGGCCTTACTAAAACGTGTGTTCTTATGTGTAGGTTTTGATGAATGAAAAACAAGCGCAAATTGATATATGACGAAGTTCAAGTACAAGCGCACAATTGGTGGATAACGAGATTCAAGCACAAGACAAAGTTCTATAGTTTAAATGAGTCGTTCTTAATTGTGATCTTGATCCGACAACTTGACTCATGACATGGCTTCTCTCGTAAAACTATTTTTTACAAAATCATGCATATTTAATTTAATGCTTAATGATTTTAAATCATGCATATTTACTTCAGTCAAAATTATTTTTAAACATGCCTCTAAAAACTGGACTAAGATAATCGATTATGTACTTATGATAATCGATTATGTTAAGCCAAGACTGCATGACAATCGATTGTGACCTAATGACAATCGATTGTGTTAAGGCAGTGAGCATCAGGTTTTTCAAACCTGCATGACAATCGATTGTGAACCTTATGACAATCGATTGTGATGAGGCAGCGTCCATCGGAGTTTTTCAAAACTCAGAATAATCGATAGTGAAGCTAATGACAATCGATTGTGAAGAGACAGTGTCCATCAGATTTTTCAAAGTCACAAAATAATCGATTGTGAACTTATGACAATCGATTGTGTTAAGGCAGTGACTTCCAGACTTTTTCAAAGTTATTAAATAATCGATAGTGAGTATATAACAATCAATTGTCACGAGGCAGTGTCTATAATGATTTTCAAATCTGATAAATAATCGATTGTTAACTTTGCACAATCGATTGTGAAGCTGACCGTTGTCGTAAAGTTTTCAAATACCGTCAGGTAATCGATTGTTGATTTGGTACAATCGATTGTTGATATTTAAATCTGGAAAGGATTTTTTGAACGTTGCTGAATAATCGATTATTGATTTGGTATAATCGATTGTTTTACGTAAAATCTGGAAATGATTTTTTGAACATTGCCAATAATCGATTGTTGATCTTGGACAATCAATTGTTAAGCGTAGAATCTGGGATTGATTTTTGGAACGATTGGCAAACAATCGATTGTGGCTTCCTGACAATCGATTGTCACAGAGTAAAATCAGCAACTCTTAATTGGCAATTAGACAACGGTAATGCCAAGTTTTTCAACTATAAATACAGCTTCATTTCTGTGTTTTAAACACAACAACACACAACAACTGATCATTCTATTGCTATAAGCTTGCATACTATTGTTTATCATTTTATATTCATTTCATAAAGCTTTTGAGAGCCAAAGTCTTGTCCATAGTTGTTGTGATCTTGAGCTTATTTCTTTTACTCATATCTACTCATTACGGAGTGTTTTGTTTGAGTGTTTAGTGTTTTGTACACTTGTAAGAGAATTGTGATTCTCTTGTTGTAAGGAACTTGTGTTTCCTTGGTTGAAGTCTTGGAGTGTTGTATCTCCGAGCAAAGGTGTTAAGGCTTGTGTCCTTAAGTTGTAAAGGTTTGTTGAGCACCCGTAAGCTTGACAAGTTAGTGGAAAATCTCGAGAGAGTCTCTCGGGGACTGGACTAGCCACGTGTTGTGGTGAACCAGAATACATCGGTGCATTCTTTCCTTTATGTTTATTTAACGCACTTAATTATTTCCTGCAAATTTTAATTTCCGCAAGTTTACGCTAAATTTTATTATAACGCTATTCATCCCCCCCCTCTAGCGTTAAGCGTATTATCTAACAATTGGTATCAGAGCCCAACTCTCTGAAAACTTAACAGTTTGAGAGAAACTTCCATGGCTTCTACTCGTGATTCTTTTGCAGGAATAGAGGAAGGACAGTGCTCCACCCGACCACCACTATTCAACGGTACAAACTATACGTACTGGAAGTAGAGGATGAAAATCTTCGTTCAAGCAAACAATTTTCATCTCTGGAAGGTGATAACAAAGGGAAATCAAATTCCAACCAAAAAGGTTGAAAACGAATGGGTTCCCAATTCCGAAGAAGAATATGATGCGGATGATATCCGAAAGGTTCAAAATAATGCTAAAGCAATTAATTTATTATATTGTGCTGTAAATGCTGACGATTACAGGAAAATATCGTGTTGCACAACGGCAAAAGAAATGTGGGACAAGCTGGAAATTACATACGAAGGTACGGACTAGGTAAGGGAAGCTAAAATTGATTTCCTAACCCATGCTTATGAATTATTTCACATGAAGGAAGGTGAAACGGTGGATGAAATGTTCGAACGATTTTCAATAATCGTAAATGACCTACATGCCCTCAAGAAGAAATTCACGGATAGAGAACTTGTTCGAAAAATTCTTAGAAGTCTCACTCCGGCATGGCGATCAAAGGCCGACGCAATTCAAGAATCCATTGGCGTCTCAAATGTCACAATCGACGCATTAAGAGGTAACCTTAAGACTTATGAATCTACAATACTTAACCCTCTTATTGATGATCAAAGGAGGCAAAGAATAGCGCTTAAGGCAAGCACAAGCCAACCTCAAGTTGATGAGGACGGAGACAACAAGTTTGGACTCGTTATCAAAAGATTTCAAAAGTTCATGCGAAAGGAGTATGAACGAAAGGGCAAAAAGCAAGGCGAGCAAATAAAGTGCTATGAATGCGGTGAAACCGGGCACATCAAATCAAATTGCCCAAACATCAAAAAGGAGAAGAAACCTTTTAAGAAGCAACGTGCATACATTTCTTGGGGAGGAGACTCCGGAGATGAGTCAAGCGAAGAAGAAGAAGACGAAGCCGCCAACCTTTGTCTTATGGCGCAAGAAGACAAGCAAGATGAGGTATGTCAAATCTCCTCTAAAAACTTCTTTACTCCTGAAGAAATGCGAACTGCTTTTGATGAGCTATATACTGAATTTATTAAAGCTTCAAAAACTGTCAAGAGCATAAAAGAAAATGCTTCTCTAAAAGAAAAAGATTTTCAAAAACAGCTTTCTTTAAAAGAAAAGGAGTTAGAAAACTGGTTTTAGAAAATGAGAAGTTGAAAGAGGAAAACAAATTTTTTGGAAAAAGAAGCGCCGACAAGCCTGAAAGTTCTATTAAAAATTGCTCTTCTTGCATGCATCTCGAAAATGAGGTAGATAGACTTAAAGGTACCTTAGATAAGTTTAATTCTTCCCACAAAAACTTGAATGAGGTCCTTGTTAATTTGAAGTCAACCAAGCATGGCATAGGTTTTAAGAATGAGCCTAAAGAAAAGGTTGAAGCCAAACCCCAACCACCTAAGGCTCAACCTAGGATTAATAAAACAAATGCTTATCGTAGAAATAGCAATCCTAGAACAAATATGCATGCTAGAACAAATGTTGAACATTTTAGAAGACCTAGAAATGACTTACCACCTAGAAATGACTACCCTAGAAATGATGCATATTCTAGGCCAAACACTAGAAGGAGTTTTGAACCTTTTAGAACATCTAGACATGACCATTACTCTAGAAATGCTGCTCATTTTAGAACTAATAGTAGGAGAAATGGTTCTCATGAAATGCGCAATAGTCAGAATGAAAATAGAGTAATTCATTTTCGTCCATCAAGTTACTATGAACCTAGAAGGATGCATAACCCCAACGTGACTTGTCATTATTGTAGACGCATTGGTCATATTGCCCCTGCATGTTTTACACGACATAGACATATCACTCAATCACATCATTATAATATGCCTAACCCTCAAGGACCCAAAATGGCATGGGTACCTAAAACGCATTAATTTGTTTTGTAGGTGTGTTTGAAGGGATCAAGTGTACTATGGTACCTTGATAGTGGATGCTCCAAACATATAACGGGAAACGAATCCAAATTCCTTCAACTAGAACACAAAGAAGGAGGAAGTGTGATTTTTGGGGATAACAATAAAGGAAAGATTATTGGCATCGGATCGGTCGGTAAGGATGAAAATTCCTCTATTAAGCATATATTACTTGTGAAAGGTTTAAAGCATAATCTCTTGAGCATAAGTCAATTATGTGACAAGGGAAATCTTGCCCTATTTGATTCGGATGAATGCTTGGTGTTTAGACATAGTGATTTTAAAATTATCCTTCGTGGTTTTAGAGTGGATAATATTTATATGGTTGATCTTGCTAATTCCTCACCCGAATATGTTGATTGTCTTATGAGCAAAGAGGATGATACTTGGCTATGGCATCGTAGAGTTGCTCATATAAACATGCATCTTTTGAACAAATTGATTTCACAAAACTTAGTTATTGGTCTTCCCAATT
Source organism: Nicotiana benthamiana (assembly GCA_034376525.1). Taxonomy (NCBI): domain Eukaryota; kingdom Viridiplantae; phylum Streptophyta; class Magnoliopsida; order Solanales; family Solanaceae; genus Nicotiana; species Nicotiana benthamiana. The sequence continues at coordinate 127,645,465 of CM067338.1, read as the reverse complement.
TGAAATTTGAAAATGACTCTATTTGTGATTCTTGTCAAAAAGGGAAGAAAACAAAAGCATCTTTCAAATCCAAAAACTTTGTTTCAACTTCTAGACCATTGCAATTGCTTCACATGGATCTATTCGGACCATCTCGCATTGAAAGTCTAGGAAGAAATCGTTATGCTTTTGTGATTGTTGATGATTATTCTAGATTTACTTGGACTTTATTTCTTGCCAATAAAAGTGATGCTTTTCAGAATTTTAAATATTTTCTTAAGCGTGTTCCAAACGAGAAGGAAACAACCGTCACTTCAATTAGAAGTGATCATGGGGGAGAGTTTGATCACAATCTCTTTGCGGACTTTTGTGACGAACTCGGTATCGAGCATACCTTTTCTGCTCCATGTACACCACAACAAAATGGGGTGGTGGAAAGGAAAAATAGGTGTCTCGAAGAGATGGCTAAAACCATGCTCGAAGAGGCCAAGATTCCCAAACATTTTTGGGCGGATGCCGTGAGTACCGCATGCTACATCTTACATAGAGTAGTCATAAGGCCTATACTCAGGGACGGAAACCAAATATCTCCCATCTTAGAGTATTCGGTTGTAAATGTTTTATTCATAACAATGGCAAAGATCAATTGGGAAAATTTGATGCTAAGTCCGATGAGGGAATTTTCATTGGTTATTCTTCACGTAGCAAAGCATATAGGGTCTTTAATAAAAGAACCGAAACTGTGGAGGAATCCCCTCATGTTGTATTTGCCGAAAATAATGCTCGCTTGGCGAGAAAGGATACTGGTTTTGATCTTGCAGGTATTTTAGATAGCTTGAAAGACAAAATACAAGAGGAAACGCCTAAAGAAAATCAAGACGAAATTTTGAAACAACCAACGGAGGAAGCGCCACAATTGGAGAATGAAACGAAAACGCCTAACGAGTGGAGGACAATCAAAGATCACCCTCTCGAACAGGTAATTGAGGACGTCGGAGAAAAGGTAAGTACCCGAAACTCCCTTAAGAACACCTTAGGACATACTGCTTTTGTGTCTCAAATTGAACCAACAACCATCTTCGAAGCAATTGGGGATGAATTTTGGACCTTGGCAATTCAAGAGGAGCTTAACCAATTCAAACGGAATGACGTTTGGGATTTGGTGCCAAGACCCGAAAATCATACCATAATTGGTACGAAATGGGTTTTTCGAAACAAACTAGATGAAAATGGTGTAATCACTAGAAACAAAGCTAGGCTTGTAGCAAAAGGCTATAATCAAGAAGAGGGTATTGACTATGAAGAAACATATGCTCCCGTAGCTAGATTAGAAGCTATTCGTCTATTGCTCGCGTTTGCCTCTTCTATGAATTTCAATTTATATCAAATGGATGTGAAAAGTGCTTTTCTAAATGGTGTTATTCAAGAAGAAGTTTATGTTGAACAACCCCCCGGTTTCGAAGATTTTAAATCTCCCGATCATGTTTTCAAACTCAAAAAGGCTTTTTATGGTTTAAAACAAGCTCCCCGAGCTTGGTATGAAAGATTGAGTAAATTTCTATTGGAAAATCATTTCATTAAGGGGAAAGTTGACACCACCCTTTTTGTTAAGCATAAAAACAATGAAATTTTATTAGTTCAAATATATGTGGATGATATCATATTTGGTGCTACTAACAATGTCTTATGCAAGGAATTTTTCGATTTAATGACAAGCGAATTTGAGATGTCTCTGATGGGTGAGTTAACATTCTTTTTGGGATTACAAGTAAAGCAAATGAAAGAAGGTACGTTCATTTGCCAAGCCAAATATTGCAAAAAATTGCTGAAACGATTTGAAATGAACAATGCAAAAGCAATGGCGACTCCCATGAGCACATCCGATCATCTAGACAAAGATGAGAAAGGTAAGGAAGTCGACACTAAGAAGTATCGAGGTATGATCGGCTCTCTTCTCTATCTTACTGCTAGTCGTCCGGACATCATGTTTAGCGTGTGCTTATGCGCCCGTTATCAATCGTGTCCGAAGGAGTCTCACCTTACTGCGGTAAAACAGATTTTGAAGTACCTTGTTGGTACTACAAATGTGGGTCTATGGTACCCCAAAGGTTCTTCATGCCAACTCGTTGGCTATTCCGACTCCGATTTTTCTTGATGCAAATTGGACCGCAAGAGCACTAGTGGCACTTGCCATTTGCTCGGTAGCTCTCTCGTTTCTTGGTTTAGCAAGAAACAAGTAAGTGTTGCGTTGTCCACAACCGAGGCTGAATATGTAGCCGCGGGGAGTTGTTGCGCTCAAATCCTATGGATGAAACAACAACTCTTGGACTATGGCCTAAGTCTTGATCATATCCCTCTTAGATGTGATAATACTAGTGCCATATGCTTGACGAAGAACCCCGTTATTCATTCGCGAACAAAACACATTGAAATTAGACATCATTTTATAAGAGATCACGTTCTCAAGGGCGATGTCGAAATCGAATTTGTTGAAACCAAAGACCAATTGGCCGACATCTTTACAAATCCCCTAGAGAAAGAGTCCTTCTTCAGAATCGTAGTGAACTCGGGATTCTTGACTCCACGTTGATCTAAGTCATGCACTGCATCTTTTTATCTTACATGATCTCTAACTTGAGCGTCGGAGACGTCTAACGAATTTTTGCAGGTATCGCCCTAAAGGTAGGGGGAATTATAAAGCATGACGCGCAATAATCAAGTATTCTTCAGAAAAATCGGTTTCTGTCGTCTAATAAACGATTATCTCGTATCAATAATCGATTGTAATGCTATTACTTGAGTTATTGTGCTCTCTTTAAGTAATCACGTTTTTCTCTTTCCAATAAATAAACAAGTTTTATTTACATCTTTGGCATCTTCCTATATTATTTTTGCTAATGGCAAAAGGGGGAAGATAACGGGTATGCACTCTCAATATTTATAAGCTTAAATTGATGGGGAATTCATATATTGAGGGGGAACTAATCGCATACTTATTGCATGTCTTTACTTGTCTTGAATCGTCTTTATAAACTGTTTAATTTGCATAACCCGCTTAAAGTTTGCCATTATCAAAAAGGGGGAAATTGTTGGAAACACGTTCTCAAGGCCTTATACTAAAACGTGTGTTCTTATGTGTAGGTTTTGATGAATGACAAACAAGCGCAAATTGACATATGACGAAGTTCAAGTACAAGCGCACAATTGGTGGATAACGAGATTCAAGCACAAGACAAAGTTCTATAGTTTAAATGAGTCGTTCTTAATTGTGATCTTGATCCGACAACTTGACTCATGACATGGCTTCTCTCGTAAAACTATTTTTTACAAAATCATGCATATTTAATTTAATGCTAAATGATTTTAAATCATGCATATTTACTTCAGTCAAAATAATTTTTAAACATGCCTCTAAAAACTGGACTAAGATAATCGATTATGTACTTATGATAATCGATTATGTTAAGCCAAGACTGCATGACAATCGATTGTGACCTAATGACAATCGATTGTGCTAAGGCAGTGAGCATCAGGTTTTTCAAACCTGCATGACAATCGATTGTGAACCTTATGACAATCGATTATGATGAGGCAGTGTCCATCAGAGTTTTTCAAAACTCAGAATAATCGATTGTGAAGAGACAGTGTCCATCAGATTTTTCAAAGTCACAAAATAATCAATTGTGAACTTATGACAATCAATTGTGTTGAGGCAGTGACTTCCAGACTTTTTCAAAGTTATTAAATAATCGATTGTCACGAGGCAGTGTCTAAAATGATTTTCAAAATCTGATAAATAATCGATTGTTAACTTTGCACAATCGATTGTGAAGCTGACCGTTGTCGTAAAGTTTTCAAATACCGTCAGGTAATCGATTGTTGATTTGGTACAATCGATTGTTGATATTTAAATCTGGAAAGGATTTTTTGAACGTTGCTGAATAATCGATTATTGATTTGGTACAATCGATTGTTTTACGTAAAATCTGGAAATGATTTTTTGAACGTTGCCAATAATCGATTGTTGATCTTGGACAATCGATTGTTAAGCGTAAAATCTGGGATTGATTTTTGGAACGATTGGCAAAAATCGATTGTGGCTTCCTGACAATCGATTGTCACAGAGTAAAATCAGCAACTCTTAATTGGCAATTAAACAACGGTAATGCCAAGTTTTTCAACTATAAATACAGCTTCATTTCAGTGTTTTAAACACAACAACACACAACAACTGATCATTCTATTGCTATAAGCTTGCATACTATTGTTTATCATTTTATATTCATTTCATAAAGCTTTTGAGAGCCAAAGTCTTGTCCATAGTTGTTGTGATCTTGAGCTTACTTCTTTTACTCATATCTACTCATTAAGGAGTGTTTTGTTTGAGTGTTTAGTGTTTTGTACACTTGTAAGAGAATTGTGATTCTCTTGTTGTAAGGAACTTGTGTTTCCTTGGTTGAAGTCTTGGAGTGTTGTATCTCCGAGCAAAGGTGTTAAGGCTTGTGTCCTTAAGTTGTAAAGGTTTGTTGAGCACCCGTAAGCTTGACAAGTTAGTGGAAAATCTCGAGAGAGTCTCTCGGGGACTGGACTAGCCACGTGTTGTGGTGAACCAGAATACATCGGTGCGTTCTTACCTTTCTGTTTATTTAACGCACTTAATTATTTCCTGCAAATTTCAATTTCCGCAAGTTTACGCTAAATTTTATTATAACGCTATTCACCCCCCTCTAGCGTTAAGCGTATTATCTAACAGAAGGCTCATGCCCAGACTTCTGCCGATTCGAGTTCTGCGGCCATCTCCGATTTGGCTCCGGCGTATCTTAGCCCTATGAGTCCATCTCTGACTCATTGGACTCGGAACATACCCTTTTCCAGGTCTTTCTCTCTTCTAGAGTTCTTCTGAAACCCTAGCCTTTCGAGTTTTTCCTATTTTCTCTAGATCTTCTCTAGATCCGTGTTTATTTTAGGGTCTTCAACTGATTTCTTGAGTAACTTTCAAAGCCTTACTTTCAAGAACTGTTCATCTTCTCCGATTTAGGTTTTCTTCGATTTTACTTATTCTAATGTGATTCTTATCTGTTACTCTTACTGTATTTGTTCTACTGTATCTCCTATGTGTCTCTAGTGTGATTCCTATGTGTTTTCTTCTACTTTGTTTCCTCCTAATTTCTTTTATAGTGTTTTCTCTCATTATGTTTTCATGAAACGCTTAAGTTCCTTTGGAATTGCTGAATTTAATCTTGTCTGATTTGATTGCTTTCGTCTCTACACTTGATTAATGGAGAAAACCCTAGAATTTGTGGGGGTTTTCAGACCACTTATATGTGACTCGCTTTGTTCTCATCTCTGAACTAGTCTGATTTCAAAGCCCTAATTTCTGAATTCATCTATGTTTTTCGTATGGTTCTTTCGCCAAAACTCTTCTACACTAGATTTTTCCTACTGATTTTTCACAATAACACTACTTTCTTCTTTCATGCTTAACATGTTTGTATGCTCCTTATATATTATGAATTTCCCTCTAAATGATTTTGAAAATTTGTAATTAGTTCAAACTTCCTTCGAATATAGCCTGATTGATTTCTTTCCATTCTTTGATGATTTTGTCCATAAATCGACCTAAATAAAACCCTTCTCCTCCTTTTCGAACTTGGTTCATTCATGCAAAATCTCAGACCCTTTTAATTTACTGGTTGTTAATTGATCTTCTTTCCTTATTTGTACAATCCGTGTATTTCAAAACCTTTTCCTTAAATAACTTTTATGTATTTTCCCTGAATTGCATGATTTGCACATACTATTTATTCAATTTCTTTCCTTAAATAGTTTTATCCTTTTTCGAATCTGAATCCCTTAATTAAGGGAAACCTTATGCAATTGATTGACAACCAACTCTTTAACTATTTTTTACCTTACTTCTGCCAGATTTCTACAATATAAAAGGCACGACCTTCTGACACATTCGACACACAAACACATTTGTCTTAAAAAATATACTACTTTCTCTACTGCTTTTCTCTACTGCTGCTTTCTCTACTAATGCTTTCTCTACTGAGCACCCTGCTCCTCTTCTAATTACTGTGAAAACATTCGTTGAGTTCCTTTGAATTCTCAAGTGCTCTCTGAAGTTTCTCAGTTTGCTCCCGCTGACTCTCTTACTGTTTGCTTGCTATTGTTGTTCTGTTGTTCTGAAAATTGCATCTGGTATGTCTTCCTAGTTAAATACTACCCTCCTAACTATGTGTTTATTTCCCTTCTTCTGTTTTGCATTCTCCATTTAGTCTGTTATGCTCTCTTTCATCATGTTCTGCACCTTCAAGTCTGTTATGCCTTCTTGCTTTCTTCATGTCTATGTAAATGCTTTCTTATGTGGTACCCCTTCCCTTTGACCCCCTCTTCTGTGTTAGTAATTTTGAGTCATGTTAGCATTCTATTATTGCTACTCATGGCTTAGAATCAGGGTCTCTCGAACATCTACTCATGTCAATTCCTCATTCCCTTTACCCCTTATGTGTTGAGCCTTAACTCAGGTCTGGTGGTGTTCTAATCACCCTCCAGACCCAAGTTTGACTTCTAAAGTCTGCACTGTATTTTCTTGGACCAAGCAGAGGGTTAGGGGTGTGCCATTCCATGGCCATGACTGCGTATGACCACCCTCTGTTATGGCTCCCTCTCTTACTTTGCCCTCATTGCTAGTTCCATGTTATGCCCCCCTTTGGTAAGCCATTCTTTGGGACCCTCGAGTTCCTTTTGAACTTTGGTGCTTGAGGGCTGGTAATTCCACACTGCACTATTCTGTTACAACAATTGTTATCCAAAGTGTATGCATTGCTTGGGGCTCATAAAGCTCCTTGGAACATAGAAACACTTTGAATAAGATAAGGCCTTGGAACTCTGGAATCCGGATTTGGCAAAACACATATTTTGGATATTGAGATTGAATTAGGCTGCTCGGATCTAGTTGTAGGCTGTGATGTATTCTTAATTGTTTTCTTTGTTTCTTTTGGTTTTGTAATAATATTGTAAAAAGAATTTGGGGAGTATTAGTAAATGGCATGGGAGGGGTTTACTTTATTGCACAAAAGGGTAGATACCATGCATATATGACCTATGTTTGTTATTCAGTCACATAGATATCATGACTATAGGTTCAATGCTTTAATCACCTAGAGATCATGTCTATAGGTGTTTAACATTTCTTAACTGAATCATTAGAAATCCTGCCTATAGGACCTAATAATCAAACAATCAGTTGCATGTAGAAATCATATCTATAAGAAATGCATAAACGTTTGGCAAACTGTAAGGTAACCAAATACTCATTTCTTACCGGTTTAATAATAGTAATGAGCCTTAAAATCAAGGAATATATATCCTGCATATAGGGGTTTCAACTCGCCTTAATTTGTATTGATAATAACTTGGCAATTGGCTTTAGCGTTTTTCAACAAAACCCGTCCAAACCTGTTTATTTCAAAAACTCTTACAAGTCTGCAATGCTCTTAAATTTTCTAACTTGCCTCTTCTTTTTCTTAAACAGTTTCAATAGTCTGCCTGAATTTTTATTCATCTCATGAAGCTGCTATTTCAAAACAGTCTTTAACTCATTCTTGATTTTATAGTCTTTTCACTTTCAATACTCTTCTTCGTAACTCTAATGTATTTCATTATGCTTATTTCAAAGGCAACTCTGAACTTCTACAATTTTCAATATGTCGTCTCAAACTCTTCTACATTAGGTTCGTAATCAAGTATGCACCCGTCCAAACCTGTTTATTCAAAAACTATTACAAGTCTACAATTCTCTTAAATTTTCTAAACTTGCATCTTCTTTTTCTGAAACAGCTTCAACAGTCTGCCTGAATTTTTATTCATCTCATTAAGTTGCTATTTCAAAATAGTCATCAACTCATTCTTACTTTTAAAGTCTTTTCACTTTCAAAACTCTTCTTCGTAACTCTATTGTTATTTCATTCTTTTTATTTCAAAGTCATCTCTGAACTTCTGCAATTTTCAATCTGCTGTTTCAAACTCTTCTACATTAGGTTAAACTACATGGATCCCAGTTTCCTAATGCAAATTTTTTATTCGACTCTATGTGTTAAACTAGTCCGCGACGTAAGTTTTAAATTTATAAACCAAATCCGTATATGCAAGGCATGCTAAACTAGATGCTATATGACTTACGGGGTTTTTGTGTGAGCCTTGTGTGTTTGTTTATTCCCCATTACTTGATATTTGTTTTGGTCGTCGCCAATAGTATTTTTTCATTTAAAACCCCATATATGCACCTACCCCTTTCTTTCCCTTTTAGGATTAGAACTCGTAATACTCCGGGACGGATAGTTTGGGACGGGTACTAGCATGCAATAAGTAAACGAGACTAAGCATTTAAATACTTTAACGGGGTGGGGAGGGAGGATTAAGGATATGATGACCCGTGCGCTAATATCTTGTGTGACCCCTCTTTGAGGAGTGATTGATGGGTATTGCACTGATTTGTTCCATATTGTATTTAAACCTATGACCTCCTTTCTTTCTGTCGTAATGTTTTTCCTTAAGTGTTTTCATTTCTTTGCATCAACTCATTTTCTAAAGACTATCTAGTCTTCCTTTCTTTTCAAAGGTTTGAATTTACTTATAACTACTATGTGAAAACCTTACTTGTTTCCTTCTATTTCTTTTAAAGTCACAATTAAGCATGTCCGGGAACCACACTAGTGGATCTTGAGCGGTGCCTAACATCTTCCCCTCGAGATAATCTCAAGCCCTTACCCGAACTCTGGTTTTCTTTCAAAATATTCTTCACTTCTTTAAAAGTGTCCTAATGCACTATAATCAGTAGATGGCGACACTTCAAATTCTATAACCCAATTCCTCAAATGGGAATAAGAGTTGTTTTGTCCATAATATCGTAAAACCGATTTTGCCTATTCTTTTAGAAAGGGGGAAAAAGGGGCTCCGACAACGAATAGTAAAAAACTCTTTGTTGATAGCTACTTGCGATATTACGGTTGATGGGGATGTCGTGTGCGAATAGCGATTATGATAATTCTGAAAGTTGTATTCTTGAGAATCTGAAAGTTGTATTCTGAAAGTTGTATTCTTGAGAAAAGTGTGAGTTCATATCTGATGATTTTATGTTTTGGGTGCCTGCATCCAAAGAAAAATTGTGACTTTTGTAAGGGGGTTTGGGGGAAGGTTAGCTCGTCTTCCTGTGGATTTCTCTTGTCATGCGCGACGTTGTTTTCATTGGGGTAGCATCACTAAACAAAGCGATTTTGATGGTAGTCTTGCATGATTTAGTAAAAGTGTAACATAGACATATAATTGAAAAAATAGTTTTTCTTTTAGATGAACCGATGATTGCGACGCGGTTAATGACATTGAAACCACTCTCGCTCCAGAATTTTGAGGGTCCTCCTCAAAATTTTGCCCCAGTTTACTGGGCTGGTGTTTCTGGCGGCCCTAATTTCCAATAGCTGAGAAATGAAAATTTTATTGAATTGTGACCGAACCCATATGGCTGCCTACGTATCCCCTCTTAAACGAGAATCAAGTCAAGCTTAGTTCAAATACATCATTAGAGAAATAATGAATGGTTACACATAATATCGCTTCACTGCATCTGAATTAATCAGCTTTCATCAGACTTCTCTATCCTTTTCTGCAAGTATGAGGGATCCTTCGGTTAGAACCTTACCGGTTGGGAGAGAATTTCCCATTGTCTTCATCTTGATACGACAATATTTTCTTCAACATCAGCTGCACTGTTTTAAACTTTCTCGCCTTGACTCTTTTGTTAAAAACTCTAGACATTCTGTTCTGATACAATTGATATTGGAAAATCCATTCATTCTTTTCCCATCTATAAGACTAACTGCTCGTAGTGACGTTTTACCCATTCTACACCATCAAGTTCTGCTTCCTGTATGATCCTTAGTGAGGGAATTACCACCTCGGTGGGAATGACTACATCTGTACTATACACCAACATATAGCGAGTTGCTCTGGCTAATAGGCGAATTGTGGTGAGGTATCCAAATAAAGAAAATGATAACTTCTCATGCAACTGCTTATGTTTCTCTATCATCTTCATTAGTATCTTCTTGATATTCTTATTGGCCGCTTCTCCAGCCCCATTCATCTAAGGCTTGTAGGCGGTAGAGTTCTTGTGTTTGATATTGAATGTTTCACACATTGCTTCCATCAGGTCACTGTTGAGATTAGAACCATTATCAGTAATAATTGACTTTGAGATGCCGAAACGACAAACAATTCGGTCGCGGACAAAGTCTACCATTACTTTTTTAGTCACTACTTTGTAGGATGCTGCTTCAACCAATTTAGTGAAATAATCAATTGCCACTAGAATGAACCTGTACCCGTTTGATATGGTAGGCTCGATAGGTCCAGTGACATCTATTCCCCAACCTGTGAATGACTATGGTGAGGTTGTTGCAGTAAGCTCATTTGAAGGCACATTTATCATGTCTTCATGTATCTGACAACGATGACACTTACGGAGATACTGGATGTAGTCCGTTTCCGTAGTCATCCAAAATTAACCTTCCTGGAGTATTTTCCTTTCTAAGACAAAACTATTCATATATGGACCGCAGGTCCCGTCATGAATTTTTTCTAATAAGCTGGATGCTTCCTTTTCTTTGACACACCTTAGTAATCCCAAATTGGGAGTCCTCATATATAGGATTCCTCCGCTTTGAAAGAAGTTGTTAGATAACCTCTGAAGTGTACGCTTCTGAGGAGCATTTGCATGTTCTGGATATTCTCCTGTAGTTAAATACTCCTTGATGTCAAAGAACCACAGTTTTTATTCTGATTCTTCCTCGACATGAGCACAGTGAGATGGCTAATCATGAATCTTTACCTGGATAGGATCAATGAAATTCTTATCTGGATGCTGGATCATGGATGATATGGTAGCCAATGCATCAACGAACTCATTCTGTATTATGGGGACATGCTGAAACTCCGTCTTTGTGAATCTCTTTCTCAACTCTCATATGTGATGCAGGTGTGGGAGTATCTTGGAGTTATTGGTTGCCCATTCTTCTCCTACATGATGTATGAGCAAGTCTGAATCTCAGATCACTAGAAATTCTTGAATGTTCATCTAAATGGCCAGCTTCATCCCTAAGATGCAGGCTTCGTGTTCGGCCATATTGTTGGTGTATGGGAATCTGAGCTTTGCGAACACCGGATAATGCTGGCCGATTTCTGATACTAGGACTACTCCTATTCCAACTCCTTCGAAGATTGCTGCTTCGTTGAAAAACATTCTCCAACCATCATAGGATTCTGCAACATTTTCTCCTACGAAAGATACCTCTTCATTAGAAAATACGTCAGTAGAGGCTCGCATTCTCCATCCACAGGGTTCTCTGCAAGATGATCTTCCAGTGCTTGTCCCTTGATTGCCTTCCGAGTTATGTAGACAATGTCGAATTTGCTTAGTAGGATTTGCCACGTGGCAAGTTTGCTAGTAAGCATGCGCTTTTGAAAGATGTACTTTAGTGGATCCATTCATAATATGAGATAAGTATTATATGCACATAAATAGTGCCTCAAATTCTGAGCTACCCAAGTCAGAGCATAAAAGGCGCGCTCTAATAGAGAATATCGGACCTCGTGCGGGGTGAACTTCTTATTGAGATAGTAGTTGGCTTGCTCCTTTCTCCCTGTTTCATCATGTTGTCCTAGAACACAACCTAATGCTACTTCTATTAGTGCAAGGTAGAGCAATAAAGGTCTACCTGGTTCAGGTGGAACTAGAACTTGTCGCATCGACATGTAATCCTTGATTCTGTCGAAGGCTTTTTGACAATCATCAGTCCATTTGGTAGCGGCGTCTTTTTTTAACATATTAAACATTGTCTCACAAATGATAGTTGAATGAGCTATGAACCAACTAATGTAGTTGAGTCTCCCCAGGAAACTCATCACGTCCTTCTTATTCTTCGGCGATGGCAATTTTTAAATTGCTTTAAGCTTTGATGGATCCAGTTCTATTCCTTGTTGACTTACAACGAACCCAAGTGGTTTTCCCGCGGGAACCTCGAATGCACATCTGGTGGGATTCATCTTCAGCTGGTAGCTTCTCAGTCTGTTGAAGAATTTCCTCGGATCTTCCATGTGGTCAGTGGCTTTTTTGGATTTGCTAATGACATTGTCTACATACACCTCGATCACTTTGTGTATCATGTCATGGAAAATAGTAGTCATGGCCCTCATATAGGTGGCCCCAACATTCTTTAACCCGAACTACATCATCTTGTAATAATACATCCCCCACGGTCTCATCCATCCATATCTGATGATACCCAGCAAAATAAACGATGGATGACTACAGTTCAAGCTTGGTGCAATTGTCAATTAGAATGTGTACGTTTGGTAAGGGGAAGTCGTCTTTCAGACTGGCACCTTTGAGATCCTGGTAGTCGACACAGACTCTAACCTTCCCGTCCTTCTTCGGCACTGGCACAATATTTGCTAACCATGTTGGATACACTACTACCCTGAGAACCTTGGCGTTGACTTGCTTGGTGAATTCTTCCTTGATTTTCAAACTCATGTCGGGCTTGAACTTTCTGAGCTTCTGCTATACCGGCGGACATGTCGGATTAGTTGGTAGTTTGTTAGCCACAATAGATGTGCTGAGACCGGTCATATCATCATATGTCAAGGCAAATATGTCCTCATAGTTATTTTGAAATTCCATCTTTTTTTGTGATGGTGATAAATGAACACTGATGCGCATTTCTTTGACATTCTCTGTGTCTCCCAAGTTAACAATCTAAGTCTTATCCAAATTAGACTTGGGCATATTCCATAAAATCTCAACCTCTTTAACAACCTTTTTTGGTATATAATCTTTTTCTGAGTCTATATTCATTTTTTGCGTTGTCTCGTTGCAGGTCACAATCGTCGATTCATTAGGATAAGTAATAGTAATACTGTGTAAATAAAGTAAATCATAAAAACTAATAAGAGCAAGATTTATAAGATACTTAAATGCTTTGATAAATTTCATTATTTTTCTGAACATTGGAGCTCTTATTTTAAAGAAAAGGCAGAAAGAAAGTCAGCTAGCGAAAAGTAAAGATAATGCATGGTGCTTTGTTTAGCCTTGCTACCTTGAAGCTTTGAGAGCCCTGGTGGTTCTAATGGACCAATCATTGAGGTGTGCTCCTCGGCTCAAATCTTGTATGGAAGGGCCTTCCTCCCCTTCCTTCTCAAAAATAACACAATAGTCCATATTATCATATTCCAGAAACAAATTCCTCATTACTGCCAGTGCTACCTCTTCTTTCGACTCATATATAACATCGGCCGGTTAAAATTCTGCTCCAAGCGGGGTATAGGTTGTTCCAGTGGATAGTAAGGTCCGGGACATGGTGGCGACCATTCATTGACCTCTTTCCATGTATGCTCATATCCTAAACTGAAGGTGGTACCATGTTTCTTCAGCTTGATAAGCTTGGCGATAATGGCATGAATTTATGGTCATCCCAATAACCAGTTGTAAGATACCAGGATGTCTATCACCTGAAAATCAACGTCGAACCAAGTCGGTCCCATTTGCATACAAAAATTGATTTCCCCAATAGTGGACCTTTGGGAAAATTCAAAAGCTTTGACGTTGATGGTCCTATCCTTGAACTCATGCAGGCTCTTTCTTAATGTTATGAGAGTCACTACTGGACAAATATTGAAGTTGGACCCTGCGTCAATCAAAATCGCGGTTATGAAATAATCTTTGCATTGCACAGTGATGTTCAACGCTTTGTAATGTATTTGCCCTTTTGGTGGTAGCTCATCTTCGTGGAAAGTGATTTTGTGACTCTCAAATACTTGCCTACCATGTTTTTCCATTTCTCCTCCACTTATGTTGCTGGGCACATATGCCTTACTCAGCACTTTTAATAAGGCATTTTTATATGTGTCAGAGCTTTGTAGTAGGGCTAAGATGGAGACTTGGGCTAGCGTCTTGTTCAATTGATCAATGACCGAGTACTCTTTTACTTGTATCTTCCTCCAGAGAACATCAAGCCCAATTTCAGTGACGGTTGGTCATCCGGAGGCTTGCTTACTGGACTCAACTAGATGTTCTAGAGTATAAACCCTTCCAGTTCTGGTCATACCCTATGCTGCAATTGCTTTTCCAGATTTGGTTTTCCCTTTTCTTCTAGCATCGGCTTTGTAATCCGAAGGACTGGCCTTCATATGGAATGGTGCTATGGCTGACATTGTTATTGGAAGTACCATTGCTTTGGGAGGCAGCATAGCAAATTCAAATTATACTGTAGCCTTTGGGGATCCAAACTCGACCTCAATCGGTTTTGGCACTTTTGCTGAAGAAGGTGCTTCGAACTCAAGTGGTATGGAAATGTTCAATTTAGGTCTCAAGTAGGCTGGATTTGGATGACAATCAGATTACATGTGACCGACGGTTTCTTTGGATCGTCACCTTCAGCAATCAAACTGATTGATCCTTTAGCGTCCTAATCATTTTCTCTCTCTAACATGTGAATGCCTCCGCCTTTGTGGTAAGGCAGGGAATTGTTGTGGACGTTTGGAGCAGGCTCCTTAGCCACAATAATCTTGTTGTCAATCAAATTTTGGATCTTGTCCTGTATGCCCCTGCATGCCGCAATGGAATGAACAGGTTTTGTTTGGGTTGACCCTTTGGGAGGGATTTTCGAGAGTAATAGCATAGATAGGGGTGACGTAACCAGCAGATTTGAGACTTTCATACAGCTGGTCAATAGGTTCAGCAATGGCGGTGTACTGTTGAAGGTCTGCGGTCAAAATTTTTTCAAGGACTAGGGAAGTTTTGCGAGTGGGAAGTGATTGAAAGTGAGAGGGCTGAGCATTATAGGCTTGGACGATGGGTGCGAGTTGGGAATATCTTGGTGAGGTAGGTTGATATATGGGGGATGGAGATGATTGGTAATAGGCGGTAGATCTTAGTAAGAGGGCGTGAGTGCTTGGTAATTTGGGATAGATTTATATGTGAGAGGAGCCATTGGGTAGGTTTGTTATTTCATTGGGGATATTGTTCTCTGTGCAACTATCACGGCACTCACATCCCTTTTCTTGGAAGCGCCACTAGACTCCAGAGCCTTGTTGGTATCCCTTAATGCTTCAAAGTTTCTAACCATACCATTTTTAATACCTTCTTGATCCTTTTCCCTAGCTTATTGATGTTGGAAAATTTCTGGCCTTCAATCAGCATCAACCTCTCATAATACAATGGGTCTTGAGCTCGAAAAAAAAAACATGTTCATCTGTTCTTCTTCTAAGGCCAGCTTGACCTTAGCAGCCTGTGATCTCTAATGAGTAGCATACTCGTGGAATGTCTTCGTAGATTTCTTCTTTAAATTTTTGATGTAGAATACATCTGGCATATTCTCTGTGTTGAATCTGAACCTCTCCATGAAATTGGACGCCATACTTATCCAATTCGTCCATTTCTCGGGTGATGGCTAATGTACCAAGACAAAGCATCTCCTTTCAGACTTCTCAAAAAGAGCTTCATGCGAATCTTTTCATCCTTCCTACCCCGATCAGCTTGTCACAGCAGGTCCTCAAATGAACTCTGGGATCCCCTATGCCATCAAAAATCTCGAACTTGGTACGTTTGTACCCCTCTGACAGTTCTACATCTGGCTGAATGCAAAGGTCTTTGTAATTTAATCCCTCGATCTCGTTACTTCCATCAACACCCTGAATTCTTCTAGTTGCTTCTTGAGTTCTGCAGCCAGATTCTGGATAATAGAGTCTTTGCCATCAGGCTCTAGTGCACTATAAATAAGTTGGGTTTAGTGTGGTATGGTTCAATATAGATGGGAGTTTTGTGTAGATGATCATTTTTGGAGCTTAGTGGTTCAGGGATGAGCAATAAGGTGTTGTTTGAAGGGTGGCGCATGTTGTAGTACTGATCATGAGTATGTTGTTTTTGTGGATTCTGGATGTTTTTTAGAGGTGTGTGATTTTGAGTGTTGGGAAAGTTTATTCTAGAGTAGTAAGGGAAAATGACAAGTTCGCCAAGTTCCGAACTTGGTCCAATTCTTCTTGAAATTTCAATAACTTCTGCTCAAGCTGGGCAGAACTTTCCTTGAAAACCTGAATACCCCAAGGAACCTCTACCCTTTCAGTTGAGTTCTCCTTTCTGATGTTGTTAAAATCTTTCATTTTTCCTCTGTTCTTGTTTCTGATAGGACTCGGAGGAGGACGAGGTGATGGGCCTTTGGATTTTGTGGAGTATGATGGTGATGCCAGAGTGGACGAACTAACCTTTGGGGAGAGGAATAAAACAGAAGTAAAACAAAAGCTAGCAAGTTAGTGCAGATTATGATAAGAAACATTGTTATATTTAAACACATAGTGTAAAAAATATAAATCGTGCCGTAATTTTGGAGCCTCCTTGTGGCCGAGGTAGGCCTTGGGACAAGTTGATTTGGAGAACTTATAATGCTAAATGCCTCATTTTTATTGATAAAAATAAGATGAATCCAAAAACAACACTGAAATCGCAGGAAAATAAAACTATCACTAATGGAAAATGGCTTTATTACATTTAAGCCAAAAAGAAAAGACCCTAAATACCTTGTCGCAGAAGTACCTTCCCCACACTCGACATCTTTAGCTCCATCGAACACCTTCACCAGCTCACGCAGTCCCAACAGCAAATAGGCTCCACCGAAGTGTCCTCCGTCATTTCCCTCAGCATTTTGACAGTTTTTGATCCTTTAGATGAACTTCCTTTCGAGCTCTACTTAACATCGCTCCAAATACACTAGTCGCTTTTTGGCACTGACAACCGTATCTTTCCATTCTTCAATCAGCTTTTGATGGGCTACCTTATTTCCTGATGCTCACTCTCGCATTCCCAAATCCTCTTGTGCAATTGGTTGTACTTAGCTCGTACCTAAGCCATTTCATCGATAATCCTATGACCTCGAACAAACCCGAGTTGACCCAAGACATCAAGATTATCTTCCAGCCAACCCGAATAGTATGGCAAACAACCGGCGTGTTACCTATCCAGATTAATAGAATCTTTCCCCAAAATGATTTTGCAGTGCCACATGTGGTGAGCTTGGCATTTGTGAGGGCTATCGTCATCTTGAAAGTCGGCCCTGAAGTGACTCATCTTGTCGATCCTTGGTATAACCTGCTATCTTCCGGCCTACCTCATGTCTCGGAGAGGGTCATAAGGATAAGCTCCTCTCAGACCAATGAGTAAAAGAAATGGTGCATCCCAAGATCAGACGATAAACTCTTCAGTAGGGAACCATTCGAACATCAACTGCACTTGGTCCTCATTCAGATTTTCAAACAACTCTACCCACCATTTTGCATCTTCTAGCTGAGCAAACATATTAGGCATATAGTTCATTCGCCCTAGCTGATGGAAGGCGATATGATAATCCCATTCTATGTGCAGAATCTCTTGCCGATATTCACCCTTTTGGAGGTGCTCCATGAGCCAAAGTTGGAGTAGTAAGTTGAAATCCTCAAAGTGATTGGCCGCTCATTGACAATTTTCCAGGGCTCGGTATACCTTCGAGACAATCATAGGTAATATGGTGAAAGGCTACCCGCCAATCCCTTCCATTAGAGTATTGGTTACCATGGCTAGTCTGGTATGGATCCTAACCTTCTTCATAGGAAATACTATCTACCCAAAAAGAAAAACATAATGATGAAGACTCTTATATGGACATGCCCCAATGAGCTGAGGGTGAATTCATCTGGGTAAGTCCGGTAGGACTTGCTATGGCCGTGCCTTTTTTACAGATAGTGGAATGGAATGTAAGAATCCTTCAAACATGTCAAGTCTGTGTTCTTTATTAGTCCTATCATTTTGAGGAAACCCCTATCCTTAAAATTTTCTAGCATAAGCAAACCTGGAGTCTCCCATGGAATACCAGCTAATCCTTCTATTTCCTCAAGCAAAGGTATCATTTCAAGGTCCCCGAAGCGAAACACAAATCTGTTGCTATCCCAGAATAGAGTTGCATCCCATATGATTTTATAGCCGGGTTGTATTTCCAAGAGAGAAGGAAAATTTTCCAAATATCTGCGGACGAGGGTCTCATCACTATAGTAAAGGTCTTCCTACCAACTTAGCAACCTTGGGTGAATGTTGCTTACCATGCCGAATGTGGGGATTACATGCCTCATTTTCTGCAAAACAAAGTGTTAGGCCCTTATCCCCACCAGACTAGACTAATTGAATAAATAATTAGCATAAGCAGCATTTAGTTCCCCAAATAAATGCACAAACTTGATAGTGTCTGTTTGGGTTCTAAGGATACCCAGTGTACTTTGGACAAGGCTATCTTAAAGAGTCATTATGTAGACAACATAACTGAATCCGCTAGGTTTGACAGTGATGCATGCATAATTGAACAGATTAAGGTTTCTGTGGGGTATTAGACTAGTACCCTTGAGCAGACAACTCAAGAGAGAAAGGCACGGAACCATCGACTGCACCGCTGATCGACTGGTTTTACCGCAAATACGCCTTAGCCAAATTTAGG
Organism: Nicotiana benthamiana; assembly: GCA_034376525.1. NCBI lineage: Eukaryota > Viridiplantae > Streptophyta > Magnoliopsida > Solanales > Solanaceae > Nicotiana > Nicotiana benthamiana. The sequence continues at coordinate 127,626,914 of CM067338.1, read as the reverse complement.
GGTTGATAATATCGGAAGGGCATAACCATTCATTATAAGCATTGTTTTGGTATTTTGTTTGGCACGAGTGGAATACGATATTGAGGATGTAATTACAAGAATGAAACAAGTAGTCATGTATTTGCATGTTCATAAAGTAATGATTACAATAATTGCTCACAATTACAACAATATTGAAGAGAAGTAGTAAAAGAAAGCATTAAAGAAAAGAAAAAAAGAGCCAACTCAGTTTCATCGAAGAAGATATAAATACATTAAGTAAAGGCAATAAAAGCAATAAAGTCAAAAATAACATGAAATGGAAAAAGCCTAAAAAGTCCCCAACAAAGTCGCCATGCTGTCACACCCACTTTTTTCTTAGGAGAAAACGGGCTTGTGACATTTGTTAGGACAACTCGTTCCCTTTTGGGAATTGAATTTTTAGAATAGAAGAGTCGCCACCTAATGATTAAAGTGCATTAGGACACAAAAGAAGGGTTTGATCTTGAAGAACAAGAGTTCGGGTAAGGGCTTGAAATTATCTTAAGGGGAAGGTGTTAGACACCGCTCATGGTCCACTAGTGTGGTTCCAGACCATATTATGATTGTGACTTTACAGAATCAAGTAGGCAATTAAGGACTCAAATAGAAGGGCTTGCATGTAATAGTGCAAATACGTTGGAACTTTGAGAAAAAGTTAAGAGGGCAGAAATTTATGCAAGATTTAAACAATTCTAAAGAAAGCAGATAAAAGCAAGTAGAAGGGAGGGGGGAGGGGTCATAGGTTTTTGATTAATATGGATCACATCAGTGCAATATCCAGTAATCACTCCTCGTAAGAGGGGCTAGCGCATCGGTCATCATCTGCATATCTAACCTTGCCACCCCATTAAGGCATTAAAGCGCGGGATAATATCGTTACTTATTGCATGCTATTAGCCATCCTAATCCTATCAGTCTCACATGCATTGAGACTATAAATCCTAAAGAGGAGGGAGTTGGGGCTTTTTAGAGTTTCAAAATGATAAAAATCTAGGGGACGAACAATAATAGATAGTAGTTATAGGGAGAACAAATAGCAGTTATGGCTCGTACATGCCTCCTCACTTAGAAAAGTAAATATAGCATGACTTCAAATACTGGTTTGGTCTGAATTAAATTAAAGCGTAGGATATGCCGATTCATCACATATTTCTCAGATGAGGAGTATGAATTAGCCTTGTTTGGATGTAGTTATTAAAGATTGATACAGTTAATTAATTACCTAAAGTTTGCCTAAGGTGAAACCCATAAGCATGGTATCTAAGTGCGGGAGAAAGATACTAGTTTCAGAAGCATATTTATTAACAACAGGGACAAAAGTTCTGCAAGCGTTTAAACAATGTTGTTACCAATTTTAAACTTATCAGCGAGTTGAGGGATTCAGCCTGGTTGATTACTCCTATAGGCATGCTTTCTAAGTGTGACTGCTTTTATGAAAATGCAGAAATCATGTAGGCATGATGTCTAAACACTAATTTTATTATTTAAACCTATATATCATTTTCCTAGTGATAGATACGTATACAGAATTCAGGAAACCATATAAACATGCTTTCTATATGATAAGCAAAATGCAAAATCCGATGGGCATGTTTTCTATATGGGATGCAGAAGTGAAAAGGTTATTGATATGATATTTATGCAGAACTTATAGGCAAGATTTCTAAGATACAAAAGTGCAGAACTTAAAGATGGAATTCTATATAAAAATGCAAAACCTAAAACAGGATTTCTATATGAAAAATGCAGAACCTAAAACATGATCTCTAAATGAAAAATGTTGCAAGAGAAGAACAAAGAACATGATTTCTATATGAAAAGTGCAAAACCTGAAACAGGATCTCTATTTGAAAAATGTTGGAAGTGCAGACATGAAATGATTTGCAGAAGTAAATACCTAATGAGCATGATATCTACCCTTATGCATACAGTAAGTAACCCCACCCTTTTCAGTATAAGCCCCCTCCCCCAAAAGTTATTACAAATTACTACAGCCCGGAACGAATCAGAAATGGAAAAGTAAAATTACATCAGAAGTTCCAGTACATCCAAACAGTCTAATTCAGAGTCAAAGTCTAACAATATCATATATACCAACTTCCAGGATCAGATTTCCAAAATAATTTCTCATATTTGGAGTGTGTCAAAGTTTCCAAGAGTCTCAAAGGATTCCGGGCAGTGCTTAAAGCCTAAAACATTGCAGAATTTGAGAACATAGTGCATTTTGAAAATTCCAGCCCTCAGATGTCCAAGTTCAGAGGGAACTCAAGGTCTCAAAGTAAGGATCATAAGAGAGGGGCATAACTTAAGAGTCTAAGAATATGTGTAAGTGCACAGGGGGAAAGGAATTAGGGAGAGACATGGCAGGTTGGTGGTCATGCCCAGCAATTTGGGATGTTGGCACACCCCTGACCAGCCTGTTAGCAAAGCATTGAGAGTTAGGATTTATTGTGGATCAGGTTATGGCCTGGACATTAATTAGGATACCATCAGGTCAAAAACCTTAACTCAGGAACATAGAACGGGATAAGGGTAGGGATTAATAATAGAAACATAAGCGAAGATGGGAAATATTTAGCTCAAAATGTTGAACATAAGCAGTAAAGTAAACAAAAGTCTGAAACTATAAAGTAAACAAATAGGGGTGAAGCAGAAACTTTATATAAAAGACATACCAGTTTCGAAGAAAAATAAGTAAGAAGATAGTAGCCTTGAGAGAGCCAAGTTGCAAACGAAGTAGTTCTAAAAGATCTCAAGCAAATCCAAGTGTTGATTTCAAAAAAGTATTGCAAGAAAGTAAGTATTTAGACGTGTTTTTGTTCGTTTGTATTTCTTTGTGTATAAAGAGGGAAGACAATGTCTTTATATAGTTTTTGAAAACCAATAAAACATAGGCAAAGAGTGCACAAACATGGAAATAACAATCAATCAATGTCAATTAAGAAAACTGGAATCCTTTAATTAAGGAGTCTAGCTCAAACGATTATTCAAGGCAGAATAAAGAAAAGAAATCAGTTCAATAGGGTTGATTAGGGCAAAGAAACCACTTAGTGCATAAACAAGGTCAAATACATAATGAGTAATTAGGAAAGTTGGAATAATATTGTGTTTATAAAGTAGAAATTGGGCATCAGTTTGAAAATAAATCAAGATGATCCCAGATCCAACTGTAATCACAACGAATCCCAAATAATTAAGGAAATAGTATAGTAATTTAAGTATAGAAATAATTCAAACATATGCACAGAATCATACAAGGAATACATGAGACTATGTATTTAAGGAAACCTTAATAGGCATAGGATTTTTACACAAAAGGATCAAAATAAACAGCTAGTAGGGTACAAGGAGATTCAATCTAAAGAAAGCAGTGACGAATCACTAACCTTGTTAAATGGATTCCAAAATCACTCACTTGGTTGGGTGAAACCCTTTGAAAGAGGAGCTTTTCTCGTATAAAAAACATAGATCACAAACTGGTATGTCGTTCAGAATCATAAGCAAACATGATTTCAAGTTTCGATTATAGGCTCATAGTGAGTCTGCAAACCTAAGGCCCCAAAGTGGAACCTTAGTGCCACTTATCAATGAAAAACCTCAAATCTTTAGGGTTTCAAATAGAATTTGAGGTGAGAAATCAAAGTCATTGAGTGAGGATCAGAAGCCCCTTTCAAAGGCTTGTGAGAGGTAGACATACACAAAAAAGTTCAGAAGAAAGAGAGGCTACGAGTTTTTATACAAAGTAGGTAAAAGGCTGCTAGCAGGAATATGAACAGAACTCTGTAAGGTGAAACAGAATCAAATAGCTCAAACTTAAACACATATGGCAAAGAATAAGGAACAAAAAACCGAGTTACATGTGAACAAAGAACAGAAAGAAGTCTAGCATGATCGGAAAAGAAATAAGAGAACAAACTCGGGTATAGTAAGTAGAGAACATACGAGCCTAACATGGATATTACACATGAAGAGAAAACAAAAGAGTGAGAAAACATTTAAAGAATGTTTTTCCAGAAACCCTAAAAAACGAATTTGAATGGTTTTGGAAAAGGAAATTTGGGAAAAAACCTTAAAATGTCAAGTAAAGACCAGGCATGTCACAGATCTTAAAGAAATAGGCAAGTATAAAGCCTTATACAGCTTAAAAAATCAGCAGAGGAGACCCTAAAATGAGAAGGTCTTGAGGAAAGTCGAATACTGAGTCGAAGAGACTCATATTGCTCGAACATGTCGAAAAATGGCCGGAGAGGCCATAGATCTTACAGATCTGAGATAGATCTAAAGAAAATCTTTGAAGTCGGCCTCCAAACTTTGATTTGCTTAGGTTTAACGGTGAAGGAGAGTGAGCACGGGCCGCCCTGGCTTGGAATGCCATGGATTGCGGTGAAATATAGTACAAATCAGTGGGAGCAGGTGGGATTGGGCAAGGGTTTCGGAGAGGGCTAGAGAGGAATTGTGAGATGAAGGTGGCGCATTTGATAGAATGACCTAGGGTAAGGGAGGTTGGGTAATTAAAAAAAGAAAGGAAAAATCATATTGATCAAAATGATCAACGACCAGAACTAAAAGGGAAGCTGGGCGGGTTTGGAAACGGGTCTTGGTTGGGATAAATATTGAATTGGGTGGAATTGGGGTTTAAATTGAGTCTAAAATTGAAATACAAATGGCTATGTGTTAAATATCAAATTTTCCCCTCTTCAATTTCATAAAAATAGTTAAAATAATTTTAAAAATAAAATAAAAGCGCCGAACTAATTAATAATATATAAATATTAATCTAAAAATACTGAAAATGTCTTTATAATTGTAAAATGGCTCTAATTGTAATATAGGCTATAATTACAATTATATGCAATTTAGCTTTAAAAATACCAAATAAATTTATAAAAATATACAAAAAACACCTTAATTATGTGTTGATGTATTATCACAATGAAAATAAAATATTCACCAAAATGATAATTGTAGGAATAATTATTTGATTTTATACTGCTAAAATAGATAATAAATTGATTTTAAATATTTAAAAATTAGGAAAAAAAGAACCAAAACTCTTGGATATGCTTATATATGCATAGACATGCCATTTTGAAAGTAATTTGAGTATTAAAATATAGGAAAAAATTGCATATCACCATCATACAACCGAATCCATGTACCGGTAAATAACGAGCCTAATTTCGGTGAAGTAGTGACGAGGCTAGGAGAAAGCAACAACATAAACTTGTGTAAAGAAACAATATACAGACAAAAATAACAAATAATAGAAGCTAAACAGAAAATAACAGGAGGGGGAGAACATGCTGAGGGCAGTACAAGATTATGAGAATGGTAGCGGTAAAGAAACACAACAAACAACATGCTTTGCACCAATTTAAATATTAAACATATCAAAAAAAGTGCACAGCATCACCCTTCGTTCTTTTACTCTCATCCTCACCATAATAAATGAAAGAAATGATGATAATTAATATAGAATGGCACGTCATCACCCGTCTTTCTTTACACTCTTCCTCACATGATAATGAATAGTAAATAGCACGGCGTCATCCTTCATGCTTTACACTCTTCCTTACGTGATAATGAATATGAAATAGTATAGTATCACCTTTGTGATTTACACTCTTCCTCACCCAAACAACCGAACAATAACAACCGGGATGTAGAATTATTAATAACAAGTCCTATTTCAACATTTAGTTCCACAACGTCAACCTCAACTTTGAGTCAATACTAAATCAACATCCAATTTCATAAAACATTATAATATTTTCCCAACATAAAGAATAACTAGTTTAAGCATGAACAATATGAATAAAGAATACAACGATCATAAGAATAAGACTCACTCGCATGCTATGACTCGATAACAACGCATAGATACTCGTCACCTCACCTATACGTTGTACTCAACAACAAAACACGTAGCAAGTAGAAAAGAATACCTAATCCCTCAAGCCAAGGTTAGACACAACACTTACCTCTCTCTAACGGCCAAACTCAAAACTCAATCACAGGCTTACCCTTCATACAAGCCTCTAGACTAGTAGAATCTAGCAAATTACTAAACAAACAAATCAATTCAAGCCTTAGGAACTACCCATGATAGCAGAGAATTTAAATTAGGTAATTATTGAAATAGTCAACAAAAGCAAACATTTGGTCCCGCTAGGTCCAAACCCGAAATTTGGACAAAAACCCGATTACCCATTCACTCTTGAGCCCAGATATATAATTGGTTTTGGAATGTAGCCTCAATTTGAGGTCAAAATCCCTAAATTTTGAAATCCTTAGTTTCTACCAAAAAATTCCCAATTCGACCATGATAATTATAGATTCTAGTTTGAAATCTTGTAAAACAAAGTGAAATATTGGAAGAAATGAGTTAAGAATCACTTACCTATTATTTTAGGACGAAGTGGTCTTTAGAAAATTGTCTAGAGGGTTTCTTGTTTTGAGAGATTTTAAAAATGAGCAAAAATCCCGTCTAAATTTCTTTTACACAGCTGTAGATGTCGCATTTGCGACCTGAGCTTCGCAATTGTGAATCTCGCAAATGTGAAGGGACCATCGCAAATGCGAGGTCCTTCACATCTCTGCTGCCCTCGCAATTGCAAAGGTAGGTTCACAACTGCGAACATGAACCTCCCCAAATGCGACAAAATGATCGTATTTGCGTTCACTGTCCCTCCCAGTTTTACTTCGCAAATGCAAAGAATTCTTCGTAATTCCGAAGACTTTATGGCCCAGCTTCTCTTTGCATTTGAGATGAGAAGCTCGCAAATGCAATACCCTCAGATGTTGCAATTGCAATTTATGACCTTGCAATTGCGAGATCAGGGGCCTGCAACACCATCAGTTGTAATTATCTCTAAGTTCAAATCACTCCGTACTGTGTCCGAAACTCACCAAGCCCTCGAGGATCCAAACCAAACATGCACACAAGTAATAAAACATCATACAAACTTGCTATCACGATCAAATGGCCAAAAAAAACCGAGAATTACAAACTTAGCACCAAATCAAATGAAATTCTCAAGAACACTTTAAAATTCTATTTTCTCAACCGGATGTCCGAATCACATCAAATCAACTCCGATTCTCACCAAATTTCACATACATGACCTATATTAAATATTAAACATGTATCAGGCTCGGAACCAAGATACGGAGCCGATACTAACAAATTCTAATATTAACAAATCCTTAAAAGCTATTAAATTTTCACACTTCATTGCTTGGGCTAGGGTCTTCCAAATCCGATTCCTGGTATAAGGCCAGGTCCTATTTCGATATAGAACCACCGAGACTTTCAAAATACGAGTCTGGGTCTGTGTACTCAAAAAGTTGACCAAAGTCAACTAAATCAACTATTAAAGATAAAATTTATTATTTTCATTAACTTTTAACATAAAATGTTTTTGAAAACACACTGAGCACATAAATTGAGGAGGAATAAAATGAGGTTTCCTCAAATTGCAGAATTTAGTTTTAAATCATAGATTACCTTTTGGGTCATCACATTCTCCACTTCTAAAATAATCGTTCTTCCTCGAACGGACATAGAAAAGTACCTGAGCTGGGAAAAAGGTGGGGATATCTACTCCGCATATCAGACTCGGTCTCCCAGGTAACTTCCTCAACAGGCTGATCTTCCCAGTTCACTCTAACCGAGGGATAAATCTTTGACCACAACTAACAAACCTTGAGGTCTAGAATGGTTACAGGCTCCTCTGCATCGGTCAAATCCTTGCCCAATCGGACAGTACTGAAGTCTAACACGTGAGATGGATCACCCTGATATTTACGAAGCATGGACACATGGAATACTGGATGGACCGCTGATTAACCGGGTGGAAATACAATTTTGTAAGAAACCTCTCCCACTCGATCAAGAAACACAAAAAAGCCCGATGTACCTAGGGTTCAATGTGCCCTTCTTTCCAATCCTTATTACACTCTTCATGGGTGACACACGAAGCAACACTCACTCTCCGATCATGAATGTATCATCACAGACCTTACGGTCACCATAACTTCTTTTCCTGGACTGAGCTGAGCGAAGTCTATCCTGAATGATCTTAACCATATCCAAGGTTTCCTGTAGCAAATCTGTACCCAATAACCAAACCTCCCATGGCTCAAACAATCCAACAGGCGACTAACACCGCCTACCATATAATGCCTTATAAGGGGCCATCTGAATGCTTGACTGGTAGCTGTTGTTATAGGAAAACTCCACTAACGGCAAGAACTGATCCCAATAACCTTGAAAGTCAATAACATATGCGCGGATCATATCCTCTAAGATCTAAATAGTACGGTCGAACAGTCCATCCGTTTGAGCATGAAATGCTATGCTCAGCTTAACCCGCGTTGCCAACTCACGCTGTACTGCCCTTTAGAAATGCAAGGTGAACTGTGTACCTCGATCACGGTTGATATACATGGGCAAACCATGAAGGAGAACGATCTCGCAAATATAAATCTCTGCCAATCGCTCTGAAGAATAGAAAACTGCCGCAGGAATGAAATGCGCTGACTCGGCCAGTCTATCCACATCAACCTAAACTGCATCAAACTTTCTTTTAGTCTTTGGGAGTCCAATAACGAAATCCATAGCAATACACACCCACTTTCACTCAGGAATCTCTAACTTGTGAAGTGAACCACCAGGTATTTGATGCTCATACTTTACTTGCTGAAAATTTTAGCCACCAAGCTACACATGCGACAATATCCTTCTTCATCTTCCTCCACCACTAATGCTGCCGCAAATCCTAATACATTTTGCTAATGCCCAGATGAATTGAAGACCGGGAACTGTCCGTATCCTCTAGAATCAATTCACGAAGCCCATCCACATTAAGAATACAAACCCGACCCTGCATCCTCAAAACTCCATCATCTCCAACCGTAACCCGCTTGGCATCCCCATCCCTAAGGATAAGCAAATAAGGGTCATCATACTACTGCTCCCTAATGCGCTCAAATAATGAAGACTGAGCAACCATGAAAGTTAGAACACGGTTGGGCCCAAAAATATACTAACTTACGAACTGATTGGCCAAAGCCTAAAAATCTAATACAATCGGTCTCTCACCGAATGGAATGTATACGATGATTCCCATGCTAGCTGACTTCCCACTCAAAGCATCGACCACCACATTGGCCTTCCCAGGATCATACAAGATGGTGATATTATAGTCTTTCAATAGCTCCAAACACATCCTCTCCCTCAAATTGAGCTATTTCTTCTTGAACAAGTACTTCAAACTCCAATGATCCGTGAATACCTCATACGACACAATGTAAAGATAATGCCTTCAAATCTTCAGTGCGTGAATAATAGCTGCCAGCTCTAGATCATGAATCGGGAAATTTTTCATGAACCTTCAGCTGTCGTGACGCATAATCAATAATCTTTCAATCTTGCATCAATAACGCACCAATTCCAACTCGTCATGTATCACAATATACCATATAAGCTCCTGATACTGATACCAATGACGTAGTCAAAGCTATCTTGAGCTTACGAAATCTCACCTCACACTCGTCCGACCTTCTGAACGGGGCACCCCTCTAGGTCAACCTAGTTATCGGAGCTTGTATTGATGAGAACCCCTCCATAAACCGATGGTAATAACTCTCCAATCCCAAGAAACTCCAGATCTTTATAGTTGATGTGGGTCTAGGCCAGTCCTTGACTGCCTCAATCTTCTTATGATCAACCTAAATACCTTGTGCTAATACAACGTAACCTAAGAAAGCAATAGAACTCAACCTAATCTTGCATTTTGAAAACATAGCATATAACTAGCTATCTCTGAGAGACTGAACAACGATCCAATGAGGCTGCTCATGCTCCTCTCGACTGCGGGGGTAGACCAAGATATCATCAATAAAAACAATCAAAAAGGAATCGAGATAGGGCTTGCGCACACGATTTATCAAATCTATAAATGGTGATGGGGCATTTGTCATCCCAAATGACATCACTAAAAACTCATAATACCCATATCGAGTCTGAAAAGTTTTCATAGAGAAATCGGATGCCCTAATACTCAACTGAAGGTAGCCAGACCTCAAATCAGTCTTCGAAAATACCTTGGCACCCTGAAGCTGATCAAATAAGTCATCAATATTTAGCAACGAGTACTTGTTATTGATAATGACTTTGTTCAACTTCTATCTATGCACATCCTCATCGATCTATCTTTCTTCCTTATAAACAATTTGGGCGCACCCCAAGGCGAAACACTATGTGTGATGAAGACCTTATCAAGCAAGTCTTGCAACGATTATTTGAACTTTTTCAACTCTAGCGGGGCCATACGGTATGGCGGAATAGAAATGGGATAAGTTCCCGGAGCCAAATCAATACAGAAGTCAATATCCATGTCGGGTGGCATCCCCGACAGTTTTGCAGGAAATTCCTCTGGAACTCTCGAACAACTGGTACAGAATCTATGGAAGGAACTAGAATCGCAAATATAAGCCAAATAAACTAGACAACCTTCTCGACCATATGCGGAGCCTTCACATAGGAAAAAACTCTATAGGTAGAATGACTAGGAGTTCACTATTAGAAAATAGGCCTATGGCAACAACAGGTAAGCTGTTGCAATTGATAGGAAAACTGTTGCCATAGATGTAATGTAACGGTTCAGCGACCGTGACATCCGCTCCGTGCCAATATATCTACAACAGCGGTTTTGGGAAAGCTTGAAAACACCATTGCTATAGATCCAGCTATCGCAACAATTGTCCCTCTGTGTGAAGCAACGAGTCTTCATTTCAACTACAATGGTTAAAAGCCGTAACCATATAGTTTATGCAACGGTTGTAAACCGTTACCATATTATTTACTACAATGGTTGGAAACTGTTACATTATAGTTTATTGCAACAGTTATGTATGCTATTGCAACATTTATTTACAGCTATTGTAACAGTTTTATTGCGCTACCGTAACGATTTTGTTTCTATTGCATCAGCTTGTCACACTTTATGGAACGATTATTCAAACTTTATGGAACGCATTGCAAGACCTATCGGAACGCTTCAGAATGTCTATGGCAATGACATTTGTGCTTTTTGCAACGATTCTATTAGGCTATATTAAACGTTTAATTGACAGTACCACCTGGAAATATTTGTAATTATAAACTGGAAATTATATAAATAAAAAGATAAAACACTTCATAATCATTCATATCCAATAAGCTAAGAATAGCAATAATAGTAAAATATTTAACCCAATTACATAAGTTTTACAGTTCATCACTTCAATAAAAATTGACAACAACTCAAAGTTCTTCTTAAGCAAGGTCTAGATCTTCACTATCTCCATCTTCCCTTTCTTCAGTTGCTCCACCTACAAAAGAGAATAAATAAAGTTATTAAATAAGAATGGGTATAGTAGATTTTTATCTAATTGTAACTTTGTAAGTAGAGTATGCAAACCTGTTTATAGCTAGATCATATTACAACTGAGATAATTCCATATAGATATATTCTCCTTGCTTAAACGCAAGGGTAAAAAATTTAGATCCTTTCTTAAGCATGATACAGATCACTGGAGTGATTGCAAAACATATAATAGTAGTTCTAACATGTAGGCATACAAATAAGGCTTCTTTTATTAAACACACATGCCAACAGCATCAATCAGAGATCCCAAACATCACACTAACATCTAGGTCAGCAGAGATATCAACATGAATAGGAGAGGCTAGATTTTAGTCTTCATTTGGCGTAATGAACAGGGCATGTGACAATATGAAATCTATCAAATTTTCAAACTACCAGATCCAAACAACATCAGATTCATAATCAAGTTCATTTATTAACAGTGATGTCAAGAGAGATGTGATAGAAAACAATGACATTCATTTTAACAATAGCAGCCTGGCCAACCCATTCGGTTCAGCCAAGGATTGAAAATTGGCCTAACTGTTAGGCATTGGACATATCGAGATGAATTGGTTTCATCAGAAATAGTTGAAAATGCTATGAGAAATTCGATGGATTCACCTGAGGGAGATGAGATGAGGAAGAGAGCATTAGAACTAAGTGAGTCTGTCAAGCAATCAATGATAGATAGGGGGAGTTAACCGCGCAGAGATGGATTCTTTTATAGGTCACATTACTCGATAACTTTTTCTGTTTTGTATTGAATTGGTTGAACCATTCCCTCTAGTTAGCATAAGGAAAATCTCAAGTACTCTATGTAGTTTTTTGTTTTAAAACATGAATAAACTTTCATAAGACTTTTGATCTGAATTAGAAATTTGCTCTGTTGTGAATGGATCTATAAAAAAGCAAACTGGCCGGCAACATAGTGAAACAACTAAAGCTCGACATGGGTCAATCTGTGAAATTGGGAAGTAAGGGAATTGGGTGAATATGTTTTGTAGGTACACCCATATTTATAATGCTTTTAAAATGTAAAATTAGTACTATTACATACTCTATTTTTCTTTTTGTTGGATTAGAAATACTCAAGTCAGCCAAATGAGGGTCTCACTTAGTCTCCAAGGTTCTGTAGTCCAAACCATTTGTCTTTAATCCTAAGAAGTCATAAGCAGCAATATTCATACTTATATTCCTGCTACTGCTGCAACCATTTCCATTACTACTGTCACTACAACTGCAATCTTTACTCTTCTTAATCCTCCACTAACCAGAAGTATTCTGTTGGTTCTGTTGGCAAGGAGGGCTAATTCTGAGCTCAAGATTCAAGTCAGGACATTGTGGTCTGCTACTAATTTCATCTTCCTTGATTGTTCCAAATTCAGCTTTAATGTTGAGGTTCTTATCTTCAATATCTTTGTAACTACCAGAAGCAAAAGAAATTGATGTCACTTTTTGTGTGCTAGACTCGTTTATAGCCTGGTGTGTAGTAGGATCAATACCACGACTCAACATTTTTATATGGGTAATTTTCCTGCTATAAGAGACCACCTATCAAATTCCTGTTTAAAGGCTAAATAATCACAGAAGCTAGCGATACTCCCACATAGAAACAAGAACTTAGCCAGAAAAAAAAAAGAAAAAAAATATATATATATATGTATATATATATACACTAGCAACAGTTTAAGGGATAAACATGTGTCTTCAGAAGATATATACTTATAGGTGAATAAAATCAAGTAACAAAATAACTTCAACCACTTAAGTGGTTTATAACTCAGAATTATATTAGTTGAGTAAATAAAAAACAACCAAAACAAAAGAGAAAAGAAGAGAAGAAGGAGAAGAAGGAGAAGAAGGAGGAGAAGGAGGAGGAGAAGAAGAAGGAGGAAGAGAAGAAGAGTATGTACTAACCTCGATTATTACCCCCAGTAGATAGACGATTGGTTAGTTATACAGCAACTTGTTGTGTAGAGGAAACATCTCCAGGTGAATGACCATTGAAACCTAACATGCTGGGATCAACCCATATGTCTGGATTCAGACGCTTAAGTTATGAAATGGTTTTAACTGCAACTTGTAGTTCCATGATATTTTTTTGTGCATTGAACTTTTCCTTCATATTTTGTTGCATTCTTTCTTCCATTTCCATCATTTTTGTTGCAGCATCTTATCGGTAGAACTTGAAGATGTTCCAATATCTCCCACTTTTCTTTTTAAGGAAGTCTTGGTAACCCTACGCCCATACAATCTTAGGGATCCTCGATGCTCAGGTCCAATGACGGACGCAAACGCGTCAACTGATTGACTGCCATCTTCAGTTTCTTGTGTTGATGGTATTCTATCCATTTCAGCCTACAAGACCAAATTGAGTTGATTTTAGATTAGAAAGTATATAAAATTGAGTCAATAACTATAACAGGCAAATGATATCAACAAATTTTAAATTAGTAACTTGTACAATTTTATTAAGAGTATCCTCATACGAGGCCTTGTATACTCGATCGGGCTTTCTTTTTCTTGTAGCGACAAATATATTCTTACTTGATAGAGGTTCAGAAGTTTTTTTCTTTTATTCCTAGTTACATAAAAAATGGTATAAAATAGTTCAGATTATGCCTAGCAAGTTCAAATTTAAAAGAATAATAAGAAAAAACATATCAAACCTCTCATTTCTAGCAAAACATTTTTTTGCCAGCAGTATGGTGATATATCAACTTTTTGCATTTCTAAGTATTGGTTTCTTTCATTTTCTATATCGAAAAAGAAGCGTTGACAATGAATACAACGGCTACACCGAACAAAGCAATTATTGCTGAAGATTATTTTGGGTAAGGCAAGCTTATATTAATAATACTAGCAGGTCAAATTCTGGTGCAAACACTATGATGAGATGATGCGCAGAATTTGGGCAGAAACTGGGCATAATTTTTCTGAAAAAATTTCGCTAGCATTTAGAAGAAGAAGAACGAAAATAAAAACATACCTATTGAAACTTGAAAACTGTTTTTGAGGAAAAAAAGGCTGGTTTAGAACCTTAGTTTGCCGCTGAAGATGACACTTGATGGAACTTTCTTTTTCATGTTTTAGTAGCTCATAAATTACTAAATTCACATAATAGAAAAACTATCGCTTGGTGTAAAATATTAAATGTGACACTAATGTGATCGCTTATCAACTTTAATAGTTTAAACATGGAAAAGCTCTCTTATTTTTGAGTAACAGCGAAACAAATCACAGAAACGAATATTGCCAAATTTAGACTGACAGGACAAAGTAATAAGTCAAGCCCACCCCTGACTGCCATTATTGTTGGAAAATATTCCTTATTGTTGTAAAGTAAGTATTCACAAAATGCAACCATAATAATTAAGATGAAGAGCTACTATATTTCTTGCCTAAGAACATGATTTTTAAATTAACAAAAATCAGACATTTCAAGCAAATCGTGAAATAATATTCAGTTTTACCTTGTAGGTATTAGAGTTCCAATATCTAAGAAGTTCCCTAAATTGATAATCCGGAATATCAACCAGCTTATTATCCTTTCGAAGTTCGTCATTCTCATAGGGTTCAAAATGGTCTTTATGTAGCTGTTTTTTGTACTTTCTCCAAGCATTTGAAATTGATACAAAAACTCACTTTTTTGCACCTTCATAAATGACATATTTTCCCTACAAATTTAGAGCAGTTAGGTTGGAGTAGACAATATGAAATATCCATACACACCTATTGAACATTACGAATTTCAAACCTTGACATATTTCTATATATCTTCTTTTGTATCAAGTTTCCTCCAATCAAATACATTTAGAGGGCAAAAGGTCGCATTCCTTGCCAATATACCAAGGAAGATACCCAACTCATTCACATCATCATTAGTAGGACCTATCGGTTGATTGTTCTCATTTAGCACAATTAGCTTGCGCTCTTTCCTACCATTTAACACTTTTGCATCTGAGTTTTTCCTCTTTTTCATTTTTCGGCAGAAGGACCTACGTAAATATGAAGTAAGAATAATCACCAAAAGTTATTACATTATTGAATTTAATGATTAAAATCTATATGTTCTTGCCTTGTTCGTCGTATTGCTCATTTGTTTCACGATTGGAAGAATCCTCAACTTTTTACTGTACCATTTGTTAAGTACGAGGGGTGGAATCCAATGGTAGTTGTTGCAATTGTTTATGTACTGGTTGTGATGCAAGAGAGGTAAATTTTAGTGGAATTTGTTGCACTTGCTCATGTACTATTTGTGCTGGTGCAAAACTAGAATGCAGAGGCTGCGATCCACCTGCAGAATTAGAATGCTACAATTGTTCACGCACTATTTGTGATGCAGAAGGTGTAGAGTTCAGTGGCATTTGTTGCATTTGTTGCACTTGCTCATGTACTGTTTGTGCTGGTGTAGAAGTAGAATGCAGCGGTAGTGACCTTGGAGATTTAATAACTTTGTTTATTTCAAATGACGAAACCTTTAGGTTTCGCAAAAATGCAAGCGATCCAGCTACTATGCATTTTGTTAATTATTTATTTTTTACTTGAGCGTCGTTCCTGATTGATGATCCGCTTTCCTCTGTTCAAAATAAGATACACATGACAACCAAGAAGTATTTGAACACAAATAATAGAATCAATGGGGATGACTTTTGCTGATACGAATTCACTTTCCATTGCACCAAAACATGATAATGAGAGTACTAAAACAAGGGGTTCTTGGGATTTTCAGTTCTTGATTAAAGAAGCTTTTTCTCCGACTTTAGATGAAGCAGAAACTAGTGATGAAAATAATGAAACCATTGATCTAAATGCTTCTTGTTTCAATGAAGAGAACCCAATTACCATGCATAGTAGTACTATTTTTAACAGTAGTAATATTTGCAGGGAAATTAGAGAGTGGACAGTCAAAACTTTGTGCTAGAGATCATTGGAGATCTGCTAAAGATGCAAAACTCAAAGAACTTGTTGCTATTTATGGCCCTCAGAATTGGAATTTTATAGCAGAGAAACTGAATGTGAAGGGAAAAGCTGTAGACTATGATGGCTTAATCAGTTGGATCCAAGAATCTTTAATTATTACTCCGAACACGTAAGTCAAATTTGAGAAGTACACAATTTTCGAAGAAAGGGAGAAAGCAAGTCATAAAATATATTTATACATTTCCATCTAAAAAACAATATTTATATATTAGAGCCCATAACAATATTTATCTAAAAGCTTGTTATTTTGCTGTATAACAGAAATTTTCTCTTCTGTCAGCTTTGAGATTAGTGCTTTTGTCTGCAAACAAGATAAAGAACCCTCAGCCTTCATTCTTAATAACAAAAATTATTAAGGGATTTTGTCTACAAATTATCAGCCAAGAGAAAGTCTTTGGCAATGCGCAAATTCTGCATTGCTACCAACCAAGGCAGTGGCTACAGAGCTACTAAAATATAGTCACCAAAAGCAAAATAATGGTCTTACCATAGCAATATCTCCGGAACATAAAGAGCATATGGCAGAGGAGAAACATCATAAAGAATTACAGCAGAGAAGAGAAGAAATGCTTGATCCATATGAATGTATGTGTGTTCACCAAACAAAAGATCCTTAATAAGGTTATAAGGGTTCTGGTAAGAAGAAAGATATCTGTTAACAAGCCATTTGAATCATTGCATCAACAGTCAGCTGATCAAGAAATGCTGGAGGGAAACTTGTTTGTCAAGACGACACTATTAATCCAACATCATTTATGCAAGCAAGCTAGCTGCTGGTAACTTATTTGTTCATGAACATAGAGTGACATATTTTAGCTACATGAGGAAGGGGTGCAGTAGGAGGTTTCTGATGCATTGGTTAAGCAATTAATACTGCATGTTTCATCAACGATGCAGATGCAACCTTCTCCATATTCAGCTTTGACTTTCCCAGCACTGGTGTCTTTATAAGATATTGATATTCTCTATATCAGAATTCTATAACACCCACATAATACAGATTCTATAATGGAAACGGTATGCAACAAATAGCCACTTTTCTACTCCTCAATTAGAAACATCAGCTCTTGTTCCTTGCTTTATCTGTTTAATCAAAATTTTTGTACTTCGGTCAAAGCTTATTTTTAGAAGTACCCGGGCTACTGATAATCAAGAAATTCTATATTTGATTGCACTACAAAAAACACATAGCAATTTGGGTATTTGCTTGATGAAACTAGGGAGAGTTGGTGAGGCAAAAGAGACACTTCGGAGAGTTAAATCAGCAGTGGCAGATGGCCCCAGGGATCTAGATCCCCATCTCAAGGCATATTTGAGAGCACAACAGATGCTCTAGGACCTCGATTATTATATACGCCTCAAGAAGGTTGTATGCAGCATGTTGGTAAAAAATAGGATTTTACGCATATAAAATAATTGACGTTGTGCCTTCAGAATTCAGACATCTTTATCTGCCTGTGTCGAAACCTAATCTTCAATTGAATTTACATCTTCTTTCTCAACAAGTTGCTGAAATCATTGTTCTTGGTTAACATGAAAGAAACGAGAATCATGAATTGGGCAAAGCAGAGTCATATTATAATAGAAAACTCGAGATATAGTTTTTAGTGTAGCATCAAGCGAGATTAAGCACTAGTCATGATGAGTAGTTAACAAATGCACAATCAAAATGGAGGTGATTGAAATGAGTGATGCGTGAGGCAACCTAAACCTACTATCAGTACAAAGTAAGAAGGGAGTGGAAGATGCTCAAAGCTGGTGCTCTTCGTGAGTTCATGATGACTTCAGTGGTCACTAAGGTTCACAAGTGAGCAGCACTACATAGTAAACAGAATTTCATATAGGCAAGATATTAATTTTGATTTAGTTCTAGAGTAACCTGATGTAAGCAATGTAAGATCAATGCCTATCAGTGGCTAATTCAGCCTAGTGTGGCTAACTCAACAGTTGCAATCAGTTCTAAAAAATTAGATTTCAGCACCATGTTGTAACTTAACTCAAGGCATCATTAGTTAAACCCGAAGATAACAATATAAACTAATTTGAGTACCATAGATAATAAGATAAATAAGCAAAATACACAAATACACTACCAGCAAATCCAATTACAAAAGATTTAAATTAAGATAAATTTCCAGCAACGAGTGTTCCCTAAATTACCAACAATGATTTCTTCTCGGCTACCAGAAATAAACTTTGTCTAAGCTAATAATGTATATACTACCAAAGAACGTTCTATAGTTCAACAAGGAGCAGCATGCAAGAAAAAAAATAAAACTTGACATCAGAAAGGGATTACTTGGAGAATATTCGAGCAAAGAAAACAAGAAATAATCTTGCCTTAGATATAAAAACAAACTAATTAGACTCAAAAGAGTTCGAACCACTACAGATCACAACTGAAATTCTGCAAAACATTACGTAAATTACACTCAACTAGTGCATATTCTGACCCCACCTGGTGGGAATACACTGGGTAGTTGTTGTTGTTGTTGTTGTAGTGCATATTCTGACCCAAAACTTAACTGAAAACTATGCAATTGACGCAACAAAGTTCAACAAATATGCTAATTAATAGCTGAAATTTGACAGCCGAATCATTTGTCGAAGCATTATGATAAGTAATCAAGCTTTATTACGTAACACTAAGCAAATGTTGGTATGAATAAATTCTTTGAATTACAAAAGTTGACAAAACAATCATGAGGTGCTACACATTCTTGAATGTTACGAAGGAACTAAAAAGAATGTCTGAGTTGTATACTTCATACAAATTAAGTTCAAAAGCAAACAGGTGCAATTATCTGTTTTCCCGTGCCTATATTACAGATTCAGTATCTTCTAAGTATTAGATGTTCCTTTTTTCTAAATTGTCTACAGTATAACATCGTTTAATATGGCCTTATGTTCCCCATCTTCCTTATCAGCCAGTTCTAATAACTGTCTCTTCGGTCACCAGCCAGGATTTTCGAATAGAAATAACAACATTTGCATAATTTAGTAGATGGATAATCTCTTCTATGTTAGTAGCCATGGAACACTTCAAAATCAGTTCAACGAGCTCAAGAAATTTTACAACAAATAGTTTCAATCAATGGCAGCCTCAAGTCATACTGCGAATTCAGTTCAACACTCAAAAAAATCAAGCTTAAACTTGGTGAGTCTCATTCACAGATTCAAATCAATAGATCCTAAATAGTAGTAATCTAGTCTTCTATTCGATTAATCAATCACAAATCCATAAAAATTCAAAAAATGACACAAATTTAAGCGTAGAGAAATCAGACTTGATGCGTCGAGGAGTGTATAGGCTACGCAACAGCTTCATGCACTCAACTCCAAAAATTTGAAGCTTTTCTTCGAGCTTCAGCACCAGAAATTCGATTGTCGACACCAAACAAATGAACCCAAGCTTCAGCCACAACTTCTCGACACCAATTAGAATAAAATCCCAAAACCAATTTGTTCAGACACTCACGAAAACAATGAACCCTAGGTCATCGGAGAGAGATGTGGGGGTATAAGTGTTTTCAGCAAGATTTTGAGAAGATGACCTAGGTCATCGAAGAAGAAGAAGTTTTTTAGAGAGAGAGAGATAGGGGCGGGTATCAGTGAAGAAGAAGAAGACTCGGTATTAATTTGGGGGTATCGACTATATTGCAGTTAATTGGAAATAAAGTGCCAAGTGTTATCAAATCTCCTATTTAAGGTGAATGAATGTCTATAATTAGAGAAATTCTAGAGTTCTATTCTTGGTAGATAAATCATCCCCTCCC
The DNA here is from genome assembly GCA_034376525.1 of Nicotiana benthamiana. Taxonomy (NCBI): domain Eukaryota; kingdom Viridiplantae; phylum Streptophyta; class Magnoliopsida; order Solanales; family Solanaceae; genus Nicotiana; species Nicotiana benthamiana. The sequence goes on along the minus strand of CM067338.1, from coordinate 127,606,720 downwards.
TATAAATAAAGGGGTCTTCTACCATTGTAAACCATCCCTAACAATCTCTAAGTATCAATATGAAGAACTCTCTCTACTCTTCTCTCTATTGCTCTTGTTCTTACATTATTGTTCTTGTCTTTTATATTATTTCATAACACGTGATCAGCACGAGACTCTACCGTCTCAAGAACCATTCTCGAGAAATCTGAGGTATTTCCCTCTTCCTAATTTAATTTTCGATTGTCTTAACTTTTGTTTGTGCAAGGTTTTGCTTCAAAGAAAGAATGAAGAAAGAAGGAAAAGAAACGAAAAAAAAGGGAGGAAAAGAAACGAAAAACAAAGAGAAAAGGAAGAAAACATTGAAAATAGAATTGGTATACCTTAAAGGTAAGTATTTTATTTTTCCCTTTCAAATTATTGAAATTCTATAATTTGATTTTATATACAAACATAGACAACAAAGTTTGATTATAACTCTAAATGAGTTTGTAAGAAATTATAACCACACGAAGTGGTAAAATCTCTATGTCCTGCCATGATTAAATTCATGTATGATTGTGGGCAAATAATTGAAAATCCGTCCCATTGAATTTGCTCCATTCCCTTTAGAGAATGTGGAAGCAGTATATGATAAGTCTGAAAGAAGACTAAAATATTACCATGAAGGTATCAATGAATATGGACGTGGCAAAGAATTCCGTCCAATTGAATTAGCTCCATTCCCTTTAGAGAATGTGGTAGCAGCATGTGGTAAGTCTGAAAGAAGACAAAATTATTACCATGGACGTGGCAATAGACGAAATTATAATCGTCATTATTGTTATAATGAGAATAATAAAGATTCTCAAAATAACCTTTCACTTTATGAAAGTAATATTTGACATGAGATTGTGTAAAGCACATGATTTTGATCCATTTCCTGAAGTGAATGTGATAATTGTAATAGAGCCCGTAAGTATGAACACGCTCTTGATGTAATTTTGGTTTATGTCTGACATTATGAAAAGAAAGTTCGTTGCCCTTGAAATTTGGGGCAAGAACTATATGACATGGGTGTTGGATGCTGAAATTCACTTAGATGCTATGGGTCTTGGAGACGCCATTAAAGACGGAAATAATGCATCCACCCAAAACTATGCTAAGGCCTTGATTTTCTTGCGCCATCACCTTGATGAAGGTTTGAAACTATGCTAAGGCCTTGATTTTCTTGCGCCATCACCTTGATGAAGGTTTGAAGATTGAATATCTCACCGTCAAAGATCCACCTATCTTGTGGAATGGCTTAAAGAAGAGATATGACAACCTGAAGTTGGTCACTCTGCCACAAGCACGATACGATAAGAACCCAAAAGCAAATAGTTTATAAACTATATATTATCGTTGCGGTGAAAACGGGCACTGGTCAAAGACTTGCCGTATACCAAGACACTTGGTTGACCTTTATCAAGCATCTTGAAAGAGAAAAGGCCCTGAAACAAATTTTGTCTATGACGACGATGAGGACATCACCCACCTGGATGTGGCAGACTTCTTTGAGCAACCCGAGGGGAAAATAGACCACCTAATCGGCGATGGATCCGTGATGAAAGAAGATAGAGTTATTTGATTTTGTTCTACTTATTTGTATTAGTTAGTGAATAAACTAATAGTCATTAGTATTAGCTCGTATTAGTTAGTTCATGATGCAATGTTAGCAGTAGTTCTTTAGAATATCTTCAATATGCTCAAATATCAATAAAACTTTTATTTTCCAGTGGGGGTAATCGACTAGCCTGAAAAACTAGTCGATTATCAACTATTTTCGCATTAAAGTTGAAAAATAATTGATCAACAATCGATTGTCGTTGACTAACAATCGATTGTCTTGAAACAGTGAGGTCTGGAAATTTTCAAAAATCATCCACAATCGATTGTCTTTGTCTAACAATCGATTGTCTTGAAACAGTGAGGTCTGGAATTTTTCAAAAATCATCCACAATCGATTGTCTTTGTCTAACAATCGATTGTCTTGAAACAGTGCTCTGGAATTTTTCAAAAATAGCCAACAATCGATTGTCTATGAATAACAATCGATTGTCTTAAGACTGTGATCTGAAGTTTTTCAAAAATAACAAATAATCGATTGTATGTGTTTAACAATCGATTGTCTATGTTCAAACAATCGATTGTGTGTTTAATAATCGATTGTCTTATGAAAAGCGCTGAAAATTTTCAAACTGCAAAGTAATCAATTATGAATAACACATCTGATTTTGTTAGTCAACTGTTAGCAGCAGATTTTGAAAATATTATGTGACACAAACGAATTGAAGTTGTTTATTCTCATGTTCGTATATTTTCTTTTATATGTCAAACCATGGGAAGTAAATTGATTGAAGGCTCCGGAAGAGCAACTGTAACTCTGCCCAAAGGCATGACGTTTATCTTAGAGAATGCAATATTCTCCTCCAAGTCTAAGAAGAACTTGTTGAGTTTTAAAGATATCATATTGAAACAATAGATGAGAATAATCTTGAATTCTTCATGAAAACGAGGCTGCCCATTTTGGTTTGGGTTCATGCCATTTTGCATGCAGCATTTTAGTTTGTCGGCTGCCCACTTTGGTTTGGGGTCACGCCATTTTGCATACAGCAATGCTAGTTCGTCTCTGACTGACGAATTGACATAAATATTCCCCGTTGCAATTGGTTTTGGGTCATGGACCCAATATATCCCATTTAAGAATTTTTGGATGCGCAGTATATGTGCCTTTAGCACCGCCATCCCGCACCAAAATGGGTCTGCAAAGAAGGTTAGGAATATATGTTGAGGTTGAATCGCCCTCCATTATTCGCTACCTCGAAACATTGACAGGAGATTTGTTCACTGCACGATTTGCAGACTGTCAATTTGATGAGACACTTTTCCCAAAATTAGGGGGAGAAGTTGGTGAAACCAAACGGGAAATTTTGTGGAAAATGCATCATTATCTCATCTTGATCCACATACCTCTATTTGTGAGAAAGAGGCACAAAAGATTATCCATTTGCAAAGAATAGCAAATCAAATGCCTGACGCATTTATAGATTTGTAAAGGATAACAAAATCACATATCCTCGAAGTGAATGTGACAATATTTGATTCACGAATACATATTCATTATTGGAAGAATATGAACATGAAATTGGTATTAAATATACCACACTCACCCCTAGAAGGAGGTTTGAGATGATATATGCCATGAATGATCGTTGGTCACGTACCTATTGTACGCCAAAGTATTTTGGAAATACGACTATTAAAGGACAACGATAATGCAAGAAACATATCTTGCATATAAGTTTGACATGACCATAATGGTATAACTTTCTCTTTAAGAAAGATATTCACCCCATGGATGTTGATGAATCTGTGGTAGTACAAAATTAATTGAGAGCTCTAGAAGAGCCAATTATTACTATGTTGGAGAAACACAATTGAGTATTGTGCTGTAGTAAGTCTCAAAGAAACTTATTCAGTTTCCAAAGTACACGTGAAAGTGATTGATTATATTGAGACTATAAATAAAGGAAGGCTTTGATATCTCCTATTACTACAACTTGTAGCGGGTTAATTTGCATATGAAAAGCTACCCGCTTTGTTCTCCAGTTTGTACTACACAAAAGAAAGAATGCCACAATAAAGTGGATATCTATTGGTATAAAAACCCATGTCATAATAAACCTGAAGTTTATTAAGTGCACATGTCATGGTGTAAATTTGAAGTTTACCAATATTGATAATTTGTTCAGTTAGCATTCGTGTTAGCCATCTCATTTTAAGTATGATGTGCAAATTCACATAGGTGAATATTAAAGAACTAGAAAGTTCTTTACGAATTCTCTTGTATCACTTGTTCTCATTATTGAACTGACCAACTAAAGAGTTCGGGTTGAAGCCCATAAATTCTGGAAATATCAAAGGTGAATATGGGCCCATTCACCTGCCATGTATACCACATATGATGCATCTATGATATGGTTACATGCGCAATTGTTATTAACCCGCAGCCTGGCCGGTGCTTGCGAGGTAAATTGCTCAGTAATCTAACTTCGAGCATAATTTCCAGATTCTCTACTCAAGATAGTTCATCTTGATAAGTTGGTTTATATCAAAGTTGGTTTAGCAAGATAATTATTGAGTGCTTCCACTTAATAGCTAAACTGTTTCTTATGAGAACAAGTTATATATATCAGTTTGATATAAGTTGTATACGAGAGTATATTCTCCCCTCACAAGTGGTTCAGGGTCAGGAACCAAATAATTTCATCTTATTATTAATGTGCCATGTGTTGTGACATGATAATGCACAAAGATGATTTCCCAAAGTTGAGGAAACAAGTTAGCTTTACTAACATGAGGGGGAGACATGATAAACACTTGAGAAAAGGTTACATGGGATGAATTATCATTTGTATATGTATATCCCCGAATATCATGATATGAACCTGAAGTTCATAAAAGGGATAATTCAATTGCAACATATTGCAAAGCATGCTATACGCATTTACTGACCCAAAGAAAGTAACTAAATGGAAGAGATACAATTCAAGAAGAATTGATTCCATATGAAAGACATGTAGTTTTGAACCTATAGTTCAAATGCTTGAAAGTATAAAGTCAAAGGTATGTATAGTCAGTTTTCGATATCTTATTTGTCTAGCATGACATGGAAAACTTGATATGCATCTAAAGTCTATTATATGGCTTATATGACTTAACTTGAAAGATTTAAGTTGCTTGAAGCATATGCAATTCTTGGTCTTGAAGTACCACATCCCAAGTACAATTTGTGTACATATGTATCTTGCTATAACTATAAGCATGATGGCATTGAGAATGCATCTATGGAGATATTGAAGAGTTATTCCACGACATTATATGAAGATGTTCATATCTATCAAGAATGATGATTTCAAGGTACGGAATATTTATTCAAGTCAATATGGTTGATTTGTCAAACGTCTACCAAAGATCGTTTTGAAGATGATGCACAAGATTGGAATGCAAATGCTCAAGGATATAAATTGATGTACTCATTAGGGGGAGTCAATGCGCGTTGCACTCTTTTTCCCTTACAAGGTTTTTTCCCACTGGGTTTTTCTTGCGAGGTTTTTAACGAGGCAACCAATAGGCGCATATTCAAACATGTGTACTCTTTTTCCTTTCTTTAATTTTTCCCATTGGGTTTTGGTTTTAAGGTTTTATGAGGCACATTGTTGAATAGACATTCAAGGGGGAGTGTTATGAAATCTCCTATTTAAGGTGAATGTCTATAATTAGAGAGATTCTAGAGTTCTATTTTTGGTAGATAAATCATCCCCCTCCCTATAAATAAAGAGGTCTTCTACCATTGTAAACCATCCCTAACAATCTCTAAGTATCAATAAGAAGAACTCTCTCTACTCTTCTCTCTATTGCTCTTGTTCTTACATTATTGTTCTTGTCTTTTATATTATTTCATAACACCAAGTTATTTTTTATTTAATATGAATTATTAAATTATTAAAAAATAAAATGAACAGGGTTTGTTTTTTGCGGGTGTAATAAAATTTACGAGGGAAAATATAACTGTTCCAATAGAAATTTTTACAACGAAAGCATTCCCATAGATAGTTTTATTGGGACGGTTCATATAACCGTTGCGCCAGATGAATCTATGGCAATTAATTTTTGACAATTGCAATGGTTCTATAGTTAAAGTGTGCTGATATCACCTAAATTCTACAGTAACGGTTATAACCGTTACCATACAGGTTCTATGGCAACGGTTGTTGAACGTTGCTAAAATAACTATTGCCATAGGCACATTTTTTGGTAATTGTTCCTCTTCACTCTAATCCAGGCAACCTTAGCAAGGCTAAGGTTACTGTCTTAGCGTGGTAGTCCAATATAGCATAATAATGTGACAACCAATCCATCCGTAGAATGACATCAAGATAAACCATATCGAGAAGTAGGAGATTTACACTAGTCTCAAGACCCACAATAATAACCACACATGAACGATAGACATGATCTACAACAATAGAGTCCCCCACAGGTGTGTACACATACATAAGGGCACTCAAAGAATGACGTGGCAGAACCAAATATGAAGCAAAATAGGATGACGCATATGAATAAGTAGACCCCGAATAGAATAACACTGAGGCATCTCTACTACAAACTGAAACCCTACCTGTGATAACCGCGTCAAATGACTCAGCCTAAGGCCTGGCTAGAAAAACATAGCATCAGGGCTGGGTCCCACCACTCTAATCTACATCTCGAGGATGGGCCTTGTTTGGATGGCCTCCATCTATAATGTCCTGACCTCTACCTCTAATGCCCCAACCTCCACCTCTAGCTACATGACTCCTACCTCTAGCTGGCTGAGGGGGCGGTGAAGAACCTGCTATTGGAAGCATGGCATGAGAACCCTGATACTGAGAACTGCTCGATGCTTGAGGATTGTACCTAGCAATGTGCCTCAGATTACTGCAAGTATAAGAAGCTTCAACTACTGAGACACCTGACCCCGAAACTTACCCTGGCGGCCAAAATAACTACCTTGAGAACTTTGGAGATGAGGTGCACTAATAGGAGCTGATGGTGCACTGTAGGCTAGCTTATCAGAATACTGGATATGAGCGCTACGACCACTTGAAGCACTGTAAGAAGCCTGTAGTGCTAAATGAAATGGCCTTGGAGGATGGCCTCTACCGAAAGTACCCTTGCCTCCAAACAAGGGACCACTGAATCCATCCGGATGATAAGGTCACTTGTCACAACTCGAATTTCCCACCATCGGGACCTTGATGGCGCCTAACTGTTCAGTTTCTAGGCAAGATAACAATTAGAAATTAATACGCTAACTCTTTACGCAATTTGATAAATAATAGTAATTTGAAACATAACAGATTAAAGAAATATAGTAGTTAAAAATAGCCCAAATCTTTATATACAACTACCTAAAATCGGTTGTCACAATTCACCAACTTGTAAGAGTTACTAAAAATACCGGATTATCGTGCCCCCCCTTTTTAACTCCGCGGAGAGGCGTTCCGATTTTTGACATTTATGGGGTATGATGACTCATTTCCTTTTGAGAATTGGGTATTTGAAGAGTCGCCACCTACCAATTTTTAAGATTTGTTAGGGCCTTTATATGGTTCAACTACAAGTATGTTTAATAACCAGAGATAGGGTAAGGTCAAGAAATTATTCTAAGGGGAAGGTGTTTGGCATCCCTCGGGATCTACTACTCTGGTTCTCGGCCAGATAACTTTTGTAAATTTGTGCAATTAGCAAATACACAAATAAAGGCTCAAGTAATAGGGGATTTAAGTTTAAATACACAAGTATTTGGAAAAACGGTTAATAAAAGCAAGTTTTTTGAAAAGAGTTACAATCTAAACATGCTTATAAATGTAAAGGGATCCTAGGTTTATTTATAATATCGATCACATCAATGCAATATTCCATATGACACTCCTCAAAAGAGGGGATACACGTGGTATTAGCGCGCTAGCCATCATATCTATATCTACCCTTTCCCGCCCGGTTAGGGTAAATAAAGCGAGTGTTGGTCTCGACCACTATTGAATACTATTACCCGTCTAGTTCCTATCAGTCATGCGGGAACTCGGGACTCCTATTCCAATAAGGAGGAGGTTCTAGGATGACTCTTAGGTTTTAAGGTAAAATGCTAGAGCGACATACAAAATATATAAAACTACAATTAGGGGAGACATATAAGCAATTAGAAGGCGCAGTTATACCTCAACAAATAGTACACATAGACAACACGACTCATACATAGTTAAGGTATAAATTTTAAAATTCTAAAGTAGGGCCTTTAAGTCAGAAACAAAGTCATGTATAATTCAGAAAAGAAGTCCGAATCAGGCCTGCCTGCAGGTTGTAGCAGTTGATAATCAAACAAAGGCAGCTCCAGTTTTATATAAGTAATTACCTAAGGATTTCCTAGGTGTAAGCAGTAGTTATTCGGAATCATTAAGACATTTTGGAGATTATTATTACCTAAACATTGTTGTTCTAGGTGTTTAGCACATAAAATTATTGCCAGTTGGTTGTAAATACTAAGTAAAATTGTTTTATTCCCGTTTTATGCACTCTTAGTTAGCCTAAACGTATTTAAGCGAATATGAGAGAAATCCTTAAGAATATGGTATCTAATGTACAGAGATGCAAAATGATATATATGCAAAATCGTAATCATGATTTCCATATGCACAAATATTACATCGTTTAGACATGATTACCAGAATATGCAAAGATGTTATGTTTTTATTGTTGTCTGGCATAGAACAAGATCTCTAAGTGTGCATGGAAGTAGGAAAATGATCACAGAAACACTGGTTATTAACACATTTAACGCATGATTTGCTAGGTGATATGATAATGAAATGGACATGCTGAAAACAGTAAGTGTAAGTCCTAGAGAGCATGATCTCTAAGGCATTAATTCATTCCTAAGCATGCTTTCTATTGCAAAAGCAGAAAAATAAACCTAATAACGTGTTCTCTACCCTTTTGATAGCTAAAGCATGCATATTTTCCATCCCTTTTCACTAGCCAATCTCATACTTGTTTACAAATTATTACACACAAAATAATGAAATACACAAGAATAAATGCAATAATAAGAATTACAATCATAGGAAGCGTGATCTTTAATTCGTCTCTGAGTTATGTAAGGAACCACCTCAAAAGCCAATATTATTCCAAAGCCTTGCTCATATCTGTATGTGTCAGAGTTCCCTTAAGACCTAAAGGGATCTCGCACACTGTGCACACTAAGTTTTGCATAACCAAACAGAGTGAGTGTAGTCTAGAAGGGCTAGATCTTATGTTCCCAAGTTCAAGGGAGATTTAGGGTCCGAAAGAAAGTCTCACACAAAAGGGGTAGAACCTAGATTGTAAGAGTATATGTGAGAGTGCTGACATAGTTTTATAAGGAGTTCGTTTAAAAACTGGACTGACAAGTCAACTTTTTGAAAGTAATCAGTAATAGAGGTGATTGAAAGCAGTTGTAGCAGTAAACAAAACACAAAATCCCAAGCTAGGATCACACACAAAATCAGTAGTCATACAAGGGGTCAAGGGGCTTCAGACACACAGACATTTGACTGTAAACACATAACCCCATCAAAGGTCTTAGGACTAGTTGGACATGCACAACAATAGTTGATACTGGCATGATCACAGGCTAGTAAAAAAGAACATAAGTACATTGAAGGGATAGGGACTTGGGATGACAAGTACACAATAAGTGACTCACAAAGTATGCCTTGAAACACACATTGAAGAGTGCATTAATCTAAAGGAGAAAGGGAGACATTATAGCATACTAGTAAAGTAACTTGACTGCAAGTTTCACAACGGAACCATAAGTAGAAGTAGAAAAATAATGAGAGAAACTGAAATAATTAAAGAAGCAAGTTGTTGTTGAAGCATTAAAATTAAACTAGGACATATCGGTTGAGAAATCAAAGTACAGAAAAGAAATGTAAGCAAGATTCCAAAGTCTAGACCTGGCTTTCAGCCGACTAAACAAAGAAGTAGCAGAATGTCACGACCTTAGTTCACCAATCGTGAACCTGTCCTGACTGGAACCCAGTCTTCGCGACTAGGTGAGCCTGACACACTGTGGGAATTCAACAATCCTTACGAAAAAAGAATAAATAAAACATGAATAGCATAATAAAAAGAATAGGGTTCCGCTTGGCACAAAAACTTTGACTTAAATAATGTAAAACCTCCAAAACCCGGAAACCCACGGGCAACACAGGATAAGGGTAAACTATAACACATGGCTCTAACATCCAGAAGTGGCTACAACAAGTGAGTACATGAATGAACTACTAACTAAAGGTAGAATAGAAGGAGACTATTCGTACCTGCAGATGCGGCAGATGCATACCTCAAGCAACCAAATGTAGCTCCGAAATCTCTAGTAGCGCGCCTGACTAGTAGTACCTGGATCTGCACAAAAAAAAGTGTGCAGAAGAGTAGCATGAGTACACCACGATAGTACTCACTAAGTGTCAAGCCTTCCCTCGGTGGAATAGTGACGAGGAAGGTCGAGGCCCCTACCGAGATCAACATAAGCATAAAGAAATATGGAAAGAAATAACAATAGGAAATACGTAAATCTTGAATATCTAACAAACAATAAGAGGAACGGAATAGACTATATTACAATTATACAAAACGAGAATAATCGTTACAGGGTATTTATCATCGGGGATCTCTTGGTATCCCAAAGATCTCCCGGTATCCTCATCTTTCACACAAAGGGATCTCCAAGTGTCCCGAGGATCTCCCAGTATCCTCATCACATAAACAAGGGGTCTCCAAGTATACTGAGGACCTCTTAGTATCCTCAAGTTAACCAGTCCTGCCCGGGGATCTCTTAGTATCCGCCAGTCATATAATCCAGTGCCGGGGATCTCTTGGTATCCCGCACTTCCAAACCTCAGAACAAAATACGAACAGGGGGAGCATCGGGATGCCGTCCCGTAGTTCCAATAGTAAATACACCACAACAAACCAATATTTAACGGAAGGAAGCAAAATGCGAACAACAAATAAATCGAGAATCTAAAATGCTTCACAAGAAGGTCAAATTTTGCAATTTAGTCAAATAAGGCAGATAAGTTGTTAACATGCTTTCCAAGAGAAGACAGATATTGCAATTTAGTCGAATAGATCTTTTTTTTTTGGCAAACCACTAGGCAAACGCCTACGGCTAGTTTTCATTAATATAATAAAATAAAATTACATCAAATAGGAAAAAATAAAATAAGGGGGGATAGCACCGTTATTGTTACCCATATAACAATAACCGGCGAAAACCTTACCTTATTAATCCTATTGAAGCCAATAAAGCCACGAGAACTAATTAATAAAAGTATGGTCATCCCAGAGTTTGTAATGCTCTGTGATGATATCATAATGAGAATTACTAAAGAGATGGAAATATGAAAACTTGAAGAAACCATCATGATGCTCTCTTTTATCCAAATTTGAAACAATTTTAGTAGGAAGATTTAGCCATTCGTCCTCAATTTTTTCAATATTACAACCAAACTCATGCTTTGTTCCTCGATCGATTGGCCTTTGTAATAATAGATTGAGTGACCTTTTTTTGTTTTGCATTTCTCATTTGAGGTCTTCTTATGTTTACTTCTTCAAGCATCCTGCCGTCCCAGCTTCTATCCCTTTCACAAGACTTCTTACTTGTTTTACTATGCATTGGTGACAAATCACCTTTTCTTAACGCGACTGCCCAACATTGATTTAATATATACTTTTCCTCCCCTTCTTCATATATATATATATATATGTATTTCTGCCCTCGTATCGAGTAGATTATGGGAAGGTTTCATCATTGCACCCGACGTTTTCGTCTCCTCCAAAGTAGTGATTGATATTATTGGAACAATCTGATTTTGTGCAGATGTTGGCATTGTTGTTGCGATGCGCACAGCAGCTGTTGTTTCACCTGATTTAGAAGTATTTCGTAGAATAAACACTGGAGCATTATGGTTCAAATTGCTGTTTGAGTTTGCTGCAGTTTCCATATTTCCAAACCCCTGATTGTGACTGATTTCCTTTGAAATTTTGGCTTGTATTGAGCATCAATGTCCTCTCCTTCACTATCGTCGTCAAACTCTTGGTTGTCTTCTGAAGATTAATAACCAGCAAGTCCTTCTCCCCAGCCCTCGTCATCCTCAAATTCTCTTTGATCTTTCCACAATTTCGATTTAATGACCATGTCCCTCATGTTAACAAGAACTGGTTTGATATGTCCAGAGGAAGTTGATGGTTTTCCATAACCTTTTAGAGTTGTCTCGATATGTGAATTGTAGGAAGATATGATTGGAGAAAACTACACATTGGCCATCTGCCTATTCTGTTTAGTGAAGATTGCATCTTCATTACTGACTTTTGAAAATGCAGCAAATGAATTTGGAGATGTTTGTAAAGCTGGACTGTTATCTGCACTATGAGATTTGAATTTGGATTTTGAAATTCCTTTTCTATTGGGCAAAGATGAGCAGTTATATACAGACTTTTGCGCATCTTCAGTTGTCTGTTGAGTAACAGTTAAAGGATTTGAATCACTGCGCTGTTGAAAGGCTTCATTAGAAGCTGCATCTGCTGTATGTATTAAAGAGGTCTCATTGCCTTTTTGAAGTATATCAGACTGATTATCATTATCTTGTCGAAATGTGTTCTGTGCACCCTCATCACCAGTAAGACTTGCTGATATTTGCAAATTTGTATTGAGAGTTTGATCTACACAATCTAGAACATTATCCTCATCTGTTACCCGGTGCTGCACATTGTAGCTGAGATTATGTCCTTTGTGAGATTCCTCATTTTTGGTATGCTCGGAGGTAACCAAAACTGCTTCTTTATTCGAATCTTTACAATGCTGTTGTCCAGTAGGATCTGAAGAAATTTTGAAGTTATCTGAAGCCTCCACATTAGTAACATTTGCATGACTCAACTGTAATGTGTTTATAAAGATAGAATTCTACAAAATGTGTTGTTGCTTCATTAGCATGTCTTCGTTTATTTTTGTGTTGTCTGATGGTACCTTAGATGACACAGAAGGTTGAAACTTAGATACCATCTTTTTCAGACAGAAAAGAAGACGGCAAGATCAATGGAACAGAAGATGCCATTTTACAAGAGTGAATAGAATCACCCTTAGGCATAGGGAGAGTTTCTGCAGGAGTAACCTCTTAATCAGATAAGGATTGAGCTGCATCAATAAGGTACTCCCTGTCCTCACCTCCTAGCTGCTGCACATTGCAGCATGATTCTGATCTTTGTGAATATCATCTGCTTTGGTATGCTTAGAAGTAACGGACACTAATTTACAATTCAGATATAATGTCTCATCCTCAAGAACAACCACCTGCCCAACATGTATACTGGAAGAAATACTCTCCACATTAGACTTCATTGCCCCAACATTAGCAACAGGAACACCTGTGGAAGGATTAGGAGGTCCTTTTTCCAATTTCAATATATCCTTCATCGACTCAACTGGAACTGCTACATGTGATGCATCAACACTCCCATATAAATCTGGATCAACAGGCCTTAAAGGAAGTGTAGAATCCAACTTTGGCATACTAGAAACTTCAGTAGCTGCTTGATTATGCAATGTGCAGTTGGTATTCTTCTTATCCTTTGAAACAGATGCTGCAAATTCCAATTCCATGAAATAACATTGATTGATCCACCTCTTCATTTTGCCTAGTCATATTAATGCCATCCAATGCTAGAGTTGGATTAACAGTAGCTTGTACATGAATCTCTTCTGCTACTAGCTGTTGTCTAGTAGGAGTGGTAGAATTAAACAAATCTGAAGCTTTAATCAATTCATTGCTATCTTGTTGTCCATGTATTTTTGAAGCAGCAGATACATTTGTTAATGTGGACCTGTCAGTTTGTTGAGTTAAAAAACAAGTAGAATCTGTAACTGGTTTGAAAGCATCTGAAGCCTCCAACTTTTTACCAGTTGCTTGATCAGGCAGAAAAGAGTTCTGCAGCATGTGCTGCAGGTCGATCAACCTATGATCCTTCCTTTTTGCGTCAAGAGCTGACACAGAACATAAATTGATCATCTCCTTTTCAGATAAATCATTCAAGGGCAGCTTCAATGAAACAATAGATTTCATTATACAAGGTTGGGCAGTATCTGAATTTTGGATTTCTGCAACTGTATCATTTGAAGTAGAAGCAGTTTTAATAACCACTTCACTCCTAGCCATTTCATATTGAACATGAGCTCCCCTATCAGTCACAATAGGATGTGTAGTGTCAGGATTCATTTTCATAACATCCTCTACCATACAAGTTTGTGCTGCAGAAACAATTGGATCAACATCATCCGTCAGTACATCTTTTTCTTGTATATCCTTAGCTCCTTTTCTAGATCTTTTAGCATTAAGATAATCCGTTGCATCTCCTTGTAATTTTTCTCAAACATCGACCTCGAGACCCGGCATATCACTGACCAATTTTTCCTCTGCGACCACCTCTGCTCTATTTTTTTCTTTTTTAATTCTACACGCCTTCTCATCATGACCTTGATGCTTGCAATAAGCACAATATTTAGGCAGGTTGTCGAAGACTATTTCTTGGTGAAACTCGACAGAATTACCAGAAACTTTATCCAAAATCTAAAGCTTGGCCTTTTTAGGATGTTTATCCTAAAGATCAACTATAATCTTAATTCTTGCCACGCTAGGTCTCGTTCTATCCTGAGTTGCCTTGTCTACAGCCTGAGGTTTTCCCACTGCTGAGGCAATAGACAATAACGACCTCTTAGCAAAAAAATTTTGGTGGCAGACCTGGAAGAGAGATCCACACGACTTCCATCGACGTCTCCTCTTTCGGATTGAATTCTAAAGACCATGGGAATGTTCTGAAGAAATATTCGTCGCCTTTGGATTTCAAATATCCAGTCGACTTTGAAAGGAATTGAACATAATCATTGAAGAGATCAAACTTGATTAACAGATCACGAAACTCCAACTGCCCAATGTTACAATGACCTTGAATATCAAATTGCGACAAAAATATTCTTCGCACTTCCGATAGATCAGGTCTGCCATACGAGAATTATAAAACTGCTGCCTGATGCAAACCTTCTTCCCCAATGAAGTTGTTAATCTCTTCTTTAGTGAATTGAATTACAGGATTACCATGATGGATGATAACTAGACAGAGCTCGATTTTTGACGGAGCAGACTGTTTAGCTTGAAGAGTTGAAGCATACGATTTTGGAACAGTTTTTACAACGTTGCAAACCTCTCCCACCGCCAGATGTTGGGGAGAGGGCGTAGCATCCATGGCTGCATTTTACTTCAGAGAAGATCGGCCATATCCACGCTCTGATGATGCTACAAAAATGCTGGAAACTGAAAAGAAACAGTCGAAGCTGCAGTTCGTTCCAAGAAAATATTACGATATGATGTATCGTGTAAGCAAAACTAAATCCAAACAAATCAATATATGAACTAACCATAAACTTCACATCACAAAACGTAATGTGAAAGTTTGCTGAAAATTCAATGAACAGTGAGTTCAATCAAAAAAATCACGATCTGTTGCGATTAGATTATGATTTTGGAATAAAATCAAAAGGAGATGTTAACAACCAGAAGGATCTTGATGAGAGGCAAATTTCGTGATGAAAACTGACAGAAAAGTGTCTGATGCTTTTTCTAAGACAAAAGAAGTAAAGTTTCATTTTTAACAATTAAATATGTGAAGAAACACAGTCTAATTAAGCCAAGTAAGTTGGATTTTCAACAAGTAGCACAAGTACACGCTCGTCACCTCGCGCACAAGGAATTTAAATGACAAAAATATCCTAAGGGGAAAGGTCCCCCACATAAAGTTAAGCAAGCCACTTACCTCAAATTGATACAAAACCGCTAAGAAATAATGCCCTTGCCACAAGTATACGACTCTGTGTGGCCCAAATCTATTCAAACCAATTACAATTTGTAAATAACATCGCAAGTAACTAATTACACTATTAAAACTAAAGCTAAGGCGCAAAAATAGGTGAAATGACCAAAATGCTCCTCAGGCCAACGTTTCAGAATCGAACAATTTTTACATTTTCAGAAACCGCGTACCCTCGCGAGTCTAACCATATAAAAACTCCCAAATCGGAGGTCTAATGAACATTCAAATCATCAAAGTTTGGTCTAAGAACTTTACCCCAATTTTTATTCAAAATCCGAAATTAAAGCTTGAATTTGAGATTAGATTAGTGGATAGTAATCATAAGAGAGTAAGGAATCATTATCCAATGTTTTCCTCTTAAAATCCCACAAAAAATCTCCCCAAACCGAGCTGTCTAGCTTGAGTTTTTGTAAAAATGGAAGAAGGATTCGTTTTGAAATGTTTATATCTGCCAAGGTCATTTGTTCAATGCGATCGCATAAGAAGGGATGCGATCACATAGAGTAAAATTGAAGGCCTGGAAAGAATGGTCTATGCGAATGCAGAAGTGGTCCTGCAATCGCAGAGAAGGGAAAAGTGACGCTACGCGATCGAGACCTGGGTCACGCGATCGCATAGATGGAATTTTGTCCTGAGTCACCGACTCAGCTCACTCAATGGGAACGCGGAAAGGGAAATGCGATCATGAGGAGGGGAAAGGAAAAACTATGCGATTGCACACACAACATTGAAATCACATTGAAGGAAATTGTCCCCCCTCAAGAATGCACTATGCGATCGCGAGAGTGGACATGCGATCTTAAAGAAGGAAGTTCTGCAACATCAATAGATTAAAATCTGCTATTGTTTTACAACACATAATGCCCCGTTGGGCATCCGAAACACATCCGAGGCACCCCGAACCTCAACCAAACCTACGAACATATCCCATAACCTCATTTGAACTTGTACCAACCCTTAACCCACCTAAAACAATGCCGAAAATTCGAATTAATCAATGATTTGAACTTACAAACTTCAAAACTTAACTAAATACGCTTTCGATTCAAAACCTAACCAAAACATGTCCGCTTGACCTGAATTTTTGCACGCACGTCCAAATGACATGTAGGTGCTACAGTAACTTCCGTAATCCTATTCCAACCCTCGGATAAAAAATTCACTATCGGACCAGAAACTTCAAAATTCTATTTATAGCCTAAATGAGCTACTTACATCCAAAATACATCTGGAACACGCTCCCAACCCTAAAATCACTTAACGGAGCTAACGAAACCATCAGTTTTATATTCCAAGGTCGTCCTGACACTGTTATGATTACTGACCATTTTCCAACACATAAGCTCTCATTGGGACTAAGTGTCCCAAAACACTCCAAATTCTATTACCGAACATCCCGACTAACCACAATTGCAGAAATGAACTTAGGGGAAGCAGTTAATGGGGAAACGGAGCATATATTCCAAAGACGACCGAAAGGGTCGTCACATCCTCCTACAGTTAAACATTCGTTTGTTCTCGAATGAGCAAAGAGAACCTACCTGAAGTGGCAAAAAGATGAGGGTATCGGCTACGCATATTCCGCTCGGTCTCCCAAGTCGCCTCCTTGGCCAGGTGACCCCGCCACTGAACCTTTACTAAAGCCATATCTTTTGACCTGATCTTTCAAACCTGCCTATCCAATATTGCCACTGGCTCCTCAACATAGCACGAATCATTTTCCAACTTGACTGAAGTGAACTCCAACATGTGAGACAGGTCACCGTGATACCTCAGAAGCATCGAAACATGAAACATTGGATGAACCCCAACCGAACTGGGAGGTAAAGCAAGCTGATAAGCAACCTTCCCAACCTGCTTAAAAATATCAAATGGACAAATGAACCTCGGGCTCAGCTTTCCTTTATTCCCAAACCTCATGACGCCTTTCATAGGCCAGACCCGAAGCAAAACCCATCACCAACCATAAAGGAAAAATCGTGAACCTTCCGGTCCAAATAACTCTTCTGTCTGGACTGGGCCGCACAGAGTCTGTCCTGAATCACCTTAACCTTGAACCAAATCAGTGCCCAATAAACTGGCCTCGCCCGACTCGAAACAACCCCACGAGGACTCGCATCTCCTACCATATAGGGCCTCATACGGCGCCATCTGAATACTGGAATAAAAACTGTTATTGTATGCAAACTCAACCAATGGGAAGAATTGATCCCAAGAACCTCTAAACTCAATCGCGCACGCACGGAGCATATCCTCAAGAATCTGAATAGTGCACTCGGACTGCTCGTACGCCTGGGGATGAAAAGTTGTACTCATGGTCCCTCTAGTAACCAACTCATGCTGGACGGCTCTCCAGAACCTTGATGTAAACACTGAACCCCTGTCAGAGATGTTAGAAATTGGAATGCCATGCAGACAGACAATTTCCCTGATTTAAATCCCTGCTAACCGCTCCGCTGAGTAAGAAGTTCACACTGGATTGAAATGAGCGGACATGATCAGCCGATCCACGACAACCCAAATAGAATCAAACTTCCTCGCTGTCAGAGGGAGACCAGTCACAAAGTCCATAGTGATATTCTCCCATTTCCATTCAGGAATCTATATTTACTGGAGTAACCCTCCCGGTCTCTGATTCTCAGCCTTCGCCTGCTGATAGTTGAGAAATCTAGCTACAAACTCCACTATATCCTTCATCTACCTCAACCAATAATGCTGCCTCAGATCATGATACATCTTTGCGGCACCCGGGTAGATGGAGTATTGCGAGCTATGGGCCTCAGTCAATATCAACTCCTGAATATCATCAACATCGGGCCCATAGATCCACCCCTGCATCCTCAACACCCCGTCATCTCTAACAGTCACATCCTTAGCATCGCCATGATGAACTGTGTCCCTGAGGATAAGCAATTGAGGATCATCATACTGCCGCTCCCTGATACGATCAAACAATGAAGACCGAGAAACCATACAAGCTAGAACCCGACTGGGCTCCGAAAGGTCCACTCTCACAAACTGACTTGCTAAGGCTAGGACATCCATTTCCATAGGTCTCTCTGAAGCTAGTAAATATGCCGAACTCCCGAAAATCTCGGCCACACGACTCAATATATCGGATACCACATTGGCCTTACCTGGGTGATATAGAATAGTAATATCATAATCCTTCAGTGGCTCCAACCATCTGCTCTGGCGCAAGTTCAAATCCTTTTGCTTTAACAAATGCTGCAAACACTGATGATCCATATAAATCTCACAAGGAACACCATACAAATAATGACGCTAGACCTTTAAGGCATAAACAATATAAGCTAACTCAAGGTCATGGACAGGATAGTTCATTTCATGCACCTTCAACGGTCTAAACACGTAGGCAATAACCCTACCATCCTCCATCAATACCACTCTGATTCCAACTCGTGAGGTATCACAATATACCATATAGGACCCGAACCAGTAGGCAAAATTAGAATAGGGGCTGAAGTGAAAGCCGTCTTGAGCTTTTGGAAGCTCGCCTCACACTCGTCTGCATAGCCTCCACCTTCTTCAGATCTACTTGAATGCCCTCACTTGATACCACGTGTCCTAGAAATGCGACGGAACTCAACCAAAACTCACATTTTGAAAACGTTGCATATAATTTCTTTTCTCTCAGGGTTTGAAGCACTGTCCTCAGGTGTTGCACATGATCTTCCCAGCTCCGGTAGTATACAAGAATTTCATCTGTGAAAAAAATGATAAACGAGTCGAGATAGGGCATGAATACATTGTGCATCAAATGCATAAAAGTTGTTGGGGCGTTAGTCAGCCCAAATGACATGACAAGGAACTCATAATGACCATACCGAGTCCTAAAATAAGTCTTCAGGATATCAGGATCCTGAATCTTTAGCTGGTGATAACCTGAGGGCAAATCAATCTTAGAATACACATATGCACCCTGAAGTTGGTCAATTGGATAATCAATACGTGGCAAGGGATATCGGTTCTTCACTGTAACTTTGTTCAACTGACAATAATCGATACACATGCGCATAGAACCATTATTTTTCTTCACAAACAAGAGAGGAGCACCCCATGGTGAAACACTAGGTCGAATAAAACCCTTATCAAACAATTCCTATAACTGATCCTTCAATTCCTTCAACTCAGGAGGAGCCATATACTAAGGAGGAATAGATATGGACTGAGTGCCCAGCAACAAACCATTACACAAATCAATGTCTCGATCGAGCGGAGATCAGCTGGAACACATCGGAGAAATCCCGTACTTCTGGAACAGATTCAACAAAAAGGGTATCGGAACTTATGTCTCTCACATAGGCTAAATAAGCGGCACATCCTTCTCAACCATACAAGGAATACCTGGCATAGCCAGCTCACGGTCTTAGCGTGACAATCAAGAATAGCATATTGGGGCGAGTGCCAGTCCATGCCCAAGATAATATCAAAATCAACCATATCATGTAATAAAAGATCTGCCCTGGTCTCAAAGCAACGAACAATAACCAAACACGACCCATATACGTGGTCCACAATAGGGGAATCTACCACGTGTGTGGAAACATAAACAGGAGAGCTCAAGGTCTCTCGGGCTGTACCCAAATTCAGAGCAAAATAAGATGACACATAAAAATAGGTAGAGTCTGGATCGAATAGAACCAATGCCTCTCTACTAAGCAGAATAATACCTGTGATAACAGAATTGGAGGCAACAACTATGGCATGATCAGGAATGGCATAAAATCTGGCTCGGCCCCTACCTTAAGGGAGACCTCTATCTCCCTAATCTCCGCCCCTAGCGGGCTGGGCAGGTGGGGTGGCAGCTTAAGGTGGAACAAGGGTCTGAGAATCCTGTTGGGTATGCTACTGATGAGACTGCTGTGGAGGTGCACTCCTCCCAATTCTAGGGCAATCCCTCACTGTATGGCCGGTATCCCCGCACTCATAACAAGCTCTGGGAGGGCGC
Organism: Nicotiana benthamiana; assembly: GCA_034376525.1. Lineage (NCBI taxonomy): Eukaryota > Viridiplantae > Streptophyta > Magnoliopsida > Solanales > Solanaceae > Nicotiana > Nicotiana benthamiana. The sequence goes on along the minus strand of CM067338.1, from coordinate 127,586,241 downwards.
GGTTGGTGTGAATGACTTGCACCACCCCAGCTGGAATGACCTCTGGAGGTACCCCGCGCAGGAGGCGCACTAGAAACAAGGGGTGCATAATAAGGCTCCCGAGATCTGGGAGGAGCTGGAGTACTACTGGGCGAAGGAAGAGCTGAGTGAACTGGGCGACCCGTATAGCCTCTACCATGATGTCCTGCTCCTGAAGTATGGGTACCAAAAAAATGACTAGTCTCTCGAGACCTTTTGTCCTCCCTCTCCTCTCGCTCTCTGGCATGCATACCCTCTATCATCCTGGCTATACTCACCACCAACTGATAGGGTATATCCATCTCCAACTCTCGAGCCATGCGAGACGTGATGGAAGGAATGTGACCCTCGATAAACTTGCGAACCCTCCCACGAACTGTAGCCACCAAAGCAGGGGCATTCCTGGCCAACCTAGTGTAACAGATGGCTTACTCAGAGACAGTCATAGGGCTGTGGTGCAAGTGCTCAAAATCCGCGCGCCATGCATCTCAGAGGCTCTGGGGAACAAACTCTCTCTGAAACACATATGAAAACTGAGTCCACGTCAAGGAGGCAGCCTCGTCCGAACTGTCTAGCTCAAAAGTGCGCCACTAGTCATAGGCGGCTCCCGAAGCTTGAAAGCTACATAGGAAAACCCACTCGAAGCAGTAATACCCATGGTGCAAAAAAAGCGGTGAAAATCCTCCAAAAACCCCAAGGCATCCTCTATTGCTAGCCCGCTAAAAATAGGGGGTCATACTTCTTCAACCGCTCAAATCTATGCTGCTCATCCATCGAAGCAAGTGCCCCATCCTCGGGCTGAACCGACACTGTAGGGTGGACAAGAATAATATCTGGAACTGGCCCCATGTGCACCCTCTGCTATGGAGTGTGGGCTTCGGGAGTATGGGCCCGCTCCCCCAACCTGGGACGTAGCTGTAGGAGGTAGAAGCAACCCTGGCTGCCACAGCGTGGTATACATACTCATAAACTACGCCAATGCCTCCTGAACAGCTGGTGTAGTGGTGGCTGAGGGCATCTCTAGTGCCTGAGTCCTGACCGGGTCTGCTGGTGGCACCTAGGCGGCTACTCGCACAGGTGCTCTAGCTGCACCCCGCACACGTCCACAACCCCTGCCCTGGCCCCTGCCCCTAGCTGATGCAGGAGAGGGTGTGGAGTCTTGATCATCCCGGGCCGTGCGTGTCCTCACCATCTGTGAGAGAATAGAAGACAGTAGTTTAGAATCAAGGTAAAAAAAACATAGCACGACAAGAATTCAAATGAAGTGAAGATTTCTCCTGAACAGTTACATAGCCTCCTGTAGATAAGTACAGACGTCTCTGTACCGATCAGCGAGACTCTAAATAACCGGCTTGTGTCCCGAGACTCCTATGAACCTAGAGCTCTGATACCAACTTGTCACGACCCTAGTTCACCAATCGTGAACCTGTCAAGTTGGCACCCAGTCTTCAAGTCTAGGTATGCCTGACACATTGCAGAAATTTAACAATCCTTATGAAAAACGATAAATAAAACATGAATAGTATAAGAAAATGTACAGGGTGCCGCTTGGCACATACATTTCGACTCAAGTAATGTAAAACCTCCAAGACCCGGAAACCCATGGGTAACACATGCAAAGAGTAAAGTATAACACATGGCTCTAACATCCAGAAGTGTCTACAACAAGTGAGTGCATGAATGAAACTACTAACTAAAGGTAAAATAGAAGAGACTCTTCGGATCTGCGGGCGCGACAGATGCATGCCTCAAGCCTCCAAATGTAGCTCTGAAATCCCTAATAGCACGCCTGACCAGTAGTACATAGATCTGCACAACAAAAAAGTGTGCATAAGAGAAGCATGAGTACACCACGACGGTACTCAGTAAGTGCCAAGCCAAACCTCATGTGGAATGGTGACGAGGAAGGTCGAGGCCCCTACTGAGATCAGTATATGCATAAATAAATATAAAAAGAAATACCAATAGCAAATACGTAAATCTCAAACATATAACAAACAATTAGAGGAACGGAATAGACTATATTACAATTCTACAGAATGAGAATAATCATTACATGCTATTTATCATCGGGGATCTCTTGGTATCCCGAGGATCTCCCGGGATCCTCATTTTTCACACAAAAGGATCTCCAAGTATCCCGAGGATCTCCCAGTATCCTTATCACATAAGCAAGGGATCTCCAAGTATCCCGAGGATCTCTTAGTATCCTCCAATTTACCAGTCCAGCCCTGGGGATCTCTTAGTATCCGCCAGAAAATCAATCCTGCACTGGGGATCTCCTAGTATCCGCCAGTTATATAATCCAGTGTCGGGGATCTCTTGGTATCCCGCACTTCCAAACTTCGGAACAAAATACGAACAGGGGGAGCTCCGGTATGCCGTCCCGTATTCCCCATAGTAAATACACCACAACAAACCACTATTTAATGGAAGAAAGAAAAATGCGAACAACAAATAAATCGAGAATCTAACATGCTTCACAAGAAGGACAAATGTTGCAATTTAGTCAAATAAGGCAAATAAGTTTATAACATGTTTTCCAAGAGAAGACATATATTGCAATTTAGTTGAATATATCAAATAATTTACTTACGTGCTTTTCCTAAGTCAAAACAAGTAAAGTTTCATTTTTAACAATTAAATATGTGAAGAAACACAGTCTAAATAAGCCAAGTAAGGTGAGTTTTCAACAACTAGAACAAGTACACGCCCGTCACCTCACGCATAAGGCATTTAAACAGTGACAAAGATATCCTAAAGGGAAAGGTCCTCCACACAAAGTTAGGAAAGCCAGTTGCCTTAAATTGGTACAAAATCGCTAAGAAACCATGCCCTTGCCACGACTATCCGACTCCGAGTGCCCAAATCTATTCAACCCAATTACATATTGTAAATAACATCGCAAGTAACTAATTACACTATTAAAATTATAGCTAAGGCGCGAAAATAGGTGAAATAACTAAAATGCCCCTCAGGCCAACATTTCAGAATCGAATAATGTTTACATTTTAAGAAACCTTGTACTCTCACTAGTCTAACCATATAATAATCTCCCAAATTGGAGGTCAAATGCCCCTTCAAATCATCAAAGTTAGGTCTAAGAACTTTACCCCAATTTTTATTTAAAGTCGAAATTAAAGCGTAAATATTAGATTAGATTAATGGATAGTAATCGTAAGAGAGTAAGGAATCGGTACCCAATGGTTGCCTATGAAAATCCCTAGAAAAATCTCCCAAAATCGAGCTCTCTAGCTATAGTTTTTGTACAAATGGAAGAAGGGTTCGTTTAGAAATGTTTATATCTACCCAAGTCATTTGTTCAATGCAATCACATCTGAAGGGATGCGATCGCGTAGAATAAAATTGAAGGCCTGGAAATAATGGACTATACGAATGCAGAAGTGGTCCTGCGATCGTAGAGAAGGGAAAAGTTATGCTACGCGGTCACGACCTGGGTTACGCGATCACATAGAAGCAACTTGGGTTTGAGTCACCGGCTCAACTCACTCAATGCGAACACGGAAAGGGAAATGTGATCGCGAGGAGGGGATAGGCAATGAGATCGCAGACACAACATTGCGATCACATTGAAGGAAATTGGCCCCTTCAAGAATGCACTATGCGATCGTGAGAGTGGGAATGCGATCACAGAGAAGGATGTTCTGCAAAATATATAGCAGAAAATCTACTATACTTTTACAACACAAAATGCCCGTTGGGCATCCGAAACACATTTGAGGCCCCCAGACTTCAACCAAACCTACGAACATGTCCCATATCCTCATTCGAACTTATACCAACCCTTAACCCACCTAAAACAACGCCGAAAACTCGAATTAATCAATGATTTGAACTTAAAAACTTCAAAACGTAACTAAACTCACTTTCGATTCAAAACCTAACTAAAACACGTCCGATTGACCTGAAATTTTGTACGCATGTCCCAAATGACATGACAATGCTACAAAAACTTCCGGAATCCCATTCCGACCCTCGGATAAAAAATTCACTACCGGACCGGAAACTTCAAAATTCTAACTTTCGCCATTTATCGCCTAATGAGCTACAGACATCCAAAATACGTTTCGAACATGATCCCAACACCGAAATCACCTAACCGAGTTAACCAAACCATCAATTTTCCATTCCGGGGTCGTCTTGACACTGTTCTGATTACGGACAATTTTCCAACACTTAAGATCCCATTTAGTGACTAAGTGTCTCAAAACACTCCGAATTCTATTACCGAATATCCCGAAAAACCACAATTGCAGAAATAAACTTATGGGAAGCAGGTAATGGAGAAATGGGGCATAAATTCCAAAGACGACCGGTCGGATCGTCACACATAAGTAGTAGTAGAGAAAGAGAGAGTTTGGAGTGTGTAAGTGTGTGTTCTGAACTTATTTGTTCGTGTATTTAAAGAAGAGAGGGTAGGGCATTTAAAGCTTTGAAAACGAGTATCAAATAAGGTAACAAGTAAAGTTTTATCACAAACATGAAAATAATCACAATCAGAATCATTTAATACAAGTTGTTTCCTTTAATCAATGAATTACTGTTCAAACAGATACTGACAGGAATAACTAAGGAAAGAAACTTAATTTGTGAAAGATTGCTTTCTGACCATATAGCCACTACAACAAAAAGGGCGTTTAGCGGCAATTAAAAATTATATTAGCGGAAATAACAATAGCCGCTATAGCGGTTAGCGTCCATTAGTGTTAAGCCGATGATGTTGCGGTTGCTAAAGCCTTTAGCGGCTATTGTCACAAAAGCTGGTAAAAGGTATGATTTATTTCCGCTAAAGATTATCATCTTTAGCGATAATTAGTTGCGGTAATTATAATGGCTACTAAATCTAACCCTTAACGACTAATTATATTGCTATTACAATTATTTTTTATAGCTACTAAATCCAAAATAATTGCCGCTAAAAGTTCACATCATTAACGACAATTATTATGGCTACCAGATCGAATAATTATACTCATTTAGCATCCATTTTTATAGCCTCTAAATTCAAAATAATTGCCGCTAAATGTTCGCATTTTTAACGACAATTAATTTGTGGCAATAAAAATGGCTATTGTATCCCTTCTAAAAACATATTAGTTTGCCATTTTAGTGGCTAATATGATTAACTAATTACCGCTAAAAGTCAATATCTTTAACGGTAATTATTTTACAAGAATTATAATAACTTCAATATCCCTTGTAAAAAATCTTAATTTGCCTATTTATCCTCCATTTGTATAGCTGGTATATCCAACTGAATTAGCACTAAAAGTCACAAGCGCTAATAGTAATATTGTAGCCACCATAACAATAGTTACTATATTTATTGAAAATATAAACCAAGATAAGAAACTAAATTAATATTATATTAAAAAAATATATATCTCATTAAATCTTAATAAAATAAAGGAAGTACCAATCAATTATATTGATGTCACAATAACTAAACTTATATTGTGTGAACTAAATGGCTAATGTCATTATATAACTAATCCAAATGAATGATAGTCTTCAAACGATTTTTTGCAACTTTTCATCATTATGAAATCTTCCACCAGCTGAATTATCGAGCATCAAACTGTATGACCTGCAATAATAAAATAATTGAATCAGAAGATAAAATACAATGCGAAAAAACATCTTCTAAATTCCATCACTGTCACGATTCATAAATAGAAAAAAAATTGCAATTAATAGAACAACAACCATCAAGCAGAATAAGCACGAAGTGTAAAAAATTTCAGCTGAAAACAGTATACAAGAACCAGAAACATAAAAATTTTATTTGCTCTAATGCTAGTGCAAAGCTTCAGGTTTAATCAGCTCACATATGTAAAAAACATAAATATTGGCAGGGGATATGAGTATTGCTGCTGGTATCATTGAAAATACAACATCACAACATGCTACTGTTTCTATGGTGTTAAAGCTGCTACTATGTTTGGAAGAATGTTCTTAGCTACTGCTGGTGCTTTAAAAATTACTCCACTGTTCAAGCCATTGTGAATGAACTGGTTGGGAATGGAAACATACATACTCTTCAAAGACATACATTCATCGACATGCACCTCTTCTATAGCTCGAGGAAGCTCTGGGAAATGCTCATGCCTACTACATGAAGGATTGCGTATAGGTGTTCGTAACACGCAGCGGAAGATAATAACAATCTTAGGTAGATTTTTCATGTTTTAAAAAATTTATTTACGTGTCAAAGATTGGGTCTAAGACGTACCTGGTGAAGAGAATTTCTTTTTCAGAATTTATTCGATAATGCGAAGACTCTATCGTATCCACACCTTGATATCCTTGCTATCAACTCTTTGATCGATGAAACCCGCGAACAAATTGAACGAAGAATATTGTATTGAAATTTTTCTCAAAAATCTCAACTCAAATTAGTAGAACAAGAAACACTTTTCTTGTAATTGTATTTTTCTCTCTTGGCTTTGTATTGCACTCTCACTTTCACAAAGTAGGTTTTCTTCTCAAGAAAAATTAAAACAAAAAACTTTGCAAATTTTCTCCATCACCCTTTATATAGCATCACCTATAAACTCTTTTCTTATTTGGTTGAGTTGATAATTTACTTAGGGTAAAAGTTTATTCCAAAAATAAACTTTAAGGAATTTTGAGGGAAAATTCCGAATTTTCCTTCTTTGAGGAGTGCCGAATTTTTTTGGATTTTTTGAATCCAATTCTAAATTGGATTCTAATTTATGTCCAATTCTAAATTGGATTCTATTAATGTAAACTTTCATATGAATATAATATTTTTCTATTAAAAATATTAATCCCATTCCAAATAGGATAAAACTTCAATTACACATTAATAATCCAATTCAAAATTAGATTTATTAACAAGCCTTTATTAATATTATATTTTATATACATCTATTATATAAAATAATATTAATTATATATATCACATATATTTCAACCAAGAGATATTATTTAATTTTTATTCCAAATAGAAACATCAATTTATTCACAATATTAATTATAATCTTTGTGCTAGCAAAGAATATAATAATATTTTATTTGGACTAATAACTAAATTCATTTGACTAATTAAATTCTGTAATGTAATTATCAAATAATCAGTTAATTAATCCTTTAGAAAATATCAGAACACTCGTTAGTGTGCGACCCCATAGGTTCAATACTAAACCGGTAGTAAATTAATCATATCAATATACTAATCAAGGGTGGCATCTAGCAACACTCCTTAACGACCGGATAGCATGAAGTATACAATTTACTCTCAAGAACCAGTAGAAGAATAATGTAGTAATTCCCTCTGTCTTTATAGCTCTGGATCACCCTAGGATATGGTTCAAGTGTCAAATCCTAATAGGTGATCAACTATCTGTTCATGTCAAATATATTAGTATTGTCACATAATAATGGAACCGCACCTTCCATTGAAGGAACCACAACAAGTTCAGTTAAGAACTTTTTCATCCATACAGCTTCCTTAGCAGCTTCACTAGCTGCTATTATTCTGCTTCAGTCACTGAATCAGCTACTGTAGCTTGTTTGGAACTTTTCCAACTCACCGCACCACCATTTAAGGTGAATACATAACCGGAAATAGATTTTCTATCATCCCTATCTGAAGAAAAACTTGCATCAGTATAACCTTCAAGTTTCAACTGAGAATCCCCATAGATGAGGAATTGGTCGTTAGTCGTTCTTAAGTACTTAAGAATGGTCTTCACCACCTTCCAATGGTCCTCACCAGGATTTGCCTGATATCGGCTAGTCACTCCAAGTTCATAAGCAACATCAGGACGTGTACATGTCATGGTATACATGATAGCTCCCACTGCACTAGCGTATGGGATCTTACTCATGCGTGCTCTCTCTTCAAGTGTTTTAGGACAATTCTCCCTACTGAGAGAAATTCCAGTGCCTATCGATAGATAGCCTCTTTTGGAATTACCCATGTTATACCTCTTTAAGATAGTATCAATGTACAAAGACCGGGAAAGTCCAAGCAGTTTTCTAGATCTATCTCTATAGATCTTTATTCCTAATATATAAGCTGCTTCTCCCAAGTCTTTCATGGAAAACTGTTCAGATAGCCAAATCTTGGTATTTTGCAATGCCGGTACGTCATTCCCTATGAGCAATATATCATCAACATACAACACTAAAAATATAATTGTGCTCCCACTAACCTTTTTGTACACACAAGGTTCTTCTTCACATCTAACAAAATTGAACTTTTCAATTGTTTTGTTAAATCGAATGTTCCAACTTCGAGAAGCTTGCTTTCATCCATAATTAGATCTTTGTAGCTTACAAATTTTATTATGATCAGACGAAGATGTAAAACCTTCATGTTGTGTCATGTACACATCCTCTTCTAGCTCACCATTGAGGAAAGCTATTTTCACATCCATTTGCCATACTTCATAATCATAGTATGCTGCTATAGCAAGCAAAATCTAAATATATTTGAGCATTTCCACGGGAGAGAAAGTCTCGTCATAGTCGACTCCTTATTTCTGACGATATCCCTTGGCAACAAGATGTGCTTTTTAGGTCTCCACCTTTCCGTCTGCTCCAATCTTTTTCTTAAAAACCCATTTACAACCTATAGGTTTTATATCCTTTGAAGGTTCAACTAAAGTCCATGCTTTATTTTCCTTCATGGATTCCATTTCCGATTCCATGGCCTTTTGCCACTTCTCATAATCAGAACTTTGTATTGACTCTTCGTAGGTCTTAGGGTCATCATCGTTATGATCAAACTCATTTGATAAATCATCTTGTACCAATAAATTAAGTCTATTTGGTACATGACGTTCTCGTGTAGACCTTCAAAGAGGTACTTGTACAATCTGTTCACCTTGTGTTGGATTTCGTTGTTGTTCAATTTGGTTTGGAACTGGTTCATTAACCTGTTCTTGAACTTCAAACGTTGAAGATGGCAATTTCCTTGGCAACTTCAAAACATCCAATAAAGGTTCTTCAACTTTGGTCTCATGATCTTTATATTGTGTTGATTCATTAGTTTCTTGATCTTCATCAAGTTCTATTTCTTCATTATATTTTCCTTCCAAAAGAAATTCCCTTTCCAAAAAGATTGCTCCTCTAGCCACAAACACTTTATGGTCAGAAGGGTGATAGAAATAATATCCCATTGTTTCCTTGGGATACCCAATGAACCTACACTTATCAGATCTTGAGTCAAGTTTATCAGACTGTAGTCTCTTAACATAAGCTGGACAACCCCAAATCATAATATTTTTAAGGTTAGGCTTACATCCTTTCCATATCTCATATGGTGTTGTAGAGACTGACTTAGTGGTAACTTTATTAAGTATGTATGTTGCTACTTCCAAAGCATATCCCCACAAATTTATTGGAAGATCAGTGAACCCATCATTGATCTCACCATATCTAATAAGGTTCTATTTCTCCTTTCAGACACACCATTGTGTTGTGGTGTTCCTGGAGGTGTCCCCTGTGAGAGAATCCCATTCTGTTTGAGATATCTGGTAAAATCTTCACTAAGATATTCTCCACCTCTATCAGACCTTAGTACTTTGATACTTTTACCATTCTGCTTCTCAACTTCACTACGGAGTGTTTTGAACATTTCAAAAGATTCAGACTTGTGTTTCATAATATATACAAATCTATATCTTGACATATCATCAGTGAAGGTGATGAAGTAAGAATATCCACCTCTAGCTTGAATTTTCATGGGCCCACAAACATCTGTATGAATTAGTCCCAATAATTCATAAGCTCTTTCTTCACTTCCAGTAAATGGAGATTTGGTCATTTTTCCTTTGAGACAAGATTCACAAGTTGGATATGAGTCAAAATCATGCTTGTCAAGGTGCCCTTCATTGTACAACTTGTTAATTCTTTTCTCTCCAATATGACCAAGCCTACAATGCCAAAGGAATGTTTGATTTACATGATCTTCTCTTTTCCTCTTAAGACTTAAAACATGCATAATCGAATTAGCATTCACACTAGGTAAGACATAAACATCATGTTGGAGATAGCCATTCACATATACATTATCACTATAATAAAAAGAGGAAATACCATTGCATATATTAATGCGAAAACCACGTTTGTCTAACATAGAAGCTGAAATTATGTTCGAAAAAAATTTAGGAACGTAATAACAATCATCCAATATAAGTACTTTGCCCGTAGGCATTATTAAAGAAATTGATCCTACAGCTACGGCCGCAACTTTTGCACCATTTCCAACTTGTAGATTAATTTCTCCTTTATTCAACTTTCTACTTATCTGGAACCCCTGCAACATATTGCAGATGTTATAACCACTGCCAGTATCTAATACCCATAATGAAGAATTAGTAGTAGTTAAAGAAACCTTGAAAACATTTTTCATTAAAGTCTTACCTTGTTTCTTGTCCTTTAAAGTTGCAAGGTACTCTTTGCAATTTCTCTTCCAGTGTCCTATTCTCTTACAATGGAAACATACAACATCAGATTGGTCAGCTTTGCCTTCTTTGCCTTTGGATTTGGTCACACCACCCTTGGGCGCAGTGGGCTTTTTCTTGGGTTTACTTTTACCCTTACCCTTCTTCTTAGAAGAGTTTCTAACCAACATGATAGTTCCTTTCTTCTTCTCATGTGCAAGTTGATTCTCATAATCAACCAACATGTTAAGCATCTCGTGAAGATCACAATCAATTTTATTCATATTAAAATTAATAACAAATTGTGTAAAGGATTCTGGTAGTAACTGCAAGATCAAATCCTGAGAGAGCTCTTTACCCAGTTTGCACCCCAACTTCTCAAGCTCTTCAATAAGATCAATCATATGATTGACATAGGGTCCAACTTGTGAGTTTCCAGTCCATTTGGATCCAAATAAAGCCTTAGATAGTTGGTATCTAGCTGTCCTGCTTTGTGTACCAAACATCTTCTTAAGATGTTCAATAATTGCATCCTGATGTTTCCTCTGCAGTTCAGAATTAATAGAAGCGAGAATGATGCATTTGGTAGTAAGACATTCTTCCAAGTATTTTTGATAAATCTTGGTAGCATCATCGCCATTTACATCTGGGACTTCCTTGGCGGGCTTATCGATCACATCAATAAGCTTTTCATGCGTGAGAACAATTCTCAATTTTTTGTGCCAATCATCAAAGTTTGGTCCTACCAACTTGTTGGTCTCAGGTATTCCACGCAGTGATATAACGGACATATTGAGAAATCTAAAATATAGAAAAGAAAAAAAGCAGTAATATAAGAACATATTTGCATATATCATAAAGACATGGACTTTTATCTAAATGATATTTCCACTAATTATTTTAAACTATTTACTCTCATTATAGTTTACGAAATCTTTATTTCTTTTAGTGGAGCAAAAGAATCCTTTAATAATATGTATGAGCCCCTTGGAAATCAAGTTCGCACATATTTTAAAGAGAGTTACTCTTACCAATTGTATCCCCATACAATTTCCTTAAATAGCTCTATGTTAAATAGTCTCCTGGTATTCAGGTCGATCCTATTGGCATAGTTGAGTTCAACCATCATGATAGTAAAGAAATTATTAAATTTTATACTCCCCCGTGTAGTCCAGGCGTCTAGTGTAATATTGAATAATTCTTTCAATTCATACATCTAATGCAATAAATAATTTTAACATATTCTCTAACTATAAGTCTCCTGGTACTCAGGCCGCTCCTTATAAACAAGAAATAAGTAAAATTAATTACCTTGATGGATAGCTCTATAATTAAATATCTTATATTTTGTTATTTTAAAAACTCAAATTATAGTAAGAGGGAATTGTAACAAAAACAATTTTTAATAACATGAAGATCGAATCTTTTATAGCATGTGAATTTAGTTCAAGTTGTCTACATGCTTAGCCCTAAATTAATTTATATCACATGTAATAAATAATTCAAAATTATGTAATGAACAAGCACATAGCATAAAACAAAATTCAACATCCTCCAACATATTTATCTTATATATCACATAAAAAGAATTAATGCTAGAATATTATTATTAATTAATATCTCATGAACTAATAACAATTAAATTAACAATAGAATCATGTAACCTATTATAGATTCCCATTGTATCTAATACAAAATTTCAAATTCAAGTTATGAACTATCTCAATAGTTATATGAATGCATATTTTATCCATAATAAAATAATATCAATCATTCAAACGATTTGACTATTGCACAAGGCACATCTATTATGGTTTGAACTCTTCAAATATAATATCAAAATATTTCGTAAATAAATTTAAGACACAATAAACCACGGCTCTGATACCACTGAAGGATTGTGCATAGGTGTTCGTAACACGCAGCGGAAGACAATAACAATCCTAGGTAGATTTTTCATGTTTTAAAAAATTTATTTACGTGTCAAAGATCGGGTCTAAGACGTACCTTGTGAAGAGAGTTTCTTTTTCAGAATTTCTTCGATAGTGCGAAGACTCTATGCGTATCCACACCGAGACCGATCCTTGTTATCAACTCTTTGATCGATGAAACCCGCGAACAAATTGAACGAAGAATATTGTGTTGAAATTTTTTCTCAAAAATCTCAACTCAAATTAGTAGAACAAGAAACACTTTTCTTGTAATTGTATTTTTCTCTCTTGGCTTTGTATTGCACTCTCTCTTTCACAAAGCAGGTTTTCTTCTCAAGAAAAATTAAAACAAAAAACTTTGCAAATTTTCTCCATCACCCTGTATGTAGCATCACCTACAAACTCTTTTCCTATTTGGTTGAGGTAATAATTTACTTAGGGTAAAAATTTATTCCAAAAATAAACTTTAAGGAATTTTGTGGGAAAATTCCAAATTTTCCTTCTTTGAGGAGTGCCGAAATTTTTCTGGACTTTTTGAATCCAATTTTAAATTGGATTCTAATTTATGTCCAACTCTAAATTGGATTCTATTAATGTAAACTTTCATATTAATATAATATTTTCCTATTGAAAATATTAATCCCATTCCAAATAGGATGAAACTTCAATTACACATTAATAATCCAATTCAAAATTAGATTTATTAACAAGACTTTATTAATATTATATTTTACATACATCTAGTATATAAAATAATATTAATTATATATATGACATATATTTCAACCAAGAGATATTATTTAATTTCTATTCCAAATAGAAACATCATTTTATTCACAATATTAATTATAATCTTTGTGCTAGCAAAGAATATAATAATATTTCATTTGGACTAATAACAAAATTTATTTGACTAATTAAATTCTTTAATTTAATTATCAAATAATAAGTTAATTAATCCTTTAGCAAAGATCAGAACACTCGTTAGTGTGCGACCCCATAGGTTCAATACTAAACCGGTAGTAAATTAACCATATCAATATACTAATCAAGGGTGGCGTCTAGCAACACTCCTTAACAACCGGATAGCATGAAGTATACAATTTACTCTCAAGAACCAGTAGAAGAATAATGTAGTAATTCCTTCTGTCCTTAAAGCTATGGATCACCCTAGGATATGGTTCAAATGTCAAATCCTAATAGGCGATCAACTATGTGTTCACGTCAAATATAACCGACCATTGAATGGCCTAAGAAACTCATTTCTTCTTTCATTCAATTACCCCGGCCAATGTCTTAGTTTGGTCGTTTATAATTCATGACAACATGGAGCTTGAACTCATTACCAAGAGTTGACAGATTCTGTCTTGATCAATCACTAATTCTGCAAGTATTTAGTCGTACTGAATATTCTTCCAACTATCGCCCTAGGGCCATAGCTGTCTAGTATCAAAGCACAATAAATAACTTGTCAATTACTATGACGATCTCAAGTCAAAGGAAACGGTTACATCACATTCTTCAAGAAAATATCCTTTTGACAATTATGGTAATTCTAACCATTAGGAATTATCCAATGAGTCGGTCCAAAGATCATATCTCTATATGCATCATCTGTCTATGTGATTTAGTTAATGAGATCAACTAATCTTTATCCGATAAAGACGATCACATAAATATTGATCTAACCGGATTACTAATGTCCAAATTAATAATCCTACGATCAAGAACAAATTTAGATTAAATTATAAAAGACTTTGCTCTTATTTTCATGATCTCTATCACGATGACAAGTCTCAAAATCTAATCAAGGACCTTATCAAATTAATCAAACAATTAATAATAATGATAAAAGAATATCAAATGCCATATATTTTATATCAAATGACATTCACAAAAATATGTTCAAGTTATCAAATATGATATTGGATCTAGGGCATATCTACTATATCCCTAATACTACAGCCAACCAATTGAAGAACCTTTAGTCGAGTCAGACCACTGATGCTTGAAGCTGAGATATTAGTAAATATGTTACCACCAAGATTCGATTCCGCCAAAGATGGTAAGAACCCAAGATTACATAGGATGCCTCCATCTGAAATGCTGCAGCCACCTATATCCAGCATTGTCAATGAACAAAGACATAAAGTAGAGAAAACTAGTCCTATAGATTCTCTTGAGATTGAAATCCTTAAGGCATTACATCGACGAAGAGATAAGTGGTAAGGTTCTTTAGAAGGGAAATGGTGGAGGGCATCATTTGGATTGGTGTGTCATCACAATGGAGCCCCTCCAAACCAATTAAAGAACGCAGGAGATCAAAATAATAAAAAAGGGTGGAAAAGGTTCATCAAGTACCACTAACAATCTATAGAAAGGCACGACATCATAGATGGTTACATATTTAGATAAAACTAGTTTCCTGCTCGTGGATAAAATAAGTGAATGGAAGGTTCAGCTGACTGTTAACTTGTGGAATTGCTACATATATACCACACAGTACCTTAATAATGCTAACATTATTTATTACCCACACCATAAAACTGGAAGTTCACTAAATGGAAATTCAAGAATTTCTCTTGTTCATTGATCTTGAAACCAAATTAACATCAATTTCTAGATATCATTTCAAATAGATAGATCTAGAACTATATACGGACTTCATACCTAGATATAGAAGGAATGACTTTATTGTAACCAACAAAAGGTTCATTCTGTCCCTATGCTGCCATCCGACAATATACCCATGAGTAGAACAAAATTTACTATCGGAAAACTTCAAGTACTTCTTTTGGATGCACCATTTACATATGTTTCCGATCATTTCTGGTAGACTTACTATCTCTTCATCAGCAGTAAGCAATTTCATATACATTTCTACCTACAAAACAAGTATGAATAAAAATATAAACACGAAATGGAAGCAGATGGTTCTCAGGTGCATACTGAACCAGAAGCAGGGGAATCACAATTCGAATAAGGAACTCGAGCCGAACTTACAAATTCAACTCAATTAACTCAGACGATCGAGTAGAAGTTCAGTTCTTAAACTCATACATCAAAATCTGGAATAAATAACCTGGTGACAAGATGACATTGCTGCTCATCTTCTTCGTCAGAACTGGAATCCGTAGAGTTTACCTCAAGCCATTTTACAGTAGCTTTAGGGAACAATTTGGTAGGAATATTTGGTGTTTATATTAGAGGTTTGCAATTCAAACACATTAAGGCTGATTCTAGGATCATTAATAGTTTTTAATGATTTCAGTATGCAAGTCAACTATAAATTGGCAGAAAAAGCCAAATAGAACTTCAGCAACAGTAGACACTAGATTTCAGGTCAATTACATTCTATTCAAACAAGCACAAACAAACAATAATAAAGAATGTACGACCTACCCTGTTTGGAATATATTGTAGCATTATACTTGGTAGAAAGTCATCTGTAGTGTGTGTTATTTTATAGAACATGACGGTGCTTCAAATGGTCTATGAAGACCTCGGTTTCATGACTGCTATTTCATTATCTATTGCTCTCTTATGTAAATGGTACAAACACTGATAAAGTTACAATCGAATTATGGAAGCATCTTAGTTGAAACTATATCTTGTTTCCATGTCTTGCAAGTTCACATGAAATCAGAATTCTAATGATAAAAAAGTAGGAGGAAAATTCAAACAATAGAAAAATCAAATAGTAGCACCGAAGGATAAAGATGAATAGTACCTTGAGACAGTGGAGTATTTTCAGCAACACTAGGTATCCTTGATATTTGTAATACACGTTCATGGCCACTGTTGGCGTTAAGGACCTAATAAATATTAACACATTGTATTATAATTCTTTTATAGTATTCAAACATCATAAGAAAGCCTATAACTTCTGGAAATCGAGTTACCTGTTCACTTGGTGTGCCATTAATATTTTGATGCGTAGATTCATTAGAAACATATATTCGCACTAATTGTCTCATTTGGAGTAATTCTAATTGTATCTTCTCCTGATTTTGACTCATCAAATTCATTTCTTTATTGTGTTTATCCTTTAACTCGCTTTTCTTATGCGTTATCCTTTGTAGGGCCTTATTGACGAATCCTCTGCAACAATATTTCCTAAGGAAGATCTACTACCCCATATCATAGAAGGAGTTGGACCAAGTCCTAAACCACGAACATACCCTCTTTTGCCATTTTCAAACACCTGGGAATACACATCACCTTCCTAAGCAACACTGCGAGGAGGTTGATCAGTAGAGCTCTCACTGTTATTCATCATTTCATTTATCAGTTCTTGGCGACATAATGCAAAAATCCAAGTTGAAATTCATTTATTCTCTTTTATGTTTTTTTCTAAACTATTCCCCAATTAAGAAATTTAAATAAAAAAAGAAATCTTACAATCACATTGGCAGAATCAACATCGAGTGATCTACTATACTTACGTTGTTTATGAGTTAATAAGAAACTTTCTGCTCGTGTAGGTTCAACCCCATTTACAGCCTAATACATATGTCAGATACGCGTGGAAAAAAAGATCTAAAAATATTAGCAATTTTGACAAGTTCACCTACTCATTCATCAAGGAAGCAATACTTTTGGATCCTCATGTGTGAGGAATCTTTTGATTGGCTCTATTGTTTCTATTTGCTTGGTTACGCCTCTGTTATTGAAATGTTAAAATGATATCTTAT
This sequence comes from Nicotiana benthamiana, assembly GCA_034376525.1. NCBI lineage: Eukaryota > Viridiplantae > Streptophyta > Magnoliopsida > Solanales > Solanaceae > Nicotiana > Nicotiana benthamiana. The sequence continues at coordinate 127,569,162 of CM067338.1, read as the reverse complement.
AAATTATAAATAAAAATTGAGCATAACTAAAATCAAAACACTGAAAATAATAAAGTAGATGTGATTTAAAGATTTTTTAATACCATAGCTTTATCTGAAAGCCAATAGGAGACAAGACCACTCCATTGATCCCTCGGTAAGCGACTTGGTCTATTTTTCAGCAAAGCGTCTTTAGTCTTATATTTTGGCAGATACTCATTGGCAGATACTCACCTTTTAAATCGCACTTGTAATCTTTCCATTTCTTTCCCAGTGACTTTAGGACATAAGCTTCTCCCCGTCTTGGGATACAAAACTTCTTCTAAAAAGATAATGCCAATATTTAGAAGAAAATATCATGTATAAAAGATTGAACTCGTTCATATAATAATAAGAACAACAACAACGTCAATAATAATAATAATAATAATAATAATAATAATAATAATAATAATAATAATAATAATAATAATAATAATAATAATAATAATAATAATAATAATAATTATTATTATTATTATTATAACAACAACAACAACAACAACAACAACAACAACAACAACAATAATAATAATAATAATAATAGTTGTAGTAATAATAATAATAATAATAATAACAAAAACTACTATTACAACATATCCTCACAAAATCCACCAATTTCTTCTATCCCTCCTTGTCAAAATTTCTCCAATCATCTACATGTAGAGATGTTAGTTCTGGAGTTCTCGCCATAATTCCTAGAAAACTAGAAAGCTTTCGAGCTTTTCCCTAATAGCTTGGTTACGATTAATAAATGGCACATCAACTACCTTCCCCAAGGGATGTTTCCAAACATATTTTAGTAAAGTAGGCCCACGAACCTTTCTTGGCTCTGAATTACCTGAAATGGAAGATTTAAAGGTCATCTAATGGCAAAAGTATATATGGTCAACACAAGAATCATCCAACAAAAGGGAAGTGTTTATCTTCAATTAATTAATAAATGTATATATGCCTTCAAAGTCACTTTAATTTGGATTAGCTCTAAAATTCCAAGCCTCAGAGAAGCTACTGGAAACCTACTTAATGTAAATGTTATACAGAAACCAAGTATTGCTCTTCGGATCGATGTACGAATCTAGTGGCAAGTGGAATAAATCTCGTGCTAATGGAATGCTATTGAAATTAACATCCAAGACCTCACATGCAGCTAATGTAAAAAAGTAATAGTATCATCAATTGGTGCAAAGCTTCAGGCCATATCTGATAAAAATCAGTATCATCAACACCAAACATCAGAAAGAAGGTTGTGAAAACAACATGCTATGCTAGACCATTTTTGGATGAGGCACAAGGGAGATGTTCTTAGCTTGTTGATGAGGCAGCATGTTTTAACTGGATCTAGGTGATATACACATTCTTAAAAGTGGGAACTTAACACATACAAATGCAGAAATTTGCCCAGAATGTTTAACAGAATTGGGCAATGGCCACTGTCTACTGGCGGCGGAATAATTTCATATAATAGAGATGCTCTTTATCAGCTCAATATGAAAGACTTATGCAGGAGATATGGAACATCTATGCCCATAAAGCCTAAGAGAAATGGGCATCTACATAGAAGTTTAATAAGGCAGTGCAGGAGGTTAGATGATACAAAGGTACTGAGGGGAATAATTAAGGATACACCGAGTCAGGCAGTTATGGGGATGGAAAAAAGGGATAGGAATGCTAATGAGGCAGCAAAAGGAAGGATAAGGAAGGAGGAGGAATAGGAGTTTCATCAAGTTGTTCTATCTGGGAAGGGAATTTGGTGCATATCACTTTAGAGCTTAGAGAAAATAAAGAGAAGAGGGGAAGACTGGGATGTCAGGTGCATGCATAGGGATATAGAACTAGGAAAATCAATTAGGGAAAGGGTGAAATCAAAGAATAGGCTGGGGTTCTAGTGAAGGTCATGGCGGATTCTTATAGTCATTATCATCAACTCAATTTGAAGGAGATGATATTGGCTACTATGGTGTGGACAACTGACTGGTAGTAAGTGGCTGGAGGCATTCTTTTGACATAAGTGGATGTTTTGTCACTTCAATCTTTGGCATACAGTTAAGTGAAGTGGTGGACTACGGTGAGCAAAATCCTGTTGAGAAATTTCAAGGTGACTTAAGACAGGTTTTGAATGAAAAAAGAGGTTTGGCTAATTGTGCTAATAGAGATCAACAAAGTAACACCAGCAGGTGAACTGGGGTAGTCGACCTAGCTGAATTGTTGGAAAAACCAGCAGGTTTTCATGTCTCAGCTGTGAATACTGAGGGTCAAGAACTCGAAGATAGTGATGCTATGGACGATGCAGCTGCTACAAGGGTTAGGACAGTGCATGAACAAGATAAGCACTCTTAAAAGAGTGCAATGGTTCAGCCCAATGCTGGATTTAATATAGGACACAATCAGGTAAATGCATCAAAGGAAAATGAAGGATCTTGTAGTAATGTTCAGAAGAGAAATATGACGTTAACGGTGGAGGCTAGTCCTAGTAATATGATTCTTCATGACAAGGATGGATATACAAACAAAGGAGATGAGAATTGAAGTGTAGAAGAAGCTGCTACAGGTTTTAAGGCAATGTTTACATAAGCTAAGAACTCTCACAAAATTGCACTTGAGCAGTACTATGACATAACATTGGCTACTATAGCATAGCAAGCACATTGTGTTGGATATAACTAATACGGTTGATAATTACACTATATAAAATAGTTAGATTAACACACAATAAATATTTGAAAACAATTTTAGAGAAAAGTGTTACCTGATTCATCATCATTATGTTGAACTTCGGTGCCACCAACAGAACTAATAAACTCATTAGATTGATCATCACGTGCCTGATCTTAGGAGTTGTTCCTATTATCCATCAACTACTGAATATAAGGTCGGGCCACAGTATTATTTTGAGTATCCATCAAATGTTGAATATAAGGTCGTGCATCTTGATCGTCGTCTTATTCAATAACAAGTTGTTTGCGACGTCTAGCTCGCATAGTTCGTTCTCCTAATATAAAAAAATTATCTAGTTGCATAAAGCTATATTAGTACCAGATATACTCCAATAGATCAGTAGGTCAAGTGTAAAATAGGAGGAAGCACCGTCCTATTCTCAAGAAGTTAGAAATATTAATAACTCGTGCACACATATAAAGCCTGTTGGAAATCATGTATATCTATGATATGTGCGCTTTGGTTGTATGAGCATGATTTTCAGGTATAGGTTTGGATGAATGACAACCAATGAAGTCAAGTGTCAAACAACGATATAATATGACAATCAATCAAATGGCGAGAAGCATACTGATGACGGAATTGCATGAACCAGCCAAAGAGTTCAAGACCGAAGACCCAAGACGTAGGTCGTTTGGTAGAACCAATGTAAGGACAATGTTTAAGTTATCTTATCCTTTGGCTCAACATTAGGTCATCATAAACATGCATAAAATATTTTATTAAATCATATTTATCATAAACATGCATAAAATATTTTATTAAATCATATTTATCATAAACATGCATCTTTTTGTTAAAACAAAATGATGTTGAAGGTTTTAAACATGTCTTTTAAATCTGGGCCTCAACAATTGATTATTTGAATCCTACAATCGATTGTATTAAGACAGTGTGATCTGAAGTTTTTCAAAATAGCAAACAATCGATTGTCTACGTTTAACAATCGATTATTTTGAGACAGTCTGCAACCGATGTTTTTAAACATCTAAACAATCAATTGTTTTTGTCATACAATCGATTATATTCATAAACAATCGATTGTCATTTTCATACAATCGATTATATTTTGACCGTTCCCACAGAATCCTAATTTGATTTTGAACGTTGAATACAATTGCTGTTTAGTCCATACAATCGATTGTTTAGCCTAAAATCAGGAATCTGTCTTTTGAACGTTGGTCAAACAATCGATTATCTACTCCAAACAATCGATTGTTTGAGCACAGAATCAGGGATTTTATTTTTCAATTAAGCAACGGTCAGCACCACTTTTTCACCTATAAAAAGAGGTCTTTTGAGCTGATTTTAAACATACAACTCCTCCATACATTGTTATACATATTGATCATTTTCAAGCATCATTTTAGAGCTTTTGTTGAGCCATTTGATAAACAACTTTGTGTTGTTCATAGAGCTTATAGTGTATCTCTTTATCCACTCTATTGAGAGAGTATTTCTTGTAAAAGAGAGTTGTTTAAGAAGAACATATCTTCTCATTTGTCGGGTTTGCTAAGTACCCAAAGTCTTAGTGGTTGAAGTCTTAAGGTGTGGTATCCTTGAGCAACTGTAACGGTTTGTTAAGCACCCGTAAGCTTGACAAAGATAGTGGAAATCTCGAGAGAGTCTCTCGGGGACTAGACTAGCCACAGGTTGTGGTGAACCAGGATACATCTGTGCGTTCGTTCTTTATTATTTACTTATCGCACTTATTTCATTCCTGCAATTTTTAAATTCCGCTAGTTTACGCTATTTTTATTATAACGCTATTCACCCCCCCTCTAGCGTTAAGCGTATATTCTAACAATTGGTATCAGAGCCTAGCTCTCTGTAAGACTTAACAGTTTGAGAGAATCCTTCTATGGCTTCTACTAGTAGTGCTTTTGCAGGAATAGGTGAAGGTCACTCTACCTTTTTGCCTCCAATATTTGATGGAAGCAATTACACATATTGGAAAGATCGGATGAGAATCTTCATCAAATCAAACAACTTTTATCTATGGCAAATCATCAAGTATGGTGAGTAAATGACGACTAAAGTTGGGGAAGCCATGGTAATTGAATACAATACCAAGGCAATTAATATGTTGTATAGCGCTTTGAATCAAGAGGACTATCGAAAAATTTCCCACTGCAAAACTGCTAAAGATATGTGGGACAAGCTTGAGGACACTTATGAAAGTACGCCTCAGGAAACGGACAGCTCATGTGATGAACCAACTGCCCGGTGTCTTATGGCAAACAAAGAAGAAGAGGTAAGTACTTCTAACTCTCACTCGTTTGAAGAAATACAAAATGCCTATGATGAATTGTATGGTGAATTTGTTAATGCTTCCAAAACAATCATAGAATTGAAGAAAACACTTTCTTTGTAGAAAACACTTTCTTTGCAAGAAACAGATCTTCAGAAAACACTTTCTTTACAAGAAAAAGGGATTGAAAAATCCTCTTCTTTGAAAGAAATAGAGTTTGAAAAATTGACTAATGAAAATGATGTTCTTAAAAATAAAATTGAAGTTTTAGAAAAAGAAAATAATTTTTTGAGAAATGACATTGTTGATTTTAAAAATAAAATCAAGGAATTGAATGAAGCCTCTTCTATTGATAAATGTTCCAATTGTTCTTCTTGTAGTTCTTTAATACTAGAGAACACAGAACTTAGGAAAGCACTAGAAACACGTAGTGTTGATAGTCCTAAAATTGAAGATATTAAAAAGGATGAAAGTAATGAAGTCGGACCATCTAGAAAGAATTCTAGGAACCTCACTAATGAGTCTAAGATTAATTATTTTAGACCACCTAGAAACAACTCTAGGAATTTTATAAATGAGTCTAGAATGAATAATTTTAGACCACCTAGACATGACTCTAGGAAATTCAACGATTCTAGGGGGAACAACTTTAGATCACCTAGAACGCTTTTGGCTCAACCTAGACATATGCACAACCCTAATGTTATATGTCACTATTGTAATCGGGTAGGACACATTGCACCCGTTTGTTTTGCTAAACATAGAGATTTATGTGTTGATTATGACTATTGTTATCCTAACCCCCAAGGACCCAAAAGAAGTTGGGTACCAAAAACCTATTTTTAGGTTCTTTTTGCAGGTGTGCTTGAAGACTACAATATTGTAGTGGATGCACCAAGCACAAAACCTTAATGCATTAAGGGGGAACGTCGGTTAGTTATCGTATTTTGAATAAAAACGCAATAAGTTGATATGTGCAAATAATCTATATCAGTTTTGGTTGATACAAGCTTTAATAAGTTTTATTTTTGAATAACAATTAGTATCAATTGGTTTTATAATAAATGATTGATTCATGTTGTGATGAATAATTTTAGTTTAAATAACAATTGGCATAGTTGAGAAAAATGATCGTTATTATTAGTATGCCATCTACTAACTTTTTATATGATCTTGTCTATAACGACTGGTATCGTCATTGGTTTAAATAACCTTTGGTATACTCTTTTTGCTAATGCCAAAAGGGGGAAGAATATGGGCGATATGCATGCTTTAATTGAGGGGGAATATTCAACTAAGGGGGAATTATATTGAATTGAATTGGTTGCATAAATTGTATGTTGAGATATAGCATCTATTTAGGGGGAATTCAATATGCATATCTTCCGTTGTTTGTCATTATCAAAAAGGGGGAAATTGTTGGAAATCATGTATATCTATGATATGTGCGCTTTGGTTGTATGAGCATGATTTTCAGGTATAGGTTTTGATGAATGACAAACAATGAAATCAAGTGTCAAACAACGATATAATATGACAATCAATCAAATGGCGATAAGCATGCTGAAGGCGGAATTGCATGAACGAGCCAAAGAGTTCAAGACCGAAGACCCAAGACGTAGGTCGTTTGGTAGAACCAATGTAAGGACAACGTTTAAGTTATCTTATCCTTTGGCTCAACATTAGGTCATCATAAACATGCATAAAATATTTTATTAAATCACATTTATCATAAACATGCATAAAATATTTTATTAAATCATATTTATCATAAACATGCATCTTTTTGTTAAAACAAAATGATGTTGAAGGTTTTAAACATGTCTTTTAAATCTGGGCCTCAATAATCGATTATTTGAATCCTACAATCGATTGTATTAAGACAGTGTGATCTGAAGTTTTTCAAAATAGCAAACAATCGATTGTCTACGTTTAACAATCGATTATTTTGAGACAGTGTGCAACCGAAGTTCTTAAACATCTAAACAGTCGATTGTACAATCGATTATATTCATAAACAATCGATTGTCATTTTCATACAATCGATTATATTCTGACCGTTCCCACAGAATCCTAAATTGATTTTTGAACTGTGAATACAATCGACTGTTTAGTCCATACAATCGATTGTTTAGCCTAAAATCAGGAATCTGTCTTTTTAACGTTGGTCAAACAATCGATTATCTACTCCAAACAATCGATTGTTTGAGCACAGAATCAGGGATTTTATTTATCAATTAATCAACGGTCAGCACCACTTTTTCACCTATAAAAAGAGGTCTTTTGAGCTGATTTTAAACACACAACTCCTCCATACATTGTTATACATATTGATCATATTCAAGCATCATTTTAGAGCTTTTGTTGAGCCATTTGATAGACAACTTTTTGTTGTTCATAGAGCTTATTGTGTATCTCTTTATCCACTCTATTGAGAGACTATTTGTTGTAAAAGAGAGTTGTTTGAGAAGAACATATCTTCTCATTTGTCGGGTTTGCTAAGTACCCAAAGTCTTAGTGGTTGAAGTCTTAAGGTGTGGTATCCTTGAGCAACTGTAACGGTTTGTTAAGCACCCGTAAGCTTGACGAAGATAGTGAAAATCTCGAGAGAGTCTCTCGGGGACTGGACTAGCCACAGGTTGTGGTGAACCAGGATACATCGGTGCGTTCGTTCTTTATTATTTACTTATCGCACTTTATTTCATTCCTGCAATTTTTAAATTCCGCTAGTTTACGCTATTTTTATTATAACGCTATTCACCCCCCTTCTAGCATTAAGCGTATATTCTAACAAAGCCTTGTGACAAGTATTGTTTTATAGATAAGAGTTTTTGATCACTAATAAAACAATTATCAAGTGATAGTACCACCTTAGCATATTATATTTAAATGGATATAATAAGCAAAGTATAAGTAAAAGAAAGCACAACGAATTCACTCAAACATCCAATATTAAACTTTTGAAGTAAAACAATAACACCCTTAGAAGTTCTAAAATAACACTTGCAAAAAATATTCTATATGTTCCACTTATCTTATTTAGAATCACATTCATTTTCTATGTCATTTCCTCCCTATACATTAGCTTCACCATCATTTAGAGAAGCTTGATAATGTATGTTTGTATCAATTACTATTCCATCAATACCACTTCTTACCCAATTATTATACTCATTAAGACACGACCATTTTCTAAAAGAGCTAAGTCAGTGGCATCACTCTACATTGATGATTCAAGATGCATACTATTTTCCTCCCCCATATTAAAAATGTCGCAAGGTTTATTTAACCTAGGGACAACCCATTCATGATCTTGAGGATCTTATATAAATATTACTTGTTGAGCTTGTTCTGCAAAAACAAAGGTCTCATGACGTTCTCGATCGCTAGAGTCTGCCACGTATGAGAAATTTATAAGGGTGAAACCCAAGTAATCTTCCTTAATTCCTCTACCTTTGGTTACATCAATCCAATCACACTTATAAAATACAACCTTAAATTTTTCATAGTAGTTTAACTCCACAATAAAATTCAATCTGCCATAATATGTGATATTTGCAGATTTTGGAGCATTGTCACTTGTTCTTACGTAACTTTCAATTGTTGAAATGACCAAAACACCACTATTTTGTGTCACCTTTAACTCTTCACTTTGTTTCGCTAGGAATTGATAGCCATTATTTTCATCGAACACATTAAATCTTTTGGCAATATAACTCGGCCCTCGTGCAAGGACTTTAACATCCATTAAGATGTTAGATGTAGCTTCCAACTTGTTTACCTAACCAACTAAAAGATACAACTATTAATTTGGATATATGGGCAATGACAATAATTATTGTAACCAATGAATTAGTCCTACTACTTGCTCTTTGAACCACTCATGGAATGTATCGAAATGTACACGGTCAAGTTGATGTTGTGTCAAATGACGCGTACGATATTCTCTTTTGATTTCAGCAATATGTTCCCTATTCACGTAACTCACATATATAAATTTTATTGTGAAATAAGTAATATAGATATATTAAATAATAGATATAACACTTACTTATTATAATTCTCAACGACTTCTAACTAGCTCGGACCTGAGGCCATAAGCTTTGTCTTATTTTCATCTCCTTCAAGTCTAATCGAGCCTCTAATTTGCCTTTATACCTTTTACCAAGATCCAATAATGTATAAATTATCTTATCACATACGTTCTATTCTATGTGCATCACATAAAAATTATGGCACACAAAGTTAAATTTCTAATAAGGAAGATAAACAAAATACTTCTCTTTTTCCATGTGTTTTTTATCACCCCATTTACCGCTTCACTTGACTGGCCAAGAGTAAATTTTATATATTAAACTTGATTCAACACTACTGTACCAGTTACTGGGCAAGGTGCAGATCTTGTTTCTTTACTCCCATCAAATGATTTTGCATAATTCCGATATTTGTGTCCTGACTACAAGAAGCGGTGATGCCCCATATAACAAAACTTTTTACCATGTTTAAGCCTTATAGATTGAGTGTTTATATTACAAGACATACATGCAAATCTACCGTAAGTGCACCATCAAGAGAGAGTACCTTATGCTGGAAAATCATGTATCGTCCACATGATAGCTGCTCGCATTTGGATTATATCCTTACTGAAGGCATCGTACGTTTCTACACCAACATCTCATAAGTCATTTAACTCTTGTATTAGAGATTGCAAAGATACATTATTGTTATTTCTAGACGTTTTTGGTCCACGAATGAGTAAGGACACAATGAAAAATTCTTGTTTCATGTACATCCGTGGTGGAAGATATATTGCATTATAATCACTGGCCATGTACTGTGAACAGTTAGCATTGTGCCAAATGGATTAAACCCATCAGAAGCTAATCCTAGGCGCACATTGCGAGGGTCTCCAGCAAATTCAGGATATTTATTATCAAAATTTTCGAAGCTTCAGAATCTGCAGGATGTCGTAGAAGTCCATAAACAATTTCTGTAGCCTTGGTTTTAAATTAAAATAACTTAGGACCTTGACGGGAATTTTTCTAGCATCATTTTTCCGTCTAGAAGCCCCACAAACTTTGCATTTATTGATATTCTTATTAGCAAACTCGTTCCTAAAAACAATGCAATTGTTGGGACATGCATGGATTTTTTCATACTTTAAGCCCAAGCCTTCAACTATCTTTTTGCTCTCATAGAAAGAAGGGGGGCAATTTTTCCCCTTCAGGAAACACATCCTTCAATAGTCCAAGCAAAGCATTAAAAGATTCACTTGACCATTTCAACATGCACTTTGTACGATACATATGCGCAAAAAGGACAGTTTGCTAAACGTCTTACATACTGGATATAGTTCTTCATTATCCTCCTTCATTAGCCGTTCAAACTTATCCACCTCTACATCAGGTTGATTTCCAGATGGATGAGCAATATTCTCTTGTAATTTATGATCTACGTCACCACTTTCTCTAAAGAACTATATAAAGCCTCCAAAGGCAGCATGTATCATTCATGTCATATCATCGCCCCATTTGTTTGAGCATTGCTTGGTGATCCCTTTGAAGGCTCACCATGATAAAACCAAGTATCATATAATCGCGTAATACCATTAATAACAAGATGATCATACACTGTAGCCCGATTAACATGATGGATAAGCACACACTTCATACAAGGACATAGAATTTGTTCCCCGTCTTGTTTTATAGAAAAGGCATGATTTATAAAATCTTCTACTCCATCCAAATAGTCCTTACTAACTCTATCTCAATGCATTTCATCTTTTATTTCTAGGATTGTCCATGATGTTCAAGCCATCCTTTTCTTTACTACACTTAATACAATAGCTAAAAATTCATTAGTAAATAGAGGGAATTATTCAAAATGTAGTAAAATAACCATCCTATTTGTATGTAAATCCATAACTCAAAGATTATTGCACAACAAACAATTTGGGATCAATGCAGGCATTGTTTTAAGTAGGCTAGTAATAGTAGGCCAACTATAGCATCAAATAGTAGTACTAGCCAGTAACAGATCAAGTCTGCTTATGTGCACATACATCAGACTTCAGGACAATCAATCATATGTTAAGCGTAGTCTATTCTGGTTACAGGACGCAATTTCATCTATTCTTCCCTCTTAAACTAGAAACTTACAGGTACTTTTACCGCTTGGTTGTCTCTATTTTCCTCAAGAATACTAAAAATATATGTTGACAATTATTCAGATCCAATACTAAGTCATAACAAGCACCACATTTCTAGCTGATACAAGTGGGACTAATATTTACATTACATGCATTTTTCATGTAAAGTAGTAGCATTTCGAAACCTCCTGCTCATTGTCCTAACACTGAATCACAAGCTCCACAAGAAACAACTCTCCATCCCTTAAAAGGCTCACCATGATAAGTAAATAGAAACTATATAGAGGAATACATCTTGACTAATGGTAGACTCAATGACAATATCAATATGTATTGGCGACACTTAAAAATTATGAACAATGTCGAGAATAACTGAAAAAGTACAGAGGAATTCATATATTGACTACTTGTAGATTCAATGAAAACATCAATATGTATTGGTGACATTTATAAATTTTCTGAATAATTCCAAGAATAGGAGAAAACAGAGGACCAAAAATATAAAACAGTCAAAGAACAGAGGAGGAATAAACACAATCATCGCACATCAATTAACAGCAATCGGATATCACAAAAGACTCGCATATGCAGAAAAAATATACTTTTGCAAAGCTGAAATTGCAAAAGTTGAAGGCACGAATTTGTACCTGGTAAGTAGATCGTTTTGTTAATAAATAGAAGAAATTGTAATCTAAATTCTGCAATAATCTTGAAACCTACTGGAAAAAAGAAGTGGGAAACGGATAAACCAGAGAATACTAACAACGACATAGAGCATAATCGAGTAGCAAAATCCTAACTCCACCATTAGTCACGTATGTTGGGTGAAAAAACAAAAAATACATGTGAAGAAGAGCAGTTATATGGGGAAGAAAATTGCCGGAGAAGTTCTATGCGGTTTATCTACCTGGAGACCCTGCAATTCTACGATTATGTTATTCTGCAATTCTGGCAGGGGAAGTTTGATGACCCAAAGGGTCATCACCACAATTCTCCCTTTTTTTTGTGCATCCGAGGCCTTGAAAACCTCTTATTTGGTCACCCTGATTTGCGTGTGCAGTCCAGGCGCGAAATCGGAAAATGTTTATGTGGAAATACTTGAATTCTTTGTTAAAAGCTATGAATTTATATAATAATATTGCTATAATTGACTTTGGTGATCATTTTGTGTAAACGGACCAAGACCCATGATGCGACGATCCCGGAGGGTCCATAGAAAAATATAGGACCCATGCGTATTCCCAGAAATAAAATCCGAGGTCCCAGGCCCTAGTACAGAATTTTTGAAAGAAATTATTTACCTAAAAATGATATGAAAAATCTAAATGAAAATGAGTTAGAAAGTGATGGTATAGGGATTGTATTTTGGTTTCGACACCCGGTACAAGTCCTAAATGAGCGTTAAGCGCTATATGTAAAGTTTGGTTGAAAACGGACGTCATTTGACGAGTTTCAAAGTAAAAATGGGAAATTTGGAAGCTATGAACTTTGAAATAAAAATTATGAGTTTTGGAGATATATTCTTTTATTTTGATGTTATTTTAGCGATTTGATCACTTGAGCAAGTTCGTAGGAGGTTGATAAGTTAGTATGTGTGCTGGGTTGGGAGTCCCGAGTGCTCGGGAGTGATTTTGGGGGGTGGTTCGGGATGTTTCTACCCAGAAAACATCAGATTTTCTGCAAATTTTGCACAGAGAAATCCTTCTACGCGATCGCGGCCACAACCACGCGATCGCACTGCTTTGGCTCGTAGCTCTACACGATCGCATCTTCGTTCATGCAACCGCGTAGCTTCGAGCTTCCCCCTTCTCCGCGTTCGCATACTAGCCCACGCGATCGCCTAGGCCAATATAACCCTCTGAGATTATTCCTTTACGCGATCGCAACAATCCTCACGCGATCGCGTAGCTCTCTGACTTACCTCACAGCGATCGCGTCCCCATTCCCGCTATCGCGAAGGGCATTTTGCCCAACGAATTTTTAAGTTTAAAATCAGAATGATGCACAGAATATTTTCCAATTTTTCACACGAACTCCTTCCTAAATTCCTCCATTGAAGAGTCTCAAGCTTCCCTTCCTCCATAATGCTTGGGGTAAGTAATCTTATCATCGTTTCTTCACTTTCATCATATAATCACTGAAATCCTAGTCTAACAACTTGAAATCAAAGTAGGAATTAGGGCTTTTGGGAATAGTTAGGTTATTGAGATTGTTGGGTAATTCAACCTCAATTTGGGGTGGAATCTTAAAAAAAATTACACTTTTGAACTCATGGGGTTATGGGTGATTGGGTATTAGTCCGGGCCTCGAGTTTGGACCTGTAGGCCCGGTGTCAGATTTTAGTATTTTTGGAAGCATGATAGGAAATTCATTTCTAGGCTACGAAATTGTATTTTTAAGCTGTTATTGATAATATGAACCAATTATGACTAGATATCGTGGATTCGGAGTCGGATTCTAGAGGAAAAGCGGTGCTAGAGGCTTGATTGCTATTTTTCAGACTGAGGTAAGTGTTTGATCTAACTTTGGCTTTAGGGAATAAGATTAGGAAAATATTTTTTATGTGCTATGTGAAGTGGGTGTATAGGTATGGTGACGATTACCTATGCACCCGAGTAAAGCATAACCATGAGTCGTAATTGCTTTTAAATTCAAAAGAGGTGAAACAATTGAGTTAATTACTTGTTATAGAATTAGGAAGTGATAGTTGCGAAGAAAATGAGTTAAAGAAAGACGTGTTGTACTTTTCCCTTACCGGGACTTGTTGTCAAATTATTTTCCCTTGCCGGGACTTATTATTAAAATGTTCTCCCTTGCCGGGATGAGTAATCTTGTTGTATATTCCATTCCCTGCTTGGTTGTGACCGTTGATTGGGTGAGGAAGAGAGATTGTGCATGAAGTGTCTTTCCGTGCCCTGTTTTGATAATTATGCACGAAGGTGTTTTCGTGCCATGTTTCTCGATTACTTGAGCACGAAGGGTCATTCCGCGCCTTGATGTGAGAGTTATGTGAGAAAAGCACGAAGGATGATGCCGTGCAATATATTTTGACATTTTTGGTAAGGGAAGCACGAAGGGAAATTCCGTGCACTATATTTGACAGTTTTGGTGAGGATTGAGATTAAAAGCACGAAGGTTGGTGCCATGCAGTTGTTGATTTATTTGCTCTCTTTATTTGATGTTAATTATTCAGTCTCCATTTCTATGTTTGTTGGCCTTATAATTGAATTGTTACACCTAATAGCATGTCCCCTCCCCATTATTTGTTTAAATTTTGTTATCTCTTCGATATTGCACATATATCTGTACAGGTTGATTGTGGTAGGTCCGGTCTAGCCTCGGCACTACTTTGCCGGGGTTAGGCCAGGCACTTACCATCACATGGGGTCAGTTGTGCATATTCTACACTTTGTGCTCTTTGCGCAGATACATGATTCGATCGGCAGAAGCAGCAGCGGTGCATGTGTTTGCATTTTTACAGGGTTCGATCGGCATTAGCAGCAGCGGTGCATGTTTGCATTCTGATCCGGGAGACACCGAGGTAACTTGCAGGCATCCGCGGGCCCGGCATCTTCCCTATCCTTACCTTTTCCTGTTGTCCCATGCATTTTGAACAAACAATTATATGTATTTCCTTTCAGACGGATGTTTTTAGCACTCCTTAGTAGTCCGTGAGTGGTGACACCAGATATTGGGTAGAGACATGTTACAAACTTCAGCACTTTATTATTATTTTCGTTAAATGCCTTCCGCATATTTTAATTATTTGTTTCAGTTATTGTACTATTTGGATTAAGCTTGTGGAATGTTTAAAAAGGGTTGGCTGGCCTTGCTCCGACAATGGGCGCAATAACGACTCCCGATGGTGTCGTGACAGGAAGAACAACCGTTATCCAGTTTAATGAAGCGATCAAAACTCGCCCAGACCTATATGTAGACTCTGTAAACTTTTTCCAGTTCAATAAAGGAAAACCGAAGAGATTCGTATCCTATTCGATGAAGGAAAATCGTATCTGGTTAAATGAAGGAATAGGTTTTCCTATTTTTTCTAATTGGAGGGAATCGATTAATTTTTGTGCAAAATATTTGGAGGGAAAGATTTGTTTTGGGTAGGGAGGGAATGTTTATAAAAAAAAGGTTATTAATTGTGGTTTACTATGCACGGTTAGTACATTAATAGTTTTTTATGGAAAATCTTTTAATTGCCGGTAAAAGGTTAATTTTTAGTGGCTAGTGGTCATTTGCCGCATATATTTTAGCTTAGAGAATATATTAGCGAGAATTGACTTATTGCTGCTAAATAATTGCCGGCAAATGCCCTTTTTGTAGTAGTTAGGGGATATTAATAGTATAGGGTAAATAATTGAGACTAATAAAATATACTTAATTGGAAAAAGGGTTCAGCAGGGGTACAACATCACAATAAATAAAGGAGCTGAATCAATCAAACTAGTAGAATTAGGCCATATAAATAGAGAATAATGAACAAGAGTACCAGACATACAAGGCCAACTATATTGACAAAAGAAGCAAAATAAACATACAGTAGTAGTAGAAGTAGGCTTGGCTCAGTAATAAAATAAATTATTTTGAAGCATGGTAGTTAGCAAGGTCATGTAATCACATATAACCAAAAGTGTAGAAAATAGTCTAACACATATCAACACGTAGAGGAGATCAACAAACGGAACAAGAAAAGTCTTTAAACTCATAGCAATAAGTGAAAGAAAAAACAGTTTATGTGGAAATAAGGTTTTAACAAAGCTGAGTTAAAAAGGTAAGAACTTTAGAATCAGTCAAGTTAAATAAATAAAAGGATTTAAACATAAAGAACTCGATCAAAACCAGTATGGATACAAGATAAACAAAGACAGTTCAAAAACTCGGACTAAACGAAACTACTTAGGTTGTTAAACACGATGAATAGGTAGAAGAGGAACATGAACAAACCGGTTAAACATAATGCAATCATAAAATAACACTGAAAATCGAAGAAGAGATCTTTTAAAAAAGTTAAACAAGCCCTAATCATTGAAAACGAAGAGTCACTTTGAAAGAAAATGGAAGAACCTTTGAGAAAACACCAAGAAGTTCATAACAAGCACAACCCTGAGATATATCTAAAAGAAGATCAGAAAGCTCTTAAAGCAAGGGTTTCAGAGAACCTAAAAAAAGTGAAAAAGACTTTGAAAATTTACCGATCTAGCCAGAAAAGCCATGGATCTGACTCAGACGGCCATGGATAGCCAAAAAAAGACCAGATTTAGAAATTGAGCAAGGATCAGACCAGATCTCTTCAAGATCTGTCCATGGAATCACAAAAGTGGGCCACTCAGGGGCGTAGAAGATTGGTGTACATCTCAAACAATCATGGAAGTTCATGAATTGGGTGGGGATTGAAAGGGATTAGGATGGATTAGGGTGGCGGCAGCTAAGATTTAGGTGAGGTTGCAGAGAGAGTTTGAGAGAAAAGGGAATCAAGGGCGGCAGGTTTGTTGAAATGAAATAGGTGAAGGGGGTTATTTGGGTTTAAAATGGTAAGGGTGATAGGGACTGTTGATCCGGGAGATCAATGGTTGAGATTAGAGAGGTTATGTGGGTCGTTTGGGTTTAAAAAAGGGCTTGGGCTTGGTCCGGTGGGTATAATTGGGTTGGGCTCGGTATCAAATTAAAATTGGGTTGGAGGAATTGGTGTCTAATTTGGGCTATTATTGAAATACAATTTTTGCTACAATTTAAATAGCCATTTTTTTCCTTTTAGTTTATAAAGAAATAAAAAATAGTTTTTGAATATAAATTGAAAATACTAATATAATTTATAACACATAATTAACAAATTTAAAACACAAGACTCGGTTTTATGAATATAAAACACAATTAAACATTAAAATAGCTGATATTGCAATTATGTGCAATTTAGCTTCAAAATACTAAATAAAATATAAAAATATGTAAATATTACCTTAGCCATATTTTCGCATAAATATAAAAATATAATAAATGAATTATCAAGAAAATGACTTTGGAAATAATTATTGAGATTTTATGGATAAAAAGGGGGGCGGTGATAAATTAGTTTTAACCTTTAAAAATTTAGGGAAAATAATATAACCCTTGGACATGATTATATATGTTTACATATTCTTTTGAAGGTATTATCCTGTTGAAAATATATAGGGAAAAATTGGATATCAACCGTTGCCCCTCTTTACCCGGAAAATATGAAAGAGTTGTCGGATAAAGATATGATGGCCAATTTTGACCGAGCAAAATGGTTTGAAGAAGATTTAGATCACATCGTGGCTTCTAAGCTGCCTACATATCCCTAATTTTACAAGAATCTGACCGTATGTAGTTCAGGATTTACCTTCAGAGTATGCCGATCCAGATACTTCAAGGAAGGTTGCAATAATTAGGGTCGGGAATGGTTAAGTTTGATAAGGCTGTGGTCACTGGAGCGGGAACGCTCTTGCCAGGATGGCCAATGCTCGCCATCTTATCTGCAAATAAGCAATACGAGCATATACTGTGCATAAATTTAAACATGATGCAAATTCCCGTTGGACCATGAATGCTGTCTTCAGAAGGTTAGGAATGGACCATAATGACGTCTTTGAATGAGTTGGCGATATTTCAGCCCATGAAAGATGCAGTAGTATGAAGGGGACAAGACATATCATAGTCTTGTGAATTGAAGGGAAGAGCTTAGCCCGTAAGAAAAGGAAAATAAACAATGTTTGAGATAGTGCTTAGTTTCAAAGAAATATGGGAGGCAGAGCTTATCCTCGGATGGCAGAGTGATACCTTATGGAAAAATGCGAATGCAGATGGTGGTAGAGCTTAACCTCGGAAGGACGAATGGTAGCCTTATGCAGATTGGACGGAATAATAGTAGCCTTATGCAATGCAGATGAAGATGGAGACAACATTTAGTCTTGGAAGGTAGAATGGTAGCTTTATGCAGGTTGGAAGGCATAATAGTAGACTTATGCATTATGGATGTCGATGGAGACAACGTTTAGTCTCGGAAGGCAGAATGGTATCCGTATGCAGGTTGGAAGGTAGAATGGTAACCTTATGCAATGCAGATGCAGATGTAGACAATGTTTAGTCTAGGAAGGAAGAATGTTAGCTTTATGTAATACAGATGTGGAAGGAAGTAGAGTATAACATCAGAAGGTAGAATGGTATCCTTATGCAAGAAAGATAGATGAA
This sequence comes from Nicotiana benthamiana, assembly GCA_034376525.1. Lineage (NCBI taxonomy): Eukaryota > Viridiplantae > Streptophyta > Magnoliopsida > Solanales > Solanaceae > Nicotiana > Nicotiana benthamiana. The sequence continues at coordinate 127,550,812 of CM067338.1, read as the reverse complement.
GACAGAGACAACATTTAGTGTTGAAAGGAAGAATGTTAGCCTTATGCAATGCAGATGATGATGGAGATGTTAGAAACCACGCTTAACGCTAGAGGGGGGGTGAATAGCGTTTTAATGAAATTTAGCGTTTTCTTGCGGAATTTAAATTTTACAGGAAGTAAATAAGTGCAATAAAAATAACTTACACAAGGATATATCCTGGTTGGCCACAACAGTGGTTAGTCCAGTCCCCGAGAGACTCTCTCGAGATTTTCTACTAACTTGTTAAGCTTACGGGTGCTTAACAAACCTTTACAGTTGCTCGGAGATACAATCTCAAAGACTTCACTTGCTCGGAGGTTCCTCACCTCAAAGACTTCACTTGCTCGGGGATACAATCCCAAAGACTTCACTTGCTCGGGGATACAATCCCAAAGACTTCAACAGAGGAAGCACAAGTTCCTCAACACAAGAGAATCAAAATTCTCTTACAAGTATTTGAAATACTTGAACACTCACTTAACAAAGGTACTCCTTGATGAGTAGATATGAGTAAAATAATACGCTCAAGATCACAACAACTTTGAACAATAATATGGCTCTCAAAAGCTTTATGAAATGAGTAGAAAATGATGAACAATTGAATGAAAGCTTAAAGCAATGTAATGATCAGTTAGTGTATGTTGTTGTGTTAAAAACACTGAGTTGAAGCTGTATTTATAGGTGCAAAACTTGGTCTTACCGTTGTCTAATTGCCAATTAAGAATTGCTGAATTTACTCAGTGACAATCGATTGTCAAGACCGAACAATCGATTATCTGCCAGTCAGATAAAAAATCAATCCCAGATTTTACGCTTCATAACCGATTACTTACAATCCATAATCGATTACTGGCAAAATTCAAAAACAGATAATCGATTATACCAAATCCATAATCGATTACATTGGCAACGTTCTAAAAATCATTTCCGGATTTTAAGCAAAACATCGATTATATAAAATCTATAATCGATTAATTCAGCAACGTTCTAAAAATTATTTCCAGATTTTAAGCAAAACATCGATTATATGAAAACCAATAATCGATTACTTTGAGGTATTTGAAAATCATTTGACAACGGTCAGCTTCAACAATCGATTGTCCTTTGCAACAATCGATTACTTGTTATTTTCTGAAAGTCATGAAACTTACTGTCTCAGTGATAATCGATTATCTAAAGCCATAATCGATTACTTGTTATTTTCTGAAAATCATAAAACTTACTATCTCTGTGATAATCGATTATCTAAAGACATAATCGATTACTTAATTAAATTTAAAATCACTGGAAGACATTGTCTCAACATAATCGATCACCATTAGTTCATAATCGATTATTTTGAGTATTTGAAAAACTTTACCTCAACAACAATCGATTGGCATTTGATCACAATCGATTATCATGCAGATTTGGAAAAACCTGTTCACTGTCTTACTCACAATCGATTACCATTAATTCATAATCGATTGTTATGCAGTCTTGGCTCAGAAACAATCGATTATCATAAGTTCATAATCGATTATTTTAGCCCAGATTTTTGAGGCATGTTTAGAAAACATTTTGTCTAATGTAAATATGCATCATTTGAAATTATTTGATACAGAAATAAGTATGCATGATTTTGGAAAATAGTTTTATGAGAGAAGCCATGTTATGGAGTCAAGTTATAGGATCAAGATCACATTTAAGAATAACTTAATAATAACAATTAAAAAATAACGTCTTGAGCTTCAATCTCAACATTTGTGCTCTTGTACTTGAACTCCGTCATATATCAATTTGTGCTTTGTTTGTCATTCATCAAAACCTACAAAAGAATACACGTTTAGTATATCGCATTGAGAACGTGTTTCCAACAATTTCCCCCTTTTTGATAATGGCAAACATTAAGCGGGATATGCAATTTTGACAAATAATATTGACAATTCAAGACAAGTAACAAGTACGCATATTTGTTCTTGTTCCCCCTCAATTTAAGAATTCCCCCTCAATTTAAGCTTATAAGCAATTAAGCAATTTAGAGGTGGTGCATACCCGTTATCCCGTTATCTTCCCCCTTTTGCCATTAGCAAAAAAAATAGTAAGGAAAGATACACAAAGACGAAATAAAACAAAGTTTATTTATTGAAAATTAGAAAGGTGACATTCGATTATTGATACGGGATAATCGATTATATGTCCGATGATTTGCGGTTTGCCCAAATAAAATTTTCTTTTTCTGTAGGGCGATACCTGCAAAAAGAAGTTAGACGCCTCCGACGCTCAAGTTAGAAATGTGTAGGAGAAGAAATGCAATGCATGACTTAGATCAATGTGGAGTCAAGGATCCCGAGTTCATTGCGAATTCGGAAGAAGGACTCTTTATCCAAAGGCTTTGTAAAGATGTCTGCCAATTTGCTTTTAGTTTCAACAAATTCAATTTCGACATCGCCTTTGAGAACGTGATCTCTAATAAAATGATGTCTAACTTCAATGTGTTTTGTTCGCGAATGAAGAACGGGGTTCTTCGTCAAGCATATGGCACTAGTGTTATCACATCTAAGAGGAATGTGATCAAGTCTTAGGCCATAGTCCAAGAGTTGTTGTTTCATCCATAGAATTTGAGCACAACAACTCCCCGCGGCTACATATTCAGCCTCGGTTGTGGACAACGCAACACTTACTTGTTTCTTGCTAAACCAAGAAACGAGAGAGCTACCGAGCAAATGGCAAGTGCCACTAGTGCTCTTGCGGTCCAATTTGCATCCAGCAAAATCAGAATCGGAATAGCCAATGAGTTGGCATGAAGAGCCTTTGGGGTACCATAGACCCACATTTGAGGTACCAACAAGATACCGTAAAATTCGTTTTACTGCCGAAAAGTGAGACTCCTTCGGACATGATTGATAACGAGCGCATAAGCACACGCTAAACATGATGTCCGGACGACTAGCAGTAAGATAAAGTAGAGAGCCAATCATACCTCGATACTTTTTGGTGTCGACTTCCTTATCTTTTTCATCTTTGTCTAGATGATCGGATGTGCTCATGGGAGTTGCCATTTCTTTTGCATTGTTCATATCAAAGCGTTTAAGCAATTCTTTGCAATATTTGGCTTGGCAAATGAATGTACCTTCCTTCATTTGTTTTACTTGTAGTCCCAAAAAGAAGGTTAATTCGCCCATCATAGACATCTCAAATTCGCTAGTCATTAGATTGGAAAATTCCTTGCATAAAGCATTGTTAGTGGCACCAAATATAATGTCATCTACATATATTTGAACTAATAAAATATCATTGTTTTTGTGTTTGACAAAGAGAGTTGTGTCAACTTTTCCCCTAATGAAATCATTTTTCAAAAGAAATTTACTCAACCTATCATACCAAGCTCGGGGAGCTTGTTTTAAACCATAGAGAGCCTTTTTGAGTTTGAAAATATGATCGGGATATTTAAAGTTTTCAAAACCAGGGGGTTGTTTGACATAAACTTCTTCTTCAATAAAACCATTTAAAAACGCACTTTTCACATCCATTTGATATAAGACAAAATTCATAGAGGAAAGCGAAAGCAAGCAATAAGCGAATAGCTTCTAATCTAGCTACTGGAGCATAAGTCTCCTCATAATCAATACCTTCTTCTTGATTGTAGCCTTGAGCCACAAGCCTAGCTTTGTTTCTAGTGATTATACCATTTTCATCTAGTTTGTTGCGAAAAACCCATTTCGTACCAACTATGGTATGATCTTCGGGTCTTGGCACCAAATCCCAAACGTCATTTCGTTCGAATTGGTTAAGCTCCTCTTGCATTGCCAAGGTCCAAAATTCATCCCCAATTGCTTCAGAGATGGTTTTGGGTTCAATTTGAGAAACAAAAGCAGTAAGTTCTAAGGTGTTTTTAAGGGAGTTTCGAGTACTTACCTTTCCTCCAATATAGCCGATTACTTGATCAAGAGGGTGATCTTTGATCGTCCTCCATTCCTTTTGTTCTTTTGTTTCACTTTCCAATTGTGGAGCTTCTTCCGTTGATTGTTCTATAATTTCATCATTGTTTTCCTTTGGCGGTTCTTCATGTATTTTGTTTTTCAAATTACTCAAGATATCTGCAAGATCAAAACCACAATCCTTTCTCGCCAAGCGAGCATTATCTTCGGAAAACACAACATGTGGGGATTCCTCCACAATTTGTGTTCTTTTGTTAAAGACCCTATATGCTTTACTACGTGAGGAGTAACCAATAAAAATAGCTTCATCCGATTTTGCATCAAATTTACCTAATTGGTCTTTGCCGTTATTATGAACAAAACATTTACAACCAAAAACACGTAAGTGGGAAATATTGGGTTTTCTACCCTTATACAGTTCTTATGGAGTTTTCAAGAGTATCGGCCGAATTGCTACTCTATTTAAAACATAGCAAGCGGTACTCACGGCGTCCGCCCAAAAGTGTTTGGGAATCTTAGCTTCGTCGAGCATGGTTCTTGCCATCTCTTCGAGACACCTATTTTTCCTTTCCACCACCCCATTTTGTTGTGGTGTACATGGAGCGGCAAAGGTATGCTCGATTCCGAGTTCGTCACAAAAATCCGCAAAGAGATTGTGATCAAACTCTCCCCCATGATCACTTCTAATTGAAGTGACGGTAGATTCCTTTTCGTTTTGAACACGTTTAAGAAAATACTTGAAATTTTGAAAAGCATCGCTTTTATTTGCAAGAAATAGCGTCCATGTGAATCTAGAAAAGTCATCAACAATTACAAAAGCATATTTATTTCTACCTAGACTTTCAATACGAGAAGGTCCAAGTAAATCCATATGAAGTAATTGTAAAGGTCTAGAAGTTGAAACAATATTTTTGGATTTAAAAGATGCTTTGGTTTGCTTCCCTTTTTGACAAGAATCACACATAGAATCATTTTCAAACTTTAAATTGGGAAGACCAACTACTAAGTTTTGAGAAAGCAATTTATTTAAAAGATGCATGTTCATGTGTGCTAATCTACGATGCCACAACCAAGTATTATCCTCTTTGCTCATTAAGCAATCAACATATTCGGGAGAGGAGTTTGCAAGATCAACCATATAGATATTATCAATTCTAAAACCACGAAGTATGATCTTGAAGTCACTACGTCTAAACACAAGACATTCATCCGAATCAAATAGAGCAAGATTTCCCTTGTCACATAATTGGCTTATGCTCAAGAGATTATGCTTCAACCCTTTCACAAGCAATATATGTTTAATAGAGGAGTTTTCGTCCTTACCAACCGATCCGATGCCGATTATTTTTCCTTTATTGTTGTCGCCGAAAATGACGTTTCCTCCTTCTTTGTGCTCTAGTTGAAGGAATTTGGATTCATCTCCCGTCATATGTTTGGAGCATCCACTATCAAGGTACCATAGTACACTTGATCCCTTCAAGCACACCTACAAAACAATTTAATATTCTTTAGGTACCCATGCCATCTTGGGTCCTTGGGGGTTAGACAAATAATGATTATAGTCATACGAGAAGTCTCTATGCTTTGCGAAACATATCGGTGCAATGTGACCTATACGATTGCAGTAATGACATGTTGCGTTCGGATTGTGCCTGTGTCTAGGTGGAGCAAAATACGTTCTGGGTGATCTATAGTCATTCCTAGATGCGTTGAAATTTCTAGAATCATTTCTAGGTTGTCTAGGGTGATTTATCCTAGATTCGTTAACAATCATCCTAGAATTCTTTCTAGGTGATCTAAAGTGGTTAATTCTAGACTCATTGTACCAATTTCTAGAATTGTATCTAGGTGTTCTAGAATTATTAACCCTAGACTTGTTTTCATACATCCTAGCGTAGTGTCTAGGTGGTCTAAAGGAATTTGTCCTAGACTCGTTTACAGCCCTAGAGTTATTTCTAGGTGGAGCAGTAGGATTTCTATTGTAATTTCTGTTTTTATGCCATTGATTATTCTTAGACGTTTCCTTTTCTTCAATAACCTTAGGAGCGTCTACACTATGTGATTCTAAGGTTTTCCTAAGTTCTGCGTTTTCTAACTTCAAAGAGTCGCAGGAAGTACACGTAGAGCATTTACCAATATAAGAAGCTTCATGCATAGTCTTAATGACTTGTCTAAGCTCTACACTATCATTTTGAAAAAATTGATTTTCTTTTACAAGATTCTCGTTATCACGAGACAGATTTTCAAAATCCTTTTGTTTTAAAGAGAATTGATTTTCGAAATCTTTTTCTTTCAATAAAAAGCGTTCTTCAAAATCCTTTTCTTTTAAAGAGAGATTTTTCTGGAAATCTATTTCTTGCTGGGAAAGTGATTTCTTCAAATCTCTAATCATTTTAACAGCATTTTCATATTTACCAAACATATCTTCATAGGCATTTTGAAGTTCTTCAAACGAGAGAGAGTTAGAAGTGCTTACCTCTTTTTCTTTGTCGTCGGCCATCAGGCACCTGATATTTGATTCATCATTTGAGCATTTTTCCACTTGAGATGTTCTTTCATGAATTTCTTCAAGCTTATCCCACATTTCCTTAGCAGTTTTGTAGTGGGAGATTTTTCTCCAGATTTCCTGGTTCAAGGATTTATACAACATATTTATCGCATTTGTGTTGTATTCACTTACCTTGGCTTTTCCAACTTTTGTCGTCATTTGATTTCCATGCTTGATGATTTGCCATAGATAGAGGTCGTTTGCAAGCGTAAAAACTCTCATTCGATCTTTCCAAACTGAGTAGTTGTTTTCACCCAATTTTGGAGGCGACGTGTTGCATTCACCTTCACCTATTCCTACAAAAAAGTCACGAGTAGAAGCCATGTATGGTTCTCTCAAACTGTTAAGTTTTTCAGAGAGTTGGGCTCTGATACCAATTGTTAGAAACCACGCTTAACGCTAGAGGGGGGGGGGGGGGTGAATAGCGTTTTAATGAAATTTAGCGTTTTCTTGCGGAATTTAAATTTTACAGGAAGTAAATAAGTGCAATAAAAATAACTTACACAAGGATATATCCTGGTTGGCCACAACAGTGGTTAGTCCAGTCCCCGAGAGACTCTCTCGAGATTTTCTACTAACTTGTTAAGCTTACGGGTGCTTAACAAACCTTTACAGTTGCTCGGAGATACAATCTCAAAGACTTCACTTGCTCGGAGGTTCCTCACCTCAAAGACTTCACTTGCTCAGGGATACAATCCCAAAGACTTCACTTGCTCGGGGATACAATCCCAAAGACTTCACTTGCTCGGGGATACAATCCCAAAGACTTCAACAGAGGAAGCACAAGTTCCTCAACACAAGAGAATCAAAATTCTCTTACAAGTATTTGAAATACTTGAACACTCACTTAACAAAGGTACTCCTTGATGAGTAGATATGAGTAAAATAATACGCTCAAGATCACAACAACTTTGAACAATAATATGGCTCTCAAAAGCTTTATGAAATGAGTAGAAAATGATGAACAATTGAATGAAAGCTTAAAGCAATGTAATGATCAGTTAGTGTATGTTGTTGTGTTAAAAACACTGAGTTGAAGCTGTATTTATAGGTGCAAAACTTGGTCTTACCGTTGTCTAATTGCCAATTAAGAATTGCTGAATTTACTCAGTGACAATCGATTGTCAAGACCGAACAATCGATTATCTGCCAGTCAGATCAAAAATCAATCCCAGATTTTACGCTTCATAATCGATCACTTACAATCCATAACCGATTACTGGCAAAATTCAAAAACAGATAATCGATTATACCAAATCCATAATCGATTACATTGGCAACGTTCTAAAAATCATTTCCGGATTTTAAGCAAAACATCGATTATATAAAATCTATAATCGATTACTTCAGCAACGTTCTAAAAATCATTTACAGATTTTAAGCAAAACATCGATTATATGAAAACCAATAATCGATTACTTTGAGGTATTTGAAAATCATTTGACAACAGTCAGCTTCAACAATCGATTGTCCTTTGCAACAATCGATTACTTGTTATTTTCTGAAAATCATGAAACTTACTGTCTCAGTGATAATCGATTATCTAAAGCCATAATCGATTACTTGTTATTTTCTGAAAATCATAAAACTTACTATCTCTGTGATAATCGATTATCTAAAGACATAATCGATTACTTAATTAAATTTAAAATCACTGGAAGACATTGTCTCAACATAATCGATCACCATTAGTTCATAATCGATTATTTTGAGTATTTGAAAAACTTTACCTCAACAACAATCGATTGGCATTTGATCACAATCGATTATCATGCAGATTTGGAAAAACCTGTTCACTGTCTTACTCACAATCGATTACCATTAATTCATAATCGATTGTTATGCAGTCTTGGCTCAGAAACAATCGATTATCATAAGTTCATAATCGATTATTTTAGCCCAGATTTTTGAGGCATGTTTAGAAAACATTTTGTCTAATGTAAATATGCATCATTTGAAATTATTTGATACAGAAATAAGTATGCATGATTTTGGAAAATAGTTTTATGAGAGAAGCCATGTTATGGAGTCAAGTTATAGGATCAAGATCACATTTAAGAATAACTTAATAATAACAATTAAAAAATAACGTCTTGAGCTTCAATCTCAACATTTGTGCTCTTGTACTTGAACTCCGTCATATATCAATTTGTGCTTTGTTTGTCATTCATCAAAACCTACAAAAGAATACACGTTTAGTATATCGCATTGAGAACGTGTTTCCAACAGGAGACATCTTTTAGTCTCGGAAGGTAGAATGTTCCCTGCAATGCAGATGCAGATGGAGACATCATTTAGTCTCGGAAGGCAGAAAGGTAGCCTTATGCTATGCAGATGCAAATGGAAATAGAATTTAGTCTCGGATGACAGAATTTTAGCCATATGCAAATTAGAAGGCAGAATAATAGCGTTATGCAAGAAAATAACAGATGATAGTAGAGTTTTCTTAGCTGATAGCAGATTGCAGCATTGTGATTACTGGGAGCATTCTGAATACGGAGCATCACTGGTCTGTACTGATAGAAAATGTTGGTAAGTGCAGTAGTTTGGAAAGTCGTACTTTTGGGCGTACATTATATTTAATGATTTTGCAATCCTAGAGCATGCATCAAAAGAAAAATCGTGAGTTTTGTAAAGGGGCAGGTTAGTTCGTATACTTGCTGGCTTTGCTTGAACTGCTTGGTTTTGATCAAGCGATACTGTATCTATTATTAGGGTAGCATTGCTAAACATAAGAATTTTCAATATTAACCATCCATGATTTTGTAAAAATATAACATGAGTGTATAATTTAAAATAATAATTTTTTAGATGAACCGTAGACTTTGACGTAGTTTGAGACATTGCAACCTCTAATGCTAAGGCAATTTTGAGGGACCCTCTCCAAATTCCGTTCCAGTTTGATGGGTTGACATTTGTGACTATTGCTTGTGCCATGATCGACTGAAGGTACTTCGGAATTTTGAGGGTCCTTCTTAAAATTCTGGCCAGATTCCAATTGCGTGGGGAAATGGAATTTTTATTGAATTGTGAGTTAACCCATAGGGCTGCCTATATATCTTCTCTAATATTGGAATCGGTTCAGGCATAATTCAATTTATATCATATAAGGAAAGCATAAAGATTATACATAGTAACTCTTGACTGCTTCTGAATTAATCGAATTCGGCCTAACTTCTCCATCTATTTCTGCAAGTATGAGGGTTCCTCCTATTAGAACCCGGTAAACCATGTATGGACCTGCCAGCTGGGAGAGAACTTTCCTTTGGCTTCATCTTGATATGGAAAAAGTTTCTGTAATGCCAACTGCCCTGGTGTGAATTGTCTCGGTTTGACTCTCTTGTTAAAGGCTCTGGACATTCTGTTCTGATAGAGTTGGCCATGGCATAAGCATTCATTGTCTTTCTATCTATAAGGGCTAGATGCTCAAAATGACTTTTTACCCACTCTGTGTCATCGACCTTATCTTCCTTTATCATCCTTCGGGAAGGAATTTCTACCTCCGTAGGAATGATAACCTCTATGCTGTAAACAATCGAATAGGGGGTTGCCCAGTTGATGTGGGGACTATGGTGCGATACCCCAATAGAGAAAATGATAAATTCTCGTGCCACTATTTATACTTTTCTATCTGTTTCCTCAATATCTTCTTAGATATTCTTGTTGGCGGCTTCTACCTTGATTTTAACACTCATAGCGAGTTTGAACTTTCTAAGCTTTTGTTTTACCGGTAGACATGTTGGATCGGTTGGTAGTTTGTGATCTAGAATAGACGTGCTCAGAGCAGTCATGTCATCATACGATTAGGCGAATATGTCCTCGTATTCCTTTAGAAATTCCGTGTATTCTTTCTTTCTTGATGGTGATAGGTGAATGCTGATTCGTGTTTCCTTGACGTTTTTTGCAACTCCCAAGTTGACAATTTCAGTATCGTCCAGGCTGGACTTAGGTTTGTTATCAAAGTTCTCAACTTCTTTGACAATCTCGTCAGGCATGTCATCTTCCTCTGAATCAATGTCTGTTTGTTGCGTTATCTCATTACATGTTACAGTCATTGGTTGATCAACATAAATAATAATAATGTTGTATTGGTAAAGCAGGGAAAGAAAATGATAGTAATAAATATTAATTCATATGAAAAAAACTAGAAATGCTTTTGATAAATTGAAAAACTGCTTTGAACATCAAACATCTTATTGCGGGAAAATTGCGAAAAGAAAATCATTTGGTAAATAAAATAGCGAATAGTGTTTGTTTTAGCCTTTCTACCTTGAAGCTCGTAAGGCTTCGGTTGTCCTGATTGTCCAATTATTGAGATATGCCCATCTGCTTACAACCTGTATGCAAGCGCCTTCCCCTCCCTCCTACACGAGAATAACACAACAGTCCATATTATTGTCTTCTAGGAACAAGTTCTTTGTTATTGCAAGTGCTTCTTCTTCATCTTACCCATAAATAACATCAATCTGTTGGAAATCTGATCTAGATGTTGTATTCATTGCTCCAGTGGATACCAAAGACCCCGCTATGGTAGAGACCGGTTGTTGAGTTCTTCCTAATGTTAATCATATCCCAAAATGAATGTAGTGCAATGTTTCTTGAGTTTTATGGGTTGAGAAATTCCTTGAATGATTTTGCCGAGCCCTTTGCTAGGTTCTTACCCATTACAATTCAGTATACTCTCGATTTTCTTATCCACCACTTGTGTTTATCAGAGGAATTGACGTGTTCAATGTGATTGTAAGATTCTCCACCTAGCTTCCTTCTTCCTTCGATCGCCGGAATGGTCTGGCGGCTGTATATAGGGTTGCTACCATCAGCGTGAAAGATCACCTCCTGGTGAATCCATTCGAACTTTACTGCCTGATGCAGTGTTGATGCTATGACCCCAGCAGCATGAATTCATGGCCGTTCCAGCAGCAAGTTGTAAGATGCTGGCATATCTATCACCTGGAAATTGACATCGAACTATGCTGGTCCTATCTGCAAGCATAGAATAATCTCACCAATGGTGGACCTCTGAGAACCATCAAAAGCTTTCACATTGATTTATCTATCTTTTATCTCATGTAGAACTTTACCCAACTCCTTGAATGTTACCAGAGGACAAATGTTAAGACTGGAACCTCCATCGATCAGGATTCTGTTGATGAAATAATCTTCGCACTACAAAGCGATGTGCAATGCTTTGTTCTGTCCCAACTCTTCAAGTGGTAGCTCGTCCTCATAAAAGGTGATATTATGGCTTTCCAGCAGTTGTCCTACCATATTAGCCATTTCCCCGTCTGTGATGTTACTTGGTACGTATGTGTCACTTAGCACCTTTAGCAGAGCATTCTTGTACGCCTCAGAATTTCACAGCAAAGAGAGAATAGAGATTTGTGCTGGCATCTTCTTTAACTAGTCGATGACCGAATATTCCTTAGCCTATATTTTCCTCCAATGTTCATCCAGACGTATCTCAATGAGGGGTGGCAGATTGGAGGCCTGCTTGCTTGATTCAGCTCGATGTTCAGGGGTAAATAATCTTCTAGTTCTTGTCATACCCTGTGCTGCAACATATTCTTCAAACATGACCTTGCCTTTCCTTCTTGCCTCGGCTGTGTAGTCCCAATATAAGACATTTGTGTGGAATGGTACCATGGCTGACATTACCACTGGGATCGGCACGGCTATCCTTACTCCGGATGGAGCATGTGCCTTGGATGGCAAATCTGTAACCTCAAATGGTGTAGCTGCGTTCACCGGAGACACGAATTCAACCTCAATTGGTGTTGGTGTCTTTGCGGATGATGTTTTTTCGAACTCAAGTAGTACATAAATATATTTACCTCGGCGTCCTCAGATGGTTCAATCTGTACTATGATTGGATTAAAAGTAATTGTTGGCTTCTTTGGGTCATCACCTTCTGCGATCAAACTAATTGAGCCCTCAGGATCCTAGTCATCTTCTATTTCAATCATATGGATACCTCCACCCTTATGTTCTGGCAGAGGGTTGTTGATATTTTGGAGGGGGTTCTTTTTCCATAATGATATTATTGTCAATCAAAGTCTGGATCTTGTCTTTCAAAGAACGACATTCATCGATAGTGTGTCTTTTCATGCCGAAGTGGTATGCACATGTCTTGTTTGGGTTAACCCATTGAGAAGGATTCTTAGGGGCTTCAACAGGTATGCGGTTGACATAACAAGAAGCTTTGAGCCTTTCATACAACTTTTCGATGGGTTCAGCGATGGTTGTATATTGTTTTGATGGCCTGCGATCAAAATAGGGTCTAGGGAAAATTTTGGCATGCAGGGGGTGATTGATAATGAAATGGTTGAGAATTATATGTTTGGTAGACATGATCGGGTTGGGAGTATGTGGGTGAAGAAGGTTTATATGTTAGAGGTGGGGATGACTGATTAGTGGGTGGATGAGCTTGGTATTGGGGTGAAGATACTTGGTAATTTGGGTTGGATGATATATGAGTGGAGGTGTTGAGTAAGTTTGGTATTTGAGGGGAAATTTGGTCCTTTGTGCAACAATCACGACCCTTACATCCCTTTTAGTTGACACACCACCGGATGGTAAGGCCTTTTTTATAGCTTGCAAGGCCTCGAAGTTTGTAGCCATACCACTTCTGATACCTTTTTCAATACTTTCACCCAATTTGATAATGTCTAAAAACTTATGGTTCTCAATCATCATCAAACGTTCATAGAACTACTGGTCTTGATCACGAACAATGATCTTGATCGTTTGCTCCTCTTCTAAGGAAGGTTTACCTTTAGCAACACCGGACCTCCAGCGAGTAGCATACTCGTGAAATATCTCTGTGGGTTTCTTCTTCAGATTATGTATATAGAACACGTATGGTGCATTTTTTGTATTAAACCTGAATCTATCCATAAAATCAGATGCCATGCCTACCCAGCTTCACCACTTCTTCGGATCTTGGCTGATCTACCTAGATAATGCATCTTCTTTCAAACTTCTCATGAATAACTTCATGCGAATTCAGTGATCTTTCGCTACTCGAACCAGCTTGTCGTAGTATGTCCTCAAATGGACCCTGATGGACCCTTGGATTACCCATACCATCGAACATTTCAAACTTAGGAGGTTTGTATCCCTCGAGCAGTTCGACATCACGCTGTATGCAAAGATCTTCATAGTTCAGCTATTCGATTCCTTTTCTTCCCTTAACCCCCTGAATCCGGCTAGTCAATTCCTTAAGTTTCTTGGCTACATTCCTGATAAGCAGATCCTTTTCATCAGACACATATGTGCTTGAGATAGGTTGGGTTGAGTATGGCATGGTCTCCATGTAGATAGGGGCGTTACGGTGGCCCGGTGTGTGGGTGTGAAAGTGATCATTTGTGTAGTTTTAAGGTTCTGGGATGAGTAGGTGTTACTTTGGGTCTTTGGTGGAATAGTCTGATGGTGAGGAGCGGGATGATTATGTTTCTCTAGGATATTTTGAGGAGGTGTGGGGTTTTGAGTGTTGGGGAAGTTGACATCTGGGGTGCTGAGGGAAAATGACAGGCTTGCCAGATTCAGAACATGATCGAGCTATTCTTGGAATTTTCAGTAGTTTCTGCTCAAGTTGTAACACTTTCTCATTTGGAACCTGAATACCCTGGCTATTAGTAGCCTCAATCCATTCAGCTGGATTCTCTTTCCTGATGTTGTTCAAGTCTTCTATCTTTCTTTTGTTCTTGTTCTTAATAGGACTCAGAATAGGAGCGGGTGGAGGGCCCCTAAATCTCGTGGAATAAGATGATGATGCCAAAGTGCATGAACTAACCTCTGGGGAGGGGAATAATAAAAAATAAAATAAAAAAGGTAACCAAGTTAGTACCATAAAAAGTATTGCAGTATTTAAACACATTGTGCGGAAATGTAAATCCTGTACTAATTTGGGAACCTCTTTGTGCCTGAGGTAGGCGTAGCAACAAATTGATTTGGAGAACTTAGAATTCTAAATGCCTTATTTAATTGATAAAAACGTATGAATGACAAATCTCCACTAAATAAACAGGAAATAAAATTCACTAATGGCCATTGGCCTAATTATATTTATAAAGCAAAAAAAGTAAACTCCTATCTACTTGGTCCCAGAAGGACCTTCCCCAGATTCGGCATCCTTCGCTCCGTCGAATAGCTTCCCCAACTCGCGAAGTCCAAACAATAGGTAAGCTCTGGCTTGATGTCCGTCTTCGGTCCCTTTAGCGTTTTGACAATCTTCCACCTTTTGAAAAATTTTCTCTCCAATTATACTATGCCTCACTCCAAGTATCATAGCCTTTTGTTAGTGTTGATAGCCATATCTTTCCATTCATCAATCAGCTTTTGTTCAGATTGCTGTATCTCTTGGTGTTTGCTCTTATACTCACAGATCCTTTTCTGCATCTGGCTGTACTTGCGTTGCGCCTCGAATTTTTTATTTATGATTTTGTGACTTCGAAAAACCCTGGTTGGCATAGACCATCATGATTGTATTCCCACCAACCTGAGCACAACCAGTATGATATATGTCTGGTTCGATGGTATCTCTACCCATTACGGTCTTGCAGTGCCACATGTGTTGGGCTTGGCACTTGTAGGTACTGTCATCATTTTGAAAGTCAGCTCAGAAATGGATTATCTTATCGACAATGGGTATAACTTGTTTTCTACTAACTTGCCTCATAACTCGCAGAGGGATGTAGAAGTAGTTTTCTCTTAGACCAATCAGGAAAGGTGCATATCTGGATCGGGCGATGAACTCCTTGGTCGGAAACCTCTCGAACATCCATAGAACCTGTTCATCAGTCGGATTATCAAATAGCTCTGCCCATCATTTGGTATTCTCAGGCTGAATGAAATGTCTGGGATATAATTCAATCGCTTTGGATGGTTGAAAGCAATGTGGTCATCCAAGCCCCTTTGCTGAATTTCTTGTCGGTATTCTCCTCTTTGGATATTTTCAATGAGCCAAAGTTGATGTAGTAAATTGCAGCATTCGAAGTGTTTTTCTCATCGTTGACACTTCTATAAGGCTTAGTAGATGTCTCCAATAATATGGGCACGATGCTGAATGTCTTCCCACCAGTTCCTTCCTCTAGGGTCTTGGTTAGAATAGCCAGCCTAGTATGGATTCTCCATTTCTTCATTAGGAACACGATCAAAACTAGGAAACAAAACATGAAGATGAAAACCCTACGATATATGTGTCCCAAGGATGTGACGGCAAACTCGTCAGGGTAGGTCGATAGGATTTGATATGACCGTACCTTTCATATAGGTAGTCAAAAGGGATGAATGATTCCTTCAAGCATGTCCATTATGTATTCTTTTTCAAACCTATTATTTCGTGGAAACCCTTGCCTTTGCGGTTCATAGGCATTAGCAAACACGAAGTTTCCCATACTAGACCAGCCATTCCTCATATCTCCTCCAGCAAGGTGTCATTTCATTGTCCCAAAGTGGTACACGGCCCTTTCATAATCCCAGAACAATGTGGAAGCTTCTTTAATCATGTTGTTAGGTTGGATCTCCAGGAGGGATGGTAGATTTTCCAGATATTTCGGACAAAATTTCGGTCACTAGAGTTTAGGTCGCTCCACCATCTTAGTAATTTTGGGTGGATGTTAGTGACCATGCCGAATCTGGGTACTTCCTACCTCATATTTTTTCAAGACAAATAAGGTTAATCCCTTACCCCCACTTGACTCGACTATTTAACATTAACAATTAGCATGAAACATTTAGTTCTCCAAATAAATGAGTAGAACGTGATGATGTCCATTTGGGTTTAGGGAAATCCAAAGGAATTTGGACAAGGCTAAATTAAAGGATCATTATTTTGACAACATAACTGACCGATGTTGGTTTAACCATGATGCAAGCACCAATTGAATAGAGTAAGGTTTCTATGGGGCTTTAGACTTCTATGGGGCTTTAGACTAGTACCCTTGAGCGGACCACTCAAGGGAAAGGCATGGAACTGTCGACTGCACTGCAGATCGACTAGTTTTACTGCAATTATACCTTTCTGAATATAAGGGGTAATGATATAGGAAGAGCACAACCATTCATTAAAACGTTGCTATAGTATTTGTTTGGCACGAGTGGAGTATAATGTTGAACATAATTACGCAATAATAAAAAGCATGTTGACATGTATTTCCACTTTATGAAAGAGATAGATACAACAGTTTCATAATTTAAAGCAATAATAAAGGGAAGAAACAAAGAACAATGTCAGTTTGCTTTTGAAAAAAATAAACGCTTAATGGAATTAAAAAAGTAATTGCACATAAGGGATGAGGTACAAATTTACAAGAAAAATCTGAAATGGTAAAAGCCTAAATATCCCCAGCAGAGTCGTCATGCTGTCGCACCGCCTTTTTTCCCTTCGCGGAGAGGAGTTTTGGGTTTAGACATTCATGGGGATTGATGACTCATTTCTTTTTAGGAATTTGGTATTTAAAGAGTCGCAACATAACAATTTTTAAGGTGCGTTAAGGCCCCTATAAGGTTAAACTACAACTATGTTTGATAACAAGAGACCGGGTACGGGCTTAAAATTAGTCCAAGGGGAAGGTGTTAGGGATTCCATTGGATCCGCTAGTGTGGTTCCCGACCAGACAGTTTTTGTGAATTTTTGCAATTAGCAAACAAATATACTAAGGCTCAAGTAATAGGTATTTAAGTTTAAATACACCTGTTTGGAAAAATGGTTAATAAAAGCAATGTTTTTGAAAAGAGTTGCAATCTAAGCATGCTTATGAATGTAAAGGGGTCCTAGGTTTATTTACAATGTGGATCACATTAATGCAATAATCAGTATGACACTCCTTGGAAATTGGGATATATGTGGTATTAGTGCACCCGTCATCATATCCATATGTACCCTTTCCTATCTTGTTAAGGTAGTTAAAGTGAGTGTTGATCTCGACCACTATTGCATGCTACTACCAGTCCCATTCTTATCATCCTGGAAGAATTTTGGACTCCTATTCCTATAAAGAGGATGTTTTAGGCTGACACTTTGGTTTAAAGGTAAAATACTAAATAAAATACAACATATATAAAACTACAATTAGGGGAGACATATAAACAAATAGAAGGTTAACTTATACCTCCACAAATAGTGCACATAGACAACACAACTCATACACAGTTAAGGTATGAAATTTATAATTCTAAAGCTGGGTGTTTGAGTCAAAAATAGATACATTAGATAACTCAGAAAAGAAGTCCAAATCATGTCTGCCTGCTGGTTGTTTAGTTCCAGTTTTATTTAAGTAGTTACCTAAGGCTTGCCTAGGCATAAGCAGTATTTAGTAGTCATTCAGAATCATTAAGATAGTTTGGATATTATTATTACGTAAAAAGTGATGTTCTAGGTGCTTAGCACATAAAATTATTGCAAGTTAGTTTTAAAGACTAAGTAAAATTGTTTTTTTCCCTTTTTATGCACTCTAGCCTAAGCCTGTTTAAGAGAATATGAATGAAATCCTAAAGACATGGTATCTGATGTACGACGGTGCAGAATGATGTACATGCAGAATCATAAGCAAGATTTCTATATCCACAAATATTACAACATTTAGACATGATTACCAGAATATGCAGAGATGATATGTTTGTTAGTAATGTTTAGCCTAGAACATGATCTCTAGGTGTGCATGGCAGCAGGAACATAATCCCTGAAACATTGGTTATTAACACATTTAATGCAGGATTTGCTAGGTGATATGATAATGAAATGGACATGATGAAAATAGTAAGTGTAAATCCTAGGGTGCATGATCTCCGATACATGAAGTTAGTCCTAAGCAGGATTTCTATTGCGCTAGAGAACAATAAACAAAATATTTTTTCTACCCTTTTTATAGATAGAGCATGCATATTTTCCATCTCTTTTCACTAGCCAATCCCATACTTATTTACAAATTATTACAGACCAAATGATGAATTACATTAGAATAAATGCAATAATAAGAAATTACAATCATAGGAAGCCTTCTCTTGATTTCCTCTCCAAATAATGTAATGAACCACCTCAAGGGGTCCCGGGCAGTGCTCACACCTAGATTTCCATAACCAAATAGACTGAGTGTAGTGTGGAACGGCCAACTCTTATGTGCGCAAGTTCAAAGAAGCTGAAGATTCCTAAGGCAAGGATCACACAAAAGGGGCAAAACCTAGATTATAAGAGTGCAGGTGAGAGTGCTTGACATAGTTTGAAAAATAGTTGGTTTAAAAACTGGTCTAGAAAATTCATTTTTCAATGTAATCAATATTAGAGGTGATTGAAAGCAGTTGTAATAGTATACATAACTCAAACTTCCAAACTGGTATCGCACACAGGATCAGTAGTCATACAAGGGGTCAAGGGACTTGGGACACACAAACAATTGATTGTAAACACATAACCTCATCAAGGGTCTTAGGAATAGTTGGACATGCACATCAATAGCTAATACTGGCATGATCATATGCTAGTAAAAAAGAACATAAGCACATTGAAGGGATAGGGACTTGGGATGACAAGTACACAATAAGTAACTGACAAAGTATGCCTTGAAACACGCATAGGGAGTGCATTAATCAACAGGGGAAAGGGAGATATTATAGCATGTTGGTAAAGTAACTTGAATGTAGATTTCACAATATAACCACAAGCAGAAGTAGACCAAGAATGAGAGAAACTGAAATAAGTAAAGAAGCAAGTTGTTGTTGAAGCATTAAAATAATACTAGGACATACTAGTTGAGAAAGTAAAGTGTAAAACAGAAAAGTAAGCAAGATTCCACAGCCTAGCACTGGCTTTCAGCCGGCTAGACAAAGCAGTAGCCCAACTAGTAGTAGAGAAAGATCGAGTTTTGAGTATGTGCACATGTGTTCTGAAATTAGTTGTTCGTGTGTTTACAGATGAGAGGGTAGGGTATTTTATAGCTTTGAAAACGAGTAGAAAATAAGTTAACAAGTAAAGTTTTAACACAAAGATGAAAATATTCACAATCTGAATCGACTAATACAAGTACTTTCCTTTAATCAAGGAATTACTATTCGAACGGATAGTGACAGGACTAAATAAGGAAAGAAACCCAACTTGAGAAAGATTGATTTCTCACCATATATGGGATGTTACCTTAGGAAGAACAAGAATTATCAGGGTGTTTTTCATTGAAGGATAGGTCTAATTTTTATCTACATGGGGATAAGCAAATTTTTATGTTTTGGGGAGTTGATATCTTTGAACTATACATTTTTTATACCCCCTCTTACCTAAGCTTTGTGCATAAACTTCTTCAAAGTAGTCATAAATTGCTTACAAAGTGTGTTTGATTGCAGGTTTGAGCGATGAGATGATGAATATTACAAATCAACTCAGAAGAGGAGTGAAACCTGCCCAACATCAATAGATAACCAAAGTGGGAAGAAGGTCACATGTGCGGACCGCACTGTTTTGATATGCGGCCACATAAATTAGTTTGCAAGAAGTCAAGCCAGGAGTGACCTACGCGGACCACACTGTTTTGGTGTGCGGCCGCATAGGATAGTTCAGAGAGTGACAAAGACAGAGGGGAACCCACATGGACTGCATCCATTTCCACGCGGTCCACACTGACAAGAGGCTAAAGTTTAGAAACTCAAGGCAACAGGCCTACACGGTCGCACACCAAACAAATGCGGTCCGCATAGGAGAAGTTCAGAGGACTAGCAAAATTAAAAAAAGTCACTTGTGCGGCCGCATGCCACTTTCACGCGGTCTGCATCACTGTAGCTGTGCGGTCGTGTGACATTTCCACAGGGTCCGCGCACCATGACCTGTGCGACCTCGTGTCATTTCCATGCGGTCCCTATCCTCAAGCCCAGAAGCCAGAACTGAAGACTATAAGCCCTATGCGGCTGCATGCCATTTTTGTGCGGTCCGCAACAGACCCTCAGGGGAATTTTTGTTCGGTTTTTCTGTGTAGGATAAATAGAACATTTTACATTTTTAGGTCAAGTTTTATCATATTCTGTAGTAGCAAAGCTCGTGACTCTTGTACTTAGCCTATTTTAGGCGATTTTCTTGAGTAATTAGTGTGGAATCAAGTAGATTAATTTTATAATTAATGATTATGTCATTCTCTTCTATTATTTCTTCTTTTTCTGTTTGTTCCATGTCTAGCTAAACCCATTAGCTAGGGTTGTGGCTCAACCCTAGTGTGGATAATTAATGGGTGTTCTTGAATAATCTTGATGATATTGAGTGTTTGGTATTTGGGTTGTTTGTATGATGATATTTAGATTTGGTGGTTGCAAACACTAAGTCAAGCTTAGTGGGTCTTTACTCTTCTTGAGAAAGAGAGTCTATGACCTCACATTCAACCCAACAAGAATTTGGGATGGATCCATGAGAATGGTAGTCCCAAGTAACGAGTTAAATCTCGAGAGAGTAATCACCCTAGTTGAACCTTGAGTTTCTTGAGTAAATTAGCCTACCCAATTGGTCTAGAGAGAGTCAAGTGGGAAAAATCACTCTCTCTACCGAGAGGTGTGAGAGTGAGTGCTAAAGTGCAATGGTTATCCATATTCCATATAATTATCATCCTTGTGTTGGAATTTAATACCCGTTAATTAGCCACCTAGGTGAGTGTCATGACCCTAGTGCCTTTCTCTTATTGCGTATATCTAACATTACATCTTAGCATAACAATAAGTTACAACTGTAGTGATAACTTTAGTTGAAACAAATAGAAAACCCAAAAATGATAAGAAGACCAATTAGAAATCAAAACATATCCCTAGGTAAGAAAATATTTTAACTCCAAATTGAAGCTCCATGTGGAATTATCGACCCCGATAGACTATTGGGTTATTAGTAAGTGGGTCCACTCAAACTTAGGTGTGAGTCCGCATTGATCATAAATCAAGGAGTCAGAAATTTGTAATTATTGGTCTATGACTAACCAAGTCAGACAGGCTACGAAAGTCTTCGACTCAAACCAAGTAATAGGGAAACTAACAAGGAAAGAAATCAATCACAAAGGAAGTCTGAAATTATTCAAAAGAAATTGAAAGTCATTTAGAGGGGAAGTTGAGCACATATAAAGAGTACGCAAGTATTAGGCATGCGATGACAAAAAAGGAGTGTCATGCAATCGCAAAATCAGTAAGTAGTAGACATGGTAATCATAGGGCAGCTCAGCAATGGAAAAGAGAGAGTATCAAATAGCATACGAAGGTTCTAGTAGAAAGACCTTAGAAGAGTTTAGTAGGGAATTGGACTCGTATAAAGAGACAAAGGTAAAAAATAGATTTCAAGACTTAGTTGAGTAATAGATGAAACAACTTCAAAAGCTCAAAATAGGTCCAAAGAAGATAGGGTTTTTAAAATAAAAAAGTTCGGAGATGAAGAACAAGCAAATCACATAGTCAAAGGTCTCAAAACTCAGATACAAATTCGAGAGCTTTACCATTAATGGAGTATAGAGACAAAACCAAGTAAATAAGACAGAAATACTAACTAAACAAGTTCAGAGGTCTCACAAGGAACTAAGACCTTTAACATGTATCTTTACTTAAAAGAAATTCATGAGAAACATATTAAAGAACAACATCTGAAACGCAGAAGAACAACTGATAAGAACATGGTAGAAGAAACATATGAATCATAGTAGAAGAACTCGTAAGAACACAATAGAAGAAACTAATAAGAAACATAGTAGAAGAAATAGGAAACTTAATGAAAATCAGAGAAACATCTTAACAAAGCCTTAAATTGGAAAGATAAAGGTTTGAAAGCACAGATTTTAAAGAAATATCAAGAAAGTGTTTAAAAGCTCAGGGAAAACAAGGATCTAGAATGGATCAAACAAAATCAGAAGAACCTCAAAAGCTAGGGATTCAGAGGAACCCAAATGGTGAGAAAGGCTTGGAAAGTTGTTGATCTGAGCAGGAGAAGTTGAGGTCAGGATCGAACATCCATGGTTTGCTGGAGTAAGGTCGGAGACAGCAATAGAACTCAAATCAAATGAAACCTGGACCAAGTTTCTTCATTGTCAGGCCTTGAATCTTCAGGAACAAGGCGTGTGAGAGTTATAGGAGGCTAGTGTAAGACTCCAATGGCCTTGGAAGCCATGGATTCCACTGGATCTAGGTGGAAGTGGTGGCAGCCGCTAGGGTTTGTGAAAGAGATTGAGAGAAAAGAAGGATTCGGAGGCGGCAGTTGGTGGAAAGTGATTAGGATTTGGGGGTATTGGAGAATTAAAAAGGATAGGGCGAGTCTAGGCTGTTGATCTAAATAATCAACGACTCAGATTGAAAGGTGAATCCGCGAGCGAGTAATTTTAGGAATTGCGCTGGGTAGTTGAAATTGTGGGTTCAGGTTGCTACCGAATTTGGCTAAAATCGAAATGTAAATGGCTAACATTTAAATAGCCATTTTCCTTTATATATTTTATAAAAAATACTAAAATAATTTCTATTAATAATTTAAAGGTAATAAAATGATTAATAATATATAATTATTAATGCAAAAAATAGTGGAGTCAATTTTATAATTATAAACAAAATTAAATCATAAAATAGGTTAGTATTGTAATTATATACAATTGAGCTTTAAAAATACTAAATAAATTTATAAAAAATATGCAAAAAATTATGTTAGCTATATTTTTAGCATAAATATGAGAATCTAACAAGTGAACTGCAAAAATGACAATCTGGGGAATAATTATTTGGTTTTTATATGATAAAATAGGGCAATAAAATTTATTTAAAATCATTAAAAATTGTGGAAAAATAGGAAATCGTTAGACATACTTATACATGCATATATATTATACTTGAAAGGTATTTTGCATATTTTATATACAGCAAAAAATTGGGTATCAATAGAAGGCCAGGGAGGCCTTGGATCGCAGAAGAGGAAAATGTCCGTTAAAGCTCTTGCACAGAAGCGATAAGGGGTCTTTAGGTGAGAGTCTACTCGGCAAAAGTTAGAACCGCACCTGTGATGGTTTTTTTACAGATGCAGTGTTGCAGGTGTGACTAGTGATCGCAGATGCGGATTTACTGGGCAAAAAATAGGAAATTTCGAGGGTTTTATTTCATTGTCAATTTTTTGGACCTAGAGCACTCTGTTTGTGGTGATATTTTGGTATATTTTCAAGAAATACCTTGGGATAATAAATCCTAACTCAGTTTTAGTTAAATAACATGAATCTATTCTTAATTTTATCATTTAATTAGTAATTTGAGTTGAAAATGTGGGGATTGAGCTTTTGAAAGGCGATTGACGTCGGATTTGAGTAACTCTTTTATGGTTGGACTCATTATCGAATGGGTATTCGTATTTTATAATTTTGGTTGGGTTCTGAGATGCTGGCCCAAGATCAATTTTTATTTCTTTGCAAAGGTCATAAATTTAATGTTCGAAATAGTTTCATGTAGTCTGTATTTATAGTATGAAGTTGTTTTTGCTAGATTCGAGCTGTTCAGAGTTGGATAATCGAGGGAAGGGCCTACTAGTGGTTTGTGTTAGCGTGATTTGAGGTAAGTATGTTGTCTAACTTCGTCTGGGAGAATTACCCCTTAGGTTTGGTTTTGTTTTTGATAACTGTGATGTGTGAAAGTCGTGTATACAAGGTGACGATTGTGTGCGTGGGATATATGTGTAAATTTACCGGTTTTAGCTATGTATATTCCTTTCATACCTTAATTGAGTTATCTTGAAATGTTATCTTCATTATCATTAGCATACTTTCGCATTCTTTACATGTCATATCCCTAACTTGTTATCTACATGTTTAGTTGAAGTTCTTGCTTCCCTCATTCCGAATTCATTACGTGACCGTTCAATTCTTTATTTGAAGTTGTTATTATTGAAATATCTTATTTTGAAAGAGGCATTGGGTTATAAAGGCCGCGATTCACATTGAAGCAAAGTATTGCGTTGTGAAATAGTATTCTTTTGGATTATTCACTTTCGATTGTTATTGTTGAGACTCTTGTGTACATTGTAGTTGAAGAGTGGGCTCATTATTGTGAAAAACTTTCTATTGTTGATTTCTTTGGCAAGCTGTGATATCGGCCACTTGAGGTGCGATTTTTGATACATTGTGATATTGATACGCATGCGATGGTATAATGTTCTAGTTGAAACGCATGCGGTTAGATAAGGTGGCCTTGATACGTGTGGTTAGTAGGGAAAGTACTAGAAGTCATGCAGTGTTAGAAGGTGGGATTAAACGCTGGATGCTATTTCGGAAAAATAATTTTTATAACTAAAAGCAACGCTCTCACGGTGATATAAGGAAAGGTTGTGAATTATTCTTGTGATTTGAGAATACGAGGCGGTACCTCAGTAGTGACTTTGGTTTGTATTTATCTATTGCCGCACTTTTCTTTGGTTGTTTTATTTTAGCATATCATTCCTTGTCATCACCGTGTTGCATTATTTTCATTAGTTCCATAAGCTAACCTTGATATGTTATTTTTTATTTCAATTTCATTGCTATTATTACTACACTGCATATACTTTTATAGTTTTTATTTATTTCATCCAGTAGGGCCTTGACTTGACCTCGTCACTACACAACAAAGGTTAGGCTTGGCACTTGATGGGTAGCATTATGGTTTACTCATGATGCGCTTCTGCACATCCTTTTCTACAGGCTTAGGTAACTCCTACCAGCCCAGGTATTAGCGAGAGCTCAACTGCGGAAACTTCAAGGTATACATGTCGGCGTCTGCAAGACTCGGAGTCCTCTTCTACCTGGATTTACTTATTTCATTATCATTTTTGTACACATTGGTGTATATGATAATTCAATACTACCACTTAGAGCTTGTGACTTGTATTCGTCGGGTTTTGGGAGTTGCAAATGATGAGTTGCAGAGATAATTATTATTTCAGTTATTTCTGCATAAATGTGAGTCTTACCTAGTCTTAGAGGATATAATCTATCACAACATCCTAAAGAGGAAAATTGGGGTCCTGACACTAATGAGGCCTGCTTGTAACTGTTTGAGCCAGGATAAGACACTACAGATGCCAAGAGGTGGTTGTCTGGCCCCGAAATGCAAGTTTCCTTTTAGCAGACACCCAAAACAAGTAATTTTGGCAACATTCTAGAAGGAATCATGAGTCTTTTGGCTGTGAGAGCTAAAAAAATGAGGCAGTGGTGGTCTTAGGTGGTCGCAGTAGCGGGGGGTGGCTGGTCGGCAATGGTGTTGCTTTTTGGGATGATATAGACAGGGAAAGATATATCTCAAAGTGATCTATCCGTTTGTATAGAATTTATAGGTGTGGAAGGATAAAAACTCACTGGATTTTGAAAAGGGTGGCGAGCACGGTTTCTATATTAGCTAGATTTTGTATGATTGAGAGCGATTTTGAGGATTTGGGGTTTCGAATGAGTTGGGAAGGATGATATGCGCTAGGGGTGTAAAAATTGGGTGGTTTGGTGGTGCTCCACCAGTGGTGGCAATTTTCGGCCAGTGAAGCCACCGTGGGGAATATGGCGGCGATAGAAGTGGGGAGAGGGAGAAGAGAGAGTGAAAAGAGAAGAAATAAGGGGAAAGTTTGGCCAAAAATTGCGGAATTGAGGTATTATATACTTGGGGTTGGGATTGAATACTAGCCATTGATTTAGATGAGATTGAATGCTAAGATTCATTCTCATATTCATTAAGTGAAACGATGTAGTTTTATTATGGAACTACGTCATTTTGATCTAGGTCTTGGCAAGCCAACAACTAGACTAGGTTGTCTCAGTTAGGCTGCCACTTTGCCTCAAATTTGGCTCATAGAAGAAAAACCCAACCCTTTTAACCGCACAACAAACTAATTAATAATCTAATGATATAATCTATAAAATACATAATAAACGAAGAAAAGAATATAATGTAGAAGAAATGGAAAGAGAAAAAATTAGATATTTACAAGAAACATCAACTTTTAGAAGGAATAATGACAATTGACTTGCGAATGCATTGTTTATAAAATTGTAATGACTTGGCCAGCTTTTTTGCTTAATTTCCCTGCTCCCTCATTCACTTCTCATTTTATTCTTAATTGTTGTTATGTGACTCGCCGGGGTAGTTGATTCAATTCTAGGATGTTTCAGTATGTGATGAGATACTTAGTCTCAAGGTTGGAAGCTTAAGTTGAAAAGGTTTAAAGGATCTTAGCATGTGTGCAAACGAATCGCAACGGAGTTCTAATATCTCCGTTGCATAATTTTGGACTTGTGAGTGTATTCAGATAGAAATTTGGAGGTCCGTAGTTTATGTTAGATAATACGCTTAACGCTAGAGGGGGGGTGAATAGCATTATAATAAAAATTAGCGTAAACTTGCGGAATTTAAAAATTGTAGGAAGTAAAAAAGTGCGATAAATAATAAAGTACACACCGATGTATTCTGGTTCACCACAACACGTGGCTAGTCTAGTCTCCGAGAGACTCTCTCGAGATTTTCCACTAACTTGTCAAGCTTACGGGTGCTCAACAAACCTTTACAACTTGAGGACACAAGCCTCAACACCTTTGCTCGGAGATACAACACTCCAAGACTTCAACCAAGGAAACACAAGTTCCTCACAACAAGAGAATGACAATTCTCTTACAAGTGTACAAGACACTAAACACTCAAACAATACACTCCTTAATGAGTAGATATGAGTAAAAGAAGTAAGCTCAAGATCACAACAACTTAGGACAAGAATATGGCTCTCAAAACTTATGTAATGAATATAAAATGATTAGCAATAGAGTATGCAAGCTTATAGCAATTGTATGATCAGTTGTTGTGTGTTATTCTTTTAAAACACTGAAATGAAGCTGTATTTATAGTTGAAAAACTTGGCATTACCGTTGCCTAATTGCCAATTAAGAGTTGCTAATTTTACTGAATGACAATCGATTGTCAAGAAGCCACAATCGATTGTTTGCCAATCGTTGCAGAAATCAATCCCAGATTTTACGCGTAACAATCGATTACCCAAGATCAACAATCGATTATTAGCAACATTCAAAAAATCATTTCCAGATTTTACGTAAAACAATCGATTATACAAAATCAATAATCGATTATTCAGCAACGTTCAAAAAATCCTTTCCAGATTTTAATTTCAACAATCGATTGTACAAAATCAACAATCGATTATTCAGCAACGTTCAAAAAGTCTTTTCCAGATTTTAATTTCAACAATCGATTGTACAAAATCAACAATCGATTACCTGACGGTATTTGAAAACTTTACGACAACGGTCAGCTTCACAATCGATCGAGCAATGTTAACAATCGATTATTTATCAGACTTTGAAAATAATTTTAGACACTGCCTCTTGACAATCGATTGTTATACTCACAATCGATTATTTAATAACTTTGAAAAAGTCTGGAAGACACTGCCTCAACACAATCGATTGTCATATGTTCACAATCGATTATTTTGTGACTTTGAAAAATCTGATGGACACTGTCTCTTAACAATCGATTGTCATTAGCTTCACAATCGATTATTCTGAGTTTTGAAAAACTTTGATGTACACTGCCTCATCACAATCGATTGTCATAAGGTTCACAATCGATTGTCATGCAGGTTTGAAAAACTTGATGCTCACTGCCTTAACACAATCGATTGTCATTAGTTCACAATCGATTGTCATGCAGTCTTGGCTTAACATAATCAATTATCATAAGTACATAATCGATTATCTTAGTCCAGATTTAAGAGGCATGTTTAAAAATTATTTTGACTAATGTAAATTATGCATGATTTAAAATCATTTAGCATTAAATTAAATATGCATGATTTTGTAAAATAGTTTTACGGGAGAAGCTATGTCATGTGTCAAGTTGTCGGATCAAGATCACAATTAAAAACGACTCATTTAAACTATAAAACTTTGTCTTATGCTTGAATCTCGTTATCCACCAATTGTGCGCTTGTACTTGAACTTCGTCATATATATCAATTTGTGCTTGTTTGTCATTCATCAAAACCTACACATATGAACACATGTTTTAGTATAATGCTTTGAGAACGTGTTTCCAACAATTTCCCCCTTTTTGATAATGGCAAACTTTAAGCGGGATATGCAAATTAGACAATTCATAATGAAGATTGAAGACAAGTAAATATATGCAACAAGTATGCAAAATTAGTTCCCCCTCAAAATATGAATTCCCTCTCAATTTAAGCTAATAAGAATTGAGAGTGCATACCCGTTATCTTCCCCCTTTTGCCATTAGCAAAAATAATATAAGAAGATGCCAAAGATGTAAATAAAGCTTGTTTATTTATTGGAAAGAGAAAACAATTACATAAGGAGGGGACAATAAAACATATCACAATAGAACCAAAAAAACAAAGAAATCATTCATCATCATTTCCCGCCTCATCGTCCGGCACTGCTTCAAAGGGAACAAGACCGGCATATGGATAATGAACATGGTCAAAATATCCATGGATCTCATTTGTCAATTGACCAACAGAGGTGGTCAAGGAAGCAATTTGGTCGGAAATGGATTGGAGCGTGGGCTCTTGAGGCGGACGAGTTCGACGGGTTGGAGGAGGAGCAGGCGCTGCATGATCACCGTCATGATGAAAGGAGGATTCTGAAATTTCCCACTTCTTGGTACTCTTTTTGAGAGGACCGTTGGAAGTGATGAATCCGGAGGCTCAAAGAAAATTCATGATGAGGAGAGCATAAGGAAGAGGCCTATCATCTCCGATAGCGTTACGCATGTGAATCTTGACGAACCGACACCAATTGATGTTAGCTCCGGTTATATGGCATGCATGAGCTTGGTGTCCTCTTGGGAAATGGTAGTATGGTTATGCTTACGAGGCTTGAGGACTGGGGTGATGAAATAGAAAATCAACCGATAATTGGGATCCATTCCCGTAATTGTAGGACGACGGGAAGAAAGATTTGGATCATAAGAAGTAAGTCCGGTTTGATGTAGGAGGACTGTTCATCAAAAAGGGCTCCGGCCTCTCCGATGTACCGAAAAATGTCTTCACCATTATGAGGAAGATGGGCAATGGTATGAAGGTTTTCATCGGAAAGAAGAATTTGAACACCATTTATATTTGTCACAAGCTCACCGTCATCATCCTCATGAAGGTTGGAGTAAAATCCTTGAATCAATGTAGTATTGATGTAAGGATGGGTAAGAAGTAAGAAGTCAAGAAGTTGACAATTTTTGAGCATATTTGCAGCAGGGCCATAAGATTCAAGATACTTGTTGGTTGAAAAGCGGGGAGGAAGAATGTCGCGCTTTTCAAATTTTGTTAAAAATCGAGTAAGCTCGATGTCAGAATTAAAGTATAGAACGGAACCATCTTGATGAGGATAGTTTGAAGCAGCAGAGGAGGATGCACCATGCCTAGCAGAACGGGAACGTTTGGAGTGACGGCCCGACATTTTCACTGAGTATTGCTGGAATTTGCAAGAGACTTGAAAGAATTTTGATAGTTTGAGAGCTAAAGTGGATGCTTGAGTGAATAAAAATGAACATATATGGAGCCTATTTATAGAGGGGAGAAAGGCATTTCATTAATGGAAGAATCTGCAGAAAATTGAAAGCTGAAACAGTCAGAAACGGTAAAAATAAATCTTACTGACCGTTTAGGCAATCGATTGTTGGAATGAGATAATCGATTGTCATTAAGATTTGACTGAATCTCGGAACTGACACAAATCGATTGCAGGAATCTTCAGAAGCCAAACGGTAACAAATTTTTGAAATACTGACAGAAAATAATTGATTGTCAAATATGGTAATCGATTGTTATGTTACAGTGAGTACAGAAATTTTCTGACTAGGAAAATAATCGATTATATTTTGAAACAATCGATTGTTTTAGAAAAACAGTACTGAATGGCTGAGACGGTAATCGATTAAACAGTTAAAAATCGATTATTAAACAATACTGCATAATAAGCATAAACCATAAATAATCGATTAGTGATACTTGCTAATCGATTTTCTGCACAGTAAATAATCGATTATTTGCTGTAACAATCGATTGTTCTATGCCATTTCTTTATAATTTCCCCTACCTTTAGGCTGATACCTGCAAAATAGAATTAGACGTCTCCACGCTCAAGTCAGTAATTTGTAAAGAAATAGTAATTTAAGCTAGTGTGGTCGAGTGAGATCGTGATCTCTTAAGAAGTGTGTCCTAGGGTGTTCTTAAGAGTGTTTCGGGTACTTACCTTTTCTCCGACGTCGCCAATTACCTTTTCGAGAGGGTGATCTTTGATTGTCCTCCACTCGTTAGGCGTTTTCGTTTCATTTTCCAATTGTGGCGCTTCCTCCGTTGGTTGTTTCAAAATTTCTTCTTGATTTTCCTTAGGCGTTTCCTCTTGTATTTTGTCTTTCAAGCTATCTAAAATACCTGCAAGATCAAAATCGGAATCCTTTCTCGCCAAGCGAGCATTATTTTCGGAAAATACAACATGAGGGGATTCCTCCACAGTTTCGGTTCTTTTATTAAAAACCCTATATGCTTTGCTACGTGAAGAGTAACCAATGAAAATTCCCTCATCAGACTTAGCATCAAATTTTCCCAATTGATCTTTTCCATTGTTATGAATAAAAACTTTACAATCGAATACTCTAAAATGGGAGATATTTTGGTTTCCTTCCCTTGTAGAGTTCATAAGGGGTCTTCATGAGTATTGGCCTTATGACTACTCTATTTAAGATGTAGCATGCGGTACTCACGGCATCCGCCCAAAAATGTTTGGGAATCTTAGCCTCTTCGAGCATGGTTCTAGCCATCTCTTCGAGACACCTATTTTTCCTTTCCACCACCCTATTTTGTTGTGGTGTTCGTGGAGCGAAAAAGGTATGCTCGATACCGAGTTCGTCACAAAAGTCCGCAAAGAGATTGTGATCAAACTCTCCCCCATGATCACTTCTAATTGAAGTGACGGTTGTTTCCTTTTCGTTTTGAACACGTTTAAGGAAATATTTAAAATTTTGAAAAGCATCACTTTTGTGGGCAAGAAATAAAGTCCAAGTAAATCTGGAATAATCATCAACAATAACAAAGGCATAACGATTTCTTCCTAGACTTTCAATTCGAGATGGTCCAAATAAATCCATGTGAAGCAATTGCAATGGTCTAGTAGTTGAAACAATGTTTTTCGATTTGAAAGATGCTTTTGTTTGCTTCCCTTTTTGACAAGAATCAAAAATAGAGTCATTTTCAAATTTCAAATTGGGAAGACCAATAACTAAGTTTTGTGAAATCAATTTGTTCAAAAGATGCATGTTTATATGTGCTACTCTACGACGCCATAGCCAAGTATCATCTTCTTTGCTCATAAGGCAATCCACATATTTGGGTGAGGAATTAGCAAGATCAACCTTATAAATATTATCCACTCTAAAACCACGAAGGATAATTTTGAAATCGCTACGTCTAAACACTAAGCATTTATCCGAATCAAATAGGGCAAGATTTCCCTTGTCACATAATTGACTTATGCTCAAGAGATTATGCTTTAAACCTTTCACAAGTAATATATGCTTAATAGAGGAATTTTCATCCTTACCGACCGATCCGATGCCAATAATCTTTCCTTTATTGTTATCCCCAAAAATCACACTTCCTCCTTCTTTGTGTTCTAGTTGAAGGAATTTGGATTTGTCTCCCGTCATGTGCTTGGAGCATCCACTATCAAGGTACCATAGTACACTTGATCCCTTCAAACATACCTACAAAACAAATTAATGCGTTTTAGGTACCCATGCCATTTTGGGTCCTTGAGGGTTAGGCATATTATAATGATGCGATTGAGTGATATGTTTATGTCGTGTAAAACATGCAGGAGCAATATGACCAATGCGTCTACAGTAATGACAAGTCACGTTGGGGTTATGCATCCTTCTAGGTTCATAGTAACTTGATGGACGAAAATGATTTACTCTATTTTCATTATGACTATTGTGCATTTCATGAGAACCATTTCTCCTACTATTAGTTCTACAATGAGCAGCATTTCTAGAGTAATGGTCATGTCTAGATGTTCTAAATTGTTCAAAACTCCTTCTAGTGTTTGGCCTAGAATATGCATCATTTCTAGGGTAGTCATTTCTAGGTGGTAAGTTATTTCTAGGTCTTCTAAAATGTTCAACATTTGGTCTAGCATGCATATTTGTTCTAGGATTGCTATTTCTAGGAGAAGCATTTGTTTTATTCATCCTAGGTTGAGCCTTAGGTGGTTGGGGTTTGGCTTCAACCTTTTCTTTAGGCTCATTCTTAAAGCCTATGCCATGCTTGGTTGATTTCATATTAACAAGGACCTTATTCAAATTTTTGTGGGAAGAATTAAACTTATCTAAGGTACCTTTAAGTCTATCTACCTCATTTTTGAGATGCATGCAAGAAGAACAATTTTTAATAGAACTTTCGGGCTTGTCGGCGCTTCTTTTTCCGAAAAACTTGTTTTCCTCTTTCAGCTTCTCATTTTCTAAAACCAGTTTTTCTAAATCCTTTTCTTTCAAAGAAAGCTGTTTTTGAAAATCTTTTTCTTTTAGAGAAGCATTTTATTTTATGCTCTTGACAGTTTTTGAAGCCTTAATAAATTCAGTATATAGCTCATCAAAAGCAGTTCGCATTTCTTCAAGAGTAAAGAAGTTATTAGAAGAGATTTGACATACCTCATCTTGCTTGTCTTCTTGCGCCATAAGACAAAGGTTTGCGGCTTCGTCTTCTTCTTTTTCGCTTGACTCATCTCCGGAGTCTCCTCCCCAAGAAATGTATGCACTTTGCTTCTTAAAAGATTTCTTCTCCCTTTTGATGTTTGGGCAATTTGATTTGA
This sequence comes from Nicotiana benthamiana, assembly GCA_034376525.1. Lineage (NCBI taxonomy): Eukaryota > Viridiplantae > Streptophyta > Magnoliopsida > Solanales > Solanaceae > Nicotiana > Nicotiana benthamiana. Next base: position 127,517,504 of record CM067338.1, on the reverse strand, counting down.
TGTGCCCGGCATTCATAGCACTTTATTTGTTCGCCTTGCTTTTTGCCCTTTCGTTCATACTCCTTTCGCATGAACTTTTGAAATCTTTTGATAACGAGTCCAAACTCGTTGTCTCCGTCCTCATCAACTTGAGGTTGGCTTGTGCTTGCCTTAAGCGCTATTCTTTGCCTCCTTTGATTATCAACAAGAGGGTTAAGTATAGTAGACTCATAAGTCTTAAGGTTTCCTCTTAATGCGTCGATGGTGACATTTGAGACGCCAATGGATTCTTGGATTGCGTCGGCCATTGATCGCCATGCCGGAGTGAGACTTCTAAGAATTTTTCGAACAAGTTCTCTATCCGTGAATGTCTTCTTGAGAGCATGTAGATCATTTACGATTATTGAAAATCGTTCAAACATTTCATCCACCTTTTCACCTTCCTTCATGTGAAATAATTAATAAGCATGGGTTAGGAAATCAATTTTGGCTTCCCTTAACTGGTCCGTACCTTCGTACGTAATTTCTAGCTTGTCCCACATTTCCTTCGCCGTTGTGCAACACGATATTTTCCTGTAATCGTCAGCATTTACAGCACAATATAATAAATTAATTGCTTTAGCATTATTTTGCACCTTTCGGATATCATCCGCGTCATATTCTTCTTCGGACTTGGGAACCCATTCGGTTTCAACCTTTTTGGTTGGAATTTGATTTCCCTTCGTTATCACGTTCCAGAGATGAAAGTTGTTTGCTTGAACGAAGATTTTCATCCTCTCCTTCCAGTACGTATAGTTTGTACCGTTGAATAGAGGTGGTCGTGTGGAGCATTGTCCTTCATCAATTTCTGCAAAAGAGTCACGAGTAGAAGCCATGGATGGTTCTCTCAAACTGATAAGTCTTCAGAGAGTTGGGCTCTGATACCAATTGTTAGATAATACGCTTAACGCTAGAGGGGGGGTGAATAGCGTTATAATAAAAATTAGCGTAAACTTGCGGAATTTAAAAATTGCAGGAAGTAAATAAGTGCGATAAATAATAAAGTACGCAGCGATATATTCTGGTTCACCATAACACGTGGCTAGTCCAGTCCCCGAGAGACTCTCTCGAGATTTTCCACTATCTTGTCAAGCTTACGGGTACTCAGCAAACCTTTACAACTTCAGGACACAAGCCTCAACACCTTTGCTCGGAGATACAACACTCCAAGACTTCAACCAAGGAAACACAAGTTCCTCACAACAAGAGAATCACAATTCTCTTACAAGTGAACAAGACACTAAACACTCAAACAATACACTCCTTAATGAGTAGATATGAGTAAAAGAAGTAAGCTCAAGATCACAACAACTTTGGACAAGAATATGGCTCTCAAAACTTATGTAATGAATATAAAATGATTAGCAATAGAGTATGCAAGCTTATTGCAATTGTAAGATCAGTTTTTGTGTGTTATTCTTGTAAAACACTGAAATGAAGTTGTATTTATAGTTGAAAAACTTGGCATTACCGTTGCCTATTTGCCAACTAAGAGTTGCTAATTTTACTGAATGACAACGGATTGTCAAGAAGCCACAATCGATTGTTTGCCAATCGTTCCAGAAATCAATCCCAGATTTTACGCGTAACAATCGATTATCAAAGATCAACAATCGATTATTAGCAACGTTCAAAAAATCATTTCCAGATTTTACGTAAAACAATCGATTATACAAAATCAATAATCGATTATTCAGCAACGTTCAAAAAATCCTTTCCAGATTTTAATTTCAACAATCGATTGTACAAAATCAACAATCGATTATTCAGCAACGTTCAAAAAATCTTTTCCAGATTTTAATTTCAACAATCGATTGTACAAAATCAACAATCGATTACCTGACGGTATTTGATAACTTTACGACAACGGTCAGCTTCACAATCGATTGAGCAATGTTAACAATCGATTATTTCTCAGACTTTGAAAATCATTTTAGACACTGCCTCTTGACAATCGATTGATATATACTCACAATCGATTATTTAATAACTTTGAAAAAGTCTGGAAGACACTGCCTCAACACAATCGATTGTCATATGTTCACAATCGATTATTTTGTGACTTTGAAAAATCTGATGGACACTGTCTCTTCACAATCGATTGTCATTAGCTTCACAATCGATTATTCTGAGTTTTGAAAAACTTTGATGTACACTGCCTCATCACAATCGATTGTCATAAGGTTCACAATCGATTGTCATGCAGGTTTGAAAAACCTGATGCTCACTGCCTTAACACAATCGATTGTCATGCAGTCTTGGCTTAACATAATCGATTATCATAAGTACATAATCGATTATCTTAGTCCAGATTTAAGAGGCATGTTTAAAAATTATTTTGACTAATGTAAATTATGCATGATTTAAAATCATTTAGCATTAAATTAAATATGCATGATTTTGTAAAATAGTTTTACGAGAGAAGCCATGTCATGAGTCAAGTTGTCGGATCAAGATCACAATTAAGAACGACTCATTTAAACTATAAAACTTTGACTTGTGCTTGAATCTCGTTATCCACCAATTGTGCGCTTGTACTTGAACTTCGTCATATATCAATTTGCGCTTGTTTGTCATTCATAAAAACCTACACATATGAACGCACGTTTTAGTATAATTCTTTGAGAACGTGTTTCCAACAGTTTATTTAGGCTTGGAATGGCAAAAGTTGGAAGATTTGAAGTTTTTTAAATTTAGACGTTTGATCTAGAGTTGACTTTGTGATTATCGGGCTCAGATTTTAGTTCCGGGGTTTGGAGTAGGTCCTTGTGTCATTTATAACTTGTGTGCAAAATCTGAGGTTAATCGGAGTTAATTTGATAGGTTTCAGCGTCGAATGTAGAAGTTGAAAGTTCATGCGTTCATTAGGCTTGAATTGATGCGTCAGTCATGGTTTTAGCATTTTTATGTGATTTAATGATTTGATCGAGTTCCTATGATGTTTTGGGACTTGGTTGTATGTTTGGTTTAGGTCGGGGGGGGGGGGTAGGGCGGTCGGGTGGGTTTCAAATGGTTAACAGGTCAAATATTGTACTTGGGAGATTGCTGAGGTTTTTGCTGGTGTATAATTCTAGTGTACTTCTATGCGATTGCATGGATAGGTCTGCAATTGCGAAGGTTTGTTTGGGCAGATGGGATTCTTAATCTACGCGTACATGATATGGAGCCAATGATTGCATAGGTTGGTCAAGTAGTAAACCGAAAACGTGTGGGCTAGGTTGCATTCGTGAAGAGGAAGTGAGGCACCAACTGAGGTCACGTGTTTGTTCATCACGATCGCGTGAAGAGGGACAAAATCGTGTAGGCCTGAGGAATCAGTGCTTCGCATTCGTTCACGAGGATTTCATCGCAATCAAGCGGGGTTAATTATTAGAAAACATAGTTTATGCTTCGTGATCATGAAGGATTTTCCGCGATCACAATTGAGGGATAACTGGGCAGAGTCTAAAGTCTCAAAATGAGGGGTTGGGTTGATTTCACAATTTATTTAGATTACCTGTTAGAGGCGATTCTTGGAGACAAGGTAGTGATTGGGGTAAGTGATTCTTACTTATTTTTGGTTGAATTCCATGATTATATCTTTGATTTAATCGTTTAATTAGTTATTTGGGTTGAAAAATTGTGAAACAATGGAGGAAACGTCTTAGGCCAAAATTTAGGGATTTGAACGAGATTTTGGTATCGGATTTGAGTAATTTTGGTATGGTTGGACTCGTGATTGAATAGGTGTTCGGATTTTGTAACTTTTATCGGATTCACAGACGTAGGCCCGTGGGTAGTCTATTGAGTTGATATTGACTTTTGATTAAGAACTTAGAATTTTTATATGGAATTGATTCCTATAGATTTAGTTGATCGTATCGAATTTTTGTGGCTAGATTCGAGGTATTCGTAGGTTGTTTTGCGAGGAAGGGGTTCGTTGGAGTAGAGATATTCATAGCTTGAGGTAAGTAACACATATAAAATTTGTTTTGATTGTATGAAACCCCTAACTACGTGTTATTTGATTGATGTTGAGGTAGTGCAAATGTTAGGGGATGGGCGTGTGGGCGTGCACCGTAGAAATTGTGACTTGGTCGATTCCGTGGAACTCCATAGTGAATAATCTTGTTGTTATACGTAAATTCTTCAACTTTTATAGAAATATAGCTGCGAGTCATGTTTGAAATCATGCTTAGGCTACATGTTGGCACTGAACCAACAGAGGTCGTGTTGCATGTTGAATTATTTTCTTAATTTACAATTATGTGCGCTCTCTGTTCCATATTAAATAAGGTACTTTCCTTTTTAGTCTGTTCTAAAACAAATAACACATTTCTAAATTTTGAAATAATTCAACTTTAAGCTCTTTCATTTTACCCATTTACCCTTAATGAGAAGCTTTTATAGCCACACAAATGTCATGGCCCCATAAACTTTTTACCCCTTAAGCATTTAAGACCACAAGTTTCAAAAGTCTTGTTCGTTTTTATTAAACTTCGTGTCGAGTCAAACTACCTCCTATTATATGAAACAGAGGGAGTACTCAGTTACAATTGTTATTTTCTCATTATATCTCAGTATCTATTGCCATTTATTTATACACAATATCATCATTTTTGGGCTGACTATCATTTTCTAGCTCGAGAGACTAGAAAGATTGATAACTAAATGAGGTCGACTGTGAGGATATTTATGAGGTTGGTGGTTTGTTAGACCTCCTCCAATTGAGCTCGAATTGACAACAATAGTGTTGTCACAAGGGAGCAAGAGTGTTGTAAAGCTAGGTGCACGAGCAGCACCAATGTCAAAAATGGGAAACGAGTAAGTGATTGCAAAGGCTTTGATGGAGGCGAGGCAGCTTGTCAAGGGCTTGACAATGAGTTTCGGGCTAAGGGTAACACTTGATCGTGACTTTGGCATCAAGGCATAAGGCAGTGATGCCAAGGAAAGGCAAACACGCATGGGCTAAGGCAAACAAAAATGCGACGGAAAGACAATGCGTGAGCAGACTTGTCATGGCATTGAGTTGTGGCAAACGGGACATGTTCGTAGGCGAAGTCAAGGAAAATTGGGGCTCAATGCAGCTGGATACAATGGCATTGGCACCGACAAGGCACAAAATTTGATAGCAACATTGGAATGCACCACGTCAAAGGCAGTTACCGGCACATGCTGTGGACATGGGCAGCAGTTAAGTTTATCCAAAAAGCTGGCAGAAGTTAGCACGTTTTTGGGGGCCATGATCTCATTGTCTTTAGCATGATTAACCTGATCCTAGTAGTTGGGAGTATCAACTACACTAAACAAAAGTAGTGGGCTGAGTAGACAAGTGTCACAGCCTTAAAATAGGCAACTATTGTGTCAATGGGGATGTTTCATGTTCTGTTAATGTGCAGCACCCTTTCCCTTTATAGCATAGGGTAAAAAAACGTGAAAGATTACACAAAAGAGTAGGAAGAGTCCTAAATTCTATTTTCAAGAGTGAAAACAGCTTAAGTCTAATAGTAGATTTGTGAGGGTCAAGGGTGATGCTTTTTGTACGCGGATGTACATAGAGTTGGAGTTTTCTTTGTATTCTCGAGTTAATTACAAAGTTGGGAAAATAGTTTCTTGTAGATCGTGTGCCTTTTATTCATCTATATTTCTTTTCCTTTATCTTATTTTTCGTTACCTAAAATCAGCTAAACTTACTACGTTGAAAGCTGCCTAAATTATTCTAAGTCCAATGTTACAGAATTTTGGCTAAGTGTTGGAGCAGGATGAAGTCAAGTCGAGACTTGGCTGCCGCACGGGCTGTTTTTTGTGTGATATAAAACACGCCCATGACAACTGGTATCGGATCGAAGCAGGTTCGTGATAAAGACATGATGGGCAGTGGCAGATTTCATGGTTTTGTTCGAGAACATGGCTGGTGGTAACAATGAACTGCGGGAAAGGCTAACGATACTGGAAGCATTAGTGGGAAATGTTCATGAAAGTGAATAAATTCAGACCCTCGTGACAAGGCTTGCGCACCTTGATGTAGAATTGACAAAGCTTAGTTGAGAAAATTTGAATCTGAAGACCGAGATGGTGATACTACGACGTACTGTAAGCGAGGATGCTTGTCAACGTGGTGCTGAACGTCTCAAGGTTAGAATTCCTGAACCTATGGAATATGGTGGTGCAAGTAGTGCACGTGATTGGAGAATTTTCTTTGGCATATTGAGCAGTACATTCAAGCTATTAATATGCAAGATGAGATGGAAAAAGTAACCTTAACTAGCATGTATTTGAGTGACGATGGAAAGTTATAGTGCCGCACTCGTGTGGCTGAAGATCAAAGCTTGGGTAGACCAAAGATTGAGTTGCTGGAGCGGCTTAAAATGGAATTGAAGGACTAGTTCCTTCCAAGTAATACATTTTGGATTGCTAGGGACAAACTGAAAAAGCTGAAACTCACCGGATCAGTTAGAGCTTATGTGAAATAGTTCACTTCTTTGATGCTGAGCATCAGCAACATGTCGGAAGAATGACAAGTTGCACAACTTCATGAGCGGGAAGCAATAGTGGGCACAACTTGAGTTGCAAAGGAAGAATATTCAAAACCCTGCAAGTGATGTGGCTCCAGCGAATGCATTAAGCAATTTTCACATATGTGATGAGACTTTTGCTTCAATGTCCAACGACAGAAAGAAGGACAAGGAAAGAGAGTGGAAGAAATATGAAAGTGGCAATGCACATGAAGACAAGGGGGAGGAAAATCATGAAGCTGGAACTTTAAAGAGCAAGGAGAAGGGCAGCAAATTTAGTGGTTGTTTCCTTTATGATGGACCACATCGAGCGATGGACTGTCCAAACAAGGCAGTGTTGAATGCTATGACTGCCACGGATAAGAGGGCTACATTGGAAGCGCTGAACAGCGACAAGCAAACTATTGGTGTCAATGCAATTACAGTTGAAGATAGATGGGGTCAATGGGTGTTGCTTGTAAACCCCTTGGGACTAATAATGTGAGTTGACCTCGACGAGGACATCGAGTTTCAAAGGGTGTGGGTGGTTTGTTCGAACTCCACCAATTAAGCTCGACTTTACAACATGAGTGTTGTCATGAGGCAGCAATAGTGCTGCAAATCTAGTTGCACGAGCATCACCAATGTCAAACATGGGAAATAGGCAAGTGTGGCCAAGGCTTTGACGGAGCGAGACAGCTTGGCAAGGGCTTGACAATGAGTTGCGGGCTAAGGGTGGAACATGATCAAGATTGTGGCATCAAGGCATGAGGCATTGATGCCAAGGCAAGGGAAAATGGATGGGTAAAGGCAAGCAAATATTCAACGGGAAGATAGTGCACTGGCAGACTTTTCATGCCATTGAGTTTGCGACAAACGCGCCATGTTCTTGGGCGAAGGCAAGGAAAATTGGGGTACAATACAGCTTGATACAATGGCATTGGCGCCTGGTACAACCCAAGACACAAAATTGGGAAGCAACATTGGAGTGGACCAAGTCAAAGGCGGTTACCAGCACATGTTGTGCACATGTGCAGCAGTTGAGTTTGTCCAAAAAGCTAGCGGGAGTTAGCTCATTTTGGGGGGCCATAATCTCATTATCTATAGCATGATTTACGTGATCCTAGTAGTTGAGGGTGTCAACTAAGCTAAACAAAAGTAATAGATGAGTTGGCAAGTGTAAAAGCCTGAAGATAGGCAACTATTGTGTAAATGGGGTTCATGTTCTATTAATGGGCAGCACCCTTTCCCTTTAAGGCATAGGGTAAAAACACGTGTAAGAGTACAGAAGAAGGGTTGATCTGATGCTAAGCAACCCCCACTTCTAATTGAGAGGTTGTTAGTTCAAGTCTCCCCAAGAGCAGGTGGGAAGTTCTTGGAGGGAAGGATGTTGGGGGTCTATTTGGAAATAGCCTCTCCACCCTAGGGTAGGGGTAAGGTCTACATACACAATACCCTCCCCAGAACTTACTAAGTGGAATTATACTGGGTTGTTGTTTTTGGGCTACAGACGCAACATATTTTATTGATTCATGCAACGATTGGCTTATTGTAGTGCTTGGGCTGGATTTACCCCTCTAGAGTCTAACACCCAAAGTGCGCGGGTATCTACTGAGTGCGAGTGATGAACCCGAGTGTCTAGCGATTAAGAGAATTGAGTGATTGTGAGGATTGAGTGATTGTCAGGATGGGGTGACTGTGAGAAATTAGTAATAGTGTGGATGGAGTCAATGGGAGGACTGAGTGAGTAATACTATGAGAGCATGCATAGGATTTCATCATTGTTTTGTACTTCAGTTGACATACATTACTGACATGTAGATATCATCATGTACCATATGTCATTTCAATTGAACTTGTTATATCTTACATGTTTAAGCTTTAACTATTAAATTTTTAAGCATACCTACCTTTCCGTACTGCATTTTCTGTAATTAAAATTTCATGTGAAGCATATCACTGCATTCAGACTAATAGTTAGACTTGTTACTTATAGAGTTGGTTTTGTAATCACGCTACACCCTACACTTTGTGTGCAGATCCGGGTGTTCTCGTTCACCGTGGTTTATGATCTCAGAGTTTCAGTCATTCAGAGATTTTCTAGGTAGCCGCCCTAGCGTCCGCAGACCTTGACTCTCCTCCATTATCCCTCAGTTTTACTTATTCTATTTTTTCTTTCTTAGATAGTGTATAATACCTTGTACTTGTATATATGCTCATGTACTTATTGACCCCCTTGTTTTGGGAAATTTTTGTATCTAGTTGTGATAGTTTTATCAAGTTTTATGAGATTTTTTCTTTAAATTTGAGAGTGTTGATATATTTAAGTTATCGGCTTGCCTAGTATTATTATAGGCTCTATCACGACAGGTTTAGTTTTGGATAGTGACAAAAATCTATCAAATCCTAGGTTACATAGGTCTCATGATTCATGAGCAGGTTTAGTAGTCTTGTGGATTGGTACTGACACATCTGTACTTATCTTCGAGAGGTTGTCAAAACCTTAGCAAAATATCACATTCTTGTATTCTTGCCATGCAAATTTATTGATTCCGAGAACTAAACTTCTATTATTCTATTCTTTCACAGATGGTGAGGACACATGCTACCAGAATGGACAAACAACCACAGTACCACCAGCTAGGGTCGTGAGAGGCTAGGGTAGCCGTAGTGGCCGAGGTTCAGCTAGTACGGCAACTAGAGCAGCACCCGCAAAAAAACCAGCTGCTCCAACTCAAGAGAAGGTTTTAGATGTGGTTGAGTCAGTGGGGCCAGCTCAGGCACCAGCAGTACCTATTGTGATCCAAAGCCTTTAGGAGGGTTTGGCTCAAATATTGACCATTTGCAATAGCCTTGCACAGGCAGTTTCTATTAAAATCGTGCCAGCCAGTTCACAAGTCAGGGGAGGTACTCAGACTCCCGCCGCCAATAGTCCAAATTAGGTGATGTAGGGACTTCAATAACTGGGGGAATTACAAGTTTAGCCGGTTGCAATTGCTCAAGCCTATGTGGTTCCCATTATGACTGACGAGGAACGGAAGAGGCTAGAGAGATTTGAGAGGCTCAGGCCTCCATCATTTAGTAGAGCTAAGTCAAAGGATGCTCATGACTCTTGGAAAGGTGCCAACGGGTTCTTGCACAAATGGTATTTCGGAGACTAGTGGAGTCTAATTTATTACTTTTTAGCTATCAGGGGCTGCCTTCAGAGGTGAGAGGCCTATGAGAGGCACATGCTAGTCGGTGCAGCACAACTTTCATGGCATGAGTTCTACATTCGCTTCTTGGAGAAGTTTGTGCCACATACCCGTAGGGAAGAGCCACGCAGGCTGTTCGAGTAGCTGTATCAAGAGGGCATATTTGGTGACCTAGTATGAGATGAGAGTATCAAAGTTGGCTCATCATGCAGTTTGGTTGGTTCCCACTGAGAGGGAGAGTATTAGTGGGTTCATTGATGGTCTCCACTATCTGCATTTTGTTTTGACTCAGGAGAGTGTATCAGGTGCTACGTTTGATGAGATAGTTGATATTGCTCGGCATCTAGGGATGGTTGGTATTCGAGTGGTTTCCTTTGTGTTCCTTCTTGGTGGGCTAGTCCTACCTTAATAAAGGGTTGTCCTTATAAGAATGCTCAGATGGCTCGTTTAGTTCATCGTGGTGCATCAGCTAGTCATGGTTTGTACAATACTCATCTGGTTCAGTCATCTCTCAGTGCTCTCCCAACTCAAAGTTCATCCTGAGCAACATCAGTTGAATGTTCATCTATGCCAGGTCCTTCAAATAGTTATTCTGGTACTCGGGGTATCAATTTAGTCCTTGCCACAATCAAATGGAGTTTCTTCGAGTGTGGGGATTTTTGGCATATGCAGAGACACTGTCCCCGTTGCTCGGGAAGTCCAATTCAGTGCAGGAGTAAGGCTACGACTTCTGCACCAGTTACTTCACCACATTCCCAAACATCTCGGGGTGGGGCTCAGGCATCCAGAGGTCGCCCAATAGGGGAAGTTGATCAAATGGCGGTCAGGCTCAATTATATTTTGTTCCTGCCAGGCTAGAGGTCGTAGTTTAAAACATACTGATCACATGTATTGTCTCAGTATGCCATATTGATGTTTCCACATTATTTGACCCTGTATCTACTTACTCCTATGTATTATCCTATTTTACTCGTTATTTGGATATGCCTTCAAAGTCCTTAGTTTCATACGTTCATGTATCTACATCGGTGAGCGATATTGTTATTGTGGATCATGTATGTTGGTCGTGTGTAGTGATTATTGCGGATTGGAGACTAGATTTGACATCTCGTTGCTTCGTATGGTTGAGTTCGAGTGATCTTGGGTATGTATTGGTTGTCTCCATGTCATGCTATTCTTGATCATCATGCTAAGACCGTGGCATTGGCGATGCTGGGGTTGCCAAGGATCGAGTAGAGCGGTTATCTAGATTATGTTCCCAGTAGGGTGATTTCATATCTGAAGGCCCAACGGATAGTTATGAAGGGGTGTTTGTCTTATTTGGCCTTTGTGAGGGATGTTGGTGCTAATACTCATACTATTGATTATGTTCTGATGGTGTGAGACTTTCCGGATGTGTTTCATGTAGAACTATTGAGCATGCTACCCGCTAGAGATATTGACTTAGGTATTGTCTTAGTGTCGGGAACTCAGTCCATTTCTATTCCTCTATATCATATAGCACACAGTTGAGTTGAAAGATCAGCTTCAGGAGCTTCTTTATAAGGGGTTTATTAGACCTAGTGTGTCACCTTGGTGTGCACTAGTACTATTTATGAAGAGAAAAATAGTACATGTGGATGTGCATCGACTATAGGCAGCTGAACAAAGTTAAAATAAAGAACAAGTATCCTTTGCCATGTATTGATGATATATTTGACAAGTTTCAAGGAGCGGTGGTGTTCTCTAATATTGGTTTGAGGTCTGGGTATCACCACTTGAAGATTTTGGATTCGAATATTCTAAAAACGGCATTCATGACTCGTTTTTCCTTACCAACGCCCTAGAAGCATTCATGCATATGATGAACAATGTGTTTCATCCATATCTCAATCATTTGTCATAGTATTCATTGATGATATCCTAGTGTACTCACGTAGCCAGGAGGAGCATGCCCAGCATTTGAGGATTGTATGGAAGCGGCTGAGGGGGAATAATCTTTATGCCAAGTTCTCCAAGTATGAGATTTGGCTTAGTTCGGTGGAGTTCATGAGGCACGTGGTGTCTGGTGAGGGAATTAAGGTGGGTCCAAAAAGGATAGAGGTAGTTCATAGTTGTCTTAGATCCTCCAGCTACTAAGATTCGAAGCGTTCTCGGCTTGGCCGGTTATGATCTTTGTAGCATGGAGGGTTTCTTATCTATTGCATTACCTTGACCAAATTAACCCAGAAGGGTGCTCCTTGCAGCTGGTGAGATGAGTGTGAGGAGAGCTTTCAAAAGCTCAAGACTTTCTAGACCACAACTCCAATTCTAGTTTTGTCTTTAACTTCTGGATCTTATGCAATGTATTGTGACGCTTTCTCAGATAGGCATGGGGTATGTCTTGATGAAGGGGTAGATTAATTGCATATACTTTATGTCCATTGAATCCCTATTAGAAGAACTACCTTATTCGTGATTTGGAGTATGCAACCATTGTTCATCCATTGATGATTTGGAGGCATTATCTCTACGATGTGTATTATAAGGTGTTTACGGATCATCGGAGTCTCCAAAACTTGTTCAAATGAAAGGATATAAATTTTAGGTGGCAAAGATGGTTAGAGCTGCAAAAGGACTATGATATAATCATCTTGTATCATTCCTTCAAGGCCAGTGTGGTGGTTGATTCCTTGAGATGGAAGATGACGAGTACGGGTAGCCTTGCATTGATTTATGTTGCTTAGAGACTTCTTCAAGTTGATGTTTTGGCCTTGGCCAACCATTTTGAGAGATTAGATGTTTCAGAGCTCAGCCGGGCTCTAGCTTGTGTGGTTTCTTGATCTTTCTCATATGATCGCATCAAAGAGCGCCCAGTATGATGATCCCCATTTACTTGTCCTAAGGACACGAATCCATACGGTGATGCCAATATGTTACTATTAGGGATAATGGGGTGTTGAGGATGCAGGGTCAGATTTGTGTGCCTAATGTAGATGGGTTATGTGAGTTGATTCTTGAGAAGGCCCACAGTTTGTTATTCCATTATTTTAGGTGACATGAAGATGTATGAGGACTTGAAGCAGCACTATTGGTGGAGGAGGATGAAGCAGGATGTAGGGGAGTTTGTAGCTTGGTGCCTTATCTGTCAGTAGGTGAAGTACGAGCATCAGAGACCGGGTAGATTGCTTCAGAGGCTTGAGATTCGTGTGTGGAAATGGGAGCATATCACCATGTATTTTATAGTTAGTCTCCCATGGTCTTTGAGGAAGTTTTATGATATTTAGGTGATTCTGGATCGCTTGACTAAGTCTGCACATTTCATTTTAGTTGGGACTACCTATTCTTCAGAGCAGTTGCTTGAGATTTACATATGCGAGATTGTTTCCTTCACGGTATGGGGATGTTCATCATTTCAGATCGGGGCACAAAGTTTACATTTTAGTTTTGGAGAGCAGTACGACGAGAGTTGGGTATAGAATTTCATTCTCAGACAAACAGACAAGTTGAGTGCACTATTCAGATACTGGAGGATATACTACGCACTTGTGTCATAGATTTGGTGGGTTCATGGGATCAGTTTCTACTGCGAGTAGAGTTTGCATACTAAAGTGCTATCAATCGAGCATTATGATGGCTCCGTAGGAGGCTTTATATGGGATATTGTATCGGTCTCCAATGGGTTTGTTTGACCTAGATGAGCCTAGGCTATTGGGTATCGACTTGGTTCAGGATGCTTTGGACAAGGTTAAATTGATATAGGATTGCCTTTGCATGGTGCAGTCTAGGCAAAATTGTTATGCCAGTTGGAAGGTTCGTGATGTTTATTTCAAGGTAGATGAGAAGGTACTGCTCAAAGTTTCATCAATGAAGGGTGTAATGAGTTTTGGGAAGATTGACAAGTTGAGCCCTCGATATATCGGGTCGTTTGAGGTGCTTCAGAGGATTAGAATGGTGGCTTACATGATTTCCTTACCATCTAGTTTGTTGAGTGTTCATCCTGTGTATCATGTTTCTATTCTCGTGAAGTATATCGGAGATCCGTCTCATGTATTTGATTTTTGCGCGATTCAGTTGGATGGTTATTTTTCTTATGATGTGGAGAGGGTGGCCATTGTGGATCAGGAGGCTTGAACGTTGAGGTCAAAAGACATAGCTTTAGTAAAGGTGCAGTGGATAGGTGAGCCAGTTGAGGGGGCAAGTTGGGAGACTGAGCGGGAGATGCAGAGCAGATATCCATGCCTATCCGAGATTCCAGGTATGTTTCTAGACCTATTTAAGGATGAACATTTGTTTACGAGGGGGAGAATGTAACGATCCGGCCGGTCATTTTTAGTGTTGTAGCCCCGCTCCCCCATTTACAGCTCACATTATGCTTAATTATTATTTTGTGACTTGCCGGATGTTTTTGAATAACATGGTACACTTGGTCTCAAAGGTTTGAAGCATAAATTAAGAAGGTTGAGCAGATATCGACCTGTGTATAAATTACTTGGAATAGAGTTTTGATGGTTCTTATAGTTCCTTTAGGTGATTTTGCATGCAAAAGTGTGCATGGATAGTTGATTTAGGCTTGAAATAACGAAAGTTAGGAAATTTGAAGTTTTAGACATTTAAAAGTTTGACAGATAGTTAACTTTATGATTATTAGGATCAGATTATAGTTCCGGGAGTTGGAGTAGTTCTTTTGTGTCATTTATGACTTTGTGCAATTTAATGTTAATCGGACTTGATTTGATAGTTTTCGGTGTCGAATGTAGAAGTTTGAAGTTCATGAGTTCATTAGACCTTAATCGATGCATGATTCGTGGTTTTAGCATTGATTGATGCGATTTGATGCTTCAAGTGATTTCGTATGATGGTTTAGGACTTGTTGGTATGTTTGGTTGAGGTACCCAGTGCCTCACATGGGTTTCGGATGGTTAATGGATCAAATTTTGAACTTGGAGATTGCTAAAGTTTTTCTGATGTACAGATCTGGTTTCCTTCTATGAGATCGCCTGCATAGATCTTCGAGCACATGGGCTTGTTTAGGCAGCTAGGATTCTTAGTTTACGTGTTCGCAAGATGGAGCCTGCAATTGCATAGGTTAGTCAAGTAGTGAACCGCGAATGCATGGGCTAGGCCACCTTCGCGAAGAGAAAGTGAGGTATCAGCTGAGGACACGCTTTTATTCATTGGTATCGTATCAAGAGTACACGATCGCATAGGTCTAAGGAATCAATGATTCGTGTTTGTGTGGAGTTTGTCTCTTTAACGTAGGGTTAATTATTGGCCAGCTGAGATCGCAAAACACTTTCATATGGAATTGATTAATAGAGCTTGGGTTGATCATACTGAATTTTTTGTGGCTATATTCGAGGAATTAATAGGCTGTTTCGCAAGGCAAGTGCTTGTTCGAGTAGAGATTTTCACGGCTTGAGATAAGTAGCACTTCTAAACTTAGTTTTGAGGGTATGAAACCCCGAATTATGTGTTATGTGATTTGTGTTGAGGTGACGCACATAATAGGTGATGGGCGTGTGGGCGTGCATCATAGAAATTGTGACTTGGTTGATGTTGGAACAAGCTTGGTTGAGGTTTTGAAGAATAAAAAATAAATTCAGTGAAGGACCAAGTCCATATTAGGAGACAAAGTTGTTATGGCCCATGCACATGAGATGCACGTGAAGAAGAAAAGCCTCTGGGATCAACCAGAAATATCTTCTGAATATCTTTTGAACTGATCGAAAAGATGGAATATGCGATAAGGAGAAGAAGTCTCCAAATGTGAAGAGAACACATGCGAATAAAGGTTGGAGTTTGGATTGGTCTAGGACTCAAACTCGATGGAGGATCAGAAATTGGGTCACAAACAATTTCTTATTACTTACCTAATAAATGACTGAGTTGTTCTCTTTTATAGGTATGCATATACGCAGAAGTTAAGATAAATTGAGAGCAAAAGAGTAAGGAAATTTTGCAAGAAATTTATGTGAGATCAAGTATGCACGCCTGTAGCTACTTGAACAAGATAGAAGAACCAATTCCATTGTGTTTATTCTTATTCTAGTTCAATTGTTATAGGTGAATTATAACTTGTACCATTCCAGCTTTCATAGAAGCAATTGTATTAGGTACTTTGAGTATTCAAGTTAGAGTTAACTTGAAAGTGTTGCAACAGTTGAGGCTGTGTGCCACACTAGGATTAGAGTTAATCCTTAGGTTTACAAGAGTTTTGTAAATGTTGTTTTCGCTCATTGAGTTTATTGGAGGATTGGGAAAATCCTAATGAGTATTAGGTCGTGGTTTTTCACCTTATGAGCCAGGTGTTTTCCACGTAAAAATCTTTGTGTTCTTTTATTTTTGTATTACAATTCCGCTAATAGTAGTAGTTAGAACATCTAGAAGATCCAGGTTCTTCTAGATCGAAAATTGGGTACCACACAAAACACCCCCCCCCCTTGTGTGGTATTGATGTTTGGAACACCAATTGGTATCGGAGCAGGTTATCTTTGACAGGCTAACACCTTAGGAAAAGATCAACATGAGTGCACCAACTGAAAACTGGGAAGGGCAATCCACTGCCAGACCTCTAATGTTCAGTGTTCCGTATTACACATGGTGGAAGAATATGATGAATGATCACATCATAGAGGGATATTATGAACTCTGGGACATATTTACTGGTGGTCCCTAGGGAACTACAATGAAAAATGAGGAAGGAGTGGATGTGCCAAAGACAAGGGCTGACTGCACTGCTGAAGATTTAAAAAAGTGGGAGAAAAATGCTAAGGAAAAGAAATGGCTTGTATGTGGATTGGGTCCAGATAAGTATAGCAGGATCTAAGGTTACACTACTGCCAAAGAGATATGGTACACCTTGCAAGTGGCTCATTAAGGAACACCTCAAGTGAAGAGATCCAGAGGAACACTATTCTATTCTCAATATGTGAATATTAATATGATAGATGGAGAAACTATTCAAGAGATGTATACTAGGTTCACCTACACTGACAAATAAACTTATGTCTTTTGGAAGAGTTATTCTTGAAGAAGACAATATTGAAAAGATCTTCACAAGAGTTCTTCCAGTTGCTTGGGAAAGCCAAATTAGTGCCATTCAGGAGTCTAAAAATATAGCCACTCTCAAACTGTATGAATTGTTTGGAAATCTTACTGCTTATGAACTGAGAAGCCAAACCAGGAAAATTGATACACCCACGAAGGAGAGAAGCTTAGCTCTCAAAATTAAAGGTTCAGATCTGGAATATGAATAGATATCTATGATCACTAGAGATTTCAAAAAGTACCTGATGAGAGGAAAGGGTTCATCAATAGGTACAAACTTCAACAAGACAAGAGCTCCTGAGAAACAGACCAATGATGGCTTCTATAAGTGTTGTAAGACTTACCACATTATCAAGAATATCACTCAATCGGAAATTGAGTGGAAGAAAGAATAGGAAAAATGAAGAACATGAAGAGGGAACAGGTTCAACCCAAAAGAAACAAAGGTTCAACCAAGGCTATGGTTTTTCATGGGGTAAAACCTCTAATGAAGACTCAGAAGATGAAGCTGAAGAAGAGCAAGCTGTTATGGCCATTGGAGATTCAGATGGTGAGCAAGAGGTAATTATTCTGCATCTCAAGGACAAAATTAAATTCCTGTCTAAAGAAAGGTTGGCTGAGCTATTATTAGACTTCATTGATGAGTCTGAAATAGTAAACAATGAAAAGGAAGTTCTTTCTAGAGAATGTGTTATCCTAAAAGCAAAATGCAAAAGTCTGAGAGTGATACTAAAAATTCTAAGATGAAGAACCAGGTTCTTAAACTTGATAATAGTATTCTACAACTTAGGTAAGAAAATCTAAAACAGAAACTCGAACAGGAAAGAAGAAAGTTGATCACTCATTTCTCACTAGAAGAAAGTTTATCACTCATTTCTCACTCTAAAAGAAAATATAGGAAAAATAAAAGATGAATTGTACAAGAAAGATGAACTGATTAAGGTTCTAAAAGAAGATCTTGGAAAGGTGAAATATGAACTAGTCAAAGCTTGCAAATGGAACAAAGCTTATGATGCTCTCTCCTGGTTGTAAGAGCATCACAATAGCAATAAAAGAGGACTTGGATATGGGACTCAAGCTCAAAATGGGACCCCAAAAACAAGTACCTCACACAACCTTAAAATAAGATCTGCACACATTTTTGTAAGACTAGCCATTATATAAATGAATACAATGCAAAAGAAAAGACCAGTCAAAGGAACAAAGTTTTTGTTCAAGAAAAACACAAGCTACCTGGTTAGGAAAGAAAGAATCTGATTCATCCTTTTGCCTATAGAAAGGGATTCAAACTAGTTTGCGTTCCTAAGACTAACCCCTTATTTCTTTTTGCAGGTTCAAGTAAAAGGGAGTAGCCAAATATGGTACATGGATAGTGGATGCTCAAAACACATGATTGGGAACAAGGACTAGTTCCTTTCACTTGAGAACCTGAAAGGAGGTAGTGTCTCATTTGGAAATGAAATGTCAGATCATTGGGTTGAAAAGGTAGGTAAGACATACTCTCATTCCATTGGGAATGTCTACTTGATACATGACTTGAAATAAAGCCTAATTAGTGTCTAACAATTGTGTGACAGAGATAACCTTGTAGCTTTCACCTCTACCAAGTGCCTTGTAATTAACGTTACCACTAACATGATTGTTTTGCAGGAAAAAAGAGCGAACAATATTTACGTTGTAGATTGTCAACTCTTTCAAAAAATAAACTCACTTGTCTAAGTGTATTAGTTAATGATTCCCTCCTGTGGCACAAAAGACTTTGGCCATGCTAGTATAAATTAGCTAAAAAAATTAGTCTCCAAAGATTGGTGGTAGGGCTACCTAATATTAAGTTTATGGAAGACAAAGTTTGTGATGTATGTGCAAGAGGGAATCATCCTTCAAATCAAAGACAATGGTAAGTACGTCCAAGACGCTAGAACTAGTTCATATAGATCTTTGTGGTCCAATGAGAACCATGAGCAGAAGTGGAAAGAAATACGCGATAGTGCTTGTTGATAATTTTTCTAGATTTACTTGGGTACTATTTCTATAATCTAAAGATGAGGCATTTGAAATTTTTGCTGTCATTGTTAGAAAAACTCAGAAATAATTAGGAAATCAGCTTGCATCCATTAGGTCTGATCATGGAACTGAATTTGAAAACGTAAAATTTGCTGAATATTGTGATGAAAATGGTATAGATCATAACTTCTTTGCCCCAAGGACTCCTCAGCAAAATGGAGTAGTTGTAATAAAGAACATGACCTTGAAGATATGGCAAGGACCATGCTTCTCTCTAGTAAATTACCACATAGCTTCTGCGCAGCGGCTGCAAAAACTGCATGCTCCATAATCAATAGATGCATGACTAGAACTCTTATTGAGAAAACTCCCTGTGAGTTACTTAAAGGGATAAAACCAAACATATCCCACCTTAGGGCATTTGATTTCTAGTTCTATATGCACAATAATGGAAAAGACTCCCTACGTAAGTTTGATCCCAAAAGTGTGAGGGTGTATTCTTGCGATATTCTTCAAATAGCAAAGCATATAAAATATTCAATAAAAGAACATTGTGTGTAGAAGAAAGTGTGCATGTTGTATTTGATGAAACTAATATTCTTAGTGGGAGAAAGGAACATGAAGATGAAGCCATTGGTCTAGTAAAAGAATTGACTGGAGTAGCATCAAAAGAAGGAACATGTGATGGAACAGGTTCTTCCACTCAGAGCAAACTAACAGGGGGAACTAATTAGAGAGAAAATCAAACAAACTCTCTAAAAGAACTTGTCTATTAACCTGATCCACAGTAACAGAACACGGAAAAATCATCTAGTAGAAACCAGTTGGTGGTGAAATCTCACAAGTATTAAAGTACTCATCCCACTGAAAACATAATTAATGACCCAACATCCGGAGTCAAAACTGGATCGCAATTAAAGAATCTGTGTGTATTTGATGCTTTTCTATACCGTATTAAACCTAAAAATGTCATTGAGGCTTTGCAGGATGCAGATTGGGTCAATGTTATACAAGAGGAACTCAATCAATTTGAATGAAGTCAGTGGTACCAAATGGGTCTTCAGGAACAAACTTTATGAAGATGGAACTATAACAAGAAACAAGGCAAGGTTGGTAGTTCAGGGCTACATCCAAGAGGAAGGCATTGACTATGATGAGACCCTTTCTCCAGTTGCAAGACTAGAGGCAATCAGACTCCTCATTGCCTTTGCAGTACATATGGAATTCACTCCCTATCAGATGGATGTCAAATTTGCTTTACTAAATCGCTACCTCAAGGAAGAAGTCTTTGTGAAACAACCCTCGGAATTTGAAAGCTAGAAATGTCCTGAGCATGTGTACAAGTTGGACAAGGCTCTATATGGGCTCAAATAGGCCGCAAGAGCTTGGTATGAACGACTATCAAAATTCGTACTGGAGCATGGGTATATAAGAGGTAAAATTGACAACACTTTGTTCCTAAGGGATAAAGGTGAAGACCTCCTTGTTGTGCAAAGATATATTAATGACATAATATTTGGGGCCACTACTGATAGGTTGAGTAAGGACTTTGTAAATTAATGGTAACTGAGTTTGAAATGAGTATGATGGGTGATTAAACTTCTTCCTAGCTTGTAGATAAAACAAAGCCCAACTGGGACCATGATCCATCAGCAGAAGTATACAAAAGAACCAATCAAAAAGCTTAAAATGGAAGACTCAAAAGAAATAGATACACCTATTGCAACTACCACTAAATTAGATGTTGATGAATCTGGTTCATCAGTTGATCAAAAGTTGTATAGTGATATCATTGGTTTACTTTTGTATCTTACTGCCAGCAGACCTGACATTGTTTTTAGAATACGTCTTTGTGCTCATTTGCAGACAAATCCAAAGGAGTCACACTTGATTGCTATCAAGAGGATATTAAGATACCTGAAAGGCACCACTGGTTTTTGTCTTTGGTATCCTAAAGGTAGTAATTTTGATCTAATAGGATATGTTGATGCTGATTATACAGGTTTATTAGTGGACACAAAGAGCACTTCAAGTATGGCACATTTCATGGGGTCATGTCTAGTGTCATGGGCTACCAAAAAGCAAAATTCAGTGTCCCTATCTACTGATGAAGCTGAATATGTTGTTGTTGCTTCTTGTAGTGCTCAATTGATATAGATCAAACAACAGCTGGTAGACTTTGGAATTTAAGTGGGATGTATTCTAATATTTTATGATAACACTAGTGCTATAAGTATGACAAAGAACCATGTTCATCATAAAAGGACCAAGCACATAGATGTTAGACACCACTTCTTAAGAAATAACTAAGAGAAAGGGTTAATCTCTATAGAAATTTGTGCTACTGATAAACAAATAGTTAACATCTTCATTAAATCACTGAGTAGAGAAATCTTTGAAAGGATTAGGTTGGAATTAGGGATGATTAATATCACATAAAAAGGTCAAGTTCAGAAGCACAATGAAAAAACATATTAAAAAAATTATTTTTGGTTAAGAATTCTTACTTCAATGTAAATATCCAGACTAATTCTTACTCAGTCTCATACTTTAATTAGAGTACTCATGTGACATGTGTTTATATGACTCACTAATCTCTTACAAAGTTTTTCTTTTATGACATTTGAGGCATGATCAAGAGAAGTATTACTTGAAGAATCTAGTTTATCAGTATATGCTCATGAGAAAGTTCAGGTATGTTTCTATACTTTGCATAATTAGAAAGATAAAATTACCAATCATAAGAAGAAGTCCTAGTTACACCACCAGAAATTCTATCCGTTGAGCATTGAACCAGTTTCATTACCCTAGGAGTCTAACTAAAATGGGATTTTCCCCTAAAAACTAGTGTCCCTCATTAATCTCTAAATAGACTGGATTTCTTATGTGGTTAGACTTCTAATTGACTACTGAAAAAGATGTTGTTACTGCCTTAATCATGATCCCTCTTTAAATACCCACCATACCATCTCTTATCACTCATAACCGTCATTTATGAATCCACTTTCTTGTCCAAAATTACCGAAATATTTCAAGAAATACTCTGCCATGACTAACCCTCAAGATAATCCTGGAACCACTATCCCCTAATACTTCATCATCAACACCTCCTATTGAAAGCCCAAAACCTAGATTTCGTCGGCAGAAGATGATAGCCAGAAAAGTTGTAGCCTCGGGTTCTTTGAGAAAAACCTTAAACGAAAAATTAAAGTCTAGACAAAAGAAAAAGGTGCCAGCCGAAGAATCTAACTCAAGCTCTGAGTCTGAAGAATTTATTTCTGCTAGAGTGAAGGAGAAGAACTTGGATCTTCTAATAATGACAAGAATTAAGAAACCCCAGGTAAGGTAAACACTTGTTTTGTATTTTCTGATATGGCAGCAAGGAAGACAGGAGGTTTGTGTTGGTGGGTTCTATAAATAATGTTGAAGGTGATGATTCTTGTAGGAGGAGAAAGAAAAAAGAAATGAGAGGTTCTTGCTATATGTGGTAGTGTAGAAGAGGGTGGATTGAAGTCAGAGGGAAGCGGATTTGGAGAAACTGCTTAGGGAGTTGTTCATTTGTATGAGCAACAAGATAAACCTGGTTCATCTTTGGAGGAAACTTTAATGGATATTCAAAAGAATGTGGGGGAAAGTTATGTCCCAAAGAAGCACAAGGCATCTTCACAAATAACCCCAGTTGCTTCTAAACTAACAAAAAAAACAAAGTATCATCTCCCAATACTGTTGCTTCTTTTGTACCTAGCGGAAGAGCCACAAGGAGCAAGTAAAATTTGCATATGTTGAACCCTCCTTGGCCAAAAGAATTAGGTCTGCAGTGAAGGAAAAACAAGTAAAGGTTACTGTAGAAGAGTGGAGAGGAGAAGAAGTTGAGGAGGGGCCTGGAAAGGAACAAGACCGATTTTCCATTTTTGGCAGGAGAAAGATTCTGAAGGAAATGTTGCTAAAAGACATGAAGGAGCCACGCATGCTTAGGTTGGTAGATGCTCTAGCTGCGCAAGGCTGGAAGGACATGGCATTTTAGATGGATGGAAGACTAGCCAGAAAAAGAGCTGATTGAATTCATGGCAAATGGCTCAATGACTAGTAACCGCTGTAGTGAAATGAGTGAAGGTGCAGTTTGATGCACCTGAATTGGGCAAGATTCTAGACATTCCAAGTGAGGGCTATGAAGATTAGACCGGGCAAAGGTGGCCTTGTCTAAATGACGTGCCTAGTGCACTCCAAATCACCAGGAACTTCTGTGATACAAAAGATGTTGATGATATTCCTGAGGCAAGATTTGTTCAAAAGAGTGAGATGAAGCCAGAGCATAAATTGCTCTTTGAGTTTGTGAACAAGTGTCTGTTGCCTAGACAGGAGAGGAGGCATACTGCAAATTACATGGACCTGGTTCTCATGGAATTCCTTGTTATGAGTAAGCAGATTAACTGGCCTGCTTTCATTAGCAAGCAGCTGGACAGAGTCATCAATGGCTCAATGGTTCATTCTACTCCTTATGGGTTTATTCTGATAATTGTACTAGACATGCTGAATGTTCCCTTGAAGAAAAGGGAAATGGCCTCCAGTAAGGAGCACTTTGGAATGAAAACCCTCTAGGCTTGTGACTATCTCCTCAGTGTAGGCCATGTTTAACCTGGTTCATCAGTGAAGACTCCAGTAAATAGCAAGGTTAGGGCCTTGGTTCAATAATGTGGCATAAAAGATGCTAAAATTTTTAGGGCTTAGGCTCGTGTTGCTGAGCTGGAAGATGAAAGGAAAGGGCTGAAAGCTGAGCTACAAAAGAAAAGGAAAATATCTAAGGGATGCTCCAAACAATGCTAAACCTACTTCAATCCCAACCCTCTAGTTTATAAAGCCTTATGTCTATTTTTCCTATCTTACAACAAGTTTAGTAACCCCCTAGTGACCCAGATTAGGGAGTTTTATTGTTTTTCCTCATGGTCGGTTGTTTTTGTACTTTGTTTGTGTGGATTTTTTTGTAGAAGCATTGCCTTATCAATGACAATTTGCATTTCTCTTGCTTTATGAATATTCTTATCTTAATAGTTATTTTTGTCAAGTTGAATTTTGATTAGCTAAAGCATTCTTTCACTTGCAGTTGCCCCAATAGACATGAGTAATGATTAAAATTCTGGGATTCATATTTTTATGCAACTTTTCGATTATGCCAAAAGGGAAAGATATTGTGCTTAAGAAGAAACTGTGTCTATTTTCTGAAACAATTATGTTTATGACCTAATTAAATATGGCCCTTAATGATGAGTTAAATTTTCAAGTGTTCATAGTTTAGCTAAGTTCTACACATTCTTTGATCAGTAAAAGTACATATTTTGTCATCATAAAAAAGGGGAAATTTATTGGACCAAGCTCAGTTGAAGCTTAGAAGAATGACAAATGAACTCAGTGAAGGACAAGGTCCATCTTATGAGACACAGTTGTTATGGTCCATGCACATGAGATGCACGTGAAGAAGATAAGCCTTTGGGATCAAGTAGCAATATCTTCTAAATATCTTCTAAAATGATAAAAAATAATACATATGGGATAAGGAGAAGAAGTCTCCTTATGAGTAGACAAAACACATCCGGATAAGGGTTGGAGTTTGGATTGTTCTAGGACTCAAACTTAATGGAGGATCATAAATTGAGTCACAAACAAACTCTGATTACTAACCTCTTAAATAACTGAGTTGCTCTCTTTAATAGGTATGCACATATGCAGAAGTTAAACTAAATTGAGAGAAAAATATTAAGGCCATTTCGCAAGCAATTTATATGAGATCAAGTATGCACGCATGCAACTATTTGAACAAGATAGAAGAACAAGTCCCATTGGGTTTATTCTTATTCTAGTTCAATTGTAGTAGGTGATTTAAAACTTGTACCTTTCCAGTTATCATAGAAGCAATTATATTAGGTACTTTGAGCATTCAAGTTAGAGTTAAAAAAGTGTTGTAACAGTTGAGGTTGTGTGGCACACTGGGATTAGAGTTAATCCTTAGGGTTAAAAGAGTTTTATAAATATTGTTTTGGCTCATTGAGTTTAGTGGCTATTTTGAAAAATCCTACTGAGTATTAGGTCGTGGTTTTTCACCTTTTGAGCCAAGTATTTTCCATGTAAAAATATATGCATTCTTTTATTTATGTATTCTAATTCCGCAAAATGTAGTTATTAGAACACCTAGAAGAATCAGGTTCTTCTATATCAAAAATTGTGTACCACACTAATCACCCCCCCCCCCCACCTCTTGTGTGGTATTAACAGTTGGAACATCAACTGATTCCATAGAACTCTATAGTGAATAATAGTATATTCTCCATGTGGTAGAGAAATTGAGTTGCGAGTCATGATAGAAATCATGCTTAGGATACATGTTGATACTGTTTGGATCAATAGCGGCCATGTTGCATGTTGAATTATCTGCTAATTTTACAATTATGTATTCATTCACAGCTATTATTTTTTTATTATATCTCAGTCAATGTTGCAAAATTTTTTATGCATCATATTATCATATTTGAATTGATTATCCTGAATTTTTTGAACCTGAGAGATTGGAGAGATTGATGATTGAGTGACGCCGAGGGCCTTATTATTAGGATATTTATGGGATCGGGCTACATGCCGCATCATACTTTATTTATTCATGCCATTATTGGCTTATTATAGTACTTTGGTTGGATTTTTCCTTCCAGAGTCTGCACACCCACAACGAGCACAGGTACCTATTGAGTGCGGGTGCCGAGCGATTGGGAGGATTGAGTGATTATGAGAATGGAGTGACTGTAAAGAATGAGTGACTATAAGGATAGAGTGACTGTGAGGAATTAATGACTGTAAGGATGGAATGAATGGGATGACTGAGGGATCGATACTTAGGGAGCATGCATGTGATTTCATCACTATTTTGTACTTTAGTTGGCATACATAATTGACATGTAGATATCGAGATGTACCATATCGTATTTTAATTGAACTTGACATATCTTACCTGTTTGAGCTTTAACTATTAAATTTGGTAGCATGCCTACCTTTCTGTACTATATTTTTGAAACTAAACTATTTTGTAAAGCCCGTCATTGCTTTCAACCCAATAGTTAGACTTGTTACATACTGAGTTTGTTGTACTCGCGCTACACCCTATATTGTGCAGATCCTGGTGTTTTCGGGCACGATGGTTGTTGATTTAGAGTTTGCAGTCATTCGGAGGCTTTCGAGGTAGCATCCCTGGCTTCCGCAAACCTTGACTCTCCTTTCCTATCCCTCAGTTTACATATTCAATTTCTGCTTTCTTAGACAGTGTATCAAACCTTGTATTTGTATAGATGTTCATGTACTCAGTTACACCCTGGTCTTAGGAAACTTGTTTATCGAGTTGTGGCACTTTTCTCCAGTTAATTCAGATTTTTACTCATTTAAAACATGTTTTAACATATTTTAAAATTGAGATTGTTGGTATTTCTGAGTTGTTGGCTTGCCTAGTAGTATGATAGACGCCATCACGATATATTGAGTTTTGAGTTGTAACAATAATCTTAAGATGAATACATGAAGATCTTAGACGGAAGAATATAAAATACCATAGAAGGGCTTTGAAGTGTCACCTTCATTTGAATGGAATTCTGCAATTACTAGGCATTGTGTGATGACCGCCACGTCATCATGCCACTTAGGCACCATTTTAAATTTATTAATGCCATATGGAATCTTACTTAAGAATAAGGCTAGTATTCGTAAGAATATTCTAGAGAAATATGGATATTTTCTTATAGAAAAAAACCTAAATCCTTATGGATTTGCTAGGAAAGTCATTGAAATCTTCTAGGCATGTAGAGAACTCTAGAGAAAGCCCTTATCATGTAAATATCAAGGACTTGTATAATAATTAATATTTACACACTAGCCCCTAGGAGACTAGTGTATAAAGGTGGCCATTCATTTGTAACTCATCAAGCAAACATTTCAAGTTCTCTAATACAAAGCTTCCTTTAGAAATTTGTTTGTGTTCTTTGTTCCATTCTCTTAGCGATTTTGAGTGTAGTAGGGCATACTTGGCATAGCAAGAATGTGAGCAAGTTGTGCAAGATCATGAGAAAGTTGTCAAGTGTCGCACGTGTACTTAGTTAAGAAGTAAGGACATGACAACGTGGTATCAGAGCAAAGGTTTCAACTAAGGGAATGGCGAACGACAGAGAAATTAACACTGCCAACATCCAAGACAACGTCATCCAGGATGCTGCTGGCAAGAGCCTCCACAGCAAAAAGAGGAATGCGACCAACAAGAGCCAAGAGGTGACACCTGATATTGGGTCATATGAATAGCTTACATCCCAAGAACCATCTGCCACTGAAGCAAGCGAGGATGAAGTGGAGGACCTTCCAAAGGACGTCTCGCTCGGTAAAGAGTGTTTTATGAAGATGAACACGAGGATGGACATCATGGAGATCTTTGGCCAAGCTTGGGGAAGGTGGAAGGCACCCTTAACGTTATTGAGGGGCACACTCTTGAAGAGATGGAAAGTATCCGAAATGACTTGGAGTGATGTACACAGACTGAGATGGAACTAAGGAAAACCATCACTGACTTACAGTGCATACTAATGGAGGCTTTGAGTACTATCGATTCTATGAAGGCAAAAATAGAGTCACTCGAGGAGCATGTCAATGCTAGCGTGACTGAGGCGCCAACAACATTGTGGTGATGAGGGGGTCCAAGATCAAGGATCCCAAACCCCCAGTGTTCAAAGGTGTTCGTGAAGCACAAGAAGTGGAAAACATCCTTTGGCACTTGGAGAACTACTTCAGGCACGGCAAAGTGAGGACGACGGGGCCAAGATCAACACTGCGGTATTGTACCTCTTAGAGACTGCCATGCTATGGTGGAGAAGGAAGATGGCCGACATGGATAAACGTCTATGTACTATTAGCACGTGGGATCAGTTCAAAGTGGAGTTCAAGCGATAGTTATTTCCAAACAATGTCTTGTACGAGGCAAGGCGCAAGCTTAGGGAATTGAAGCAAACAGGGAGCATACCTAACTATGTCAAGGAGTTCACTACCCTTATGCTTCTAGTCCCCACCCTGACCAATGATGACTTGTTGTTCCACTTCATGGACGGATTGCAAAATTTGGCTATGAAGGAATTGCAATGCCGACAAGTCATTGATATAGACTAAGCCATAGTGGAGGCGAATCATTGATGGATTTCAGGCATGACAAGAATGACAAAGGCAATGGCAAGGAGTCAAAGGCTAACAATATCAAAGGTGGGGGAGACCGTGGCAAAGGTGAGGAGATACAAAAACAATACTCCAAGACTCAAGATTCCAAACAGTCGGGTAGTCGTTAGGGCTATGCGGAGAAAAAGGCACGGGTCGAGAAGAAGGGATGCTACATATGCGGAGGGCCGCTCGGCTTTAGGAATTATGCCAACCTCAAGAACCTCAGTGCCATGGTCCTTGAACGAAAGAGCAGTGGTAAGGAGAGAGATCGGGAACCGCACAATTAGCTATGATCGGATTATGTGGTGCTGTCATAAAGCATGCTATCCAACCTACCAAGAACGGCAACCAGTACGTGGATCTCACCATAAAAAAGAAGCCCGCTCTTGCAATGGTGGATACTGGAGAAACTCATAATTTCGCGACTGAGGCTGCGGCAAAGAGACTAGAGTGGAAGATTTCACCAACCAACTCTCGCATCAAGACCGTGAATGCCGAGGTACAAAATTCTTGTGGGGTAGCTAATGGAGTTGGTGTCAAATTGGGAACTTGGAAAGGCATGACAAACTTTACCATGACTGCTATGGATATATTTGACATCATACTTGGGCAAGGGTTCTTTAGACACTTTCATACTTTGATCGACCCCTACCTCCAACGTCTCTTGGTTATGGAGCAAGAGGAAGCCTGCATGGTACCTACGGTGACTATGCCATACGGACAGATCCAAGCACAACTCACAGCTATGCAGGTTGTAAAGGGGATCTAGAATGGGGACCCGGTGTCCGTGGAAACCATTGCAAGTCTACAGGATGACAATAACTTTCAAGAGATAGTGCCGCCTTGCCTAGAGAAGTTGCTTGAGGAAAACAATGATGTCATGCCCAAGGAGGTGCCTAAGCACTCGCCGCCTAAGAGAGAGGTGGATCACAAGACTGATTTGGAGCCAGGGGCTAAGCCACCTGCATTTTCCCCATATAGTATGGCACCTCCCAAGCTAGAAGAGCTCAGGAAACAATTGAAGGAGCTGGTAGATGTTGGTCACATTCACTCCTCAAAGGCACCTTTTGGCGCACCAGTATTGTTCCAAAAAAAGAAGGATGTATCATTGCACTAGTGCATAGACTACCGAGCACTTAATAAGGTCACCGTGAAGAATAAGTACCCTATCCCGCTTATTGCTGACTTGTTCGATAGACTTGGGCAAGCCAAGTACTTTACCAAGGTGGATCTTTGAAAGGGCTACTACCAGGTTTGCATTGCGGAAGGAGATGAGCCTTAGACAGCACATGTGGCGAGATATGGAGAAATTGAGTGGTTGGTGATGCCCTTCGGCTTAACCAATGCACCAACCAAATTTTGCACCCTTATGAAAAAGATTTTTCATCCGTACCTTGATTAGTTCATGGTAGTCTACCCAGACGACAAAGTCATATATAGCAACACCTTGAAGGAGAACATGGCGAACTTAAGGAAGGTTTTACAAGTCTTGCGGGAGAACGAGCTATACATCAAGAGGGAGAAATGTGAGTTGCACAATCAAAGGTGCACTTCTTGGGCCATGTCATTAGCAATGGAGAGCTACGCATGGATGAGGCTAAGGTACGTGCTATCCAGGAGTGGGAAGCACCTATAAAGGTAATGGAGATAAGATCCTTCATTGGCCTTGTTAACTACTACCGTCAATTCATCAGTGGCTACTCAGCAAAGGCCGCACCAATTACCGAGTTGCTAAAGAAGAACAATCCACGGGTTTGGACGGAGCATTGTCAAAAGGCGTTTAAAAGCCTTATGGCAGCTGTAACAAAGGAGCCAGTCTTGGCATTACCTGACTTTTCCAAGACATTTGAGGTACACACAGGAGCCTGAGACTTCGCCATTAGGGGTGTCCTGATGCAGGATAAGCATCCCATAGCATTTGAGAGTCGCAAGTTAAATGAGACGGAGCAACGTTACACGGTGCAAGAGAAGGAAATGACTGTAATTGTGAATTGCCTTCGTCCTTGGAGACATTATCAACTCGAGTTGAGGTTTCTGGTCAAGACCGACAATGTGGCTATTAGCTACTTTCAGATGCATAAGAAGCTCACACCAAAACATGCTAGGTGGCAAGACTTCTTGGCCAAGTTTTATTATGTGCCAGAGTACAAGCAAGGCAAAGTTAATGTTGTAGCTGATGCCTCGAGCCAGAAAGCCCAGCTTGCTTCCATCACTTCAGCAACTTGGTACATTCGTCAGGCTATAAAAGAAGGCATGCAACATGATCCAACAGCCAAACAATTTATCCAATTAGCCAACCAGGCCAAGACAAGATGTTTTTGGGTAGAAAACAACGTATTACCTACCATAGGTCGGCGTGTCTACGTGCCTAAGTTTGGAGACATTAGACGACGGATCATAAGGGAGAGTCATGACACAATGTGGGGTGTTCAACCAGGTCAACGTTGCACTAGGGCCTTGGTTGAGCCAGTCTACAATTGGCCACGCATGCGAGATGACATAGAGAGCTATGTACAGACTTGTCTTGTCTGTCAACAGGACAAAGTTTAACAACAACAACCCGGAGGACTTTTGGAGCCACTACCGTTGCAGAGCGTCCATGGGAAAGCGTGACTTTGGACATTATCACTTGCATACTGAAGTCCGACGGTTATGGTACTATTATGGTGGTCGTGGATAGACTTTTCAAATATGCCACCTTCATGCCCTCCTCGCTAGGTTCTACTACCAAAGAAGCCGCCAAGCTATTCTTTATGAATGTGGTGAAGTATTGGGGCTTACCAAGGCATATTATCAGCGATCGAGACCCCCATTTTACTGGAAACTTTTGGAGAGAGTTGTTCGACAAACTTGGCATGGAGCTGCACATTTCCACTAGTTTCCACCCACAGACAGATGGACAAACAGAACGGGTCAATGCCTTGATAGAATGCTATCTGATGCACTATGTATGCGCATATCAGAAAGATTGGGGAAAGCTCCTAGACATTGCCCGATTCTCTTATAACTTGCAGCAGAATGAATCCACGGGGCCGACACCATTCGAGCTAGCCAGAGGCCAACAACCACAAACTCCACATTCATTACCAGCTCGATACTGCTAAGTCCTACTAGGATAGGGAATCAAAGAAGATGAAGAAGTTCGCAGACCGGAAGCGACGTCCCATAGACTATTGAGTTGGGGACATGGTCATGGTGAAGTTTAACCTAAGGCAGTTCAAGGCACTACGGAGCATGCATCAGAATATTTTTCGCAAGTACAGTGGGCCATTTAAGATCATCGCCAATGTAGGCAAGCTCTCATACAAGCTTTATATGTCATCATATCTTAAGATCTACCATGTCTTCCATGCCAACATGATTAAGCCATATCATAAAGATAAGGATGATCCGAGTAGGGGCCAATCAAGTCGAGCACCAATGACTATCATCGCCTCGCATGATCAGGAGATTGAGGCTATCATAGATTACTAGACCAGGCGAAAAAAAGGGAAAAAAGCTAGCGCTATGTACCTCGTCCATTGGAAAGGGCAATCACCGAAAGAGGCCACGTTGGAACGATATGAAGACTTTCGGCAATTTAAAGATAACATCTGAGAGTTTATGCAACAGCATTGCGCCGCGGTCGTCGCAATATTGGGTGGGGGAGAGTGCGATGACCGCCATATGATCATGCCACATAGGCACCATTTGGCATTTATTAATGCCTTATGGAAGCTTACATTAGAAGAAGGCTAGTATTTGTAAGAATATTCTAAAGAAGTATGGATATTTTCTTAGGAAGAACCTAGATCCTTATGGATTTGCTAGTAAAGTCCTTGGAATCTTCTAGGCTTATAGAGAATTCTAGACAAAGCGCTTGTCATGTAGATATCAAGGACTTGAATAATAATTAGTATTTACACACTAGCCCCTAGGAGACTAGTATATAAAGGGGGCCATTCATTTCTAACTCATCAACCAAAAATTTCAAGTTCTCTAATACAAAGCTTCCTTTCGCAATTCTCTTGTGTTCTTTGTTCCATTCTCTTAGCGATCTTGAGTGTAGTAGGGTTGACTTGGCAAAGCAAGAACGTGAACAAGTTATGTAAGATCATGAGCAAGTTGTCAAGTGCCGCACGTGTACTTAGTTAAGAACTAAGGACGTGACAGTTTGGACATAAAAATATGAGATTTGAATAAAAGTACGATAAGTTAAAAAATGTATTTAGATTGTAATTGTATTTGGACATCATTTCATTTTATAAAATGTTGGAGTTTTGTGAGAGAAAATTTTGTTTAAACGTGAAATTTATCTTTAAAAATTCAAACAAATGTATAGCCTGTTAGGCAAGGCTGAATTAATCAAAACTGAACAAGATCAATTTTCAAGGACTACTCTACCAATACAGGGCTCATGGTGTAACATCGGAAATCAATGATTGTGCAATTCTTGATGAAACTCGGGCCTAAATTTGAGCCCATTCGTGCCAGATTATTGAACAAGTTTATGGGTTGGTCATTTTATTCTGAGTTTGCGACATGTCCCATAATCTAAATTAGGGGTATTGGTGTGTTAGGTGTTTGTCCGGATTTTCTTACCATATTTGGTTTTTTTATCTTTTGAAGGAAAAGGACAATATAATAAGCTTAATTGGGTTTTTTTTTGTAGAAGGAAATTATAAATCTCCTATATTTGGCTAGTCCTTTTTCTTATAGGAAAATGTTTGAACTCCTATAAATTGAGGATTCTTCCTTCTCATTCAGTGGCATCACAATGTATCCATAGGGGGCTTGGGAGTCTTGTATAGCGGGATGTCATGACCCAAACCTCCAACCCGGTCGTGATGGCGCCTCTAGTGAAGACAAGGCCGGCCAATTATACCAAGTTAACTTTTTAAAACAGTTAATCAACATAAAAATAATCTAAACATGGTATAATAATACAAAATAGCGGAAAGTATCGATAACAATGCAGAAATGCTACCCGACACAACCCTAACTGGGATGTCCCAAGTCATGACCATCTCTAAACTATAATACAAGTTTGCTAAAGTCATAACTAGTACAAATGTTTGAAAGAACATGAAAATGATAGAGAAGTAGAGACACGGGGCTGCAGACGACAACAGCTACCTCGTAATCCGCAAAAGCCGCTTAGGACTAGAGGAATCTGCACTCACGAGCGGAACCATTTATGTTTGAATATACACACAGGGTGCAGGTAGTAAGGTGAGTACTCCGACTCAGTAAGAAACAAATGTAAATAATGAAGGAAAGCAAAAAAATATGTAATGCACAAGGCATCCTATAACGAAGCAATAAAAATCATTTAGAGTCAATAAAATCAGTAAAATCAACTGATTGATAGATAATTAAGAGAAAATAAGCATATTGAAGTTTGACCCCCAAGCACAGTATCAACAAATCCGCCCCTCAGCAACATCTTAGATCAGTAACCGCCCATCAGGCTCAATCTCACAACACAATAGATACTCGCGCTCTCTTGGGTGTGCAAACTCCTGGAGGGGCCCCTCACGGCCCAAGCACAATAATGAGCCATCTCGTGGCATCAAACTAGGCCCTCGGTATCATATCAATCTAGCCACCTCGTGGCGTATATAACTCAGACCCTCGACCTCAAATCAGTATTAGTGTTTCCTCACAATGTAGGACCTCGGCCTTACTCAGTGCAAAAATCATCACAAGCTCCTCGGGCAATAGAAAACAGTGTTTCTCAGCCCAAATAGCATTTAAATTATCATTTAAGTCTTAAAACTGAGTAAACATGGTTGAGTAGTAAAACAATAAAAATTAAATGACTGAGTTCAAGTAATAAGTCAAAACAATGATGAATTTGTAATAAAAATGCCCGAAGGGTTCAGATAGTTGGCACGAAGCCCAAATATGCTATTTAGCCCAAATAATGAGGAAAGCAATTAGTTTTCATTCAAATACACAGTAAAATCATCACTCGGGATAGACCAAGTCACAATCCCTAGTAGTGAATGGCCTCACGCCCGTCATCAAGCATGTGCATCACCTCAATATAGCACTACGATGTAAAAATTTGGGGTTTCAAACCATCAAAACATCATTGACAATCATTACTCACCATGAACCAGCTAAATCTCTAGCTTGCAACGCCTTTGCTCCTCGAATCAGCCTCCATGTGCGTCGAATCTATCAAAAATTAGAATGAGGACGTCAAAATATGCTAAGGGAACAAAGCCCAAGTGAAAAAAATCAACAAAGGACACAAATCCCGAAATTGCGCCAAACCTGTGCCTCGGGACAACTTCTCGAAACTCAGTTTCACACCAATAGATTCATTATCTCTCCATGAGTTCATACATATAAAAAATTCTCAAATCTAACCCCAAATGATACTCCAAATCCCTAATCAAAAGTCCAATTTCTCAAGCCCTAGTTCATCAACTTTAGGCTTAGATTTCATGATTTTCTAGGTAGAGTTCACATAATAATCGAGTTTTTAGTCCAAAATCTTAACTCCCAACTATTCCCCTTGAATCCCTCTTCAATGTCCTTCAAAAATCTCCAAAAACGAGAAGTTATGCTACTTCACAGGAAAGGGGGATCGATGAAATGGACTATTATGGTAGCCGAAAGGGCAAATTCTCCTGTTTCTCGTACTTTTAATAATGTATTGGCATATGCGGTCCCCGTCTCGGTGTAGGAAGCATACCCACAAAATCGTGTACAAGACAACTTAATAACATTCTGCCCGGGCCTATATTTCCTTTATCGCGATCGTGGAACATCCCTCGCTATCGCGAAGAACACTTCTTCAGCTTCCCAATATTACTCTATGCGAATGTGATAAGGCCATTGAGAACTTGGTGATTCCTCAACCTTACCTTTCGCAACTGCATGCACTCTCTCGTGAAAGCTAAGAACAAATAGGACCTCATACCAACTGACCAAAAAGACCCTCGCGATTATGACTACACGCCCGCGAATGCAATGCACAACCTTCTCACTCAACACGATCGCAAGACCCATTTTGCAAATGCAAAGAACAACCGGATAGCCCCGTCAAATCCTACTATGCGATCGCGAGGCTCCATTTTTTATCGCAAAGGGCAAAAACCCTGCACAATTGAACCTGCAATTTTCTGTAATTTTTCCAACTTTAAATGATTTGAATGACCACTCGAAACTCACCCGAGGCCCCTGAGACCTAAACCTAAGGGACCAAAACATCCTAAGACTTATTCAATCTTGTTCCAATCATCAAAACATCTCAAACAACATCAAATCACCAAAATATATCGGATTCAAGCCTAAGTTTCTAAAGTCGTCCAAAATACGCTTTTCATCGAAAACCCAACCACACGTCCGAATGACCTGATGTTTGTCACATACATCCAAAATGATACAAGGAAGCTACTTCAACTCTCGAAATACATTCTGACCCTCATATCAAAATCTCGCCTATCAACTAGAAATCGCCAAAATCTCAACTTCGCCAATTCAAGCCTACTTCTACTCTGAACTCCAAAACCGATTATGATCATGCTCCTAATCCATAAATCACCTACCGAAGCTAACTGAACAATCAGAACTCACATCCGAGCCCTCTAACACATAAGTCAACATTCGGTTGACTTTTGAGACTTAAACTTCCTTAAAAGAGACTAAGTGTCTCAGACCTTACCAAAACCATTTCGGATTCGATCCGACCAACCTGATACCATAAAACACGGATAACAAAGTAGAAATAGGGGAAACAGAGCAGTAACTCATGAGACAACTGGCCGGGTTGTCACATCCTCCCCAACTTAAACAAATATTCGTCCTCGAACGAGTCAAGAAAAATACCTGAAGCCTTAAATAGGTGAGGACATCTGCTCCACACCTCCTGCTCAGTCTCCTAGGTAGCCTCGTCCATGAGCAAACCTCTACATTGTACTTTGACCGAATATATATCCTTTGACCTCAACTTCTGAACGTGACGATCCAAAATAACTACTGGCTCCAAATCATGGTCAGATCTTCATCTAACTTAAACGTATTGAAATCCAAAACATGAGACAGATCCCCAATATTCTTCCGAAGCATAGAAACATGAAAAATTGATGCACACTCGACAAGCTGGAAGCAAGCCACCTCCCCAATCCTCTGAAGCACCTCAAAAGGCCCAATGAACGGAGGAATCAATTTCCCTTTCTTCCTAAATCTCATATCACCCTTCATGGGCGAATCCATAAATAAAACCTTCTCACCAACCACATAGGACACATCTCGAACCTTGCTATCTGCATAAATCCTTTACCTCAACTGCATTGTACTATGTCTCTCTTAAATCACCTTTGCCTTGTCCAAAGCATCCTGCAACAAATCAGCCCCCAATAGCCTAGTCTCAGTGGGCTCGAACCAACCAACTGGAGATCTACATTTCCTCCCGTACAAAGCCTCATATGGAGATATTTAAATACTCAACTGATATCTGTTGTTATAAGAAAACTCTGCAAGTGGAATAAACTCATCCTACGATCCTCTAAAATCAAAGACACAACCATGCAACATGTCCTCCAATATCTAAATAGTGCACTTGGAATGCCCGTCCGTCTAAGGATGAAAAACCGTGCTCAACTAAACCTAAGTATCCAACTCTCTCTGCACGGCCTTCCAACACTGCAAAGTAAATTTAGTACCTCTGTTTTAAATGATGGAAATTGGAACACCATGCAAACGAACAATCTTTCGAATATAGATCCCTGCTAACCGCTATGAAGAATAGGTCGTACATACAGGAATGAAGTGCGCGGACTTGGTCAAACGATCCACAATCACCCAAATAATATCGAACTTCTTCAAAGTCCGTGGAAGTCCAACAACAAAGTCCATAGTGATCCTCTCCTACTTCCACTCAGTAATATCCATCCACTGAAGCAAACCACCTGGTCTCTGATGCTCATATTTCACCTACTGACAATTGAGACACCAAGCTACAAATACCACAATATCTTTATTCATTCTTCTCCACAATTTGTGCTGCCTCAAATCCTAATACGTCTTCGCGGCACCCAAATGAATGGAATATCGCGAGCAATAGGCCTCCTCCAGAATCAACTACCGAAGCCCATCCCCATTGGGCACCCAAATCTGGCCCTGCATCCTTAACACCCCATCATCACCAATGGTCACATCTCTGTCATCATCGTGCTTAACTCTGTCCTTATGGACAAGAAAATGCGGATCATTATATCAGCACTCTCCGATGCAATCATATAAGAAAGATCGAGAAACCACACAAGCCAATACCCGACTGGGCTCCGAATTATATAACCTCAT
This sequence comes from Nicotiana benthamiana, assembly GCA_034376525.1. Taxonomy (NCBI): domain Eukaryota; kingdom Viridiplantae; phylum Streptophyta; class Magnoliopsida; order Solanales; family Solanaceae; genus Nicotiana; species Nicotiana benthamiana. Next base: position 127,480,285 of record CM067338.1, on the reverse strand, counting down.
GAACCGATTGGACAAGGCCTGAGCATCAACTGCAAGAGGTCTCTCCCCAGCTGGAACATATGCCAAACTCCCCATACTCACTGCCTTTCGGCTCAAAGCATCGGCCACCACATTAGCCTTTCCCGGATAATACAATATAGTGATATCATAATCCTTATGAAACTCCAATCATCACCTCTGCCAAAAATTAAGATCCTTTTGCTTGAATAAATGCTGAAGACTGCGATGATCAGTGAACACCTAACAAGATATGCCATGCAAGTAATGCCTCCAAATATTCAATGCGTGAACTATGGCAGCCAACTCCAAATCATGAACGGGGTAGTTCTTCTCATGAGGCTTGAACTGAAGAGAAGCATAAGCAATAACTCTACCCTCCTGCATCAATAGACAACCAATCCCAACTATCAAAGCATCATAATATACGGTATATGAATCTGATGGTGATGGAAAAACCAACACTTGAGCTATGATTAAAGCTGTCTTGAGCTTATGAATGTTCTCTTGCACTCGTCCGACTATACAAATAGAGCAACATTCTGAGTCAAACTGGTCAAGGGCAATACGATAGATGAGAATCCCTGAACAAACCGGCAATAATAGCTAGCCAAACCAAGAAAACTACGAATCTCTGTGGCTGAGGACGGTCTAGGCTAACTCTGAACCTCCTCTATCTTCTTCGGATCAACCAGAATACCCTTGCTAGACACCATGTGCCCCAAGAAAGCCCCTGAACTGAGCCAAAACTCACAGTTGGAGAATTTTGCTTAAAGCTTCTCCTCCCTCAATCTCTGTAACACCACTATCAAGTGATCCGCGTGCTCCTCCTAACTATGTGAATACACCAGAATATCATCAATGAAGACTATGACAAACGAATCGAGATAAGGCTGGAACATGATGTTCATCAAATGCAGGAACGCTGCTGGGGCATTGGTCAGCCCCAAAGAAATCACCAAGAACTCATAATGACCATATCAGGTCCCGAAAGGCGTCTTAATATATGAATCCCTCACAATTGGTCTCGAAGATCAATCTTGGAGAACACCCTCGCTTCTTGAAGTTAGTCAAATAAATCATCAATGTAAGGCAAAACATACTTGTTCTTGATTGTTACCTTGTTCAATTGCCTACAATCAATGCACATACTCATTGTGCCATCCTTCTTCTTCACAAACAGAACAGGCGCACCCTAAGGTGACACACTAGTCCGAATGAACCCCTTATCTAGTAGTTCCTAAAGCTGCTCCTTTAATTTCATCAACTCCACTGGTGCCATACGATACACCGGAATAGAAATAGGCTGAGAGTCCGGCACCGGGTCAATGCCAAAATCAATATCCCTACCCGGTGGAATGCCCGACAGGTCTGCAGGAAACACATCGGGAAAATCCCTCACAATTGAGATAGAATCAATAATAGGAGTCTCAGCTCCCACATCCCTCACAAACACTAGATATTAAAGACAACCCTTTCCAACCATACGCCGGCCCTTCAAGAAATATATCACTTTACTAGGAACATAATCAGTCACACCTCGCCACTCAATCCGTGGCACATCGGCATAGCCAAAGTGACTTTCTTAGCATGATGGTCCAGAATAGCACGATACAGAGATAATCAATCCATGCCCAAATGACATTGAAATCCATCGTACTTAGTAACAATAGATCCACTTGGGTCTCCAGGGCCCCATTAGTCACCGCATATGATCGGAACATATGGTCTACTACAATAGTATCGCCCACTAGGGTAAATACATTAATAGGTAAAACAAGAAAATCATGGGGCGTACTCAAAAAATGAGCAAAGTATTATGACACATAAGAAAAGGTGGAATCTGGATCAAACAAAATAGAGGCATCTCTTTGGAAGTCTGAAATAATACCTGTAATGACAGTATCTGAAGCAATAGCATCTAGTCTGCCTGGGAGTGCATTAACATGGGCCTGATCACCCCATAATTGACCTCCCCCTCTGGGGAGACCCCTGGCTGACTAACCTCCACCCCTAGCTGGCCGGGCGGGTGGTGGTGAAGAAATTAGCATTGAAGACAATGATTGACCCCTCTACTGGGACAAACTAGCAACATGACAAGGACACTCCCTTCACATGTGGCCCATCTCACCACACTCATAACTACTCCCAGGTGTTGGAGAAGGGGACTGAAGGGAAACCCTCACACCGGAGTGACTAGAAGATGCACTCGGCATAGAAAAACCCTGAACCGATGGAGCACGGGTCGAACTCTGCGCTGGAAGGGCGCTGAGTGATGACTGGCCCTCCCTAGATCCATGATAACCATGAACTAAAAATGCCCTATGATAACCTGGGAGAGCTAATGGAGCGGGCCTGAAAGGACAAACTTTTACCATGCTAAAACTAGCCCCTCAAAGGAGCACCATTATAGCTGCCCGATACTCGAGGCCTCTCTCTCCTCTAGCTCCTGACGGCAAATTGACTCAATCTCCCGAGCGATACCAACCACCTCCTCGAGCGTAGCACCATATACTCTCTTCTTGGTCACAAGAATACAGAGCTAATAAATAAGACCATACAAAAATCTCCTCATCATCTCTCTATCTGTCGGAACCAACCAGATGGTATGACGAGCCAACTAAGAAAACGTCAACTCATACTGTGACACACTCATCTCCCCCTGACACATCCTCTTAAACTGTCTATGCAACTCCTTTTTGAGAGACCGCGACACATAATTCTCCAAGAAGAGAACGGTGAACTGCTACCAGGAAAGGGGTGCTACACGAACAGGTCTACGCCTCTCAAAATCCTCCCACCAAGTGAAAGCAGCTCCTGAAAATTGATAGGTGGTAAAAGCGACCCCGCTGATCTCTAGAATATCGTGCAGTACGAAGCATCCTCTGACACTAATACAAAAAGCCGTGGGCATTCTCACCCTTTGCGCCACTGAAGGTCGGAGGTTGAAATCTACCAAATCTCTCCAACCTACGTTGGTAATCCTCAGGCATGATAGGAACCACATAGTCCTGAGCAGCTGCAATTGGCTGGGCTGGATGTGCCCCCGATATCTGAAGTCCCTGCACGACCAGCTCAGCCGTGCAAGCAGCGGGAGTCTGATTGCCTCCCCTGGCCTGCGAAGTAGATGCGGCTGTACTGGCTCAATCCACGAGACTCTACTAAACCTACTCATGGCTCGTGAGATATATGTAACCTAGGCTATGATACCAATTTTTCACGACCCTAACCTTGAACCCAGTCGTGATGGCGTCTCTCATGAAGACAATGCCAGCCAATTATACCCAGTTCACTTTTAAAAATAGTTAATCAACATCAAAATAGTCTAAATATGGTTTAATAATACTAAACTACGAAAAATATCAATAACAATGAGGAAATGCCACCCGACACAGCCCTAACTGGGTTGTTACAAGTCACGAGCATCTGTATATTATAATACAAGTCTGCTAAAGTCATAGCTCGTACAAATGTTTGAAGGGACATGGAAATGATGGAGAAGTAGAGACACGACGCTGCAGACGACAACAAATACATTGTAATCTGCAAAAGCCGCCTGGATTTGGAGGAATCAACACTCAGGAGTGGAACTAGTTATGTTTGAATCTGCACACATGGTGCAGTGAGTAAAGTGAGTACTCCAACTCAGTGAGTAACAAATTTAAATAATAAATGAAAGCAAAATAAAATATGTAAAGAACAAGGCATTCTATAATGAAGAAGTAAAAATCATTTAATGTCAATAAAATAAGTAAAATCAAGTGATTAATAGATAATTACAATAAAATAAGCAAATAGAAGTTTGCCCCTCGGGCACAGTATCAACAAATTTGCCCCTCGGACAACATATCAGATTAGTACCAGCCCCTCAGGCTCAATCTCACATCACAATGGGTACCCTATAGGGGCCTCTTACGATCCAATCACAATAATAAGCCATCTTGTGGCATCAAACTACGCCCTCGGCCTTATATCAATCTAGCCACCTCGTGGCGCAAATAACTCAAGCCCTCGGCCTCAAATCAATATCACTATTTCCTCACAATATAGGCCATAAGCCTTACTCAGTCCAAAATCATCACAAGCCTTTCGGGTTAATATAAAATAGTGTTTCTCAACTCAAATAGCATTTAAAGTATTATTTAAATCTTAAAATTGAGTAAACATGGATGAATAGTAAAACAATGAAAAGTAACATGACTGATTTCAAGTAATAAGTTAAAACAACGAGGAAATTGTAATAAAACTACCTGAAGGGTTAAAATAGTCGACACGAAGCCCAAATATGACATTCAGCCCAAATAATGAGGATAGCAATTAGTTTCCTATCAAATACGCAGTAAAATCATCAATCGGGATGGACTAAGTCACAATCCCCAGTATTCAACGGCCACGCGTCCGTCATCAAGCATGTGACTCACCTCAATATAGCACAATGATGTGTAAATCTGGGGATTCAAACCCTCAGAACATCATGTACAATCATTACTCATCTCCAACCGGCTAAATCTCTAGCTCGTGATGCCTTTGTCCTACAATCGACCTGCACGCGCATCGAATCTATGCAATATCAGAACGACGATGTCAAAATATGCTAAGGGAACTAAGACCAAGAGAAAACAACTAACAAAGGGCATAAATCCCAAAATTATCAAAACCCGAGTCCAGGTCCACTTCTCGAAACTTAGAAATTGTCATACCAATGGATTTCTATCTCCCCACAATTCCATACATAACAAAAGTTCTCAACTCCGATCCCAAATGGTCATCTAAATCCTCAATCAGAAGTCCAAATTCTCAAGCCCTAGTTCTTCAATTTTAGGCTTAGTTCATGATTTTCTAGGTGGAATTCATATAATAAGCGAGTTTCTAGTCCAAAAATCTTACCTCCCAACGAATCCCCTTGAATCCCTCTTCAATCTCCTTCAAAAATGTCCAAAAAGTGGCTATGGGCGAAATATACCCCAAAATTGCGGACAAGACGACTTAAAAACATTCTGCCTAGGCCTATACTTCCTTCATCGCGATCGCGGAACATCCCTCGCGATCGCAAAGAACAATTCTTCAGATTCCCGAAATTACTCTATGCGAATGCGATAAAGCCATCGCGAATGCGATGATTCCTCAACCTTACCTTTCGCGAACGCATACACTCTCCAGCGAACGTCAAGAACAAACACAACCTCAGACCAGCTGACCAAAAAGACCCTACGCGATCGCGACTACATGCCTACGAACGTGATGCACAACCTTCTCACTCTACGTCATCGCAAGACCCACTACACGAACGCGAAGAACAACAGGACAGTGTAGAAAATCATTCTATCCATGATATGTGTGCGTTGGTTGTATTAGCATGATTTTCAGGTATAGGTTTTGATGAATGACAAACAACGAAGTCGATGAATGACAAGCAATAAAGTCAAGTGTCAAACAATGTTATTATATGACAAACAAACAAGATTGAATGCCGAGAAGCATATTGACGACGAAACTACATAGACAAGCCAAAGACGAGCTCAAAAGTTCAAGACCGAAGACCCAAGGCGTAGGTCATTAGGTAGAACAAATGTAAGAGCAACGTTTAAAGTTATCTCGTCTTTTGGCTCAACATAGGTCATCATAAATATGCATAAAATTATTTTATAAAATCATATTTCAAATACTTCAAACAAAATAATTTCAAACATTTTCGTTTCAGCCAAAATGAATTTTAAACATGTCTTTCAAAGCTGGACAGCAATAATCGATTATGCTTATGTTGATAATCGATTATGTTAAGACAGTGTAAACCGGAATTTGCAAAACAGCAAAATAATCGATTATCAGAAGTGCATAATAGATTATCTTGTATCCGTTGCCAAGTGTTTGAACACTGTAACAAAATAATCGATTATGCATATCTGATAATCGATTATGTTGCATAAAATCAGCTTCCAGATTTTGTAACGGTAAGCTGATAATCGATTATCCAAATCAGATAATTGATTATCTTGGCATAAAATCAGCATAATTGATTGCCAATTAAGCAACGGACATACAACTTATAACACCTATAAATAGAGGTCTTTTGAGCTGAATTGAAACACACAACACCTCTCATTATTCATATACATATTGATATCATTTGTGCATCATTATAGAGCTTTTGTTGAGCCATTTGAGAGACAACTTTGAGTTGTTCATAGAGCTTATTTTGTATCTCTTTATCCACTCTTATTAGAGAGTTCTTGTTGTAAAAGATAAAGGTGTTTGAGAAGTCCATATATTCTCATTGATTGTCGGGTTTGCTAAGTACCCTCAATCTTAGTGTGTGAAGTCTTGTGGTTTGGTATCCACGAGCAGTGTGAAGTCTTGTGGTGCGGTATCCACGAGCAAGGTGAAGTCTTGAGGTGCGGTATCCTCGAGCAAGTTGAACTCTTGTAGAGTGTACATCTACGAGCAAGTGTAACGGTTTGTTAGGCACCCGTAAGCTTAACGGAGTTAGTGGAATCTCGAGAGAGTCTCTCGGGGACTGGACTAACCACAAGTTGTGGTGAACCTGGATAAATTCGGTGTGTTCTTTCCTTAATCTTTTAATTTCCGCATTTACTTTACTCCTGCAATTTTAATTCCGCAATATTTATCAATATTCTCGTGCCGCACTATCCACCCCCCTCTAGTGACGGGCATAAATCCTAACAATTGGTATCAGAGCCTAACTCTCTGAAAGCCTTAACTGGTTGAGAGAACGATATATATTTTTGTTGAGAATATTGAACGCAGGAATGATGAGCAAAGGACACTCCACCAATAGGCCTCCACTATTTGACAGAACAAATTACACATATTTGAAAGAGCGGATGAGAATCTTCATCCAATCAAATAACTTTCGCTTGTGGCAAATCATCAAGAACGGTGAACAAATGCCAACAAAGAAAGTTGGGGAAACCACGGTTCCAAAGGAGGAAGATGAATATGATGTCGAGGACGTCAAGAAAGTTGAAAATAACGCAAAGGCCGTCAACTTATTATATTGTGCGGTGAGTCCGAATGACTATTAGAAGATTTCTTGTTGCACAACCGCCAAAGAGATGTGGGATAAACTCGAGATCACTTATGAAGGTACACCTCAAGTCCGAGAATCTAAAGTTGATTTTCTAACACATGAATATGAACTCTTTAGAATGAGGAAGAATGAAAGCATCGATATTATGTTCGAACGGTTCTCAATGATCATCAATGATCTCCATGCTCTCGGAAAAGTATATTCGAACAAAGATCTAGTTCGAAAAATCTTGCGGAGTCTCACTCCCGAATGGCGATCCAAAGCCAATGCCATCCAAGAGTCGATAGGAATCACGGACGTCACAATTGATGGACTACGAGGTAACCTCAAAACTTATGAAAGTACGATTCTTAATCCTTCTTTTGGAAACAAGAAAAATTCGAATATTACCTTCAAAGCCTCATCCTCTAAAAGAGAAGAGGTAAGTGATTCGGATAGCGATGATGATAATATTTCCAATGCCTTGATCGAAAAGTTTTATAAGTTTATGAAAAAAGAAATAAAGAAGGAAGAACCAAGTCCTTCATGCCATAAGTGTGGAAAACTTGGCCACACCAAGTCACATTGTCCAAAACCCAAGGACAAGAAAAAAAAAAGAAACACCAAAGGCGCGTGACATGGGATTCGGACAGCTCGGGCGATGAAACTGCCGCATTATGCCTCATGACCAACGAGGAAGAAGAGGTAAGTAATTCTAACTCCTATTCTTTTGAAGAATTACAAGAAGCTTTTCATGACTTATATGGTGAATTGAAAAAGACTTCAAAAATCTCCAAAGAGGCCAAGGCTAAAATTAAAGTTTTAGAAGAGAAAAATAATTTTTTGGAAAATGACAATATTGATGTTAGAAATAAAATTAAGGAGATGAATGAAGCCTCTTCAATTGATCAAAGTTCAAATTGTTCTTCTTGTAAGTCTTTGAAAATAGAGAACACATAACTTAGGAACACACTAGAAAAACGTAGTGTTGATAATCCTAAAACAATTGAAGAAATTAAAAAGGATGATAGAAATAATATTGGTCAACCTAGAAATAATTCTAGGGTCTTCATTAATGAGTCTAGAAATAATCATTTTAGTCCACTTAGAAACAACTCTAGGAATTTTGTTAATGAGTCTAGAATGAATAACTTTAGACCACCTAGAAATAATTCTAGGAATCGCAACACTTCTAGGAATAACGATTTTAAATCACCTAGAACGTTTTTGGCTCAACCAAGACATATGCACAACCCGAATGTTATATGTCATTATTGCAACCGGGTAGGACACATAGCACCCGTATGTTTTGCAAAACATAGAGATTTATCATTTGGCTATGGTTATTATTTGCCTAACCCCCAAGGACCCAAAAGCAGTTGGGTACCGAAAACCTATCTTTAGGTACGTTTGCAGGTATGCTTGAAGACTACAATATAGTAGTAGATGCACCAAGCACGAAAACTTATTGCATCGAGGGGGAACTTCGGTTAGTTATCACATTTTTGTTGATAAGAACGTAATAGTTGATATGTGTTAATCTTTGTTAATAATTGATATTAATTATTTTTGTTGATTCATATTTTGATAACTTTTATCTTGAATAACAATTGGTATCAATTATTTTTGTCAAAAATAATGATTGATGTTTTGATGAATATCTCTCTAGTTTGAATAACAGTTGGTATATTCGCTAAAAATAACCTTTGATATGGTTGTTGTATTTTTACTAACATTTGGTATTATTTCATGTTGGTATGATTTTTTTTAAATATCGTCAATGTATATTCCTCATTGTATTTCCTATATTATATTTGACACTAACAATTGATATACCCAAAAGGGGGAAGTGTCGAAGGGGGATAATAGCCTTTGCATACTCTCATTTTGCTAATGCCAAAAGGGGGAAGAGTTAGGCGATATGCATCAAATAAGGGGGAATGTATCTACGTTATTGTATGCCTTATTTGAGGGGGAATTATATATGCATCAAATAAGGGGGAATGTATCTACGTTATATTATGCCTTATTTGAGGGGGAATTATCATTAAGGGGAATTGTTTGCATGAATTGAATGTTGAGATATAGCATGAATTTAGGGGGAATCCGATATGCATATCTCCTGTGGTTTGTCATTATCAAAAAGGGGAAAATTGTAGAAAATCATTCTATCCATGATTTGTGTGCGTTGGTTGTATTAGCATGGATTTCAGGTATAGGTTTTGATGAATGACAAACAACGAAGTCGATGAATGACAAGCAATGAAGTCAAGTGTCAAACAATGTTATTATATGACAAACAAACAAGATTGATGCCGAGAAGCATATTGATGACGGAACTACATAGACAAGCCAAAGACGAGCTCAAAAGTTCAAGACCGAAGACCCAAGGCGTAGGTCGTTAGGTAGAACAAATGTAAGAGCAACGTTTAAAGTTATCTCGTCTTTTGGCTCAACATAGGTCATCATAAATATGCATAAAATCATTTTATCAAATAATATTTCAAATACTTCAAACAAAATGATTTCAAACATTTTTGTTTCAGCCAAAATGAATTTAAACATGTCTTTCAAAGCTGGACAGCAATAATCGATTATGCTTATGTTGATAATCGATTATGTTAAGACAGTGTAAACCGGAATTTGCAAAACAGCAAAATAATCGATTATCAGAAGTGCATAATCGATTATCTTGTATCCGTTGCCAAGTGTTTGAACACTGTAACAAAATAATCGATTATGCATATCTGATAATCGATTATGTTACATAAAATCAGCTTCCAGATTTTCTAATGGTAAGCTGATAATCGATTATCCAAATCAGATAATCGATTATCTTGGCATAAAATCAGCATAATTGATTGACAACTAAGCAACTGACATACAACTTATAACACCTATAAATAGAGGTCTTTTGAGCTGAATTGAAACACACAACACCTCTCATTATTCATATACATATTGATATCATTTGTGCATCATTATAGAGCTTTTGTTGAGCCATTTGAGAGACAACTTTGAGTTGTTCATAGAGCTTATTTTGTATCTCTTTATCCACTCTTATTAGAGAGTTCTTATTGTAAAAGATAAAGGTGTTTGAGAAGTCCATATCTTCTCATTGATTGTCGGGTTTGCTAAGTACCCTCAATCTTAGTGTGTGAAGTCTTGTGGTGCGGTATCCACGAGCAGTGTGAAGTCTTGTGGTGCGGTATCCACGAGCAAGGTGAAGTCTTGAGATGCGGTATCCTCGAGCAAGTTGAAGTCTTGTAGAGTGTACATCTACGAGCAAGTGCAACGGTTTGTTAGGCACCCGTAAGCTTAACGAAGTTAGTGGAATCTCGAGAGAGTCTCTCGGGGACTGGACTAACCACAAGTTGTGGTGAACCAGGATAAATTCGGTGTGTTTTTTCCTTAATCTTTTAATTTCCGCATTTACTTTACTCCTGCAATTTTAATTCCGCAATATTTATCAATATTCTCGTGCCGCACTATTCACCCCCCCTCTCTAGTGACGGGCATAAATCCTAGCAGACAGCCCCCTCAAATCCTACTATGCGATCGCGAGTCTCCCTTTGCAATCGCAAAGGGCAAACACCCTGCACAACTAAACTTGCAGTTTTCTACAATTTTTCCAACTTCAATGGATTCGAATGACCGCCCAAAACTCACCCGAGGCCCCGGGGACTTCAACCAAATGCACCAACACATCCTAATACCTTATTCAAACTTTTTCCAATCACCAAAATATCTCAAAAATTTCATTAAATATGGAAGAATCTTATGTGTCTCAGCACAATTCTTGATGGTAAAAACAAGATTTGACTAATAGGTCGCAACTATTAACGGCTTGTTTGGAAAGTTGTTACCTATTGTATTATCCAAAACACATCGGATTCAAGCCTAAGTTTCTAAAATCTTCTGAAATACACTTTTGATTAAAAAATCCAAACCAAACCATGTTCGAATGACCTGAAATTTTACACACACATCTCAAATGACACAACAAAGTTAATGCAACTCTCAAAATTCTATTTCGGCCCTTATATTAAAATCTCGCCTATCAACCGAAAATTGCCAAAATCTCAACTTCACCAATTCAAGCCTAATTCTACTCCAAACCTCCAAAACACATTCCGATCACATTCCTATGTCATAAAGCACCTCCCAAAAATAACCAAACCATGGAAACTCACATCCGAGTTATCTAACACATAAGTCAATATCCGATTGACTTTTTCAACTTAAACTTCTTTAAAAGAGACTAACTATCTCAAACCTTACCAAAACCATTCTGGATTCCATCCGACCAACCCGATATAAAAAAACACGGATAACAAACCATAAAGAAGAAGAAATGGGAGAAATAAAGTGGTAACTCATGAGATGACTGGCCGGGTCGTCACAGGGAAGGACATTACATATATTAGTGTGTCACTTGTGTTTTCTTCTTCGTGAGGTTATTCTCTTGATATTTTGTACTATCTTTGTACATCGTGGATTGCTCATTTTCACAGTGGACGTAGGTCAGTTGATCAAACCACGTTAAATATTTGTGTCTCTTTGGGTATATTTCTCTCTTACTATATATGATTTATCGTTGTTCAAGATTTGCTTTCTTAGATTTCACTGAAGGATTATGCAATTCTTGATGAAACGCATGCCTAAATTTGAGCCCATTCGTGCAACTTTATTAAACAAGGAAGTTTATGGGTTGGTCATTTGATTCTGAGTTTGCCACATGTCCCTCCATCTAAATTAGTGGTATTGGTGTTAGTACATTCTAATATTAAAATTATAATATTAAAGTGCATTATCTCTTATGAGATAGTGGCTATAAATTGGGAGGAAAGTGGTCATTACTTTGGTGCAAATCATGAAACTATTAATGTCATGATCTACCACTAAGTACCTACTAAAGATTAAATTTTGTAATCACCGACCATGTTCTACTATTTTATTATCCCACTGTCTTATATTTATTTCAAGGAAGACATTCTACACCTATAAATTGCGGTGTTTCTTCATTGTGTTGGAATGAGGAAAGTGTTATGGTGTACATGGAAATGGTATGTTTGGTATTTTGAAAAAGAGAGTCAAACGAAGGAGAAAATCTAAGACTCCGGCTTATTGTCTACAAAAGAGAATATTATTTTTGTGAAAGAAGATGTTCATTTTGGTGGAGATTTGAACTCAACAACTTGTCCTGAGTTTGTTCGAGCCATACAATGTTGTCAGGCTATTATATTCTGGAGGGAACAAGTCAAGAATAATATTGCTGGACCAATAAATATCTACGCCTCAGCCTGAAGATTACTTATTTGTTTTTCTTCATCTTATTTTTCAAATGTAGTTACGTGTAATTTCTTATAATTTCACCAAGAAGGGGCAAATCAATATAATAATATAACGATAGGGTGTAATTGAATGATACTCAAACATTAGGTATATTTAAACTATTTCGAATAATACATGAGTATATTGGCGCTTCGATTTTTAATTTTTGGTCCGACTCATTTTTGTAGTCATTAATTGTATTACTCATACAATTTTTAAGTGCTAACCATCTAAAAATTGTGTGTTTCATGACAACTTTGTTGTGTCTAGGTTGCAGCTTAAATAGAGACAACGGAATACTTGTAACTAATTGCTTACATTATTAGTGACAGAAACAAAGGCCACAAATAAATATAAAATTTTATGGTTAAAGTCTACATCGATCCTTTAGCTACATATTCCAACTGTCGCTAATACAACATTATATGTTTTTGCGTCAGACCTTTTTTTATACAAAATTTAACTAATTATAAGAGAAATAATACTTTGTTACAAATTAAGTGCATCATTAGTGACAAAATAATGATTAATTTTGTGACTAGTATGTTCAATAAATTATGCCAAATCTTTTCTTTTTTTTCTTGGTGAGAAACATTAGTGGACGAACTTTTACTATGAAATTTGTGTTGCTTAACTAAAATATATGACTCTTGTACGAAATGTCATTTGTTGTTATAAATAATTCCATAATTACATATCACATTTTTCAATAATCATAATGATAAATTCTTTTCACCATAGCAGGTAAATTATTCGTGAAATATTTAATGAGTGGGTACTCTTTTTGGGATACAATGAGTTCAAAATGTGTGCGATCTCATTGTATATGTATATTTAAATTTTATCGGATATGTATGCATAAATAAATCTAGTTGAACTCGGAAACCGCACTAAATAAATCTATGTTACTGGTTCTTCTAACATACTCAAATATGTATCAAATATTATTTTCATGTGGATAGTAAAGTGGTTCCTTTTTTGGGCTTTTTGTAGGGAAACAGCTGCTTAGCTTAGAAACTTTTGTGCCTAGCTTATTTTACAGTACAAAGCTAATTAGCTTCCGTTTGGTTTAGTTGAATGAGAGTAACTTTCAAATACCTTGAAAAAAAACTTTTTAAGTGTTGGAGTCAATTTTATGAAAAAGTAATAAAAAGGTGCCTACGTTGATAGGTTTCAATAGAAGTTGTGAGCACTAACCGCATGTTTGATAGTTGTTAACTATTGTGTTATATTGTATTGCTATACAATAAATATAATATTTATTTTCAATGTTACTTATATTTTATTGTATCGTATTATTAAATTTTGTAACGTAATGACGAAAAATGCTATTGTTATGGAACGACGAATTTGTTGTGGTGGAATCGTTACCTTGCTTTTTCTCTCGTCTTGTCATTCTGTATAATTAAATAATCACATTTTATTTTGTACCCTACTCTTTTATATAATAGTTTTATTTCCTATCCTATTTTTTCTTAGTACTATTGCAAGTTTATTCTTCATGTTGTTGGTGCGTGATATTCATAAAACGACAGCAAATGATACAATCTATCCAAATATTGTATTCATCAAACAATACAGTGCAATATAATAAAATACATTATGACAAAGGTAGATCCACAATTTTAAGTATATGGGTTCCTGTCGTAATTTTAAATTAATATACAATAATAATTAGATTCACAAATAGATATATAATAAAAATTTTAATAAAAATATAAAACTATGCAAAAGTTATTGAATTCTCGGGAACCCATATATTATACTCTAGATCCGTCCTTGCATTATGTAATGACACGTAACAACCATCCAAATAAGCCGCAAAGTAGGCAGTAACATTTTACAAATATCATTGATACAATGGTCAAATTCATTACATTTACTAAGTTAGCTCTTGAGATGTAAAAGTTTCCTGCTAAAAGATGCTTATTGCCGGAGGCAAGCACAACTTGGCGAAGGCTTACAGAACTAGACCAAATTAAAGTTCATAGGGTAGTGACTTAAATTCTTTTCACTAAACTGGTCACCTTTTTTTATGGACTATGGAGTCTGATCATTACCAAACTGATGGGAAGCCGTTCGATATAGTTATCTTAAAATCTAAAATTCATAAAATTTAAATTTCGGTTTCGCTTTTAAAAAAACGGAAAGTTGAAAAAAAAAGTTGAAAGCAAATGAAATCCAATTTCCTAACCCCAAAAAGAAAAGAAAAAATGGCACGGGACATTTTATTTGATCGTCTTCATTTAATTTATACTTATTTTTTAAAAGATTTTAATTTGTACCTACTTTTTAGAAAATTTCAGCTCTCTTTCTCCTTTACAGCTCCATTTTAACTTTTGTTTCTTTTGCTTTCCTTCTTTCATCTGCTATCGTTTTCTCTTCCTTTGTCTTTGTTGTTGCTTTCTCCCCTGCGTTGCTCACATCTTTTACGTGGTTGACGGATTTACCTTAAGAGATCGTTTATCCAATGTCTTTCTTAGTTCACATATTGTGTCGATTCCACTTGAGTCTATGGATGACGCAACTGGTGAAGGATGACAAAAATTCGTTACTTGTTATGAAATAATATAAGAACAAGATCAATAATACAAGAACAAGAACAATAGAGAGAAAATTAGAGAGAGGAGTATTCTTATTGATACTTTGGGATGGTTTACAATGGAATAGAACCCCTTTATTTATAGGGAGGTGGTGACTTAGCCACCAAGAAGTAAACCCTAGAATCTCTCTAAATATGGACATTCACCTAAAATAGAATATTTTATAACACTCCCCCTTGAATGTCTATTCAATAATGTGCCTCGTTAAAACCTTAACTAAAACAAAACCCAATGGGAAAAAATTAAAGAAAAGGAAAAAGAGTACACATGTTTGAATATGCGCCTATTGGTTGCCTCGTTAAAAACCTTGCAAGGAAAACCCATTGGGACAAAACCTTGTAAGGGAAAAAGAGTGCAATGCACATTAACTCCCCCTGAAAAGAGCATCAATTCATATCCTTGAGTCTTCGCATTCCGTTCTTGTGAACCAGCTTCTTGAAGGTTGACGTTGGTAGAGATTTTGTGAACAAATCAGCCATGTTATCGCTTGAACAAATCTGTTGCACATTGATATCACCATTCTTTTGAAGATCATGTGTGAAAAATAACTTTGGTGAAATATGCTTTGTTCTATCTCTTTTTATGAATCCTCCCTTCAATTGAGCTATACATGCTGCATTGTCTTCATACAAAGTCGTGGGTAGTTTGTTACACTTCAAACCACATTTGTCTTGAATATGATGTATTATAGACCTCAACCACACACACTCCCGACATGCTTCATGAATAGCGATTATCTCGGCATGATTAGATGAAGTAGCCACAATTGATTGCTTAGTCGATCGCCAAGATATGGCGGTGCCTCCACAGGTAAACACATAACCCGTTTGAGATCGAGCCTTGTGTGGGTCGGATAAATATCCAGCATTAGCTTAACCAACAAGATCAGGACTGCAATTATTGCTATAAAATAAGCCCATATCGGTAGTCCCTTTTAGGTACCGCAATATATGTTTGATCCCATTCCAATGTCTCCTTGTGGGAGCCGAGCTATACCTTGCTAAGACATTAACTGAAAAGGTTATGTCAGGCCTTGTAGTATTTGCAAGATACATTAGTGCGCCAATTGCACTAAGATATGGTACTTCAGGACCAAGTAGCTCTTCATTCCTTTCTTGCGGTCGGAATGGATCTTTATTCACATCAAGTGATCGAACAACCATCGGAGTACTTAAAGGATATGCTCCATCCATATAAAACCGTTTCAGTACCTTTTCTATATAGGTAGATTGATGAACAAAAATTCCTTTTGCCAAATATTCAATTTACAAACCAAGACATAATTTTGTCTTTCCGAGATCTTTCATCTCGAATTCATTCTTTAGATAATCAATTGCCTTTTGGAGTTCTATGGGGGTTCCAATAAGGTTTATGTCATCTACATATACGGCAAGTACAACAAATTCCGATGTTGTTTTTTTTATAAAAACACACGGGCAAATGGCATCATTTATATAGCCTTCTTTTAATAAATACTCACTAAGACGATTATACCACATTCGTCCTGATTGCTTTAGACCATACAAGGATCTTTGCAATTTGATTGAAAACATTTCCCGGGACTTTGAATTATGAGCGTTTGGCATTTTGAGTCCATCGGGAATTTTCATGTGTATCTCATTATCCAGTGAGCCATAAAGTTAGGCAGTAACCACATCCATTAAATGCATGTCAAGCTTTTCAAGGACAGCAAAACTAATGAGATAACGAAAAGTTATGACATCCATTACAGGCGAATACGTCTCTTCATAATCGACACCAGGCCTTTGAGAAAATCCTTGTGCAACAAGGCGTGCCTTATATCTTTGTACCTCGTTTTTCTCACTTCTCTTGCGTACAAAGACCCAATTATAGCCAATAGGCTTAACACCATTAGATGTTTCAACTATAGGGCCAAAAACTTCACGTTTTGCCAGTGAATTCAATTCTGATTGGATTGCTTCTTGCCATTTTGGCCAATCATGTCTTTTTCGACATTCTCCAACAGATTGAGGTTCAAGATTCTCACTTTCTTGCATAATGCTAGATGCGACATTAAAAGCAAAGACATAATCCACCACTATATCCACTCGATTAAAATTTGCCTCAATATCGATTGGATTTATTGATAGTTCCTTATTTTCTTGAGTCTCGGGCTCAATGGATTCTTCATGAATCTCAAAATTTATTAAATCATGAATTTCCTCATGAGATTCTTTCGTAGTGTCATTTTGGTCATTTGCTTTCCTCTTTCTAGGATTTCGATCTTTGGAACCTAATGGCCTGCCACGCTTCAGGTGTGCATTCGACTCATTGGATATGACACTAGATGATTGTCCAACAGGGACATCAATACGGATCGGAACATTTTCCGCGTGAATGTGGGATTTCGTTATCCTCTTCAAGTCCGTAAATGCGTCAGGCATTTGGTTTGCTATTCTTTGCAAATGGATAGTCTTTTGTACCTCTTTCTTTCAAATAGAGGTATGTGGATCAAGATGAGATAATGATGCATTTTTCCACAAAATTTCCCATTTGGTTTCACCAACTTCTCCCCCTAATTTTGGGAAAAGTGTCTCATCTAATTGACAGTCTGCAAATCATGCAGTGAACAAATCCCCTGTCAATGTTTCGAGGTAGCGAATAATGGAGGGCGATTCAAACCCAACATATATTCCTAACCTTCTTTGCGGACCCATTTTGGTGCGGTATGGCGGTGCTATAGGCACATATACTGCGCATCCAAAGATTCTTAAATGGGATATATTGGGTTCATGACCCAAAACTAATTGCAAAGGGGAATATTTGTGATAATTCGTCGGTCTGAGACGAATTAGCATTGCTGCATGCAAAATGGCATGATCCCATACCGAAGTGGGCAGCCTCGTTTTCATGAGTAATGGTCTTGCAATCAACTGCAGGTGTTTAATTAAAGATTCTGCAAGACCGTTTTGAATGTGAACATGAGCTACAGAATGTTCCACTTTTATCCCAATTGATAAGCAATAATCATTAAATGCTTGGGATGAAAACTCAGCAGCATTATCCAGTCTAATAGACTTGATTGGATTATCAATAAATTGTGCTCGTAGTCGAATTATTTGTGCCATTAGTTTTGCAAACGCAAGGTTGCGTGATGACAACAGGCACACATGAGACCATCTACAGGATGCGTCTATTAAGACCATAAAATATCTAAAGGACCCACTAGGTGGGTGAATAGGTCCACAAATGTCCCCTTGTATACGTTCCAAAAACGTATCCCAACCTTTGTTGGTGATGGTCTAATAATTAACTTGCCTTGATAACAAGAAGTGCAAGAAAAATCATTATTTAAAAGAATCTTGAAATTCTTTAACGGATGCCCATATGAGCTTTCTATAATCCGTCTCATCATGATTGATCCAGGGTGTCCCAATTGATCATGCCAAAGTACAAAAGTATTGGAATCAGTAACCTTTTGGTTTACTGTTGAATGTGCCTCAATTGCACTAATTTTTGTCCAATACAGGCCACAAGATAAAGACGGGAAATTCTCAATAACCCTCTTTTGGCCAGAGACATTCTTTGTAATGATGAGATATTCAAGATTATTCTCATCTATTGTCTCAATATGATAGCCATTCCGGCGTATATCTTTAAAACTCAACAAGTTTCTCTTACACTTGGAGGAGAACATTGCATTCTCTATGATAAACATTGTTCCTGTAGGCAGAGTTATAGTTGCTCTTCCGGAGCCTTCAATCAATTTACTACTACCAGAGATTGTAGTAACATCTGCCTTACACATACTTAGTTGAGAGAAATATTTCTTTTCTTTGAGTATCGTATGTGTAGTACATGAATCAACTAAACAAATATTTTTACAGTTGGACGTTGATCCAAGCTTGCTTTGTGAGATATCCATATTTGCTTTCCCATGGTTTGACATACAAAAGAAATACACGAACATGAGAATGAACAAATTCAATCCGTTTGTTTCACATTTAAACAATATTTTCAAAATCTGCTGATGTTAGTCGACTAACTAAATTAGATAGTCGACTATCTTGCCTTGCGGAAAAGTCCAGTTTTAATGCGAAATATTAGTTAGTCGACTAACTAAGTTGATAGTCGACTAACTTAGTAAAAAGTCATCAGGTTAGTCGACTAACTAAATCAGATAGTCGACTAACTTAGCTTGCGGAAAAGTCCAGTTTTAATGCGAAATATTAGATAATCGACTAACTGTTAGGTTAATCGATTAACTCTACTGGAAAATAAAAATTCTTTGAAATTTAAGCATATTGAAACATTCTAAAGAACTAATACTAACATTATATCATAAACTAACTAATACGAGCTGATACTAATGATTATTAGTTTATTCACTAACTAATACAAATAAGTAAAATAAAATCAAACAATTCCATCTTCCTTCATCACAGATCCATCACCGATTAAGTGGTCTATTTTCCCCTCGGGTTTCTCAAAGAAGTCTGCCACATCCAGGTGGGTGATGTCAAAATTGCCGTCAGAGACAAAATTTGTTTCAGGGCCTTTATTCTTTAGAGATGCTTGATAAAGATCAACCAAATGTTTTGGTACACGGCAAGCTTTTGACCAGTGCCCTTTTCCACCGCAACGATAACATATAGTTTCTGAACTATTTGCCTTTGGATCCTCATAATCCCGTTTCTGCTTTTGGTGGTTATATCTCTTTGGGGGGTGACGGACATCAGGGAAATTTCTTCCTTGTCTACGTCCACGGCCATGACCCCGATTACGACCACGACCATGATTAAAACCATAGCCTTTTCCATGCTTGGCATAATGAGAATACACCTTATCTGCTTCAGGCAATGGTGCAGACCCAGTGGGTCAATTTTCGTGATTTCTCATGAGCAGGTCATTGTTTCGCTCAGCCACAAGGAGAAAGAAATCAGTTCAGAGTACTTTTTGAAACCTTTCTCACTGTACTGTTGTTGCAGTACCATATTGGAGGCATGAAACGTTGTAAACGTTTTTTCAAGCATATCATAATCAGAGATATTATCTCCAAAGAGTTTCAATTTAGAAGTAATTCTGAACATTGCAGAATTATATTCAGAAAGAGACTTAAAGTCTTGGAGCCTCAGATGAGCCCAATCATATCGTGCTTGTGGCAGAGTGACCAACTTCAGGTTGTCATATCTCTCCTTTAAGCCTTTCCACAAGATGAGTGGATCTTTGACTGTGAGATATTCAATTTTCAAACCTTCATCAAGGTGATGGCGCAAGAA
This sequence comes from Nicotiana benthamiana, assembly GCA_034376525.1. Classification (NCBI taxonomy): domain Eukaryota; kingdom Viridiplantae; phylum Streptophyta; class Magnoliopsida; order Solanales; family Solanaceae; genus Nicotiana; species Nicotiana benthamiana. Next base: position 127,460,084 of record CM067338.1, on the reverse strand, counting down.
AATCAAGGCCTTAGCACAGTCTTGGGTGGATGCTTTATCTCTGTCTTTAATGGCGTCTCCATGACCCATAGCATCTAAGTGGATTTCAGCATCCAACACCCATGTCATATAGTTCTTGCCAGAAATTTCAAGGGCAACGAACTTTCTTTTCATAATATCAGACAAAATTAAAATCAAATTCAGAAAAAGGGAAATACCTTAATTTTCTCAAGAGGATTCTTAAGACGGTAGAGTCTCGTGTTGATAACGTGTTATGAAATAATATAAGAACAAGAACAATAATACAAGAACAAGAACAATAGAGAGAAAAGTAGAGAGAGGAGTATTCTTATTGATGCTTTGGGATGGTTTATAATGGAATAGAACCCCTTTATTTATAGGGAAGTGGTGACTTAGCCACCAAGAAGTAAACCCTAGTATCTCTCTAAATATGGACATTCACCTAAAATAGAATATTTTATAACATTACTCAACATGTCGAATATTGCCAATAATACAAAAGATAAGCAAATCTTCTCTTCGACTCTTCTTATTTGACCGACCTGTCTGTTAGGATTATGATGCCTACTAAAGATAATAACCTTCATATTGAACAATTCGGAATTAAACTACATGAGCGGAAGCTAACCTGAATCCATGTGTGGAAATTGTTGAACCTCCTTTTGATGATTGTCCTTGAGTCTTTATGAAGATTGCTCATTTGAACCTTCTTCAAGAATGTCTTGAAGTTGTATGTCACCACAAGAATTCTTCACAAGACTTGAGCAATATGTGAATAGTATCACCACAATAATAATATGACAATGATCAAAATTGGTTTATGGTTTTCCACAATTATTTGCAAGACAACAATGGTGTATTTTTGCTCTTGATTCAATGGGAGGAAGAAGAGTCTTGTCTTGCAATAATGTGGGAACCATAACCCCCACTTTATAACTTCATGAGTTACATAACCCAAGAGTCACAAGAGTTACATAACTCAAGAGTCACAAGCATGTAACCATGGTTACATATATGTAACCTTAGTTAGCCCATCATTAACTAAGGTTACCCTTTTGGGTATCTACACATTAGTCCTACACTTTATATGACAATACATTGGGCCCCTTAACATAATGTCCATAAGACCACAAAATTAGGCCAAACCAAAAGATAGCACATAACATATAATTTATCCATATATTGTTCATATGTATGTAGATATAAGTCCATATATCTAGATATAAATCCATATATCTTACAATCTCCCACTTGGACGAGATACACATACATATGCACAAACCTTAGCATTATATGTTACATTATAACCTTATAAGATCAAAATTTCTATCACAATAAATTGTCATGAACAATCCGGTCCATCAATCATACCAACATAGGACCTAAGAGCTCTTAGTTACTCATTCGTAACTAGAACCAATCATAGATCACGTATATCAATATAACCAACGATATGGATCAAGTGTAGGTATGTAGCATGGAAATAACATAAAGTGTGGTCAATATAATGTCTATTTCCAACTGGTTCTCTTTATTGAGATCAATCATAAACTGTAAGAGTACAAAAACTTTAAAACTGAATATCTGCGCAGATATAACTGAATTACTAAATTTCTGAATATAATGGACAATACATAAATGTATAATACAAAACTCCCACTAAAATACATAATCCTTATCTGATTTGACACCCATACAAGCAATATGCTCAAGAAATACTTTTGGTGTCAATCCCTTAGTGAGCGGATCCGCAAGCATGGAGTTTGTACTGATGTGCTCAATGCACAATTGTCCATTCTGTACTCTTTCTTTTACAACCCGAAATTTGACGTCCATATGTTTTGCTTTCGTCAAACTACTGTTGTTATTAGCATAAAGGAATCGGAGTCGGTATACCCGATGATCTCAAACTGGTCCGATCTCCGATATGTAAGCATGTAATCCTTTGTTCTCTGTAAGATTGCTTAGATATCTGCCTAACATCCCAACAATGTATGCTATATCAGGTCGTGTACATACCTGAGCATACATCAGAGTACCTACAGCCAAAGCATAAGGCGTCTTCTGCATTTCTGAAATTTCATAAGTATTATTTGGGCACTGTTTGAGACTAAATTTGTCTCCCTTAGCAACAGGGGTGTTGCCTGGTTTACAATCCTGCATGCCAAATCTTTTAGAACCTTATCGATATAGCCCTTTTGTGACAGACCGAGAACACCTTTAGAGCGATCTCGTTGTATCTGAATTCTTAATACAAAAGAAGCTTCACCAAGATCTTTCATTTCAAATTTCTTTGAAAGAAATTTCTTAGTTTCAAGTAATAATGCTATATCGTTACAAGCAAGCAGTATGTCATCGACATATAAAACCAGAAAAGTATACTTACTCCCACTAAACTTATGGTATATACAATCATCAGCAATATTCGGTTCAAAACCAAAAGATGTAATGACTGCATGAAACTTATAATACCATTGACGAGAAGCTTGCTTGAGCCCATAGATGGATTTCTTTAATTTGCAAACCTTCTTCCCTGATTCATCCGAAACAAAGTTTTCAGGTTGCACCATATAAATTGTTTCCTCAATGTCACCATTGAGAAACGCTGTCCTAACATTGATGAAGCTCAAGATCAAAATGTGCTACTAATGCCATTATAGTCCTGAAAGAGTCTTTCGATGAAACTGGATAGAAAGTCTCTTTATAATCAATGCCTTCCTTCTGAGTGTAGCCTTTTGCGACAAGACGAGCTTTATACTTAATAACATTGCCCCCTGAATCCCTTTTGGGCTTAAAAATCCATTTACAACCAATAGGTTTAATACCTTCGGGCGATGTAACAAGCTCCCAAACGTCATTATCGCTCATAGACTTCATCTCATCATTCATGGCATCAATCCACTTTTGAGAGTTAGAACACTTAATGACTTGACGGAAGTTGATTGGATCATCTTCCGCAAGTCCAATATCACTTTCTTGTTCTTGGAGAAATACAACATAATCATTCGGAATTGCATTTCTCCTCTCTCTAGTGGATCTCCTTAATGGCACTTCAGTTTCTTGAGGTTGTTGAGTTTGATTTTCATTAGTTATTTCAAGGTCCTGATGGGGGAGATTTTCGAGATTATCTTGAACCAGAGTTGTGTGATCCGTGTCAGGAATGAGACCAAGATCAACAACTTGAGAGAAAGACACATGTTCTTCCTCAAAGACAAAATCTCAAACAACTTTATCTCCCCACTCCCCAAACTCAATATCCTCAAAAAACCTAGCATTACCCGTCTCAAAAATAGTTCTAGAAGTGGGATCATAAAACTTAAAACCCCTGGATTTTTCAGAGTATCCAACAAAATAGCTACTAACCGTCTTAGCATCCAGTTTCTTTTCATTCGGCCTATAAGGCCTTGCCTCAGCTGGACAACCCCAAATGTGTAAATGCCGAATACTGGGTTTATGCCCAGTCCAAAGTTCATATGGGGTTTTGATTGTAGCTTTAGTTGGAACTCTATTAAGAATATAAGCTGCGGTTTTTAATGCTTCACCCCAGAGTGAGTCTGGCAAAGTAGTACAAGAAATCATACTTCTTACCATATCCTTAAGGGTCCGATTTTGTCTCTCAGCTACACCATTCATCGTAGGACTGCCTGGCATAGTATATTGAGGGACGATCCCACACTCATCTAGGAATTTAGCAAATGGCCCTGGACGTTGTTCACCTGAACCATCATATCGACCATAGTATTCACCACCACGGTCAGATCTAACGGATTTAATTCTTTTGCTTAGTTGATTTTCAACTTCAGCCTTAAATGATTTGAACACGTCTATGGATTGGGACTTTTCGTGAATTAGATATAGGTACCCATAACGAGAGTAATCATCTATGAATGTGATAAAGTATTGTTGACCATTCCAACATGGAGTAGGAAATGGCCCACAAATATCCGTATGTATCAATTCTAAGACGTCTGAAGCTCTCTTAGCACCTAATCTAGTCTTGTTTGTTTGTTTTCCCTTGATACACTCAATACAAATTTCCGAATTTGACGAATCAAGAGAATCAAGAATTCCATCTGACACGAGTTTCTGAATTCTTTGAATGGATATGTGACCCAAACGTTTATGCCAGAGTGATATAGAATTCTCATTAGTTAATTTTCTTTTGGTACCACTTAAACTTGTATGCAAAGTTTCATAATTTGAAGTTATTGTATCAACCAAATATAAGCTATCAAATGTTGATAAAAGACCAGTACCAATAAGATTTGAATTCTGAAAGAGACTAACTTTATTATCACCAAAAGAACATATATAACCGGATATGTCCAATTGGGGAACCGAAATTAAATTCCGTCTAAAAGACGGTACAACAAAAGTCTCATCCAAATCTAAATGAAAACCGGTCTTAAACAACAGCCTAAACTTTCCAATAGCCTCAACTGGCACCTTCTTGCCGTCACCCACATAGATGTATCTTTCACCATCATTTGGTTTTCGGCACTTCAGGCAACCTTGCATAGACATACTTATGTGAGTAGTAGCAGCAGAATCTACCCACCAAGTATCCTTAGGTACCGAAATTAAATTAACTTCAGAACAAACAAAAGAAAGAAATGTACCTTTTTCGCACGCCATACGTGGTACTTGGTACAACACTTCTTCACATGATTAGTCCCCTTACAGAAAAAGCAACCAAATTCAGTAATTTCAACCTTAGGTTCCTTATGTTGCTTAATCTTGGGCCCTGCAACCGGAACTTCCTTACCTTTCCTCTTCTTAGTTTCCTTAGAAGAGGATGCCAAATGAGCATTTTCAGTCTTATCTAGCTTTATCCTTTCCTCTTCTTGCACACAGTGTGAAATGAGCTCGTTAAGAGTCCATTTCTCCTTCAGGCAGTTGTAACTGACCTTAAACTGATTAAAGTGTGCAGGAAGAGATATCAAAACAAAGTACACAAGCAGTTCCTCAGGTAAATCCAGCTTGAGTGACTTTAGTTTCGAAGCAAGATGAGACATTTCCATAATGTACTCCCTAATGTTTCCCTTGCTCTTATACCTCATGGAAACAAGTTTACTCAATAGTGTACTTGTTTCCGCCTTTTCGTTTAGCATAAAACGCTTTTCAAGGTTTTCAAGGAAAACTTTGGCATTAGCTTCATCATTCATAGTGCCCTTGAATGATTCTGGAATTGCACGTTTCATAATCATTAGACTCATGCGATTCAAGCGTTCCCACTTCTCCATCACCCTCCTTTCATCAGGAGAGGATGTATCTTCAAGAGGAGTAGGTTGCTCGGTCCGAAGTGCAAGGTCAAGATCCATGCAACCGAGAACGATCATGACATTCTCTTTCCATTCCTTAAAGTTAGTGCCGTTAAGCACAGGGATGCTATTGATGTTGGCAGATACCGTAGAAGCAGAAGAACTAACTGAAAATAGAACAAAAGGATTACTGAATACATGCTTACAATTACATGAACTTTAACCTTACTTTATAGATTCAAAATAGGCATATCCCATTACAAGATACCTAGCACAACATTGATTTTAGTCTTTGGACAGAAAAACAACTTGTAAGTGGTACTCTTGATGTAGTGATCAAACATAGACAATAAACTCCTGTCAAATATCAAACCTTCCTTTGGGCCGATTTAATATTCACATGGAAAACCAAATAATTGTCTCATATTTATCACCACAAGCATGTTCGAATTCCTGCCAAATAACAACCTTCCTTTGGGCCGGTGTTAAACGCATGGAAGACTAACATCCACAGTCATCTTATATTTTAAGATTAATCAATCTACACAATAGAGGTTACTTTGGCAACATAATGCTTCAATTGACTAATTAAAATATTAGATGCTATAAACTTTAGTTCCTTAAGCCATATTATGAATCTTAACTTAATATGTTACATGTTTTGACATGAAACAACTGAATATTAATTGTTTTATACTTGAAAGGACAATTCCATAAATATTAAAATTGATGGACTTTAAACAATTAATATTCATAACTTAAATATTAATGTATAATACATTAATAATAAACACTTAAATATTTTATTAATAATTAATATGTCAATTAAAATATGAAACTTAAAAGATTTGAAACGTTTTTAACCTTACTGGACAAAAATAATCGATTATCTGCTTGAGATAATTGATTATCTTTGGCATAAAAAAAGAATTTCAGCTACTGGACCAAAATAATCGATTATCTAAGCCAGATAATCAATTATTCTGGTTTTAAGAAAAAATTTTAAGTTACTGGACCAGGATAATCGATTATCTGAAATAGATAATCGATTATCTGGTATAAAAAAACGTTCAATCTCACTGGACCAGAATAATCGATTATCTGTAACAAATAATCGATTATTCTGGTGTTCCAAAAACTGCCAGAATTCTAAAACTTGAGAGATAATCGATTATCCAAAAAAAATAATCGATTATCTTTAGGCAGTGTCTAAAAAAATAATCGATTAACTTCCAAGATAATCGATTATTTTTGGACACTGTTTTGCGAATATTTTTCTGAATAAAACATGATTTTCAACAAGAATATTTAAACAAGAAAACATATTGTTTACCAACTAAAATCATGCTTTATACAATGTTTTAATACAAGTAAAGATAACATGGCATTAAAACATCAAATTGCATCAAAACACAACATTCATAAGAAACATGCTATTTCGTGGTACTTGAATTTCATAAATAAAATTCTAACAAAACTTGAACATGAATCCTAACATAACATGGATCTTATGAACATCCAAATTATCCAAAAATGAGGGTGGCTCTGATACCAATTGTTAGGATTATGATTCCTACTAAAGACAATAACCTTCATACGGAACAATTCGGAATTAAACTACATGAGCGGAAGCTAACCTGAATCCATGTGTGAAAATTGTTGAACCTCCTTTTGATGTTTGTCCTTGAGTCCTTATGAAGATTGCTCCTTTGAACCTTCTTCAAGAATGTCTTGAAGTTGTATGTCACCACAAGAATTCTTCACAAGACTTGAGCAATATGTGAATAGTATCACCACAATAATAATATGACAATGATCAAAATTGGTATATGGTTTTCCACAATTATTTGCAAGACAACAATGGTGTATTTTTGCTCTTGATTCAATGGGAGGAAGAAGAGTCTTATCTTGCAATAATGTGGGAACCATAACCCCCACTTTATAACTTCATGAGTTACATAACCCAAGAGTCACAAGAGTTGCATAACTCAAGAGTCACAAGCATGTAACCATGGTTACATATATGTAACCTTAGTTAGCCCATCATTAACTAAGGTTACCCTTTTGGGTATCTACACATTAGTCCTACACTTTATATGACAATACATTGGCTCCCTTAACATAATGTCCATAAGACCACAAAAATAGGCCAAACCAAAAGATAGCACATAACATATAATTTATCCATATATTGTTCATATGTATGTAGATATAAGTCCATATATCTAGATATAAATCCATATATCTTACACTGTCATGTCGATAATTACACATTTGGTTGCAGTTTCTTTGTTGGATACTATCCACTCTTCCTCTTCGCGAATCCATGTGAATATCCCAAAGACAAATTTTTCAATTACAAAAGAAAATTTTCAGTTCTATAATTGAAATTTTTTATTTGATAACTGGCAAACTTCAGTTTTAGAGCTAAAATTTTCCTGTTACAAAGACAAAAACATTAGCTCTAGAGCTGAAGTATTCCGGTTACAAAGACAAAAGATTCAACTCTAGAGCTGAAGCTTTCCAGTTACAAAAGAAAAACTTCATCTCTAGAGCTGAACTTCAGGTACGGGTACTAAAATGCTGAAGTTTTGCGTGATTTCCTTTGCTACTTCAGTCCTATGTGCTGAAATTATGTGATAAAACGGGTATACTCGCAATTATTTTGCAAAGCGAGCACAAATTAAAATATCATAAAAAAAAGGATATAGATGATACCTCAAATGAAAAGAAACGTGAGCGAATTACTTCTTCTGGCATAAGCAAAAGAGCATTAGGTAGAAAAAATAAAAGATCTCTAATCAACTTATTATTCTATAACAGTAGACTAAATAAACGAAACAAAAATAACACATCTGATGATAGAGAATCCGTTCATTTTTAGGATTATAAAAAATATAAGGAATACTAAAAAGATCTAATAAACTTGATTAGCTCAAAGATATCGGACACTTTACAAGCATAAAACAATCAAAATAAATTGAGGGTTAATTATAGCTGATCGTAATAAGTCAAGGGACCAAATGAAATAAATGAGAAGCAAGTGTTATTCATTAAGGAGAGAAGTATAGAAAATATTTATTGATAATATTGATTTGGTCTGCCTCTCCATGGAGAGGTTCAGAGCCTTATACTGATGTTCTCTCTTTTCTTGAGAGTAGTGATGAAGAGGAAGCAGCCCCCTCATTTAGGGTTACTTCTCTTAGTATATATAGCTGTAGGCTGTGTGAGCTGGTGATGAAAATATCGTGACCACGTTGAGGTTCCGTCCTTTTGATGGAGGATGTGTCGTGGCCTTGTTGATCGAACCGGGTAACCATCGGGAATCATGACTAATAAGAGGTCATGCAACTAATTAAGCTCAAGATATAATTAATTTCACTAATGATCACGGAGGTCAGATTCAGACCCATACAGTTAGTCCTCGGCTTATTAAGGTCGTGCCTTTACCGAGCTTGATGAGCCGACTTCACCGAATACCGTTTTGGTTGAGGCCAAAATGGTCGTAGTCATTTATGTGTGGGAGGTTATGCTGTTCAAATCGATGGCCTTAGCCTTTTCGTGTTAATGGCCTTGGCCATGTGAGTTACTACGACTGTCATTGAATCACTAGCTTACCATAGTCGAACTGGGTCGATGGTTGACGGCGATGGCCTTAGCCATGATGAAGTTGATAGCCTTGTATGCTTATGCATTGGGGATGGTCGTAACCATTTACACGTGGGAGATATAGGGGATGTCCGTTGTCATTTATATATTGGGGATGTCCGTCACCTTTTATACATTAATGGCCATAGCCTTAGTACTGTGGATGACCTTAGTCGTTTACTTGCTGAAGATGGTCATAGCCTTAATACGGTGCAAGACCTTAGCCGTTTACATACTGGAGATGGTCGTATCCTTAATATGGTAGACGGCCTTAGCCATTTACATAGTGGAGATGGTCGTAGCCTTAATATGGTGGATTGAATGACGTTCTGGCAAAGGCCATGATCTTTTCTTGCGGCAGCCTCTAGCCTTGCGGGGGTGTTGATATTATTCTGACGTCACTAAGCCACTGTTCAGAGGAGGTCGAATCGTCCCCCACTTGGAAAATGCGCTTAGCTTTTCAACTTATTTTGGGTGGGTCGAGCTCGATGATACTTGAATTCTTGTTTATTTGAAGGTGTAGTCGTCATCTTTGGTCGACGAGTCATATGTGGCTTGGCCGAGGGGAGTACGGGCATGCTTGTTATGCGTTTGTCGATGACCAAAGTTTTGGAGGTGCGCAGGACGTTCCCTTATCGTTCACAGTTTGTTTCGATCGTTTCGGAAGGGAAATGCCGATTGGTGACTAAAAAGTCACTTCGTGGAGTCTGTCTAAATGACGCACGTTTCTGTGGAACTGAACTATTTTACGATTGGTCATGCAGTTAATGATGGCTTTTAGAATTCGCGAAGGCTACCTTTGTTGCCTATAAATAGGGGGTTGAGGTACTTATTTCTCACCTTTTTGTTGTTTGTCTGAGTAAGATTTCTAAAAGAGCTCTCGCTCTTGTTAGTTCATTTTCGTAGTTATCCTTCATTCTGTACAACCCTCATCTTTTCCATCGAACCTTGCTCTTTTCTCGCTTTCTGATCAGTAATGGTAGTAGTTCTTCCAAAAATAATCCTACAATCAGTATTCCGGTTAACGCTCCAGTGGCTGAACGGCCATCGCCGGTGGTAGAAGGGGGCAGAATGGTGGTTATCAAAGGTGTTTTGTCAGTTGACGAGATTCTATCTCTCCCCAGGGGCGCGGCGACTGACTTTACCGCCGATGGTGGAGAAGACCCAATAGATGAAGCCCCTCTAATGGGGGAAGTTGGAATGGCCCAACTTCGAGAACATTGGGGCATTGACAGCAATGCCGACATTGTACTAGCTGGAAGAGAGGAGAGGGTCCACACCGACCGCAGGAGGTATTGAGTCTTCTACGCCTATCCCTTAAAGTTAGGATTTAGGATCCCGCTTACAATGCTAGTAGTAGATTTTTGCTGCTACTAAGGGGTATGCCCTGGCCAACTTACTCCCTCTCTCTATAGGTTGCTTGCCATGTTTATCAAGTACGCGGAGTTGGACGGCAGGGAGGTCACGCTGCAACACGTACTTAGCCTGTACGCCCCCAAGAGGACCCGCGACACAATGATTCAGGCGAGCCCTCTGAGTCACTGGGCTTGGCTGCGCAATTGGATAATGTAGTCAACCCTCGCCCTTTCGAGCACTTCTTCTATATCAGAACTAATCATTTAGTGGCTTCCATGCCTGGGTTCCCATAGTCTTGGAACCATGCACGTAAGCTTTCTCTAATCGTCAAATTCTTTTTTTTATTCTTGCTTACGTCTCGTGCCCATAAGAAATAACTTGTGTTGATTTTGTAGCCGACATACCACTATTTCCTCCGCTTCTTGGGATACCTGAATGGGTTGAGGCCATGCTCCCGCATACAACGGGAATACGCACGTGGACGTCTTTCTGGGAGAGGCATGGCCACATGCCTGCAATTAGTAAGGATTGATTTCCTCTTCTATTTCGTTCTTGTTTCCGAATTTATTTTCTGACTTTGTGTAGTTTTGTTTATCAGAGAGGGCACGCCATGTTAGGGCTCCTCATATAGCCTTCCGCCGGCCGGGTGCAACTGCTCATTTTGGAGCAGCGATACCGCGTGTAGTACTGAGGGCATCAACAGTTGAATCTTCAGCGACACCTTACCCAACACGGACCGCACTTCAGACAGAAGGGCCGTCGGGGGTGTTGTATCCCAGGGAGAAGTCGCCCTCACATGAGAAAGAGGAAGAGGAAAGGCCGCTAGTTAGGCGGAAGGTGGCCTTCGCACTGGCTCCTCCCTTGGTGATCAATTTGGACTCTCCCCCATCGGATGCGGAGAGGAGTGTGGCTGCGGTGCCCGCTCTTGAATACAGGAAAACAGTGGGGGTCTAGTTGGCTCAGGCCATACAGTCACTTCGGCGACTCAATTGATTGTTCTAGTCGCTGAGGTAGGAGGAAGTTCCTCAGCGGCTGCTTTTATTGGAAAATCAAGCACTCCTTCAGTGGGTGCGGCAAATAGCAGAAGGGGCGTTACATAAAGTAAAGACAAGTCCGAGTCTGACTTGGACCCAGAGGACGTCCGTTCATTCCATGAAGGCTTCACCCACTCGACGGTGCATGCGGAGGAGAGGCTTCGCTACATTGAGATTCTCACGGAACAGAACTTGTTGCTTCAAGGGAACAGCTTGGTGCTGCTGTTCGAGGTGTTGTGCTCGGAGGCGGAAAGCACGTCGTTAAGGTACATTATGGACACCGAATTGATGAACGAGGTGGTCGTGATAGGACTGAGGGTATGTATGACGACATTCTTCCACTTTCCTCTTGTCTTTGTATTTACTTTAATCGTTATCTTTGCTTTACAGTCGTATCTGTTGGAGGTGGAGTGCCTCTACCGCACCGACGTCCGTAGAGGAATCTTTTTGCGAGTGTTAGAAAAGTACCGCCGCCACCGGGATCGTTGCCGCAAAATGTGCGAGCGCCTTAGGAACGACTCCCGTAGTCGGGACTTGGTCAAGGAGCTGGCGAGGCTAGAGCTTCAAATGCAGCAGTGCTTGACAGGATACATGCCCTCGAGGAGCAGCTTCGTCAAAAGGACAAGGGAATCGAGGCCGCAAGGAGGGCTGCGGCTAAGAGGGAGCGCCAGGAAAAGGCCATAGCAACTGAGTCCTCTGCAACCTTGAATGGGGAGGTGGCTACTTTGGAAAATGAGGTTGCCGCTGTGAGGCTGCAAGCCAAGGATGCCTCATTGAGGGCAGGGGCATTTGAGGTGGCGATCCGCGTTCATGAGAGGGGCTAGAGTCGGAGAGAGCTGCCACGCCTTTAGAGAGGTGGGACTAGATGACAGTATTGGTGTCTATGAGAGGGACGCCCAAGACATGGCGAATCATATTACGTCCTTGGAAGGAGAGAATTAGCGCCGAAGGGAACATGCTGGCTCTTCCAACCAGGCTCGTGAGCTATGGACGTTTGTCGAGACCCTACGAGATGTATATAAGAACATGTGGGAGGCCGGCAGTGCCTGTAGCTGCTTTTGAGGCATCCGTCAGAGGGCTCGTGAAGCCAGTATTGATTGTGGCTTCAACCCAGCGACACCAGGGTCTGATGATGGTGCTGATGGTGGCGTGGATGATGCCGGGTAAAAAGCTTTGGTGTATTTTTTGTTTTGTTTGCAATTTGGCGTTTGTATATCTTTAGATTTTCTTCTTTCCTTCGTACTGGTCGGCCCAGGCCTAATGTAAGCGGACGTTGCCCGCACATGACTTTGTATATATATATATATATATATATATATATATATATATATATATGTATATATATATATACATATATATATATATATATATATACAAATATATATATATATGTATATATATATATATATATGTATATATATATATATATGTATATATATATATATATATATATATATATATATATATAGAGAGAGAGAGAGAGAGAGAGCGATAAGCTTACTTTTCCATTGCTGGTTTTGTACTTATTTTGTGTCTTCCTTTATTTTCCTTTAGATGTTTCTATTGCATGTGTTCAAGGGGTGATTTGCCTTAGAGTACGACTCTGGTAGGCATATTGCCTTTTGGTTATTAACGGTCATGCTTTTTCGACTAGGTGTAGGTGAGTTGTAGCCATTATTTGGCGATAGCGTATCTTAGCCTTAGTCCCTTCTTGGGCGCGAACGAACTACTGGCCGTGGTGGTAAAAACGCGGCCTATTAGTTTGACCGGGGTCGAACTCTATGTGGCCCCAACCGTAGTTCAAGTTGGGAGTACTTACTTGAAGGGCGAGGGTGCTGGACCTACGCCCTTATTTGTCGTGGGCCAGGTTTTGCCGAGTTTGACGAGAGAGGCATTTGGCCTGATTCATTAGATTAAATGGCGGAAGCATCTAGCCTCATGGCTCAAGCGAGTTCGAGCTTGTTGGACTTGTTGGCGTAGAGGCGTGGCATGAGTCTTGGTTCAACTTGTAGTTAACTTTTTGAATTTTATGATGAAGGCGCGTAGCCTGAGTCCCAGTTCATCTTATAGTTGAACTTTTTATTTTTGATGGCAAAGGCGTATAGCCTGAGACTTGGTTTAACGTGTAGTTGAATTTTTCATTTTTGATGAAAAAGGGGCATATCTTGAGGCCGGTTCAATTGTTGTTGAACTTGTTATTTTCGATGGTGATGACGCACAGCCTGAGTCCTGGTTTAACCGTAGTTGAACTCTTATTTTTGATGACCAAGGCGCATAGCCTGAGTCCCGGCTCAATCGTAGTTGAACTATTATTTTTATGGCGAAGGCGCATAACCTGAGTCCCAGTTTAACTTGTAGTTGAACTTTTCATTTTTGATGGCGAAGGCGCATAGCCTGAGTCCCAGCTTAACTTGTAGTTGAACTTATCATTTTTGATGGCGAAGGTACATAGCCTAAGTCCCGTTTCAACCGTAGTTGAACTTGTTATATTTGATGGCGAAGGCGCATATCCTGAGTCCCGGTTCAACCGTAGTTGAACTCTTATTTTTTATGGCGAAGGCGCATATCCTGAGTTCCGGTTCAACTGTAGTTGAACTTGTTATTTTTTATGGCGAAGGCGCATAGCCTGAGTCTCGGTTCAACCGTAGTTGAACTCTTTTTTTTGATGGCGAAGGCGCATAGCCTGAGTCCCAGTTTAACTTGTAGATGAACTTTTTATTTTTTATGGCGAAGGCGCATAGCCTGAGTCCCAGTTCAACTGTAGTTGAACTTGTTATTTTTTATGGCGAAGGCGCATAGCCTGAGTCCCGGTTCAACGTTAGTTGAACTCTTAATTTTGATGGCGGAGGCGCATAGCCTGAGTTCTAGTTCGACTTGTAGTTGAACTTTTTTATTTTTGATGGCGAAGGCGCATAGCCTGAGTCCCGATTCAACCGTAGTTGAACTCTTATTTTTGATGTTGAATGCGCATAGCCTGAGTCCCATTTCAACCGTAGTTAAACTCTTATTTTTTATGGGGAAGGCACATAGCCTGGATCTTTTTATGTCGGTGTGTGAGAGCTGAAGCTCAGTTTTAATTCGAGATCTTGAGCGGCTCACGCGCTGTCTTTCCAACCGAGGTATATAGGCTGGCCTGAGGTAACTTTCAGCTCGAGATACCTTCATGCCAATCTACGGTTGGATCCCGTATTAGGGATGCGGGAGATGCCTTATAGAGATCTTCCCTCAGGAGGGGGGGAGGGACAGCTTCTTCTTCTTGCTTGCACTATCCGAGGGAGGAGTGGCAGATGAGTTGGGTCTCGATTCGAGATCTTCGAGCTCCCTTTGTCCGATATGCTGGTTTAGGTTGTTCGGACTAGGTTGTTCTTTGGCGTTCTTCCCTTTTGGTCCAAGGAAGAACTACGCGATTCTACAATGAAATTCCCACAAACGGCGCCATATTGTTTAGCTCAAAGTTATCGGACACTTTGCAAGCACAAAACAATCAAAAAAAATTGAGGACCAATCATATCAGATCGTAATAAGTCAAGAGACCAAATGAAAGAAATGAGAAGCAAGTGTTATTCATTAAAGAGAGATATATAGAGACCTTTTACTGATAGTATTGATTTGGTCTACCTCTCCATGGAGAGGTTCAGAGCCTTACACAGATGTTCTCTCTTTTCTTGAGAGTAGTGATGAAGAAGAAGAAGCCCCCTCATCTAGGGTTATTTCTCTTAGTATTTATTGTTGCAGGCTGTGTTAGCTAGCGAAGAAATAATTGTGACCACGTTGAAGTTCCGTCCTTATGACGGAGGATGGGCCGCGGCCTTGTTGATCGAACCGGATAACTGTCGGGAATCGTGACTAATAAGTGGTCATGCCACTTATTAGCCAAATATTGGCTCAAGATATTATTAGTTTCTCTAGTGATCACGGGGTCAGATTCTGACCCATACAAAAGTTAAAAGAGTTTTTAAGCTTAAAAATCACGAGTCGGAAGATCTAAAAAGACTTTTAACGTTTATCAAATATCAATAACCCAAAAAGTGTTTAAAAGTTGATATGATGTACACCATCATCGTAAATTATATGACATATTTTTCTTTTTATGTTGTTCCAAAAATAATATAAGTTTTTTTTTTAGAAATAAATTTAATTTGAAATTTCTTTTATCCTTAATAAGATAATGCATAGTCACACACATATTCAACGCTTGTTTAAGATTATAAATTTCAAAACTTTATTTTCCTCTTAAATTATATATCTAATCAATAGTACCACATAAATCAGTGGACATGATAAATGAACCTTAAGCATAATATAGGAATGTTAAACCGGCCATTTGCACGTATGAATCCAACCTACATTATGTTTATGGTTGTCACTGAAGTTACGTTGCTTCAAGAATTTCAGGTTTTATAGTTTTGTCGGGACCTTTTTAAAGGGAAACAGGGCAGATGATTACTACGTAGGGAATGAAAATTCAAGTAGCTAATCAACTCAATTAAATATACAATGTCTTATATGGGGATTAGTTTTATGAGAACAAAACATGTATAACATTAAAATAGCTTTTATTTCATCATTTATTCTTAAATTTACTTTAGAAAATAAAGACAATTTCAAACGTATTGGGTATTGTGTACCGTGTATTAAATTTTAAATGCAATTACTACACATCTACAACAATAACAACATATCTAGTGTAGTTTCACAAGTGCGGTCTGGAGAGGTTATAGTGTATGTGGATCTTATCCCTACCTAGTGCGAAAGATTGCTTTTGATAGACTCTCAACTCAAGATAAGCATAATCACAACAGTTTAGAAAAGGATATATAGTACTGAAAAAGCCATGAAATAAGAACCAGTAACATGTAACGACCCGACTGGTCGTTTCATGAGTTACCGCTCTGTTCCTTCATTTTTGCTTCTTTATGTTTTGTTTAGATGTATTATGTGGTATCGGATTAATTGGTTTGGGATCGGAGAGGTTTTATAAATGAATGAGACACTTAGTCTCTTTTGAGTAAGGTTAGGTTGAAAAAATCAATCGGATATTGACTTATGTGAAAACGGCTCGGATACAAATTCTGATGGTTCGGATGGCTTCAGGAGGTGAATTTGGACATAGGAGCGTGATCATAATATGTTTTGGAGGTCCGGAGTAGAATTAGGTTTGAATATTGGCGAAATTAAAATTTTGGCGTTTTCCGGTTGATTGGAGAGATTTTGATATCGGGGTCGCAATAGAACAAGTTGTAGTGGGTCAGTTATGTCATATGTGATGTGTGTGTAAAATTTCAAGTCATTCAGATGAGGTTTGTTAGACCTTTTTATCGGAAGCAAAATTCGGAAGTCTTTGAAGTTCTTAGACTTGAATCCGTGGTTGATTTGTTGTTTCGATATTGGTTTAGATGTTTCGAGGATTGGTATGAGTTTGGATAGTGGTATATGACTTGTCAATACTTTTGGTTGATGTCTCCAGCCTCAGGATGATTTCGAGTAGTTGATGGGAGGTTTAGAGTTTTGAAATTTGTAGCTGAAGATGCTGAAGCTCCTGTCATAACCGCACCTACTTCTTGGGGCCCGCAGAAGTGCAAGCACACCTGTGATAGCGCAGGTGCATGATTTTGATCGCAGATGCTGTCCTTAGGTGGTTAAGTGAACTCCACATATGTGCACCTGGGACCGTAATAACGGCTCCATAGGTGCATGATTTGGACCGCAAAAGCAATTTTGCTGAGGCAGAACATATACATTTATCCCTTCACCATTTTTGAGTGGTTTTTCACCATTTTCATGAGGATTTGTGCTTGGAAGAGCAATTTTAAGAGATAATTCAAGAGGGTTTTGTGGAGGTACGATTTTTGGATCCTAACCTTATTTCAATGATGGCTTTTGACTTATTACGCTTGAAATATATGGAAATTAGTAGCAAAAATTAGGGGTTTGGGACGTGGAAATTGAAGACCTTAATCTAGGAATTTGAGCGGTCATTTTTGGTCGAATTCTAGTATTCTTGGTATGTATAAACTCATGAGAGTGCAAGGATTCTATTTTTGTGAATTTATTGGAATCCAAAATGTGGGCCCAGGGGCCGGGTTTGATCTTGCGGAATTTGTGTTGTAATTTGATTATTTTCGCATGGGCTTTGTTTCCTGAGTATATATTCATGCTATTGTTCTGATTTTGGTAAGATTATACACATTTGGAGGCCAAATCGAGAGGAAAAGGCGCCGCGGGCTAGAGTTGGGGACTTTCTATGGAGATTGCGAGTTAGTTGCTTGCCGATTACAATTCCGTCTTCTCCTTTCCTTGTCTTCATTTAGTATATGTATTTTAATATTTTTAGACCGTATTGGTCATGTTTTTCGGATATATGTAGTAGGTTTAGCTCATGACTTAGTGACACGCGATGTCAGAATTGTGTTTTCTTTCCGCTGAATTTTTGTTTCTACTTTTATCTTATTGGATTTCTATAAAAATTATGATTTTCTTAAGTTCTATTTGAGAAATGGAGTATTTGAAAATAAGTGCTTGTCCTAGTATCACGATAGGCGCCACTAATGGTTAGATTTTTTATCGTGACATAACAACAACAAAATGATAAGAAAATCGAAGCAGAAAAAATATTAGGTAGTAATAAAAATCATAGAAAAAAGAAACACGAGAATAATACCAATGCTACAGTTAGGAAAACAAATGCAGTCAACTACTTACTAACCTTCTACTGTAATTCTTGATCTCCACACTTTCCTATCAAGGGAGGGTCATGTCCTCAGTAAGCTGAAGATGAGTCATGTCCTATCTAATCACCTCTACCAATTACTTTTTTGGCCTCTATCTCTCCTTAGACCCACCAATACAAACTTCTCACAACTCCTTGTGCCGGTATATATGCATTTTCTCTTCACACCGAACCATCAATGCCTACTTCTCTCATCTTGTCCACAATGGAGGCCACCCGCACCTTGTCTCGAATATCTTTATTCCTGACTATCTCTTTCATAGTATGCCCACACATCCATCTAAGCATCCTCATTTTGCTATACTTTCATCTTCTAGACATGAGAGCTCTTGACTGGTCAACACTTCGATATCAATGGTCTAATCACCTCTCAGTAGAACATATCTTTAAGTCTTGATGGTACATTATCGCATAAGACACCATATGGCGAGCCTCCTTTTTGTTCATCCCGCACCAATACAATCTGTGACATCATCATTAGTCCCTCTATTATCTTGGATTGCTAATACTATGTACTTAAAATTTCCTCTCTTGAGGATGACTTATGTCCATTCTCACCTCTACGTCAACCTCATGAGTTTTGTCACTCAACTTGCATTCTAAGTATTATGTTTTAGTCATGCTCAACCCGAAACCTTTAGACTCCATTATTTGCTTCCAAATCTCTAGTCTAGCTTTAACACTGCTTTACGTCTATCATTATTAAGCCATCTGCAAATAACATGCACAATTATACCTCCTCTTGAATGCGTTGTGCCAATTCATCCATCGCCAAGCAAACAAAAAAGGGATAAGGGATAATCCTTGGTGGAACCCCATCACGCCCAGAAAGTATCACGGGTCTCCTCTCACTATCCTTACTTGAATCTCAGTTCTACCGTAGTTTCCCTATTTTATGCAATAAATATTCATCTGACCTCCATACATCCCCAGAGAATCTATCTCAGGACTTTGTCTCATAGATTTAAAGTTATAACAAATCCAAACATAAGAACTTTAAATATGGACTTGTTGAATGAAAATCTTTGATTATGTCTTCTAATAAGAGTACTTACTAGGGGTGTGCATTCGAATCGATTTATCGATAAATCGAATCAATTATTTGTTATCGGTTTATCAATATCGATTTATCGATTTCGATTTCGATTTCGAAATTTTCCTTATCGAGTTATCGATTTCGATTTCGATTTCGATTTGTCCTCTTCGATTTATCGGTTTATCGATAAACCGATAAGATATATTAAAAAAATTATTATACCCTTATTCTATAATACTCTTTCTTTTACCCTAACTTATTATTGCCTTTAATTTGATCTGACTTCCTTTTTTGCTGAATAGCTGATAAACCTTGATTTGTGCACTTAATTTATACAGGTACATTTTGTGGAATGGTTTCTCCTAATTATATTGACAATGAATATGAGTAAAATGATAAGAACTGTTTCTGTGCTTACTGCAAGGTTAATTTGGAGTAATTTCTATGTAATTATGTTAATTTAATTGTTTGATTTTGTTTGTTTTGGTAATTTCAGATGTGATGTGCTGATTAATGCTGTAAATTAGTTTCTTTTTTGCTGGTGGGTAAAGATCTAGCTTTTTTGTTCATTCCGTGTTGTTCTCGTTATCAAATTGGATTTAAGTTATTTAAGTTATATACACTGATATTATTAGTACCAAAATTTCTTTTAATATATTATTAGTAATTTAATTTGTGATAATAAATTAATTGTTATGAAATAATATAAGAACAAGAACAATAATACAAGAACAAGAACAATAGAGAGAAAAGTAGAGAGAGGAGTATTCTTATTAATACTTTTGGGATGATTTACAATGGGGTAAGACCCCTCTATTTATAGGAAGATAAAAGACTTAGCCTTGAAGTAAGACTCTTCTTATAAGATAGACATTCACCTTATATAGAGTTCTATTTATAACACTCCCCCTTGAATGTCTATTCAATAATGTGCCTCGTTAAAACCTTAACTAAAACAAAACCCAATGGGAAAAATTCTAGAAAAAGAAAAGAGTACATATGTTTAGAAATACGCCTATTTATTGCCTCGTTAAAAACCTTGCAAGGAAAACCCAGTGGGACAAAACCTTGTAAGGGAAAAAGAGTGCAACGAGCATTAACTCCCCCTAAAAAGAACATCAATTCACATCCTTGAACCTTCACATTCCAATCTTGTGCACTAGCTTCAAGAAATCGTTAGTAGATATTTGATAAATAAATAAACCATATTGACTTGAATGAATATTCCGTACCTTGAAATTATCATTCTTGATAGATATGAACATCTTCATGTAATGTCGTGGAATGACTCTTCAATACTTCCATAGGGATATCCTCGCCATCACATTATCATAGTTATAGCAAGATACATATGTACACAAATTGCACTTAGGATGTGGTACTTCAGGACCAAGAATTGTATATGCTTTAAGCAACTTAAATCTTTCAAGTTAAGTCATATAAGCCATATAATAAACATTAGGTGCACATCAAGTTTCATGTCATGCTAAACAAATAAAATATCAAAAACTGATTACACATACCGTTGACCTTATACTTTCAAGTATTTGAACTACATGTCCAAAACTACATGTCTTTCATATGGAATCAATTCTTCTTGAATTGTATCTTTTCCATTTAGTCAATATTTTGTTTGTATTCGACAAACATAAGATCCTCATCGATATTTAGCGCTATCATAGATGTCGTCGACGATCATTTTACATCGGTTCCAGTAAATTTTCATAAAGACATAACATGGAGATCTCTTCATTCATACATTCAGGTACCTGAATCTCTCATGAGATTTTATGAAGTGTTATGTCGTGTGATATTTTGGATCACTTGCCTCCTTATTATGATCACTTTGATCATTTGCTCATCTTCTTTATTAAGAAGTTATTTTGAAACCGATTTGTCTATACGTTTTAAGCGTATCCAAGACTTTGTCCTTCTAGGACTTAATATGAGAATTTGCAGTGAGAATATAGTTACTTTCTTTGGGTGTAGCATGCTTTGCAATATGTTGCAATTGAATTATCCTTTTATGAACTTCATGTTCATATTATGATATTCGAGGATCTATATATACAAATGATAATTCATCTCATGTAACCTTTTCTCAAGTGTTCATCATGTCTCCCCCTCATGTTAGGAAAACTAACATGTTTCCTCACCTCTGGGAAATCATCTTTGTGCATTATCATGTCAATATACACAGCACATTAATAATAATAAGATGAAATTATTCGGTTCCTGACGCTGAACAACTTATGAGGGCAGAATATAATATACTCTCGTATACAACGTATATCAAACTGATATATATAACTTTGTTCTCATAAGCAATAGTTTAGCTATTAAGTGGAGGCACTCAATAAATCATTTTGCTAAACCAACTATGATGTAAACCAACTTATCAAGATGAACTATCTTGAATAGACAATCTGGAGATTATGCTCGAAGTTAGATTACTGAGCAATTTACCTCACAAGCACCGGCCAGGCTGCAGGTTAATAACAATCGCGCATGTAACCATATCATAGATGCATCATATGTGGTATACATGGCAGGTGAATGGGCCCATATTCACCTTTGATATTTCCAAAATTTATGGGATTCAACCCGAACTCTTTAGTTGGTCAATTAATTAATGAGAACAAGTTGTACAAGCTGGAGAATGAAACGGGTAGCTTTTCATACACAAATTATCCCGCTACAAATTGTAGTAATAGAAGATATCAAATCTTTCCTTTATTTATAGTCTCAATATAATCAACCACTTTCACATATACTTTGGAAACTGAATAAGTTTCTTTGAGACTTACTACAACACAATACCTTATTGGTAATCAATTGTTTTTCTCCAGCATAGTAGTAATTGGCTTTTCTAGAGCTCTCAATTAATTTTGTACTACCACAAATTCATCAACATCCATGTGGTGAATATCTCTTTTAAAGAGAAAGTTATACCATTATGGTCATGTCAAAAATTATATGCAAGATATGTTTCTTGCATTATTATTGTCCTTTGGTAATCACATTGACAAATTATTTTGGCGTACAATAGGTACGTGACCAATGACCATTCATGCCATAATAATGACATCATCTCAAACCTTCTTCTAGGGGTGAGTGTGGTATCATCTCAAACCTCCTTCTAGGGGTGAGTGTGGTATATTCAATACCAATTTCATGTTCATATTCTTCCAATAATGAATATGTATTCGTGAATCAGATGTTGTCACATTCACTGCGGGGATATGTGATTTTGTTATCCTTTTCAAATCTGTAAATGCGTCTGGCATTTGATTTGCTATTCTTTGCAAATGGATAATCTTTTGCAATTTTTCACGAATAGAGGTATTTGGATCAAGATGAGATAATGATGCATTTTTCCACAAAATTTCACCAACTTCTCCCCCTAGTTTTGGGAAAAGTTGCTTTTCCGGTATCGTGTGTGTGGTACATGAATGTGATGCATAAATGAATGAACATATAGAAGTGGAAACTATATTGTGCAGTAGTTACAAAGGTGCACGCATGTATGTTACGGACATATACACAGGTAATACAGTGAATAGATGACAGCGTATCATAAAACTCGAGTAGTGTATGTAATATGTAAACAATGTGTAAAAGTTATGTGATGAATAATTTAGCACATTATCATGGACGATCACATAATTACAAATTTGGAACTAAGCAATTGACATGAATATGTGAATAGTATAGAAGTGTACATTTATAAGCCAATGCAGACATGTGACAGTACAATGTGTTAATAATATCTCTGTATAGGGTACAATGTTTCAAGTTGAAATGTCATGTAAGTACATTAGTTGTTAAGTACATTACGAGTGTGTTTGCAAAAGTTGCTTAAATACGTTATGTAGATTAATTTTCTACAAATCAGTGTGGTAAACAAATTTAATCCGTTGCTTCTTAATTTGAACAATATTTTTAAAATCTGTTGAGGTTATTCGAATAACTAAACCTGATATTCGACTATCTTGCCTTGCGGAAAAATCCAGTTTTAATGCGAAATATTGGTTAGTCGAATAACTAATTAGTTATTCGACTAACTTAGTAAACAGTCATCAGGTTATTTGAATAACTAAATCAGGTTATTCGAATATCTAAATCAGATATTTGAATACCTTAGCTTGCGAAAATTCCAGTTTTAATACAAAATATTAGATAGTCGATTTTATTAGTTAATCGACTAACTTTGCTGGAAAATAAAAATACCATCAAAATTTAAGCATATTGAAACATTCTAAAGAACTAATACTAACATTATATCATAAACTAACTAATACGAGCTGATACTAATGACTAATAGTTTATCCACTAGCTAATACAAATAAGTAAAATAAAATCAAACAACTCCATTCCTTAATCATGGATCCGTCACCGATCAAGTGGTCTATTTTCCCCTCAGGGTGCTCAAAGAAGTCTGCCACATCCAAGTGGGTGTTTTCAAAATTGTTGTCAGAGACAAAATTGGTTTTAGGGTCTTTACTCTTTAGAGATGCTTGATAGAGCTCAACCAAATGTCTTGGTACACGGCAAATTTTTTTGCCCAGTGCCCTTCTCCACCGCAACGATAACACATAGTTTCTGAACTATTTGCTTTTGGATCCTCATAATTCTGTTTCCGCTTTTGGTGGTTATCTCTTTGGGGGGTGACTAACACCAGGAAAATTTCTTCCTTGTCCACGTCCACGGCCATGACCCCGATCACGACCACGACCACGATTAAAGCCATAGCCTTTTCCACGCTTAGCATAATGGGAATACACCTTATCTACTTCAAGCAATGGTGTAGACCCAGTGGGTCGATTTTCGTGATTTCTCATGAGCAGGTCATTGTTTCGCTCAGCCACAAGGAGAAGAGAAATCAGTTCAGAGTACCTTTTGAAACCTTTCTCTCTGTACTGTTGTTGCAGTACCATATTAGAGGCATGAAACGTTGTAAACGTTTTCTCAAGCATATCATAATCAGTGATATTATCTCCACAGAGTTTCAATTTGGAGGTAATTCTGAACATTGCAAAATTATATTCAGAAACGGACTTAAAGTCCTGGAGCCTCAGATGAGTCCAATCATATCGTGCTTGTGGCAGAGTGACCAACTTCATGTTGTCATATCTCTCCTTTAAGCCCTTCCACAAGATAAGTGGATCTTTGACTGTGAGATATTCAATTTTCAAACCTTCATCAAGGTGATGGCGCAAGAAAATCAAGGCCTTAGCACAGTCTTGGGTGGATGCTTTATCTCTGTTTTTAATGGCGTCTCCAAGACCCATAGCATCTAAGTGGATTTCAGCATCCAACACCCATGTCATATAGTTCTTGCCCGAAATTTCAAGGGCAACGAACTGTCTTTTCATAATGTCAGACATAATCGAAAAAATCAAATTAGGAAGAGAGAAATACCTTAAATTTTTTGAGAAGATTCTTGAGACGGTAGAGTCTCGTGCTGATAACGTGTTATGAAATAATATAAGAACAAGAACAATAATACAAGAACAAGAACAATAGAGAGAAAAGTAGAGAGAGGAGTATTCTTATTAATACTTTTGGGATGATTTACAATGGGGTAAGACCCCTCTATTTATAGGAAGATAAAAGACTTAGCCTTGAAGTAAGACTCTTCTTATAAGATAGACATTCACCTTAAATAGAGTTCTATTTATAACATTAATATTATTTTTATTAGGTTATCACTTAATTTTTGTTACATAGATTCATGTAATAACCTTATTTTTTACTGCATAGAAGTTTTTTTTATATACTTTACTAGTGATAGCCAGTTAGTTATCATAATTACTAGGTCACCTATTAATTTTATCATTTACATTTACGTGTAATTATCTTATACGTAAATTGTGTTGTCTAAAAAATTTTACCTGCACAAAATATGTTTTCACTATGATTTTATTTAGTGATTGCAAGTTAATTATCATTTTACTAGATTATACTTAATTCCTATCGTATTGATTCACATATAATCAACTTATATATAATTTAGTTATGTAATATTTTTTATATTGTCTATTCTTTTTCACAAGGACTTTTTTTTTAAACAAGAGGGGTTGCTCTGATGGTAAGCAACCCCTCTTTCCATCTAAGAGATTGTGAGTTCGAGTCTTTCCAAGAACATGGTGGGAATTTCTTGGAGGAAAGGATGCCGGGGGTCTATTTGGAAACAGCATCTCTACCCAAGGGTAGAGGTAAGGTTTGCATACATACTACCATCCCCAGATCCCACTAAATGGGATTATAATGGATTGTTGTTGTTGTACTACACTGCAGGTTTTGTTCATGTTTATTTCCAAGCACATTCAAGCTTCACTTTTTTCTCTTTTTTATCCATTTCAACAAGGATTAGAGAAATCAATTAAGAAAATGAAATCTTTTTATACCTCATAAAATTAACGAAAAAGGTATAGAATAAAGGTCAAATTTTGGAATACAAGGTAGTAAGCCTCGCTAATTTGCTCATGCATTCTATAAGTGACTTCTTGATTTTTTATGGTTAGTCTAACTAATTTGAATTGAGAAAAAATAACAATTTGATTTATAAAACAATGTTTCGAAGTGTTTGTTTTTACTTTTAGTTTGAGTTTTTACTTGTTTACATAGTTTTGAAGTGTTTCCTGAGCATAATTTTCTTTAACATTGTGAAACCAATCAGCTCTTTTTAGTTCATCATAAATGCCATTTTTTCTTGAACTTCATTTAACTTTTTAATTTTGTCTTACGTTGGATACTTCTGCCCCATATGAATATGGCTAGTATTATTGATTGTACACTTTGCGTTGAGTAAGCTTCAAATTTGCATTTTCTAACTATATGAGAACTTGGTTATAGTTTTAAAGTGTGTGCGCACTTTAAAGTTCAGATATCCCAGTTGGGCAACTACTATTACTGACCGGTATAATCTGCATTATTGAAAATCGATAAGCCCCCAAAATCGATAAATCGAAATCGAAAAAATCGAAACCTTATTGAAAGGATAATGATGAGCATATGTACAAATTAATAATCGATAATTAATTATCGATAAGGGTCAAAATCGAATCGATAAATTGATTGCACACCCTTAGTACTGTTAGTTTTGTAATTTTGGACATATAGAGGTGCTTAGGACATTAGTCGTATAACTTGTAGGCGTCTTGAATGCAGGAAACGTCTATAACCTTTGAAGAAAAATGAAGAAATAACAGTTGCAAGAAAGTCAAAATGAAAATCTAGATGGCGTACGGTTGGAGTAGTAATAGCGAAGTAGTGCTAGATTTTTGATAGATTCCATATTATTAATTATGCGTCTTTTTCTAACATTGCCAATCAAGGACATTAAAAAAGATGCTACAGAAAACTAGGTCTTTGTAGGAGAAAGAATTTAGAAATAATACATCCTATACTTTTAAGACTTGCCAACTAACTCTCTTTGCTAGCTGTACCTCAGTTACTGTACATTAAATATTCTATCTCCTTCTGCCTAGAGGCGTATGCAATAGGGTAGTGTGTAGGTGACCACTTGAACTGAACTCATAATTTTCAATATAAAGTATAATTTTTTTGTAAATCTACTGAAATTATAATTAATAGTAAATTTGAATTCATAACTTTAAAAATATAATGAGTTTAATATTAATAATTTTAAAGGTTGAATTCATAAAATTTAAATCCTGAATACTTTGCTTCTATCGTTCAAAATAATTAAGTTGTGCATGTAAAGTGAATGTCATATGTAAACATTAGTCCATTGCACAATGTTGTGTAACAATCTTTTATGATTAAAAATAGGGGTGTGTATTCGATTTATTGATTCGATTTTTATCATTATCGATAATTAGTTATCGGTTATCTAATTATACATATGCTTATCGTTATCGTTTCACTAAGGTTTCTATTTTTTCGATTTCGATTTATCGATTTTGGGGGCTTATCGATTCGGTTATCGATTACACCAATAAGAAAATTTGCGAGATTCCATGAAAAATATATCGCTATAAACGCGCCTAACTTATATGGACAAAAAGAAGCTAAAATTAGACGAACACCATTTATAACAATAAAATTTTATCAACAAGCAAATGCAACAAAATTAAATTAAGAGATCAAATGTATGCCACCAACACTCCAACGGTATAAAACATAAAATAAAACAAAATACATCATCACGGCTAATTTAGTTTTCCATTAATTTGAACTTCATTCCCTTGATCTTTAAATGTGATCATTCCTTAAATGTGGTAGAGAAAATAATAGGGTAAGGGACTTAAGGTAAAGGAGAGAGTACAAATTAGGGAAAATGATATTGCATAGCCGCTTTCAAAATAGTAGCGAAATATATATGCATTATGTATGTTATATTAATCTACACAAATAGATAATTACTCATTTTACAAGTGTCTACAGTCTAGGGGTGTGCATTCGATTTATCGGTTCGACTTTGACCCTTATTGATTATCGATTTGTACATATGCTTATTGTTGAAAATAAAATAAACTTGATTTTCTTATAATTATTTGGGCTTAAGAAATTATGAAAAATAAATAGCCCAATTCCGGAGCATTCTAGGCAACTCTAGATTCCGGAACGTTCTAGAGAACTCTAGTCCATTTGAGCTTGGTAATACTCTAGAATTCTCCATAGAATTCTAGCACATGTACCTAGCTAGAAAGTAATAGAACTCTCTAGACTCTCTAGAACTTGGCAAGCCTCCCCTATAAATATGGGATGACATTTGGCATTTGCATAACACACAACACACAACATATCAAGCCAAAAGAATCAAAAACAAGTTTGAGTAATAAAAGTTTCTCTTCTCCAAAATCTTTCTACTCTTCCAAAATTCCCTTAGCCTAAAAGCCTCCCTCCAAATATTAATAGCAATCCTCTTCCAACAAAGTGGTATCAGAGCCACAAGATTCTAACCAAAAAATTTCTAAAATCATGGCAAATGGTGTTGCATCCTTCCAAGTTCCTATGCTCAACAAGAGCAACTATGATAATTGGAGTATCAAGATGAAGGCTCTCCTAGGTGCACATGATGTTTGGGATATTGTAGAGAAAGGCTACAATGAGCCCCTAGATGAATCTACATTATCCCAAACTCAAAAGGATGGTGTGAAGGATTCAAGAAAGAGAGACAAGAAGGCTCTCTACCTCATCTACCAAGCATTGGATGATGATGGGTTCGAGAAGATCTCAAGTGCAACGACTGCTAAGGAAGCGTGGGAGAAACTCCAAACGTCTTGCAAAGGTGCCGAGCAAGTAAAGAAGGTACGTCTCCAAACTTTAAGAGGAGAATTTGAGTCTTTACATATGAAAGAAGGGGAGTCCATTTCCGACTATTTTTCAAGAGTTTTGGTGGTTTCAAATCAAATGAAAAGAAATGGTGAAAAATTGGAAGATGTTAGAATTATTGAGAAGATACTCCGGTCATTAACTTCCAAATTCGAGCATATTGTCATAACAATTGAAGAAACTAAAAATTTGGAGGAGTTGTCAATTGATCAATTAATGGGATCCTTACAAGCATATGAAGAAAAGCATAAGAAAAAACAAGATATAGTGGAGCAATTATTCAAGATGCAAATAAAAGATATGGACAAGGTCAATATGGAAGAGGTCGTGGTCGTGGACGAGGTCGAGGCTATGGATGTGGACGAGGAGGTTTCAACAACAATTAAGAAAGAAGAGAATACCCAAGTCGTGGGAGAGGCAACCAAGGTGCAAGGTACGATAAATCTCAAATCAAATGTTATTCTTGTAAAAAATATGGACACTATGCTTCACAATGTAGAGGGTCTCAAACCAAAGTCGAAGAGACCGCCAACCTT
The DNA here is from genome assembly GCA_034376525.1 of Nicotiana benthamiana. NCBI lineage: Eukaryota > Viridiplantae > Streptophyta > Magnoliopsida > Solanales > Solanaceae > Nicotiana > Nicotiana benthamiana. Next base: position 127,431,180 of record CM067338.1, on the reverse strand, counting down.
GTGGAGGATAAGGGCCAAAAAGACGTGACCCTACTTCTAGCATACAAAGGAGAAGAAGGGAGACAAGACAACACTTGGTACCTTGACACCGGGGCGAGCAACCATATGTGTGGAAAGAGGAGCATGTTCGTGGAGCTCGACGAATCGGTGAGTGGTAATGTTTCTTTTGGTGATGAATCCAAAATACCAGTGAAAGGCAAAGGTAACATCCTAATCCGCTTGAAGAATGGAAATCACCAATTTATCTCAAATGTCTACTATGTGCCCAACATGAAAAATAATATATTGAGTTTGGGGCAACTCTTAGAGAAGGGCTATGACATTCACATGAAAGATCATAGTCTTTCCATAAGAGATAATAAAAATAATTTAATCACTAAGGTGCCTATGTCCAAAAATAGAATGTTCTTGTTGAACATTCAAAATGATGTTGCAAAGTGTCTTAAAGCTTGCTACAAAGATGTATCTTGGCTTTGGCATCTTCGATTTGGGCACTTGAATTTTGGAGGCTTGGAGCTACTATCCAAAAAGGACATGGTGCGAGGACTACCATCCATTAGACACCCCGATCAATTATGTGAAGGATGCCTACTGGGAAAGCAATTTCGGAAGAGTTTTCCAAAGGAGTCAAGCTCGAGAGCCCAAAAGCCATTGGAGCTCATACATACCGACATATGTGGTCCGATCAAGCCAAGCTCCCTCGGTAAAAGCAACTATTTCCTTCTATTTAGTGATGATTTTTCTAGAAAGACATGGGTGTATTTCTTGAAGCAAAAATCGGAGGCATTTGAAGTATTCAAGAAATTCAAAGCGGCAGTGGAAAAAGAAAGTGGACACACATAAAGGCCATGAGATCCGATCGTGGAGGCGAGTTCACTTCTAGAGAGTTCCAGAATTTTTGCGAGGAGTATGGAATAAGGCGTCCACTAACGGTACCAAGGTCCCCCAACAAAATGGAGTGGCGGAAAGGAAGAACCGGACAATTCTAGACATGGCGCGGAGTATGCTAAAGAGCAAGAAGCTACCAAAGGAATTCTGGGCCGAAGCAGTAGCGTGTGCAGTCTATCTACTCAACCGATCACCAACAAGGAGCGTGTGGGGAAAGACACCACAGGAAGCTTGGAGTGGAAGGAAGCCAGGAATCTCCCATCTAAGAGTCTTTGGAAGCAAAGCATACGCACATGTACCTGACGAGACACGGAGCAAGCTCGATAACAAAAGTAAGGCGTTCATCTTTATCGGGTATGATTCCAACTCCAAAGGCTACAAATTATATAATCCAGATACTAACAAGCTTGTGATAAGTCGGGACGTGGAGTTTGATGAAGAAGGAGAATGGAATTTTGGTTCTCTCGAGGACTTTAGTTCCATTATTCCAACCGAAGAAGAAGAACAAAGATCTACAGCAGAGGATGCCCATCGAGAGCTAACTACTCCACCTACCTCGCCAACAGCAGTTCAAGATGACTCGCCACCATCGTTTCTGAATGAAAGGAGCGAGGAACGCGCAAGGAGTTTGGAAGACATTTATGAAGACACTGAAAGGTTAGAGGACCTAACTCTTCTTTGTCTATTTGCTGATTGTGAACCAGTTACCTTTGAAGAAGCCGTACAAAGTAAGAAATGGCGAGATGCAATGGATGAGGAGATCCAGTCCATCGAAAAGAACGACACCTGGGAGCTGACTTCACTTCCAAAAGGGCAAAAGGCAATCGACGTCAAGTGGGTGTACAAGGCAAAGAAAAACTACAAGGGAGAAATCGAAAGATACAAGGCGAGGCTTGTTGTAAAAGGATACAGTCAAAGAGCCGGCATCGACTATGACAAGGTATTTGCCCCTGTAGCCCGTTTAGAAACTGTAAGACTAATCATTTCTATGGCAGCTCAAAATAAATGGAAGATACACCAAATGGATGTAAAGTCGGCGTTCTTGAATGGAGTCCTTGAGGAAGAAGTTTACATCCGACAACCTATAGGCTATGAGGTGAAGACGCAGGAAGACAAAGTCTTAAGATTGAAGAAGGCGTTATATGGACTAAAGCAAGCACCAAGGGCGTGGAACAGTAGGATCGACAAGTACTTGCAAGAAAATGACTTCGCCAAATGCCCACATGATCATGCGCTCTATGCCAAGATGAAAGATGGAGATATCTTGATCGTTTGCTTGTACGTGGATGATTTAATCTTTGCAGGAAATAACCAAAGAATGATCGATGAGTTCAAACAAGTGATGGCTAAAGAGTTCGAGATGACCGACATTGGGCTTATGGCGTACTATCTTGGCATTGAAGTCAAACAACTTGAAGATGGAATTTTCATCTCACAGGAGGGCTATGCGAAGGAGATCCTAAAGAAGTTCAAGATGGATGATTGCAACCCAGTCAACACACCGGTGGAGTGCGGGATCAAGTTGTCGAAGCATGATGAAGTTGAGAAAGTGGACACGACGATGTTCAAGAGCTTAGTTGGGAGCTTACAATATTTGACTTGCACGAGACCCGACATTCTCTACGCCACCGGCCTCATAAGTCGCTACATGGAGAATCCAACTATTACACACTTGAAGGCTGCAAGAAGAATTCTCCGCTACCTCAAAGGTACAATCAACTTTGGCTTGTTCTATTCAACTTCTAATGATTATAAGCTGGTTGGTTATAGAGATAGCGATTGGGCCGGAGACATTGATGATAGAAAAAGTACCACGGGCTTCGTGTTCTTCATGGGAGATACCGCCTTCACTTGGATGTCCAAGAAACAACCAATTGTCACTCTATCCACATGTGAAGCTGAGTACGTTGCCGCTACCTCCTGTGTATGTCATGCAATCTGGATGCGAAGTTTGCTAAAGGAGATGGGATGGCCACAAGAAGATCCAACTACAATATGCGTGGATAATAAGTCGACGTTGGCGTTGGCGAAAAATCCGGTGTTCCATGATCGAAGCAAGCATATTGACGCACGCTATCACTACATAAGAGAGTGCATCACAAGAAAGGATGTACAAGTAGAGTACGTGAAGTCCAAAGACCAAGTTGCGGATATCTTCACCAAGCCACTCAAGCAAGAGGACTTCATCAAGTTAAGAAGTCTGCTTGGAATGACAAATCAAGTTTAAGGGGGGGTGTTGAAAATAAAATAAACTTGATTTTGTTATAATTATTTGGGCTTAAGAAATTATGAAAAATAAATAGCCCAATTCCGGAGCATTCTAGGCAACTCTAGATTCCGGAACGTTCTAGAGAACTCTAGTCTATTTGAGCTTGGAAATACTCTAGAATTCTCCATAGAATTCTAGCACATGTACCTAGCTAGAAAGTAATAGAACTCTCTAGACTCTCTAGAACTAGGCAAGCCTCCCCTATAAATATGGGATGGCATTTGGCATTTGCATAACACACAACACACAACATATCAAGCCAGAAGAATCAAAAACAAGTTTGAGTAATAAAAGTTTCTCTTCTCCAAAATCTTTCTACTCTTCCAAAATTCCCTTAGCTTAAAAGCCTCCCTCCAAATATTAATAGCAATCCTCTTCCAACACTTATAGTTATCATTTCAATAAGATTTTGATTTTTTCGATTTTGATTTTTTCGATTTCGATAACAAATTATCGATTCGCTTTATCGATAAACCGATTCGAATGCACACCCCTAATTCAAAGAATTGGACAATTACACAAAATTGGACATGTTAGGCAACAGATTTACTCATACGTAGCCATTAACTTTGATATGAAACTTCCAATCCATTTTAACTGAAGATTTTTCATCTAAGTCAAAGCAAAGAACGATTTTTCTTTCCTTCGAGGCTCCGGGATAAAGATACAATTTTGCGTAAAAATTGTGAAAAAAAATTCGATTCATGTTTGCAAAAACAACGTTCCCTTCTTTTTCTGATATTTTTATAACGGATTAATTCAATGAATTAGAACGAATCAACTGATTGATGGTCTATATCTTTTAGACTATAGTTAATGGATACTCTTAAATCATAATTCTAATTATATAGACTATGATTCCATACCAGAAAAATTTTCAAATTACTTTTCGGTTTTGGAGTTCTCAACAACAAATACCTACCCCTCTATTAGAATAGAAATTCATTCAAAAAATTTAGATTTGATTGTATAGTGTATACCCGTTATGTACACAAAATTGGCAGTTATTCTATTTTCATCATGAAATGATTATTCGTACTTTTCATGTAATCAAGTTTTACTTGTGAATTCACTGAACATGTCGTGGAATAGAGTCTAATACATGCATGTGTCAGTACGAGAATATATACCTTATACCTTATTAAAGAGTTGATCCAGAATTCGAAATTTTGATGACGATTAAAATTTTACTTGCTATGCAAATCAATATTAAAGATCATTAAGCCAAATACTTAAACCTTTTGGTGATTAATAACACTTAAGCCATAACAAGTTAAAAAGAATGTGGAAATTCATAACATTATAATCTTAAAATTTATATGCAAATATCCAAAATCTGGAGACACCATTAAGAAACTTCTAAGATATAACTACAAGTAATTTGTCTGAAGGAAATACAACTGTTTTCGATACAAATAAAATAGTAAAGAAAATGTATAAAAGGGGATGACAGGGCCTGCAGACGCCAATAGGACTATCTTGGGTCTCTGATCAGATGAAGCCAGCAGCTAAACGTGAACTCGATCCGGTACCAAAATCTGCATTGAAAGTGCAGAGTGTAGTATCAGTATAACCGACCCCATTTACTGGTAAATATTGAGCCTAACCTCGGTGAAGTAGTGACGAGGCTAAGACAAGACACCCATAAAACCAACCTATGCAGTATATATATATATATATATATATATATATATATATATATATATATATATCACACACATACTAATAACAACAACAAAGAAAACAAGACAAGTAATATTAGGAGGGGGTGGGACATGCTGAGGGGATCACAGGGTAAAGAATCAAAGCAGTGATAAGGACTTGATCAACCAATATGCCTTGAATAGATGTAAACAAGTAACCAGGGTAAAGAAAACTGTACGACATCACCCTGCATGCTCTTATTCTCAACCTCACCATACAAAAAAATAGATACAACACGACATCACCTTCGTGCATTAACTCTTTCATAACATGGTACGACATCACCTTCCGTGCATTAATACTCTCCCTTACATAAATAAGGAAAAATAATAACAAGGAGATCAAAATATCAAGAACAAGTCTTACCTCGACATTTGATTCCGTAATACCAACCTCAATTTTGAATCAATACAAAAATTTGTAAATATGATAAGAACGATCAACATAACAACAAACTAATCCAAGCATGAATAATATGATCATAAACAGCTACAATTTAATAAGTAAGACCCACTCGCATGCTATGACTCGACAACAATGCATAGGTACTCGTCACCTCTCCTATACATTGTACTCGACATTCAAACACGTAGAAAATAGGTGATTAAGACCTAATCCCTCAAGCTAAGGTTAACCACGGCAGTTTCCTTGCTCCAACGACAAAACTCAAAGTTCAGTCTTTGCTATTCCCTTCACGCAAGCCTCCAAACCAATAGAATCTAGCAAATTACCAACCAAACGATTCAATTTAAGCCTTAGGAACTACCCAATATATAAAAAGATTCAATTTAGGCCATCTTGAAAAAATTAAACAAAAATAAACATCCAAGCCCGCTTGGTCCTAACCCGAAATTCTGACAAAAACCCTATCACTCATTCACACCTGAGCCCGGATATATAATTGGTTTTGGAATCCGATCTCATTTGAGGTTTAAATTCACAATTTTTAAAATTCCTAGTTTCTGCCTAAAAATATCCAATCCCACCATGAAAACCTTAGATTCTAGGTTGCGATCTTAAGAAAATATAGTGAAAAACTAAAACAAACTAGATTAAAATCCCATATTTCAATAAGTTCCCACCGGGATCGTCAAAAATAGTTATGGATTCGTTTACTCAAAACGTTGATCGAAGTCAACTAAAATTAACTTTTAAAGCAAAAATTCTTTTTTTTCAGCTTTTTAGCATATAAGCCTTTCTGATCAGTACCCGCACTGTGCACACAAATCGATGAAGACTGCGATGAGGTTCTAAAGGCTTTGAAACACAGAGTTTTGTTATATTCATAAGATGACCTATCGGGTTATCACATTCTCCACCTTTAACAACCGTTCATCCTCGAACAGACATAGAAAAGCACCTGAGCTGGTGAAAAGGTGGTGATATTTACTCCACATATCGAACTCGAATTCCCTGGTAGCTGTCTAAGCAGGTTGACCTCTCCATTGCACTTGAATTAAAGGATAAATCTTCGATCTCAACTGAAAACCTAACAGTCTAGAATAGCTACCAGCTCATCCTTGTAAGTTAAATCCTAGTCCAGTTGTCCAATGCTGAAGTCTAACACGTGGGATGGATCATCGTGATACTTTTGGAGCATGGAACATCGGATGTACTTCTGATAAACTAGGTGGCAACGCAAGTCTATAGGCCACATCTACCACTCACTCAAGGATCTCATAAAGCCCGATCTACCTACGGTTAAACTTGCCCTTCTTTCCAAGCCTCAGTAGACCCTTCATGGGTGATATCCGGAGCAACACTCTCTCTCTGACCATGAAAGCAACATCACAGACTCTATGGTATGTATAACTATTCTACCTATAATGAGTTGTACGATGTCAATCCTGAATACTCTTGACCTTATCTAAGGTATCATGTACTAAATTTGTACCTAACAATCGAGCCCCCCTCGACTCAAACCATCTGTCTGGCGATCGACATCGCCTACTATATAGTGCCTCATAGGCAGAAATCTTAACGCTCGACTCATAGCTGTTATTGTAGGAAAACTCCACTAGCGGCTAGAACGGATCCCACAAACCTCTGAAGTCTATAACACAAACGCATAGCATATCATCTAATATCTTAATAGTGCGCTCGGGTAGACCGTCTGTCAGACGATGAAATGTTGTGCTCATCTCAATCCGCATGCCCAACTCACGCTTGCACTTCCGTCTACAAATGCGAGATGAACTGTGTACCTCGATCAGAAATGATAGACACAGGCACATTGTGAAGACAAACTATGTCATGGATATAAATCTCTGCCAACCGCTATGAACAATAGGTAATTGCCACATGAACGAAATATGCTGACTTGGTCAGCCTGTCCATATTGACCCAAACTGCATCAAACTTCTTCTGAGTATATGGGAGTCCAACAATGAAATCCATAATGATACGCTCCCAGTTCCACTCAGGAATCTCCAACTTCTGAAGCAAACCACCAGGTCTCTGATGCTCACACTTTACCTGTTGACAACTTAGACATCGAGACATATATCCAACTATATCTTTCTTCATTCTCCTCTACCAATAATGTTGCAAGTCCTGATGCATACTGTGAACCGTGGGCCTCCTCAAAAAACAACTCATGATGTCCATCCATATTAGGCACACAAATACGGCCCTGCATCCTCAAAACTCCATAATCTCCAACACTAAACTTGTTGGCACCACCCTGCCATACTATGTCCCCGAGGACAAGAAAATGAGGGTCGTCATACTACCAATATCTCATACATTAAAATAAAAAAGACCGAGCGACTACGCTAGCTAGAACATGACTAGGCTCAGAAACATCCAACCTCATGAACTGATTGGCAAAACCTGAACATCTAATGCAAGCGATATCTCACCTATTGGAATGTGCATAAGGCTGCCATACTGGTCGACTTCTTACTCAAAGCATCGGCCACCACATTACCCTTCCCATGATGATACAAGATGGTAATATCATAGTCCTTCAATAGCTCTAACCACCTCCTCTACCTCAAATTGAGCTCCTTCTCCTTGAACAAATACTGCAAAGTCTGATGATTCGTTAATACCTCACACGACACACCGTAAATATAGTGCCTCCAAATCTTCAGTGCATGAAATATGGCTACCAAATCTAGATCATGAATGGGCTAATTCTTCTCGTGAACCTTCAAATGCCGCTAAACATATGCAATAACCTTTCCCCCCTGCATCAATATCGCACCTAGATCAATACAAGATGCATCACAATATACCGTACAAGATCCCGAATCTGTGGTAACACCATCACCAGTGCCATAGTCAACGCGATCTTGAGCTTCTGAAAGCTCGCCTCACATTTGTCTGACCATCTGAATGGGGCACCTTTATGGTTAAACCTGGTCAACGTGGTTGCTATAGATGAAAACCCCTACACAAACTAATGGTAATAACCAGCCAATCATAAGAAACTACAGATCTTTGTGGCAGAAGTAGGCCTAGGCTAATTCTAAACAGCCTCAATCTTCTTAGGATCCATCTGAATACCCGTTGCTGATACAACGTGCCCCAAGAAGGCGATTATGTCCAACCAAAACACGCATTTTGAAAACATAGCATATAATTGGTTGTTTCTCAGAGCCTCAAGTACGATCTGAAGATGCTGCTCGTGCCCCTCCCGGATACAGGAGCAGATCAAGATATCATCATGAACATAATAGCAAAGGAATAAAGATAAGGCTTGAACACTCAGTTGATTAAATCCATCAATGATGTTGGGGCACTTGTCAAGCCAAATGACATCACTAGAAACTCATAATACCCATATCGAGTCCGAAAAGCTATCTTATGGACATCTGATGCCCTAATCCTCAACTGATGGTATCCAGACCTCAAATTGATCTTTAAAAACACCTTGTCACCCTGAAGCTGATCAAATAAGTCATAAATCCTCGCAATAGATACTTGTTGTTGATAGTGACCTTGTTCAACTGCCGATAATATATGCACATCCATATCGACATGTATTTATATTTCATAAATAATACGGGTGCACCCCAGGGCGAGAGACTAGGTCTAATAAGCCCTTATCAAGCAAATCTTGCAACTGTTCATTCGATTCTTTCAACTCTGGCGGGGCCATACGGTATGTCGGAATAGAAATGGGCTGAGTTCCTAGAATCAAGTCAATACAGAAGTCAATATCCCTGTTGGACAACTTGTACTAAATCCATGAAAGGAACCACCACAAAAGAATCACGGACATAAGACAAATAAGCTAGACACCCCTTCTCAAACATATGTTGAGCTTTCATATAAAAGATAACCATGCTGGTAGAATGACCTAGAGTCCATCTCACTCTAATCGAGGCAACCCCCGCAATACTAAGGTCACTGTCTTGGCATGACAATCCAACATAGCATGATAAGGTGAAAATAAATCCATATCTAATATAACATCAAAGTCTACCATATCAAGAAGTAAAAGGTCTACACTAGTCTCATGACTCCTAATGGTAAACACACACAAACGATAAATGTGGTCTACCATAATAGCATCTCCCACATGTGTGGAGACATACACGGGGCACTCAAAGAATCATTGGGCACAACCAAATATGAAGCAAAATAGGAGGACACATACAAATAAGTAGAACCTGGATCAAATAGAATTGAAACATCTATACTCCAAACTGAAACCGTACCTATGATAATGATGTCATAAGAATCAACCTCAGACATGGCTGGAAAAGCATAACATCGGGGCTGGGACCCACCACTATGGAATGCATCCCTAGGACAAGCCCTAGCTGGCTGACCCCTCCACATCTAATGGCCTTACCACCACCTCTAGAGGCCTCACCCCTACCTCTAGCTGGCTGAGCCGACGGTTAAGCACCCGGTGCTGTGACCATGGAACGAGAACCCTGATAGGAATAATGCATATGTGGGCCATAGCCACCTGAAGCACCATGGGATGCCTGGAGTGCTGAATGAAACGTCCTAGAAGATGGCCCCTACCAAAAGTACCTCGGCCTTCGGATAAGGCCCCACTAAATACACCAAAGTGACGCGGCCTCTTGTCAGACACCTGACCACTCCCATGAACTAAAACCATCTCAACTCGCCTAGCATCATTGGCAGCAATCGGAAAAGAAATCTCTCTCCTAGTCTCTTTATCCCTCTACAATCTGATAGCTTGAGCAAGTCCCTCAATAAACCTCCTCACTCTCTCTCTATATCTCTCTCGGTAGGAAGAAAAATAATAGTATGATAGCCAAATCTACTAAGCAGGTCTCATACTAAGTGACGATCATACTGCCCTGCTGGAGATGCTTGAACTGCCTGCGATAGTCCTCTCTCAAAGTGATAGGAAGGAATTTCTAAAGAACTATCTGAGAGAACTGGTCCCAAGTAAAAATAGGCAACCCGGCTGGCCTGGTCAATACAAAGTCATTCCACCATCTCTTGGCAGAACCAGTCATGTAAAATACAGCAAAGTCGACCCCATTGGTCTCCGTTATCCTAATGTTCTGCAGCACCTCATGGCAGCGGTCAAGATAATCCTGGGGATCCTTAGAAGGTGCACCACTTCAGTGTACTACAAAGAACATGGTGAACATGTCAAATCTCACCAAACCCTCGAGATTCATAGCATGACCATCAACGGCTGCCGCAATAACCGGCTGAACTACTCCAACTAGCTGAGCTGCTGGATTCTGATACTAGAGAGCCACCTGCTCCGGGGTTTGAGTGGCAGGAGTCTGCGCTCCTCCTCCGGCCTAAGAGAAGGCTGGTGCCATGGGAAAAGTACCAGTCTGGGCTATACTCTCCTTCAGGCCCGCCAAACGGACCAAAGCATCCTGTAGCACTAGGGTGGCGATAAACCCCTCTAGGAGTCTTCTCATCAAACTCTACCGGAGGCTCCATCGCTATTGCTGCTGCTCGAGCTCTTAGCTGAGCCCTGGTCCTTCCTTGGCCTCGACCTCATCCTCTGCCCCTCGTAGGAGCTTCCACTAGGGGTCTTGTTACTGCTCAGCTGAGGATATGGTACGCGTTCTCACCATCTATGAGAGATCATGAGTAGAAAAGTTTAATTAGCAATGAGAGAACAAGTTTGCATGATAGAAAAGAATATAAGCGACATTCTTCCCAAACTCTGTAGTCCTTGAGAGATAAGTACAGACGTATCCGAACTGATCCCTCAGACTCTACTAAGCATGTTCGTGAATTGTAAGACCTATGCGATTTAGTGCTCTGATATCAACTTGTCGCGACCCAGAATTCCCTCCGTCAGGACCGCAATAATACCTAACATTTCACTTGCTAGGCAAGCCAACATTAGAGATCATTAAACCAAATACTTAAACCTTTTAATGATTAACGACAATTAAGCCATAACAAGTTAAAAAGAGTGCGGAAAAATCAATAATAATCTTAATATTTGTATGCAACTACCTAGAATCTAGAGTTACAATTTACTAACTTCTAAGATTTAACTACAAGTAAATTGTCTGAAGGATATACAACTGGTTTTTATACAAATCAAACAGTAAAGAGAATGTATAGAAAGGGACTACCTTGGGTCTCAGATTAGATGAAGGCAGCAACTAAAATATGGATCAACTTGGCCATGTACCAAAGTCTACATACACAGTGCAGAGTGCAGTATCAGTACAACCAACCACATGTACTGGTAAGTGTCAAACCTAACCTCGAAAAGTAGTAACAAGGCTAAGACAAGATACCCACAAAACCGACCTTTGCAGTATAACAATATATATAGCAATAAAGGAAACATGAAAATTAATATTAGGAGGGGGACATGATGAGGGGATCATAAGGTAAAGACTCAAAGTAGTGATAAGGACGTGATCAAGCAATATGCCTTGAGCAGATGAAAACAAGTATACACATAAAGAAAATAGTACTGCATCACCCTTCGTACTTTTACTCTCAACCTCAACATACGAAACAAATAGAAATGGCATGGCATCACCCTTCGTGCATTAACTCTCTCATAACATGGTACGTCATCACCCTTCGTGCATTAACACTCACAAAAATGGAAGACATTACCCTTCGTGCATATACACTCTCCCTCACCAAAACAAGGAACAATAACAACTAGGAGATAGAAATATAAAGAATAAGTCTTACCTCGACATTTGTATCCACAGAACCAACCTCAACTTTGAATCGATACTCAATCAATAACAAAATCCGTAAATATGATAATAACGATCAACATAATGATAAACTAGTCCAAACATGAATAATATGATCACAGAAAGCTACAATTTCATGAATAAGGCTCACTCGCATACTATGACTCGACAATAATGCATAGCTACTCATTACCTCACCTATACGTTATATTCAACACTCAAACACGTGGCAAATAGGAAAATAAGACCTAATCCCTCAAGCCAAGGTTAACCACGATACTTACCTCGTTTCAACGACCAAACTCAAAGCTCAATCACGACTTTTTCCTTCAGAAAAGCCTCCAGACCAATAGAATCTAGCAAATTACCAACTAAACAGTTCAATTTAAGCCTTGGGAGCTACCCACGATAGAAAAGGATTTAATTTAGGCCATTTTGGAAAAAGTCAACAAAAATCAACACTTAGGCTCGCTTGTCCAAACCTAAAATTCAGTCCATAACCCGATCACCCATTCACCCCCAGCCCTGATATATAATTGCTTTTGGAATACGACTCAATTTAAGGTCTAAATCCTCAATTTACGAAATCTATAATTACTACCCGAAATTCCCAATTCTACCATGAAAAACATAGATTATAGGTTAAAATCTTGAAAAATATATTAAAAGATTGAAAGAAACAAGTTTAGGATCACTTATCTATGATTTGAGGGAGAGAAGTTCTTTGGAAAGTCGCCTCTTGTGTTTTAGGTTTTGGAAATTTGAAGAATGGGAGAAGATTCCCGTTTAATTTACTTTTACACACCTACAGATGTCACAAATACGACCTGGACTTTGCAAATGCAAGAATATCTTCGCAAATGTGAACTCCTTGCATCTCTGCTCCCTTTGCAAATGCGACCAAGTGATTGCATTTGCGATCAATGCCTATCCAGCACCCACTTCGCAAATGCAAAGTTTGGTTTCGCAAATGTGAACCACCCTGGCCTTCCCAGCCACTCTCCACAAATGCGATGAGAGGATCGTAAATGTGAACCCAATAGTGGTCGCAAATGCGATGATTGGGCTTGCATTTGTGAGGTCTGAGGCCTGCAACAAAAATTTGATGTACGAGCAACTTCACCAAGCCTAATTTCACTCCATAGACTATTCAAAACTCACCTGAGCCCTCGGGGCTCCAAACCAAACATGCACACAAGTCTAAAAACATCATACCAACTAGCTCGCGCGATCAAATCGGCAAAATAACACCTAAAAATACAAATTTAGCACCATATCATATAAAAAATTCAACAAAAATTTGAAACTTCTAATTTCTCAACCCGATGTCCGAATCACGTCTAACAAAATTCGTTTCTCACCTAATTTCACTGACCAAGTCATAAATATTATATAGCATGTACCGACCTCCGGAACCAAAATACAAACCCGGTATCAACAAGGTCAAATATCAATCAATTCTTAAAACCAATCGATTTTCAAACTTTTTAATTTTAGATAAAAATTCATAACTCAAGCTATGGACCTCGGAATTCAATTCCGGTGATACGCCGAGGTCCCATTTGATAATACGGAACCACCAGGCCGTCAAAAAATGAGTCCAGGTCCGATTACTTAAAATATTGACCGAAGTCAAATAAAATTAATTTTAAAGAAAATATTCTTGTTTTTATCAGTTTATTTAGCATATAAGCCTTCCTGGTCATTATTCGGACTGGGCACGCAAATCGACAAATGCTAAAATAAGATTCTAAAGGCTTCGAAATACAGAGTTTGGTTCTAGATCATAAAATGATCTATCAGGTCATAAGAAGGGTTTAGCTAAAGTCGATATTATTTTACCACATACGTTGAAGGTGGTATAAAATAATACTGAAATCATCATGTATAATAAAATAATTCCTAGATTGATTGTGTCAAAAACCCAAAGTCGGAAACTCCAACCAAACATGAGAGATAAAACAATCTTACGTTGTACCCTTAAATTATTTTCTTATTATTGGTACCAAACGGCCCATAAGTAATTTTTTTTTTGGTCAAAAAATACTTTTTGTTTAAAGTTGAAGTGTTTGACCAAGTTTTTAGAAAGTAAAAAGCATATTCTTTAATAGAAGCATAAGTAGTTTAGGAGAAGCATGAAAAATAGTTTTCCTCAATAAGGTTTTTTTAAAAAGTAATTTGAGAAAAATATATTTAGAAGCAATTTTTATAAACTTGAGCAAACACTAATTACTGCTCAGAAGTGTTTTTTCAAATTAATTAACCAAACACAAATTATTTTTCACCAATAATACTTCTGAAAAAAACATTTTAAAATATAAATACTTTTCAAAATAAGTCAAATTTTGAAGCTTGACCAAATAAGCTATAAATTTAAAATGCATCTTATTATTTTATGACTTGAAAACTAACTTTTCTTGATGTATCTCAATCCCTACACGATTAAAGTATGCCCTTCTCCCCTTCAAAGTTATTTTTATTTGGTATTTAAAACTCAATAGCCCGTCTAATTCAAATTTATCATATAAGATCTATTAAAAGAGAGAAATGTGCTCCTTGCGAGAAACCATTCCATTCCATCAAAGTTCCCAAAATTAATTAAGAAGTACTTGTTTACCCAAAAAAATTAGATAACAATTAAACTTATAATGTAGTTTTAACGACACGTGAATTACCTTATATCAATTGATAAACATAAAGATTAGCAGTAAAATATTAATAATGAGATAAAGCAAACCAGTATTAAAACGTGATTCAACCCTCAAACTTAAGTGCCCTCAAACTGATTGGTACCCAAAATAGTTAAGAAACAAACTATGAACAAGAATATGAGTTAGAAATTATTATATTACTTTGATATGCGTGAAAGTAAGATGGTTACAAATTAATTATGGCCCTCTTTATATAGTAGAGAAAATCTATTTATGGTACAATTCTAATTCCAGAAGCAAATCTCAAGATTAACTAAATAACCGCCCTTACTTTGATTTGTTCTGAGCTTTACGCCATGATCTTCGGCCAGTCATAGATATCTCACCTTTCTATTATTGTGCTCTGCTCGATGTCTGTATGATTTGGTCTCGATCGCTATTGGCCTCGACCCTCAATAGGTACCTCGGTCCTCGAACTCGGTGCTTGATATTCGTACCTCAGTCTAATCCGTTGCGAGGCCGACCTTCGGTGTAATTACCTAGCCTTGATCAAATAGTAAAATCGGTTTTGCCCGATTTTAACTATATATAGATCGTCCCCTCGTTTCTTGGAGTGTAATGAAAAAAATGATTTGAGCCTTCGATTTTGTGCCTCGACCTGTCGTGACATCATCTTCATGAGACAAGCGATGGAAGTGACTGAAACGTTCCGTCGATTCGCATATCGAGTCATTAAATGACTGTCAGTTGCTGTCGGCCATTATTGATTTTAAATAGTTATCTTCTTCCTATAAATGTGCTTTCCTTCTTTTTCGCCTAACCTTTGCTGTTAATCTCCATTCTAATCTTCAAAGTTTTTCACTTCCTTCAAGCATTTTCGTGCTGCATAATCTCTAGGCTTCATTATCAACCTTCCCTCAAAATACCAAACCTCATTCTCTTCTTCCTTCTTTCAACTTGCAAAGATGGCAAAACTATCTCAAATTGTTCCACAAAAAGAGGTGTCTTTTCTTCGCTACCGGCCGACGATAGAACACTGGTGGAACCGCGCCCTGAGGAGTGCGTTCCCGAGGGGGGAGGATGTGTTTTACTTTTGACTTTGAAGTCAAGAAAACTTTGTCGGTCCCTAGCCGGTCTAAGCCAATGTCGATATACATGTGCCTTATAATCGAAAGTGACATTGAGCAGGTCAAGAAAGACTGCAAGAGATAGTGATTCTGGCTCCCAAGGAAGATATCACTACCCATATGAAAGGATTTCTAAGTATTTATACTTGCCCTTTCACAATGGGCACTGTTGATCCTTTCACACCTCTTTTTTAACCAAACTTTACTAAACCCCCTTAAACTAATAAAAAAAAAGATTTAGTAAAAAGCTTGAAAAAGGATTTTTTAATTTTAAAAGTGACAAAAATTTATTTAAAAGGAAATTAACTCAGTGTCGCCACCTGGCATTTGGTTTCGGTGTGCCAGGTCACCATTTTTTTAAGAAAATATTTTCCTTTTAAAACACTTGGACTCAAAACTAAGTCCCGCACCAGAGATTCATGTAAGGGGGTTCATTTGACTCGGGGAGAAGGTGTTAGGCCTTCCCTAAGTCCCGTAACTAGTACCGTTGCGTACTCGATCTAATTAGCTTTTAAAATATTCAAGTTGAGGTAAAACAAACACAGAAAAAATAAACACACAAAAGGGCTCCAGGTCGTCTCCACGTAATAAAATAAAAATAAATATAAAACCTGAATAAAAGTACTAAGAGTTTTTCTCTTGTCCTCCAAATACAAATACCTCGGAGCATACCCCAGATAAAAATATATACAAATTTTTCGGGGCATTCTCCGGATAACTTTAGCTAAAGGAACGACCTCTCGCCTCGAAAACTAATAAAAATCCTAAGGTTTGCATACCCCAAATGATAACGACATAGGCATGCTCCTATCGATAAATGTAGGAAGAGTAGAAATAAGGTGAGGCTAAATAAATTAAGGTTATTTCATTTTCTTTTTTCTTTTAGTTCTTGATTTCATTCATTTATACCAAATCAAAACTCCTACAACATATGAAATATTTAGCAAAAGGATAATACTTTTAAGTCAACTTTCTATTAAAAAAGAATATGTGTGTTGGCGTAATAGAAACATCAGGTGAATTAGAATAATGTCACACCCTTTTTTTCAAGTTATACCCCGGATAATAATATTGACAAACTTCATTGGGAATTCAGCGGATAAATTCAACTAAGGGACAACATCTTGCCTTAAAACTAACTTAATCCTAAAGCTTGCCTACCCACGTGTGAGCGGCTTAATACATGCTACTAGCGATGACAAAAAGATGATATAAAAGTGAAATTAATACTAAATCTAATTCACATGTGTAGATTATGACCAAAATCCATTTAAATCCAATTAACCAGATTCCCGTCTTTTTATCTTTCTATTTGAGACCACTTACTGGTTCATCAAATTATCACTTTTCTTTGCGCAATCAACACATACCCACAAGACGAGAATTCAACAATGTTTATGCTTAAGAAACTCAATTCAAACGGAAGATAAAATAATATCAGACATAGCATAGGAATTGAATCATAAAATGCACACAAGCATTAATCATGCACATAAGGAAAATCTAGACTAAGCCAAGAACATATTAATGAATTGACCTCAGGTGGAGCCAAAACAGTGATTAAAATTGTATCAATGAGAATCTCCTTGCAAGCAACATTATTGCTCAGAATAGAACTTCAAATCTATGCCCCGAACCTGCCCGGAAACCTCAAACCTGAATTTGACTTCTCACTTAAACTCCATTATCTTTGGACAGAAAATCCAACCATTCAAACTATCTATTGCCAAAATTCTATGGTCGTCTCGCCAAAAATGCAGAAAAAATGGGTCGTTGGTTCTGAGTTGGCGACGCCGCCGCTGGAGCGGGTTTCACGATGGCTCACGGACTGGTCATTTGTTTGGAGTGGGGGTCTACTGCTGATCATGTCAAGGAGATTCTACGGCTATTTTGTGTTGTAGTCCAAGGAAGAAGGAGAAGACGTTTCAAGGATCGTTTTTGAGTGTTGTTATGGTTGCTGGAGAGCTGGCGGCGGCTGGTGCGGGAGATAGGGTGAGAGTCAGTTGGGGTGGTCATTATTGTTGGAGGAAATGGAGGTGGCAGAGGCGGCGCAGGTCTGGTGGAGATGAGAGGAGATCTGACCGGTAGCTTAGGGGTGTTCAGCTAGGTTTTTTTTTTTGTTCCATCTCCATTGTTGTCTTGTGTCTTCTCCAAGGTTTCAAGGTTGTCTAGGGTTAGGAACGAAGACTAGTCTTTCTAGGGTTTGGGCTTTTGGATTAGTGGGCTAACAAGAATTTCGAAAATGGGCCTAAAATTAGACTTATTAAGACACAAAATTAGACCAAAATTCTTTCTTCTTTTTCAAAGATAGAATAAAAATATCACAGATAATAAAATATAATTAACTATTGACCTCAACTGAAATATAGTTAAAAAGGAATTATTTTACATATTTTTCAAAGGTTATACTAAAAATATCGTAAAAATTAAAATAATTATGTTACCAAAATACTAATATCCTTGAAAGCAAAGTTAAACTATTTTTTTATATTTTCTGATTTTATGAAAGATGAATAAACTAAAGTAACTAGATAAAAGAAAAATATTTTTGTAATTTTATTTTTGTTTTCATTAAAGTAAAATAGTAAAAACTAGTTAATATAGTGATATTAGACCTAAACTAAATATTTAACACTAAGATATGTAAAATCTTGGGGAGGGTAAAAAATCACATGTCTACAGATCCAGCCTCATTAACCTTTGCCGCCAATATCAAACCCTAGGTCAGATCCACCCTTCTCTTGGGCGGATTGTCATTCTATTTCTATTTTTCGCGAGCAAAGTCGAAGGGACGCCTTTCACCCTCGACTACCTCATCAGGTTGTATAGCCCCCATCTTTTTCGAGGTGGGTTAATAAAGCTTTAGCATCGAGCATCCAAGGTGATGTTCTTGAACATAGACAAGGACAAGGATCGAGGTGGATGGGTTGGTTCTTCAAGTGAAAACATTCAACCTAATTCCGGTTGAGAAGATGCCATTTATCGAGAAGTGGAATATGAAGCATAAGTTCAATCCTTCCTTTAGCATATGTTTACTATTTTGTTTCCTTTACATCTCCTCATCGACATCCTTTTCTATGATGTAGTGGTCGCTTGGACGCTTGGTGTATTTCCGATCCTCGAGATATAGGTTCAGACCCTAGCTTCGACCTCCTCGTACGCTGAGCGCTCATGGCCCGAATCAGCAAGGGACTAATGGGACGCCCAAAATCACAATAAGCCTTTTCTTTACGTATCTGATGGATTTCGTTAAAATATTTCCCTCTTATACTCACTTGACTTCCTTTCATACAGGTCTCAGGAAAGATGTTGTCATGATGCCTCCGTCTGGGGGGTGGAGGAGGTTTTTGATAGCAACACCAGAGGGGATTCAAGAATTACTAAAGAAAAATAAGAAAATCCAGAAACGTGCGAAAGCTAAAAAAAATAAAGAAACAAAAAAAGACGGAAAATTAAAGACAGATTGAATTCAACAAAGAGTTTCTTGAATTCAAGTAGTCTATTCTTGAAGTTGAATCCTAACAACAACAATTACCTAACGAAGAACTAATTGCCTTTGGTAGAGAATTAAATTAAGAGATAGATTGTGAATCCCGACCCTTTAGAATAACAAGAACAACAATAAACCTAAACTTATCACCTTTCTTGAATACCTTGAAGTGATCTACGATTTCGAAAAGGGTTTAACTTACCACCTTAAGTTGAGTCTTGAAGGTTGAAGAATAAATCCAAGAGTAGCCACATACAATAGTGCAAGAGAAATCTCACAATTTTTATAAACTCAGTAATCTAAAATAAAAGAAGATACCCTTTATATAGGGAAGGGGTCACGACATTATACCTAAAAAACAAGGAAATAAAGTCCTAAACTACTTCGGACAACAAGTTCAATTACCTTAGGAAAAGGTAAAGCTCTAGGAAATAAAAACCAAGTCAATCTTGGAAAGTAAGTCCAAAAATCTTAGGAAAAGGAAATCATAACATTATCTAACTAGGAAAGCAATAAATATAGTCCCATAATATATGGAAATAAGTCCCAAACAAATCTTGGACAAAATCTTGAAAATCTTGAAGGAAATTTGCAAGCACTTTGGCACCAACTTGCACTCAACATCTAACACGCCTATTATACCCTTCTTGTACATCAAGTAAGTCCATTTTATGCTATTAAAACGTGGCTTAATGTAAGACTTCATGGGCTGCAAGTTTGGACACATTATAGATGCCAAATTGGTCCAACAATGGCCTGATTTGGTCCAACAGTGGCCTAATTTGGACTATTCTTGAACATTAATTCCTCTTTGAGATTCCAAAGCTTTAAAATTAAATATGAATAGATTTGAGCTTCCTAGGATGCTATCATTCCCCTCTTCTTGAAGAAAGTTCTTCCTCGAATTTCGACCTTGCAAGAAAACAAAGACATGCACTAGTAAATGGTATCCACTAATTTGAAAAAATGGTATGGATAAAATAAGATAGTGACCATGTGTTCACTTAACCCAATTAAGCCGAATAGATATAAATACTCCTTTAAAAATCATATGGACATCATCATCCTAATAAAATTTGTGCCTACTTAGATTTGTCCCATAAAAACCTCTCTTAGATGCACTATGCAAGGGAGCTGACAATTCGATCTTGTCAATAAGGTCATCCAAAAATGTGCATGACAATTAAATTACACAAGATTCATAATGCATCCATTTAAATCAAGTATCTCTAATACATGTATCAAATAAGACGCTTTTATGATATAGCCAAGTATAAATTACAAATCTCATGGATTCTTATGAATTGGAGAAAAGCATTATGCAATATCTGGATAGACATTAAATCAGCTCTGCAGAACATAAGGAGATCATCAGCAAAACAGACATGAGATATATTGAGTTTCCTACACTTGGGATGGAAATTGAAGTTCCCATCTTTATGCAATTGTTGAAGTATTCTGTTAAGATACTCTATAGCCAACACAAAGAGGTAAGGTGACATAGGATCCCCCTGTCTAATGCCTCTCTTAGCAATGAAAGGTTTAGTTAAGCCACCATTCATTACTAAGGAGTATGAAACAGATGAGACATAGGCCATGATCCATTTGGTAAACTTTGCTGGAAATCCCAGATCAATGAGAATCTGCTTCAGAAAACACCATTCCAGGGTATCATATGCTTTCCTTAAATCCACTTTAAGAACACATCTAGGAGAGACACCTTTCCTTGAATACCCCTTAAAAATTTCATGGCTAAGCAGGATGTTATTTATAATACCTCTCCCTTCAATAAAGGCAGACTGAGCAGGTCCTACTAGTTCTCCAATGACAACCTTCATCCTTCTGGTCATGACTTTAGAGATGCTTTTGTAAAGTGTAGTGCAGCACGCAATAGGTCTAAAGTCTTTCACAGTTGCAGGAGTTTTAAGTTTAGGCACAAGTGCTATGGCAATGGTATTTATCATATGTGGCATTTGGCATGTAGCAAAGAAATCCTTAGCAGCAGATAGAATATCCTCCTTCACCACCTCCCAGTTCTATATAAACAACTCAACTGGAAAACCATCTACTCCTAGTGCTTTATCCTTGGGCATTTCATTTACAGCTGATGTGATCTCCTCCATAGTAACTTCTCTAATAAGTGATCTTTGATGGTCTAGAGTAAGGCATTTTCCTTCTTTCATAATGCTAGAATTAGCACAGGGAAGTTCATTAGTGCACTCCCCCATTAATGATTGAATCACCTTCAAGAATTCCTGTTCCACAGCTAGAGGATCTATTAGTTTCACACATGTGTCAGTATAAATTGAAGTGATGTTATTTTGCCCTGTCCTGATCTTCCATTGTGCATGGAAATACTTAGTATTAGCATCACCACATTCAATCCAGAAAGCTTTGGATTTATGCCTCAATATTTGTTCCTCCACACAGTTCCATTTCTCAATTTCTTCCATTGCAACTCTTTCCTCATTTATTAGTTCCTGTGAAAGAGGTCTGCTTTGCATCTGCCCCTGAACAATGCCAAGTCTTTCCCTTGCCTGAATAATCTTCTATTTGTAGGATGCCATATGGATATTTATTACTTTTAACTACTGTTCCATTTCCTTCAATTTCTGCCAGATCTGCTGCATTGGTGAGCCTGGATAATCCTGTCTCCAAACTTGCTGTAAAATGTTATAAAACTGAGCATGTTCCACAACAGCACTGTATAACCTGAAAGGTTTAGAATGCAAAGGTTTATGATCACCAAATTTAACTAGTATAGGGGAATGATCAAAAACTAAAGGGTTCATGTAATCAGCTTCCAAATGCCCAAACTGTTGCAGCCACTGATAGTTGTCCAGTGCCCAATCAATGTTACTATACACTCTGGTGGATGCATCTTGCTTATTTGTCCAAGTGAAGTGCCAACCTTTGGCTCTTAGTGCAGTGAGTTGTAAATCAGACACAGTATCTTTGAAATCCTTAACTTCAGCCTCAGTAACTGGAGATCCAATTCTGTCATCAGAACAAAGGACATAGTTAAAATCACCACTAATT
The DNA here is from genome assembly GCA_034376525.1 of Nicotiana benthamiana. Lineage (NCBI taxonomy): Eukaryota > Viridiplantae > Streptophyta > Magnoliopsida > Solanales > Solanaceae > Nicotiana > Nicotiana benthamiana. The sequence continues at coordinate 127,408,882 of CM067338.1, read as the reverse complement.
AGCCAAGCATCTTGACTGGAACCATGAAGAGATCTGAGGTCATTCCATAGTTGACTCTTGAGAATTGCAGTATTGTTACCATATATAACACTGAACTGAATTTTTATCTGAGTTCTTGTATCAGTAATAAAATAGTGAATAAGTTGGTCAGTAATAGAAGATATATGAACTTGAATGTATGGCTTCCAAATCAACCAAATTCTTCCATTTACAGCCTTGGAATAATTGCATTGCACTTTCCAATCCTTGGCAACCTTATCTAATATTCTCTTGGCTTTGTGCTCCTTTACTCTAGTTTCTACTACACCCATGACATCCACTTTATTTACATCAAGGAAAATTTTCAATTCCTTCTGCTTATGGGGCTGGTTTAGGCCCCTAACATTCCATGTGGCTACGATCATAGAAAATGAGGGGTAACACTGTGAGAGGGTCCCGGATCAATTTGTTGAATCCTATTCCCCACCACATTCATAGTAGCTTTACCCTTATTGCAGTTTTCAGCCATTTGTTCCATGATTGCACTAACTGCATTTTCAGGTATCCCTTGACTCACATGTTCAGTTAGTGCATTCTGCTGAGTATTAGCTAGGCATCCATCCCCCTTACTAGATTCCTGCACTACCTGGGTTCCCAGCACTGCATTAGTTTCAGCATCCTCATGATTTACCTGCACCTCTGCATTGGATACATACTGTTTTACATGCCATTCTTGTTTAGATGTTTTCCCTTGTTGTTTCCCTTTCCCCTTCTGTATCTGTGGCTTGTCCTGTTTCTCCAATGCCTTATTTTCACTATTATCAGCATAATACCAGCAGTCAAGGGAGTCATGCCCGAATTTTAAGCAATGGTTACAAAAACAAGGCTTCCAGTCATACTCAATTGTCTGAATTTTAGGGCCATAAGGAGTTTCAATTTTCAATTGGTCAGGATGAGGATAAGCAGCATCCACTTCAACTAGAACTCTGGCAAATGGAATTTTCTCATAATGCGCAGTGAATTTGTCAGTGTATAACGGTTTGCCAATTGCACTGGCCATCTTACTCAGGACTTCAGTAGACCACTAGCCCACTGGAAGTCCAGGGAACCTAATCCAAATAGGAACAGTGCTAAGAACATCACTCTGAAAATTGAAATCAACTTCCCAGGGTTTTAGAACCATTGGTCGATTCCTATAGGAGTAAGGCCCTGATTGCAATACCATATCCCTATCCTCAATGCTATTAAAGCGAAAAATACAGTATCCTTCAGCATGAAGCAGTACCTGAGGTTTGGCAACAAAGTTCCATAAATGCATGACAAAATTGTCCATATTCCTCTCACTAGGATTATCACCTATTACAAATCCTATCAGCGCAGTTTGCCAATAATCTAGTTGAGGTTTCTGACCATCCTCACTAATATTCACAACTTTTTTCCCATCTCGATCAGAAGGAGGAACAAATGAGAGTATCTTACCCATTTGTGCATCTTGATTACCTCTAACCACTTCAGCAGCAGTCGGAACTGCAGATTTGCCACTAACTTCAGAAAATTGGAGTCTTATCGTGGTCGAGTTCATCGGAACTTCAGATTTGGCCAATGGAATAGTATTACCAGTAGCTTCAACCTCTGCATGCAAGTTTTCTGGCGATTGGAATTTCTGTGGAAGGAAATTCCCAAAGGTCAGAGGTTCTAGTGATGTAGCGACACTGTGAGCAGGGGTGACTAGTTTCTCAGGGATAATCGGAGCAATCGGAGCTGCATTACGTCGACGACGAGCCATTTCAGGCACAACCGCAGTCCTGCTATTGTATGCGGAAGAGGGTACTGTTCTATTGGATGCTAAAATGCGCCGAGAGCATTTTCCTCAATTTGGAGTCTTAAAATGGGCGAAATTTTGAAGCATGTAAGCTATTTAAAGAAGCACATAAATTCACAAGAAGGTTAGAAGAACCCATAATTCTCAAACTAAAAGTTTCAATACATTCAAGCTCATGAATATGACTTTCCCCAATAATATCCCCCACATGAATGGATTCTAAACAATGGCACAAACTATAGCAGAAAGAGTTATAGATAGGTTCATAGAAATGTATTTGATCACTAGTGTCACAACAATCATGCATATCCTCATTAATAGCAGAAAATACATTTATAAGCTCACAATCAACTAGGCTTAAAGAATGACTCTCCATTATACAACAAAAATCATGTTCTAGCAATGTATCATATGAAAGCTCACTAGACACTTGAATAAGAGAAGAAGGAATATTTAAATCATTCGCAAGCCTCTTCTCATAAATTTCATGCCTCTTTCTACCAAGTTGGAATTCTTAATCATCTGTGCCGAACTCAATTTCAAAAGGAAGAAAATTACTCTTTCACTTGAACTTAGATATTAAAGTTAATGACTTGATATGCATCAAAATATCATCATCCATAAAAATTATAAAGAATTAGAGTATAGTTCATTACCTCCAAAAAGACCTTAGTTGTCCTAAAAAGGAAAGGAATTCGAATAAGCCAATTATACATACCATACTTGTACTTATTTGCCAGTAGAATATCATCAGCTTGTATTCTTTTATTCAATCGCTTCAACTTAGCAATATTTTATGCAACTCCATGTCATAAACCTGTAAATAAGGATCAAAATAGTCAAAAGGTTCAAGAACAAATAAATTAATCAAGCTTTTATCTTCCACCATCCAACAAGAATTGATTTCGCCTAATTCATGTTGGAATCCAATATGATCCTTTACCACCATCTCTTGAGCCTCACCTACCCTTTTAGAAGGTCTTTCAATATGTGACTGCACAAAACACAAGAACTAAAGCAAGAAAGAGTTAATGAGTTAGGAAGTAAAGAACATGTTTTCTTACTTACACTCCCTTTGGCGTTTATCTTAAGAATAACTTTTTCCTCACCCTTATCCTCTTTTCTCTCTCTAAAGTTTTCTTCTTTTTCTTCCCTAAAACCCTCATGTTCTTCTCTCTCTACTCACAAACTTTTGTTATCTCATTGCCTTTCCTCTTTTATTTTCCCTCAAGATCACTCTTTTTCTCACTTGACTTCTCATTCTTTTCACTCAACACAACCTTTGCTTTTTCCTCTCTTGGGATGTCGACATGCACTTCCTTACTCCTCTCGTTCTTTTCTCTCTCATATTTTTCCATATTCTCTTTAACAATCCTTTCATCTTCGCAAATTTGTGAGGGAGTCAAAGGTCCAATAATGAGTTTCCTCCCGTTAACCTCGAGAGAGTATCTACTTTTTTCCATGTTATATGAAGCTCTTGTATAGTCATACCATGGCTTTCCCAACAAGACATGATTATTATTTTTGGGAATCATATCACACCAGATCGTATCCTTATACCTTCCAATAGATAATAGTAACAACACTCTTTTATCTACCTTTACTCGTCCAAACCTGTAGGGTTCAATATGCTCAACATTAGGCAAATTCAATTTCTCAACCACATAAGTGCTTATTGAGTTATAGCCAAAAGCTTTGTCAATTAAGGGCACAAATAGCAGACATCACTTTTTCTCTTGTTTGAAAAATGACTTTACAATAGTCTTCCTTCCATTCGGTATATTGTAAGTTCGACTTTTCAAGTTGATCAGTCATAGCTCGCCTTCTTTCTTTATAGCTACTTGTTTGAAACTTCTTGAAGAAAGATTAGAAAAAATATGTATATCTAATTTTTGGCTTTTTCCTTCTAATATTTTCACCTCTCTTGCTTTTTTCCACTCAAAGTAAATCTTGGTTGTTAATATTTAGATTTATTAATAAATCTAACAAGTCACAACACGTAATAATAAGAATAAGGAGTTAGAAAAAGAAAAGGAAAGTAGAAGACCAAACCTAGAAACAATAGGAATTGGTTAGTAGAAAAAAAAAAGAATTTATGAAACCCACCACCTGGATGAATAATGAAAGAAGTTACCTTAATCTTCGAGAACTAGGATCCCCTCTTCTTATTTCCTTTTTTGACTTGGAAACCAAATAACGCATGAATTTTCATATAGTAATGAGCAATAACACTTTTTTTGGTCGATTTTTGTTTCGTTTTTTTATTTCTTTTTTTTTTCAAAAACCTCCCAAGATTATCAAGATTGAAATCTTTTGATTAGCCTATGCTCTGATACCACTTGATAGAAATACGATAGGGGATTCAAGAATTACTAAAGAAAAACAATAAAATCAAGAAACGTGCGAAAGTTAAAAGAAAATAAAGAAACAAAAAAAAAGATGGTATATTAAACAGCTTGAATTCAAGAAAGAGTTTCTTGAATTCAAGAAGTCTATTATTGAAGTTGAATCCAAACAACAACAATTAGCTAATGAAGAACTAATCGCCTTTGATAAAGAATTAAAATTAGAGATAGATTGTGAAACCCGACCCTTTAGAATAACAAGAACAACAAAAAATCTAAACTTGTCTCCTTTCTTGAATACCTAGAAGTGATCTAAGATTTCGAAAAGGGTTTAATTTTATCACCTTAAGTTGAGTCTTGAAGGTTGAAGAATAAATCCAAGAGTAGCCACATACAAGAGTGCAAGAGAAATCTCACAATTTTTATAAACTCAATAATCTAAAAGCGAAGAAGATACCCCTTTATATAGGGAAGGGGTCACGAAATTCTACCTAAAAACAAGGAAATAAAGTCCTAAACTACTTTGGACAACAAGTCCAACTACCTTAGAAAAAGGTAAAACTCTAGGAAACAAAAACCAAGTCAATCACGGAAAGTAATTCCAAAAATCTTAGGAAAAGGAAAACATAACCTTATCTAACTATGGAAGCAATAAATATAGTCCCATAATATATGGAAATAAGTTCCAAACAAATCTTGGACAGAATCTTGAAAATCTTGAAGGAAATTTGCAATCACTTTGGCACCAACATGCACTCAACATCTAGCACGCCTATTGTACCCTTCTTGGACATAAATTAAGTCCTTTTTATGCTATTAAAATGTGGCTTAATGTAGGACTTCATGGGCTGCAAGTTTAGACAAATTATAGATGCCAAATTGGTCCAACAATGGTCTGATTTGGACTCTTCTTGACCATTAATTTCTCTTTGAGATTCAAAAGTTTCAAACTTGCATTCGAATAGATTTGAGCTTCCTAGGATGCTATCAGTTTCACCCCTGGTCCCGAAACTGGTGAAGGAAAGAAAGAAAAAGGAACTCGCCCTACAGACTCCAAATGCCAAGAAGAGCAAGGCTAGTAAGTCAAAGAAAGATAATGTCATCCTCCATGCAGATTTAGTTCAGCTACTACAAGATGAAGAAAAGGAAAATGAAGATGTTGACTTTGAGCTAGTGGCCTGAATGAAGAGGAGCACCGAGTCCCCAAAGGCCGCTGAACCGATGGGTTTCAAAGAGATTCATCTTTGAGCGGATGAGATCTCAGAGGAGGGCCCGATAAAAGTCCCCGAGTTGTCAGAGGCTGAAGATGCCTCTTGCCAAAATGAGCAATCGATGGATGCTTGAAGGGGCTCGCTCCGAGGACCTTCAAATTGAAGAGAACACCCAAACTGACTTACTTAGGTCAATAGATATTGGCGATTTTCCGCCCCTCCCTATATTTTATGAGGGGCAAATACAGGAAGCCTGGGCCATGGGGACCTCGATGTAGAAAGAGTGCACAAAGGAGAGGATCTTTTACATGGTTGCTTTACGGGAGTCGAAGATGCTACCGGCTTGAGTGACGCATTGAGTCTCTTTGATGAGGCTCAACGACTTCCGGGCCAAGTAAGTTTCATCTTCCCTCATTGATATCACCTATGTATTTATTTCTTCTTCACTAATTTCCTTTCTTTTTACATAGGCCTTGACACTTCATCGGGACACTTTTCTATATCTCGGGCAAATCTAAGCTAATGCAAAGATGATCTCCAAAAGCTCACGAAGGAGAGAAATGCCCTCAAACTTCTCAGCGGGCAAAAAGAAGAAGAGATAAAGGACCTCCAAGCTGAATTTTCCATAGATGATAAAGAGTAGATCGACATGGTTGAGTAGGTAGTAAAATATTTTAGAAGCTTGATATATCAATTCAGGAATGCCAATTAATACTTCGATCATGCAAGTTCAGCAGAAGGCTGAAAGAATCAAACAGCTTCGTGAGGAGGCCAACATGATGAGGGCGGAGACTTTAGGGTGAAAAAAAAATATGGACCGCATTGCTTCGGGAAAAGATATTGCTTGAGCCCAACTGTCGTCGTCCTAATGTCATATCTAAGGCATGAAGGAGGAAAGATTGGACAAAGCCAAGAAAATTGAGGAGCTCGAGGCTCGGTTGGCCTCCGAACTTGCAAAGCTTACATTTGAGGCAGAACAAGTAAAGGCTAACTCGGAGGCGATCGTGGCCATCTTCCGAGCTAATGCTGAAGCTGCTCAAGCTCGAGCAAAGGATGTTGCTGATACCACTTAGACTCAAGCATACTGGGTTTTCAAGCATGCCAAGTACCGGTCTCGAAGAGTTAACCTTGAAGAGTTCATGCGCATGGCTTTAACCTTGCTATCGAGATCAAGAACGTGAAAGAACTCAACGTCGAAGCCAAAGCATTGCTCTTTTTCGACGACGATAATTCCAGGGGCGCGAGTGGATTCGAGAGCAGAGGGGATTCCGGTGATGAGGTTGTAGCTCTCAAGGAAAATTAGGCACTAGATTTTTTCCTTCTTTTTTTTTGAATTTATTGTGAAGGATCCTCACCGATCCGTGTAAATATTTTCATATATATAAAATGTCTCATTTCTCTTTGATTATTTTTTGTTCCAATTTTTTTCTCGTACAAATTCTATTTCGACCGTGTCTTGAAAATTTTCATAAGTACGAGGCTTAGGCAATTTGATCGAAGTCAGAATAGTGTAGTCTTTATAATCGAGCTAGTATTTGCTCAAACTAGAAGTAGAATGACCCTTAGGTTTTAGTTGATTGAGCATGAATTCTCAAACTCAAAAATAAAATGGCCCCTAGTTTCTTGAATTAGACTGATATGGCCTTAAAAGAATGGTCATTTCCCCTTTTCGGCTTAAAAGAGTTAATCATATAAAAACTTGTTATTCCTTAGCATAATATTTTTTCGAGAGTTCGAACAATCCGATATCCCTTTAGGGTTTTCGAGGTTTGATGTTATTGAAACCTTTTATAATTTTGTCCATGGTAGCCTTTTAAACTGGTTTTGTGAAGATATTAGAAGACTTGTTTTTGTTATGGAATTCAGACTTTTCTGAGCCTTGTTAGTTTCGTCGTAGACTTTAACTTGGGGTTTGCCTCTTGGGATTACTTCCCAATTACACTTCAAATTGTTCGAAGTGTAAATCCCCGAGTGGGGTGCCCGTGGCCTATAAAATGAGGGTTATGTTTTTAAGGTCTTATGATATTAAGATTTTAATAAGTCGATTACATTGATTTTTTAAACAGCAGTCCCCAAGTACGAGGTAGATTGTTCGGGCTTTAATTGTGATAGCACTTGAGAATGTTTTCACAATAGATCATAAGTATAAAATTGTAAAGTAGCAATTTCACTAAGGCATGGAACATATGGTAAGGAAAAAACACTGCTTTCAATAGATCCTTCATGCGTACATGTTTTACCATTAGGGCTCGAATAATCTACATGGACACGGTTCATTTGACTGTTTAGCCCTTTACAAAACTTACCTACCGAGACCATGTTGACACGAAGTATTTTCCTTCAAAACATATCATCCCGGGGTGATGCCCCCAGTACTCGAGGTGTATTGTAAAGAAGACTCGGATACTATTGAATTGCTCTAAGTTAGCACGAACAATGGTTTCCTCGTTAAAAACCTTGCTAGAAAAAATTCATTTGGGATGAAAATCGGTCGAAGGAAAAAAGAGTGCAACGCGTGCTTTCAGACCTAAGGACTTCGTGTTTGGAGAGAACTTCGATGCCTTCGATCGAACACCAGCAACATGTTTGCATAAAATACAAAAGAAAAAAAGAAGATGATCATACCTTGGCAATAATATCATTTAAGGAGTGATATTGTCCAATTATTTGGCAATTCTTCGTCGTTCATCGTGCTAAATTTGTAAGATCCCTTTCCGATGATACCGAGGTCCTGATACGGTCCTTCCCAATTTAGGCTGAGTTTTCCTTCACTTGTCTCGAGTATTGGGGGTGACTTTTTTCTAAACTAAGACCCTGGTTCGAAAGTGGCAAAGATCAGATCTTTGATTGTAGTGCCTTTCAATGCATGGTTTTGTGCGGCCATTCAGATTAGGGCGGCTTCTCGTTTTTCATCTAACAATTCAAGGCTTGTATATAGCCTCGTGATTTGAATATTCCGTTGTGGATCAAAACCTGACACAAGGTTCCCCGACCTCAATCAGGATTAGAGCTTCGGCACCATATACTAAGGAGAACGGTGTTGCCCCATTCTGGATTTTAACATTGTTCGATACGCCCAAAGAACTTCGATCAAAATTTCTCTCCATTTTCCCTTAGCGTCATTCAATCTTTTTTTTAGATTCTAAATGATGGTCTTGTTTGTCTATTCATCTTGTCCATTTCTACTAGGATGATACGACGCCATGGGGATAGGACTGAATGAAGTTGCTCTCGGGGTTGGTGGATTGTTGGTGCATGTCTTTGGCATTTGTCGCATTTTCGAACGAATTCCGTAGTATCTTTTCCATATTGGCCCAATAGTATCTCGCTCTGATGACTTTGTGAACCGGTGCTTTGGCACCAGAATGATTATCGCAAGTATACTCGTGAATTTCTAGTAGGACTTAGTCGGTGTCTCCCGGACCCAAACATATTAGAACATTCTTCGGTACAATGTTCCATCTTCGGCCAATGTAAATTATGCAACCTTTGTTCGCAGAGTCCTCGATTCCTTTGGTTCCAATGGAAGCTTCCCATTATTTAGATACTGGATATATTTATTCCTCCAATCCTAAGATAGGTTTGTGTAGTTTATTTCGACGTGGCCTTCTTCAGTTACTAACTTCGAAAGTTGCATGACAGTCCCCAAGCTAATTTTGACATCGTCAGCTAATAACCATAACTTTGCAAGTCCATCGGCCTCACTGTTTTGTTCTCCAGGTACATGCTTTAGGGTCCATTGTTTAAACTGGTGTAGGGTTACCTACAGTTTGTCCAAGTACCTTTGAATTTCACTTTCTCGAATCTTGAAGGTTCTGTTAACTTGGTTAAACTCAAGTATGGAACATTTGACCTCAATGGCCTCTGCTCCCAATCTTATAGCGTGCTCGAGACCAATAATTATGGCCTCTTACTCGGCCTCATTATTAGTCAACTTAGAGGTTTTGATAGGCTATCTAATTGTATTGCATCTGGGCAGCTTCAAAATGATGCTTAGCCTGGACCCTTTCACATTCGAAGTACCATATGTGAAAAGGGTCCACACCCCCGAAGATGTACCCATTTTTAAAAAAAGTTCCTTTATGACCTCTGGTACGATGGTTGGCGGTAAGTCGGCCACGAAGCCTGCTAAGCTTTGAGACTTGATGGTCATTCCGGGTTGATACACGATATCATACGAACTAATTTTGACGGCCCATCTAGCCAATCGGCCCGAGAGTTTAGGCTTGTGCAGAAGATTAAGAAAAGGATAAGTAGTCGCCATGAAAATTGGGGGGAACTAAAAATATGGTTTTAATTTCCCAGAGGCACTTATTAGAGCAAGCGCAAAATTTTCTAAGCGTGGGTACTGGGTCTCGGCTTCACCTAAAGTTCGACTAACATTGTAAATAGGAAATTTCGTACCTTGCTCTTCTCAAACTAAGATACCACTTACCACAATTTTCGAGACTGCTAAATATAAGTAGAGTTACTCATCCGCTTTTATAGTATGAAGCAATGGTGGGCTCGAAAGATACCGCTTTATCTCTTCCAACGCTTGTTGGCATTCCAGGGTCCAAGCAAAATTGTTCTTCTTTTATAGCAGTGAGAAGAACCTGTGACTTCGATCTGAAGACCTTGAGATAAACCCGCCTAAGGTGGCTATGCACCCAGTTAATCTTTCTACGGCCTTAACACCGTCCACAACTGTGATTTCTTCGACTTCCTTGATTTTGTCGGGGTTGATCTTGATTCCCTTATTTGACACCTCTTGATTTGTTGGGGTTGATATCGATCCCCCGATTTGAAACCATAAAGCCGAGGAACTTGCTCAAACCGACCTCGAATGCACATTTCTCAAGATTGAGCTTCATGTTGTATTTTATCAATATGTTGAAAGTTTCCTGCAAATGTGTTAAATGGTCCTCTGCGCGTAGGGACTTAACTAGCATATCTTCAATATATACCTTCATTGATTTACCTATTTGTTCTTCAAACAGTTGATTCACTAGACGTTGGTAAGTAACACCAGCATTTTTTAGCCTAAACGATATTACATTATAATGATAGGTGCCATACTTAGTGATGAATGAGTCTTTTCCTTATCCTCTTGGTTCATTTGAATTTTATGATACCCGGAGTAAACGTCGAGAAAACTAAGGATCTTGTGACTGGATGTGGCATCGATCATGCGATACATATTCACCTGAGGAAAATAGTCTTTGGGACATGCTTTGTTTAAATATTTATAATCTACATACATTCCAAGTTTGTTTCCCATTTTAGGGACTACAACTACGTTTGCTTATCATTGGGGATATTTTACTTCCCGAATGGATCCTATTTTGAGAAGTTTGGTTACCTCGTCCTTGTTGAATGTATGTTTTACCTCGCACCAGGGCCTTCTCTTCTGTTTTATCCGTCTAAACTTTGGGTCCAAGCTCAATCAATGTGTTGTGTTCTCCGGTGGGATTCCTGTCATATTTAGGTGGGACTAAGCAAAGCAATCCATGATTTTCAAAGGAATTGAATGAGTTTTTTCTTGAGCTCGAGAGTTAACCCCGAACCTAGGTATACCATTCGATCAGGAAGATGCTCGATCAATAAGAGTTATTCCAGCACCTCGACCATTGACTTTGTTGCATCAAAATCATTAGGGGTTATGAAGGTTCAAGGTATCGTATAATCTTCATCCTCGAAGATCTTCTGCTCCTTCGATGGAGTCAAGGCCGGTGCCTATGGTCGCTTTTTGACTTTGTGTTTTTCCTTCAACTCTGATCCCTTTGTTGATGAATGTATTGGTACTACTTCGTGATTGCAAATATCTCTTTGGCGGCGGGTTGTTCGTCGTACACTGTTTTGATTCCTTCCGATGTTTGGAATTTAAAGACTTGATGAAACGTCGAAGGTATTGCCCTATATTATAAATCCAAGTCCTTCCGAGCAGCGCATTGTATCTCATGTCACCTTGGATTACATTGAACTTTATTTCTTGGATAGTACCGACCTCATTTGCTGGCAAAATGATTTGCCCTTTGGTGGTTTTACTTGCCATGTTGAAGTCGTTGGGTACTCAAGTTGCAGGCACGATTTGATCCCGGAGGTCGAGTTGCTCTATGACCCTCAATCGTATAATGTTTTCTGAGCTACATGGATCAGTCAACACACGTTCAACTTGAAGTTTATTCATAAATATAGATATTACCAGCGTGTCGTTGTAAGGTTGTTCGATCCATTCTGCATCCTCATCGTTGAAAGACAATGTATCTTCTAGTGCATAGTCCTGGGTATGTTTTTCCCTTGTGATTGTCACCTTGGTGCATTTAAATATCGGCCCTTGAAGAATATCGACCCTACCAATGATCATATGAATCACGTGCTTTAGTTCCTCCCTTTTTTTCCTGTTTTGCATCCCTGTCTCCAAAGTGATTTTTAGCTCGATCACTCATGAATTCTCAAAGGTGACCCTCGTCGAATAAACGAGCTACCTCCTCCCTCAACTATCTGCTGTCTTTGGTTCTGTGATCATAGGTTCCATGGTATTTGCATATTTTCTTAGGGTTCATTTGAACTAGATCGGTCGATAAGTGTCTGGGCCATCTAGTATCCTAGATTCGTCCAATGGCTGATAGAGTAATCGATGCATCGATGCTGAAGTTGTATTTTGATAATCGTGGCTCTTTTTTAGGCTCGACATATTTATCAAAGCCACTCTTAGTCATGAGCCTTCGGGAGCTTTGTCCTCGATTATTCCTTTGATCATTTTGAGTGAGATTATATCCAGTTTATTGTTTCTACAATTTGTGCCGTCTCTGTTTATGTCCCTTTAAATTCTGCCATCTAATCTATCTAGGTAAATGAACTGGAAGGGGATCCTAACTGATCATCCTTGACCTTGAGCTCGACCGGTATCGATTATGTACATCGGCCCAAGTCACTACTGGGTATTCAATTAAATTCTTCTTTAGTTGTCATGAAGCTATCGAGCTCCGCTCGTTCAAACCTTGAGTAGAATCTTGAGCAACCCAATCATTTGTGACTAGGGTTAGGTCCAGGTTCTCCATCTGGAACCGAGGTACGAATTCCCTTAACATTTGGTTATCCTTCTGCCTCAGTTTGAAGAGGTCCGACTTCCTAGTCGAAACTTTTGTTTCTCCAGCGTGCGCTTTCACGAAGGAATTGGCGAGCATGGAGAAGCACTCGATGGAATTTGGCGGTAAATTATGATATCATATCATCGCTGTCACGACCCAAACCAATGGGCCGCGATGGGCACCCGGTACCGTGTCGACCGAGTACTAATGTAACATATCTTTATTATTGCATTATCATATACAAGTGACATACGGGCCTAATAGTCCAACATAATTATTTATAAACTCAAAACAATAGGTTGACAAGGTTGTACAATCTTTCACGTATATGACATATGTTTACAAGTCTCTAAGAGTACATAAATATCGTAAAGGTCGGGATAGAGTCCCGCCATTACAAACAATACACATCTCTAGCATTTCTACGAATAGAGTAATTTATGAAAATTGTGCATTTGCTCGTTTCCCTTGTAAAATAAAGATCATGCCAAAAAATGGTAGCCTTAACATACCTGAGTGGGTTCTTGAGAAAGATTATACCGTCATACCTTAATATTACAAAATCTCACGTTAGTTATGGTGCTCTGAAATCTCGGGTCTTGAAGTGTTGAGGATGTTATGGAATATCATACTTTGAATTCCTACAGTTATGTTTCACATACTAGCGTGATTTATTTGTGTGATTTTGGTCTTTCTATGTTTACTGATTTGCTATCATTCCATATGAACTTGCTTTTCAGTTTCACTTTAAGGGCAGATATATCATGCGTATGTAAATTCTTCTATAACCTTTGGTGAGAAAGGACAGGAAGTTTTGGTTCAAAGAGGTAATATTGATGATTTTGCAAGATATCTTATTGGGATCTATGGTGTAAAAAAGATATATTGAGGCGCTTGATAAAACTATTTGTCATGCTTCGAACCTGGGGAAACGTGGCCGGCATCCGGTGCCGTACTGGCCCAAGCAAACCATTATGTAACTTTTCTTTTTCTTTGAAACTATCATGGGACAACATAGCCACAACTTGTAATGTATAACTATAAGTGGGAAATAATGTATCACTGAATCATTTTCTAAATCAAGAATACATATGGGTCGTCAAGGCCTATGACATACTGTACAAAATGAACCTCTATCTACAAAGCCTCTAAGATTATTTGAAATAAAATGGACAGGGTACCGATCAGCCCATAAATATGCAAAACTCTAACACGATGACTCATAGACTCGGTTGTACTCCGAATAGGTGGAGTCTTACCAGTCATTCGCTGAATGCCAATCTCGTCTACTATGAAGGCTCGTCAAACTGGTTATCCATACCTACAGGCATGAATGCAACGTCCCCAATAAAAGGACATCAATACAAATAATGTACTGAGTATGTAAGGCATGTAAATTAGTACATAAAGGAGATGGAAGAAACACAGAGTAAATGACTCAACGTCTGAATAGCTCTTGTAAATCATGAAACATTATATATATATATATATATATATATATATATATATATATATATATATATATATATATATATATAATTCCATGCATATGCGTGTAAATGTCATGTAATGCATAGGTTTGTACGTATACAATATCATCAAGCGACTCAAACGGCGTTATATACAACAACAACAACAACTACTACTACCCAGTGTAGTCCCACAAAGTGGGGTCTGGGGAGGGTAATATGTAGACGAGCCTTACCCCTACCCTAAAGGGCAGAGAGACTCTTTCCAATCGACCCTCGGCTCAGTGAAGGAAAGGAAAAATAAAAACAAAATAAAAACAAAAGAGCATTAGTAACTCCAGCAGAAATAGCGTAAATAATTATCTAAACATAAGAAACATAAATAAAATAGCATGCAATAATATCATACATTAACTACCATAAATAACTACCATAAGAGAGACACAAGCCAAAATACAAATCATCTATGGATAGCACGTATATATATATATATATATATATATATATATGTATATGTATATATATATATATATATATATGTATATGTATATATATATATGTATATGTATATGTGATTCATATGGCATTATATGCGCATATATATGTAGGCATATATATTTATATGGAATACGGGAAAAGGTTATGTCGTTATATACACATCACCACCTGATCAGCTGGTATACTATTTTGCCAACACTAGCCGGGAAGATATGATGGGATGCCTTCAGAGGCTTGATGATATTATATACATACAGACATATGCATTACATGAAATTTACACGCATATGCATTACATTATAAATATTTCATGATTTACCAAAGATATCCAGACTTACAGGTTGAGTCCTTTACTCCATGTTTCTTCGATATCCTTTATATACTGATATATATGCCTTATATACTTAGAACATTTTTCGTACTGTCATCCTTTTCTTGGGGACGTTGCATTCATACCTGCAGTTATAGATAATCAGTCTGACGAGCCTTCATAGTAGATGAGATTGGCATTCAGTGAATGATCAGTAAGACTCCACCTTATTCGGAGTACAAGAAAGTCTATGAGTCATCCTGTCAGAGTTTTGCTATATCTTTATGGGTAGGCCGATACCCTGTCCCATTTTATGTCAAATAATCCTAGAGACTTTGTAGATAGAAGTTTATTTTGTACAGTATGTTAGAGGCCTTGACGGCCCATATGTATTTATTTTTTAAGAAAATGATTCAGTGATACAGTGTTCCCCACTTATAGTTATACATTACGAGTTATGGCCTTGTTGGCCCATAATAGTTTCAAAGAAGAAGAAAAGTTGCAAAGTAGTTCGCTCGGGCCAGTGCGACACCGGGTGCCAGCTACGCCTCCCCAGGTATGGGCCATGACAATCTCCACCATCGATAAAGTTTCTCCAAACTTCTTTAACATAACATATTCAAATTCATCATCTTCTAAGTCATTTCCTGTTCTTGCGCATGTATAAGAAGTGACATGCTCATTAGGATCATTGGTTCCATTGTATTTGAATATTTATGGCATGCGAAATTTCTTTGGGATGGGTTTTAGAGCCGCACTTGGAGGGAAAGGTTTCTGCATGAACTTCTTCGAATCTAAACCCTTTACAATCAGGGGTTCCCTGGTATTTGATCAACATGTGAATTGTACGTTTCTACATTTTTTATCATTAGCCTCAATTTTCTTTTCTCCTGATTCTATCTGTTTAGTGAACTCCTCGAGAATTTTCAAAATGGTAGAGAACGACTTGCTGTGACGTTTCGAGATCAATTCTGCTTGGTGCTCGATTCATATTTTGGTGCTGCGCTATCGCAGCTTCCTGAGTCTTCAAATATCATTCGAAGGCTAATCACGCCTTCTTCATCTATTTGTGCATATTAATCGGCTTCTCGGACATCTCTGCGAACGTTATTTTCAGGGTTGATGCCCAAATTTCCATTAGTGGCAACATGAGAACTAACATCGACTGGATCTATTACCGGAAATCCATTGGGGTTGATTGGAGGTACCCTATTTCCCTGGGCGACGTTCTAATTATCGCTGTGAAGACCAAGGTCGTTGTTTTTGTGAGTGGATGCTACTTGAGAGTTTGACATATTGTTTCCTCAAATTCGAGATACTTACGAGAACAAGCGTAATAAAGTGTGTTATGAGGATTAAAACCAGGCAATTACTATTATCCTTAACCCCACAGTGGATGCCAAATTATTTACCCTAATAATTTAATAACAATTAAACTTATAATGTAGTTTTAAGGACACGTGATTTTACCTAATACCAATCGATAAACATAAACATTAGCAGTAATTGATTAACAATGGGACAAAGCAAACCGGTCCAGAAACGTGATTCAGCCTTCAAGCCTAAGTGCTCTCGAACTGACCGGTGCCCAAAATAGTTAAGAAACTAACTAATTGATGAACAAATATGATCTAGAAAGTATTATATTGATTTGATATACGTGAAGATAGATGGTTACAAAATGATTAGGGCCCTCTTTATATAGTAGATGAATTCTATTTATCGTACAATTCTAATTACGGAAGTAAATCCCATGATTAACTAAATAACTTCCCTTGATTCGATATATTCTGAGATTTACGTCATGATCTTCGGCCAGTCACGGGTATCAAGCCTTTCTATTATTATGCTCGGCTTGATGTCTGTCTCATTTGGTATACTAGCCTCGATCCTTACTTCGGTCCTCTAACTCGATGCCTTATCCTCATACCTCGGTCTGATCTGTTGCGAAACCGATCTTCGATGCAATTCCCTATCCTAGATCAAATAGTAAAATCGGGTAGGTCCGGTGTTAACGGTATACAGTCCTTCATTCTACGAACCCTTGTTGATTCTGAACTTCGTTCGCGAAGGAACCGGACTTTTGACGGGCCAGCCTTTTTTTATCCGCCGCTTTACCCTGAAAGGAAAATGAGCTTTGCTCCTCTGGGAACTAGGCGCTCCTGTGATTTGCGAGAAGGAAAAAGGATGTTGCTATAACCAATATTTCCTACGTGGTAAAATTCATGGATATATCCATAATATTGACAGAGGCAAAATTTCTCGAGGAGATTTAGAAAAAAATTAATACGGGAACAAACTAAGGGAAGTCAACATTTATATAATTATATTATATACCTAAAAAAGTTAAGTTTATATACGCTGTAATTTTTCATTGAACTCCGCCCATGGGTGCACAAAATGTCTTTGCAGTTTGCAATAGGAAGGATTGCCACGTCAACATCTCTCTTAGATTTAAGAATTGGTCCATTACACAAAAATGGGAGATGTTAGGCAATTGATTTAGTCGTACTCATTAATTTTGACTTTTCATCTATATATGTAATTACTTTTGACTGCCCATGGCATGGAACAGAGTTTGCTATAAAAGGAAAGTATAAGACCACTCCCTTTCTTTCCTAATCTACCTAATAAATAAAGGCATCCGTCGGTACGTTCATAAAGTGTTCGAAGAATTTTTGTTTAATTTTTGTACTATAACCAGCTGTATTTAGCGAAATATTTGGACGTGATTTATTAATTGAAATTTGAAAAAATATATTTGTGTGATGAAGTAATGAAAGTAGAAGAACAATATTGCAAAAAAGAGAAAAGGGAAATTTTTATTGAATTTTGGGATTATTTATATTGGGGTAAGACTCATCCTTTTACAGGAAGAAAATGACTTAGCATCAAAGTAAAACTCTATACAAGATAGACATTCACTCTAAATAGAATTCTATTTACAATTCCCCCTCTTGAACGTTTCACACAATTCTTCCATCAAGTCACTGTTGAGATTGGACCCATTGTTGGTAATGATTGACTCTGGGATGCCGAACCAACAAACAATACGGTCGCGGACAAAGTCGGCCACGACCTTCTTAGTTATCGCCCTGTATGATGCTGCTTCAACCCACTTGGTAAAATAATCAATTGCCGCCAAGATGAACTTGTGCCCGTTTGATGAGGCAGGCTCGACTGGTCCAATAACATCCATTCGCCAAGTGGCGAATGGCCATTGCAAGCTCGTTGCAGTAAGCACGTTTGGAGGCATCTTTATCATATCTGCATGTATCTGACATCGATGACATTTGCGAACATACTGGATGCAATCCGTTTCCATAGTCATCCAAAAATATCATGTTCGTAGTATCTTCTTTGCTAAGACAAAACCATTCATATGTGGACCAAATGTTCCTACATGAACCTATTCTAATAATTTGGATGCTTCCTTTCCTTCAATACACCTTAGTAGTCCCAAATTGGGAGTCCTTCTGTACGGGAACCCTCCACTGTGAAAGAAATTGTTAGACAACTGCCGAAGGGTGCACTTCTGAGTAGTATTTGCAAGTTCTGGATATTCTCCTATTGTCAAGCACTTTTTGATGTCATGGAACCATAGTTTTCCGTCTGCTTCTTCCTCGAGATGAGCATAATAATCTGGCTGATCATAAATCTTTATAGGGATAGGATCAATGAAATTCTTATCTGGATGTTGGATCATGGATGATAATGTAGCCAATGCATCAGCGGACTCATTCTGTATTCTGGGGACGTGTTGAAATTCTGTCTTTGTGAATCTCTTCCTCAACTCCTATATGTGATGCAAGTAAGGAAGTATCTTAGAGTTCTCGATTGCCCATTCTTCTCAAATCTGATGTATGAGCAAGTCTGAATCACCGATCACTAGCAACTTCTGAATGTTCATGTCAATGGCCATCTTGAGCCCCAAGATGCAGGCTTCGTACACGGCCATATTGTTGGTGCATGGGAACCTGAGCTTGGCGGATACAAGATAATGCTTGTCGGTTTCTGATACTAAGACTACTTCTATGCCAACTCCTTTGAAATTTGCAGCTCCATCAAAAAACATCCTCCAACCATCATAGGAATTTGCAATATCTTCTCATACGAAAGATATCTCTTCGTCGGGAAAATACGCCTTTAGTGGCTCGTATTCTCCATCCACGGGATTCTTGGTGAGATGATCCACCAAGTCTTGTCCTTTGATCGCCTTTTGAGTTATGTAAACAATGTCGCATTCACTTAGTCGGATTTTTCACTTGGCTAGCTTGCTAGTGAGCATGGGCTTCTGGAAGATATACTTCACGGATCCATTCTTGATGTGAGGTAGTAGTGTAGGCATAGAAATAATGCCTCAACTTCTGAGCTACCCAAGTCAGAGCACAACAGGTGCGCTCTAATAGAGTATACCAGGCCTCGTACAAGGTGAAATTCTTGCTGAGATAGTAGATGTCTTGCTCCTTTCTCACCATTTCATAATGTTTTCCCAAAACACAACCAAATGCTCCATCAAATACTGCAAGGTAGAGCAATAGAGGCCGTCTTGGTTTGGGCGGAACCAAAGCTGGCGGTGTTGATAGGTATTCCTTGATTCTACCAAAGGCCTTTTGACAATCATCAGTCCATTTAGTAGCAGCATCCTTCTTCAATATTTTAAAGATGGATTCATAGATGACAGTGGACTGAGCTATGAATCGGCTGATATAGTTCAGTCACCCCAGGAAACTCATCTCATCCTTCTTGTTATTTGGTGGTGGCAATTCTTGAATGGCCTTAACATTTGACGGATTGAATTCTATTCCTTGACCACTCACCATGAACCCCAGTAATCTTTCGGCAGGAACCCCGAATGTACACTTGGTGGGATTCAATTTCAGATTGTATCTTCTCAGTCTATTGAAGAACATCCGTTAATCTTCCATATTATCAGTGGCTTTCTTGGATTTCATGATGACATCGTCTACATATACCTCAATCTCTTTATGTATCATGTCATGAAAGATAGTAGTCATGACCCTCATATAAGTGGCCCCTACATTTTTCAACCCAAATGGCATCATATTGTAACAATACACCCCCCACGGCGTGATGAAGGCGGTTTTCTCCGCATATTATTCATCTATCCATATCTGATGATATCCGGTAATACAATCAACAAACGACTGCAGCTCCTGCTTGGCGTAGTTGTCAATAAGAATGTGTATGTTTGGCAAGGAAAGTGGTCTTTGGGACTGGCCCGGTTAAGATCGCGGTAGCCGACAAAGACCCTAACCTTCCCATCTTTCTTCGACACTGGCACAATGTTGGCTAACCATGTTAGATACTCTACCACCCTGAGAACATTGGCTTTGACTTGCTTGGTAACTTCTTCCTTGATCTTCAAACTTATGTCTGGCTTGAACTTTCTGAGTTTCTGCTTTACCGGTGGACATGTTAGATCTGTTGGAAGTTTGTGAGCTACAATGGATGTACTGAGACCAGTCATATCATCGTATAACCAGGCGAATTTGTCCTTACACTCTTTTAGGAACTCCGTGTACGCTTTCTTTTCTGATGGTGACAGGTGAATGCTGACGCGCGTTTCTTTGACATTCGCTGTATCCCCCAAGTTAACAACCTCAGTTTCGTCCAAGTTAGACTTAGGCCTATGTTTAAAATCCTGAACTTCTCTCACGACCTCTTTTGAGTCTATGTCCATTTGGTGCGTTATCTCATTGCAATTCACAATCTTTTGTGTATCATCAATATAAGTCATAGTAACGCTGTGTAAATAAAGTAAATGATAGGGAAAAGAAAACTAAGAGCAAGATATATAAGAAACTGAAATGCTTTGATTAAATTTCATAATTGTTTTTGAACATCGAATCTCATGTCAAAATTGAAGAAAATACGAAAAGTAAATCAACTAGTAAAAAGTAAAATATGATGCATTGTGGTTTGTTTACCCTTGCTACCCTGAAGCTTTCCAGACCCTTTTAGTTCTGATGGACCAATTGTTGAGGCGTTCTCCTCGGTTCACAACTTGTATAGAATGACCATCCTCTCCATCCTCCTTGAAAATAACATAACAGTCCATGCCATTGTTCTCCAGAAACAGATTCCCCATGGCTGCTAATACTTCATCTCCGTCTGACCCATATATGGTATTTGCTCGTTGGAAATTCTGCTCCAGATGAGGTATAGGATGCTCCAGCAGGTAGTAGGGATCGTGCCATGGTGGCAACCATTTCTCGAACTCTTTTCAGGTTTATTCATTCCCCAAACCTTGTACCATGTTTCTTCAGCTTGATGGGTTTCGCAATTCCTTGGAGGTTTTTGCCAAGTTTTTTCTCAGGCTCATATCTACACCAATTCAGGATACTCTCAATCTTGTTATCCCACCGTTTATCTTTGCCCACAGCATTGGCCCACTCGATGTGATGGTAGGTTTCTCCGCTTATTCTCCTTCTTTCTCCAATCATCGGGATGGTCTAGCGACTGTATAGGGGGTTGCTACCATCACCATGAATAATCACCTCTTAGTTATTCCATTCGAACTTCACTGCATGTTGCATGGTTGATGGTACAACTCCAACGGCATGGATCCATGGCGTCCCAACATCAAGTTGTAGGATGCTGGGACGTCTATTACTTGAAAGTCAACATCAAACCATGTTGGTCCCATTTACAGACATAAACTGATTTCCCTAATAGTGGATCTTTAGGACCCATCGAAGGCTTTGACATTAATGGCCCCATCTTTCATCTCATGCAGGCTCTTCCCTAACGTTCTAAGGATTATCAATGGATATATGTTGAGGCTGGATACTCCGTAGATCAGGACTCTATTGATGACATAATCCTCGATTGCACGGTGATGTGCAGTGCCTTATTGTGACTCAACCCTTCCGATGGCAGCTCATCTTCGTGGAAGGTGATTTTTTGGCTCTCAAGTACTTGTCCCACCATGTTCACCATTTCTCCTCCAGTTATGATGCTGGTCACATACGCCTCACTCAGTATCTTCGTCAAGGAATTCTTGTATGCATCGAAGCTCTGCAGAAGAGCTAGAATGAAATCTGTGCCGGTGTTTTATTTACTTGTTCAACAATCGAGTACTATTTGCCTGTATTTTCCTCAAAAGATCATCGGTCCCAGTTTTAATAGGCCATCCAGAGGCTTGCTTACTGGACTCAGCTAGGTTTTTCTGGAGTGTAGAATCTACCTGTTCTGGTCATACCCTGTGCAGCAATCGCTTTTCCAAACTTGGTTTTATCTTTCCATCTTGCTTCGGCTGTGTAATCCCATGGTATGGCATTTAAGTGGAACAACGTTATGTCTGTCATTGCTACCAGAATAGGCACCCTTGGGGGTAACACAACAACCTCAAAATGGTACAGGTGCTTTCGGAGCTCCAAACTCAAGCACAATTGGTCCGGGCGCCTTTGTAGAGGAAAGTGCTTCAAACTCGAGTGGTACAGACATGTTTACTTCATCGCCTCCAAAGGGATGGTTCTTGACAAAAATCGGGTTAAGACTGACTATTGGATTCTTTGGCTCATCACCCTCAACAATCAATCCTATCGACCCCTTGGGGTCCCAGTCATCTTCGATCACGATCATGTGAATGCCTCCACCCTTGTGGTCAGGCAGAGGGTTGTTGCGAATAGTAGGAGCAGTCTCCTTTGCTACGATGACCTTATTGTCGATCAGGGTTTGAATCTTATCCTTCAGTAAGCGGCACTCGTCAATGGTATGTCCTTTCTTTCCGGAATGGTACGCACAGGTCTTGTTCGGGTGACCCAATGGGAAGGATTTTTTGGAGTTATGGCAGGGATAGGGGTGATGTAACCAGAAGCTTTAAGTCTTTCATACATCTAGTCAACATTGTTCGACAATGGCTGTGTATTATCTGGGAGGCCTGCGATCAAATTCGATCTGGGTCTGGGGAAATTTTGGCGACTGGGAGGTGATTGGTAGTGAGAGGGTTGAGCATTATAAGCTTGATAGATAGGTGCGTGTTGAGAGTATCTATGTGAAGTGGGCTGATATTTGGGAAGGGGAGACGATTGGTAAATAGGTGGTGGCTTTTGGTAAGAGGGTGTGGGTGCTTGGTAATTTGGGGTAGGCGGATATGTAAGTGTGGTATTTTATCGGTGATTTTTTCCTTTGTGCAACAATCACAACACTCATATCCTTCTTATTGGATGTGCCACCAGACTTTAAAGCCTTGTTGGTGGCCTTTAATGCTTCAATATTAGTGAACATACCACTCTTAATGCCTTCCCCAATTATTTCGCTCAGTTTGATGATATCGAAGAATTTCTGTCCCTTGATCAACATCAACCTTACATAATATTGCGGATCCTGAGCCCGGACGAAGAATCTGTTCCTCTGTGCTTCTTCTAAGGCTGGCCAAACCTTAGCAGTCTCTGATCTCCAACGAGTAGCATACTCGCGGGATAGCTCGGTGGGTTTCTTCTTCAAATTCTGGATATAAAATACATTTGGTGCATTTTCTGTATTGAATCGGAACCTGTCCATAAAGTTGGATGCCATACCTACCCAGCTTGTCCACTTCTTGGGGTGTTGGCTGACGTACAAAGATAAAGCATCCCCTTTCACACTCCTCATAAAGAGATTCATACATATGTTCTCATCATTTCTACCTCCGACTATATTGTCACAGTATGTCCTCAAATGGACTCTAGGATCTCATGTGTCATCGAACATTTCTAACTTGAAAGTTTGTACCCCTCCGGAAGTTCGACATCTGGCTGAATGCAAAGGTCTTCGTAATTAAACCCCTCAATACCTTCGTTTCCTTCAATACCCTGGACTCGGCTAGTCAACTTCTTGAGTTCTGCAGCCAAGTTCTTGATAAGAGAGCATTTGTCATCAGACTCAGGTGTGCTTGAAATTGGTTAGGTATAGTGTGGTATGGTTTCCACATATATGGGTATTGTGGGTAGGATAATTTGTGGTTTTTGGCCGTTTAGGGATGAGCAATGGAGGGTTATTTGAAGTGTGGCATGTGTTGCAATGTTGAGCATGAGTGGGTTGTTTATTTGGTTGTGGGGTGTTCTGTGGAGGTGCAGGATTTTGTGCGTTGAGAAACTTGATATCGGAAGCGGTAAGGGAAAATGACAAATTTGCCAAATTTCGAAATTGATCCAATTCTTCTTGGAATAACTTATGTTCAAGTTGGGCGGCACATTCCTTGGAGATCTGGCTACCCTGTGTAACCTCTGTTTGTTTGCCGAGTTCTCCTTTCTGATGTTGTTCACGTCTTCCATTTTAGTCTTGTTCTTATTTCTGATAGGACTTGGAAGTGGAGCAGGTGGAGGGCCCTTGGATCATGTAGAGTAGGATGATGATGCTAGAGTGCACGAACTAACCTTTCGTGAGGTGAATACAAATAAAAGATAAACAAAAGCTGATAATTTAGTGCTGGTATGAAAATAAAACATTGAAATATTCAAACACATTCTGCAAGAATATCAATCATATCCTAATTTGGGTGCCTCGTTGTACCTGAGGTATGCCTAGCGACAAATTAATTTAGAGAACTTATAATTCTAAATGCCTCATTTTATAGATAAAAATAAGATGAATCCCCAAACGACACTAAATAACGGAAAGTAAAATATCACTTATGGCCATATTACATCATTAAAGCAAAAGAAAAAGACTCCTAGCTACTTTGTCCTAGAAGGAACTTCTTAAGGATGAATGTTCTCGTTTATCAGATCCTCCAGCTCGAGTAGATTTTCTAGTAAAAATGCCTTTGCCAGGCATTCTCCTTCGCTTCCCTCAGCGTTTTGACAGTCGACGACTCTTTTCCTCACTTTCCCTTCCAATTCCAGCAAGCTGTACTCCAGATATTCTAGTCTTGCTAGCCTTGGTGACTCTCTCTTTCGATTTGTTGATTTGGTTGCTCGACGGGAGGTTTCTCCACCAAGTCTGCAAGAGTGAAGGTATGTCGACCATACCAAAGTCGGGAACTTTGTCATTCATTTCTGCAAAACAAAAGGGTGTGGCCCTTATCCCCCCCCCCCCCCCCCCCCGAATTCAACTATTTAAACCAATAATTTGTATAAAAGCATTTAGTTCTCCAAATAAATGCATAGAATATGGTGGCGTCCGTTTGGATTTCAAGGAAACCTAGTGGACTTTGGATAAGGCTATTTTAATGAGTCATTATGTGGACAACTTAAATGATTCGACTAGGTTTGACAATGATGTATGCACAGTTAAACAAAGTAAGGTTTCTGTGGGGTATTAGGCTTGTACCCTTGAGCGGACAACTCAAGATGGAAAGGCACAGAACCGTCGACTGCACCGCTGATCGACTGGTTTTACTGCAAATACGCCTTTGCATAATTTAGGGGGTGATAATATTGGAAGGGCGCAACTACTCAGTATAAGCGTTGCTAAAGTATTTTTTTGGCACGAGTGGAATATGATGTTGAAGATACAATTACAAGAATGAAACAAGTTGTCACATATTTTCACGTTCATAAGATAATGATTACAATAATTTCTCTTAATTACAACAATATTGAAGTAAAGCAGTAAAAGAAAGAATTAAAGAAAGGAAAGACACGAAGAGCCAAGTCAGTTTCATAGTAAAGGAAATAAAGACAGTAAGTAAAGGCAATTAAAGAGATTATAAAGTCACAAGTAGCATGCAATGGTAAAAGTCTAAAGAAAATCCTCAGCAGAGTCACCATGCTGTCGATGCCCCTTTTTTCTAAGGCAAAATCGCGTATACGATATTTGGGAGGACAACTCTATTCCCTTTTGAGAATTGGGTTTTGGAGTTGAAGAGTCGCCACCTAATAATTATAGTGCATTAGGACACTTTTAAGTAGAGTTTGAGATAAAGAAACCAGAGATTAGGGTAAGGGCTAGAAGTTATCCCGAGGGGAAGGTATTAGGCACCCCTCAAGACCCACTAGTGTGGTTCCGGCCATGTTAAAATTGTGACTTTATATAAACACATAAACACTTAAGGCAAAAATAAGGACTTGCATATAATGTTGCAAGAAGTTGAAAATTTGAAAGATAAACGGAGAGGACAGAATTTTATAAAGAAGAAAGATTTAAAGAGCAAGAAAAGATAAAAGCAAATAAAGGAAGAGGGGTCCTAGGTTTATTATTAATATGGATCACATAAATGAAATATCCAGCAATCACTCCCCCGAAGAGGGGTCGCACGTGATATTAGCATACCGGTCATCATATCCATATTCTACCCTTCCCACCCCGTTAAGGTATTTAGAACGTGGAATAGTATCGTTACTTATTGCATGCTACTACCCGTCCCAATCCTATCAGTTTCGGAGGCATTTGGAACATCTAGTCCTATTAAAGGGAGGAGCTTTGGGCTTTTACAGATGTTTAAAAGGTTAAAATACTAACGCGTCAGGTAAAACACAAAAATACAATTATGGGTGCACAAAAACCATTAAGGCTCAGATAAACCTCCTTTAAAAACCAAAAATCATGTAGTTTAGCATGTCTTGCATATACTTGATTAGGTTTGAATTAAACTTAAACGATAAGCGGGTCGGTTCATCACATATTTATAAGAAGTCCGCAATAGGTCCGCCTAGTTGCAATTCGTCACGACCCTAGTTCACCAATAGTGAACCAGTCATGATGGCACCTAGTCTTCGGGACTAGGTAAGCCTAACACATTGCGGGAATTGAACAACCTTTACGAAAACAATAAAAAATTACTGAATAACATAAGAAAATATATAGAGTACCGCCTGGCACATACATTTAAACTCAAAATAATGAAACAACTTCCAAGACCCGGAAACCCACGGGCCACACAGGCTAAGAGTAAAAACATAACATGCGGCTCTAATATCCGAAAGTGTCTACAACAACTGAATGCATGAATGAAACTACTAACAAAAAGGTAGAATAGAAATAGACTCTTCGGATTTGCGGACGTGGCAGATGCATACCTCAAGTCTCCAAGTGAAATACTCCCTGACAGATGTACCTGCTCAGATGTACCTGCTCAGATGTACCTGGATCACAACAAAAGTGTGCAGAAGAGTAGCATGAGTACACCACAGCGGTACTCAGTAAGTGCCAAGCCTAACCTTGGTGGGGTAGTGACGAGGAAGGTCGAGGCCCTACTGAGGTAAACAAAATAATAATATAAAATGAACAAACAGAAGTAAATACAGTAAAGCTCGAGTATCTAACAAAAACATTAAGTAAAACTAAACATGCTACAACTGCAAATCTACAATACAAGAATGATCACTACAGGTTATTTATCATTGGGGATCTCCTGGTATCCTGAGGATCTCCTGGTATCCTCATTATATACACAAGGGATCTCCAAGTATCCCGAGGATATCTTAGTATCCTCTAGTTTATCAGTTCTGCGTTGGGGATCTCTTAGTATCCGCTAGTGAATCAATCTTGTGTCGGGGATCTCTTGGTATCCCGCACTTCCAAATCTCGGAACAAAGTACGAACGGGGGAAGCTCCAAGGATGTCGTCCTGTAGTACCAATATTTAACAGAAAGAAGCTAAGTGCGGCCAACAAGTAAAATCTAAAGTCTAGCATGCTTCACAAGAAAGACAGATATTGCAATTTAGTCAATGTAGAGCAAATAAGTTACTTACATGCTTTCCCTAAGCTAAGACAAGTGAAATTGCATTTTTAGCAGTTAAACATGTGAAGAATACGCTATCTAAATAAGAAAAGTAGTGTGAATTTAACCGACTAGCACAACTACATGTCGGTCACCTCGCGCACAAGGCATTTAAACAATAGCAACGATATCCTAAGGGGAGAGGTCCCCACACAAAGTTAGACAAGCCACTTACCTCGAACCGGTACAAAAACACTAAGAAACAATGCCCTTACCACGAGTATCTGATGGCCCAAATCTATTCAAACATATTACATATAG
This sequence comes from Nicotiana benthamiana, assembly GCA_034376525.1. Classification (NCBI taxonomy): domain Eukaryota; kingdom Viridiplantae; phylum Streptophyta; class Magnoliopsida; order Solanales; family Solanaceae; genus Nicotiana; species Nicotiana benthamiana. Next base: position 127,381,243 of record CM067338.1, on the reverse strand, counting down.
TAAATGACATCACAAGTAACTAATAACACTGTTAAAATTAAAGCTAAGGCTCAAAAATAGGTGAAATGAGCGATATGCCCCTTAGGCCAATGTCTCGGAATCGAATAATTTTTACATATTCAGAACCCTCGTTCTCTCACGAGCCTAACGATATAAAAATCTCCAAAATTGGAGGTCAAGTGCCCCTTCAAATCATCAAAGTTAGGCCTAAGAACTTTATTCCAATTTTCATTCAAATTCTGAAATTAAAGCTTGAATTTGAGATTAGAATAGTGGGTAATAATCATAAGGGAATAAGGAATCATTACCCAATCGTTGTCTCTTAAAAATCTTCGAAAAATCTCCCAAAACTGAGCTCTCTAGCTTGAGTTTTTGTAAAAATGGAAGAACGCTCGTTTTTGAAAAGTTTATAACTGTTCTGGAACTTTGTTCTTTGCGATCGCAGGAAGCCGTCTGCGATCGAAGAGATAAAATTGAGGGGCCTTGGAAAATGATCAATGCGAAGGCAGGGATAGTGCTGCGATTGCGGAAAGGGAAGGAAGCGGATCTATGTGACCGCATTAAAGGCCTTGCGATCGCGTAGATGGAGTTGGGCTCTAAGACACTGGCTCAACTAACTCAGTGCGATCGCGGGAAGGAGTTTGAGATCACAGAGAAGGGGAAACAGCAGCTATACGATCGTAGGAGGAGATGTGCGATCACACTGAAGGAAAAGGGCCACCTCTGAAATTCCAGTACGTGATCTCATGGATGAGGATGCGATCGCATAGTGTAAAAGTCTGCAACATCTACAGTAGAAAAGGTGAACTGCTTTTCAACACAAAATGCCCCGTTGTGCATTCGAAACACACCCAAGGCCCCCGGGACCTCAACCAAACCCACGAACATACCCCATAACATCATTCAAACTTCTACCAATCCTTAAACCACCTAAAATAACACCAGAAATACAAATTAATCAATGATTTGAACTTAAAAACTTTAAAACTTAACCAAACTCGCTTTCGATTCAAAACCTAACCAAAAAACGTCCGATTGACCTGAAATTTTGCACGCACATCCCAAATGACTTGACGATGCTACAACAACTTCTGGAATCCCATTCCGACCCTTGGATGAATAATTCACTATCGGACCGGACACTTCAAAACTTTAACTTTCAGCATTTCTAACCAAAATGAGCTACAGACATCCAAAATACATTTCGAACACGCTCCCAACCCCGAAATCACCTAATAAAGCTAACAGAACCATCGGATTTCCATTTCAAGGTCATCATCACAGTGTTCTGATTACGAACCATTTTCCAACACTTATGCTCTCATTTATGGATTTAGTGTCCCAAAACACTCCGAATTCTATTACCAAAAATCCCGGCAAACCAAAATCGAAGGGAACTTAGGGGAAGCATTTACTAGGGAAACGGGGCATAAATTCCAAAGACGACCGGCCGGGTCGTCACATCCTCCTACACTTAAACATTAGTTCGTCCTCAAATAGCATAGAGAACATACCTGAAGTAGCAAAAAGATGGGTGTATCGGCTGCGCATATCCCCCTCGATCTCCCAAGTCGCCTCTTTGGCCGGCTGACCCTGCCACTGAACCTTTACTGAAGTTATATCCTTTGACCTGATCTTTCAGACCTGTCTGTCTAATATTTCCTCTGGCTCCTCAACATAGGACAAATCATTGTTCAACTGGACTGAAGTGAACTCCAACACGTGAGACGGGTCACCATGATACGTCTGAAGCATCGAAACATGAAATACTGGATGAACCCCGGCCAAACTGGGAGGTAAAGCAAGCTCATAAGCAACTTTCCCAACCTGCTTCAAAATCTCAAATGGGCCAATGAACCTCGAACTCAACTTCCCTTTCTTTCCAAACCTCATGCGCCTTTCACAGGAGAGACCCGGAGAAAAACCCGCACAACAACCATAAAGGATACATCACGAACCTTCTGATTCGCATAACTCTTCTGTCTGGACTGGGCCGTATGGAGTTTGTCCTGAATCACCTTAACCTTCTCAACCGCATCCTGAACCAAATCAATGGCCAATAGCTTGGCCTCACCCGGCTCAAACCAACCCACCAGGGATCTGCATCTCCTACCATATAAGGCCTCATAAGGTGCCATCTGAATATTGTACTTATAACTGTTATTGTATGCAAACTCAGCCAATGGCAAGAACAGATCCCAAGACCCTCTAAGCTCTATCGCGCACCCACGGAGCATATCCTCAAGAATATGAGTAGTGCGGTCATACTGTTCGTCCGTCTGAGGGTGAAAAGCTGTACTCATGGTCACCCGGGTACTCAACTCGTGATGGACGGCTCTCCAGAACTGTAAACACTGAATCCCTTTCTGAGATGATAGAAATTGGAATGGCGTGCAGACGGACAATCTCCCTGATATAAATCCCTGCTAACTGCTCCACTGAGTAAGAAGTACACACTGGAATGAAACGGGCTTACTTAGTCAACCGATCCACAATAACCCAAATAGAATCAAACTTCCTCGCCGTCAGAGGGAGACCAGTCACAAAATCCATACTGATATTCTCCCATTTCCAATCCAGAATCTCCATTTGCTGGAGTAACCCTCCCGGTCTCTGATGCTCAGCCTTTACCTGCTAACAGTTGAGGCATCTAGCTACAAACTCCACTATGTCCTTCTTCATCCGTTTCCACCAATAATGTTGCCTCAGATCCTGATACATCTTTGCGACACCCAGATGGATGGAGTACCGCGAGCTATGGGCCTCAGTCAATATAAACTCCCAAATGTCATCAACATCGGGTACACAAATCTGACCCTGCATCCCCAATACGCCGTCATCTCCAACAGTCACATCCCTAGCATCGCCATGCTGAACTGTGTCCCTGAGGACAAGCAAATGAGGGTCATCATACTGCCCTCTCTGATATGATCAAACAATAATGACCGGGAAACCACACAGGCTAGAACCCGACTGGGCTCCAAAAGATCCAATCTCACGAACTGACAGGCTAAGTCCTGAACATCTATCGCCATAGGTCTCTCTGAAGCTGGTAGATATGCCAAACTCCCCAAACTCTTAGCCCGACGACTCAAGGCATTGGCTACCACATTGGCCTTGCTCGGGTGATCAATAATAGTAATATCATAATCCTTTAAAAGCTCCAACCATCTCCTCTGGTGCAAGTTCGGATCCTTCTACTTGAACAAGTGCTGCAAACTCCAATGATCCATATAAATCTCACAAGGCACAACATACAAATAATGGCGCCAGATCTTCAAGGCATGAACGATAGCAGTTAACTCAAGGTCATGGACTAGCTAGTTCTTTTCATGCACCTTCAACTGTCTGGACGCGTAGGCAATCACCTTAGCGTCCTGCATCAGTATCGCTACAAGTCCAACTCGTGAGGCATCACAAAAATCGTAAAGGACCCCGAACCACTAGGCAAAATCAGAATAGGGGTTGAATTCAGATCCGTCTTTAGCTTTTGGAAGCTCGCCTCACACTCGTCTGACCACTGAAAACGAGAACCCTTCTGGGTCAATCTATTCATAAAGGCTGCAATCGACGAGAACCCCTCCATAAAATGATGGTAATAGCCAGGCTAAGGAAACTGCGAATCTCTATAGCTGAGGAGGGCCTGGGCCAACTCTGCACGACCTCCACCTTTTTCAGATCTACCCGAATGCCGTCCCTCGATACCACGTGGCCTTGGAATTCCACAGAACTCAACCAAAACTCACATTTTGAGAACTTTGCATATAATTTCTTTTCTCTTAGGGTCTGAAGCACTGTCCTCAGGTGCTGATCATGATCTTCCCCACTCTGGGAGTAAACAAGATTATCATTCATGAAAACAATGACAAACGAGTCGAGATAGGGCCTAAAGACACTATGCATCAAATGCATAAAAGCTGCTAGGGCGTTGATAAGCCCAAATAACATGACAAGGAACTAGTAATGACCATACCGAGTCCTAAAAGCAGTCTTCGGGATATCCGGCTCCCGAATCTTTAGCTGGTGATAACCTGAACGCAAATCAATCTTAGAAAACACTTGTGCGCCCTGAAGCTGGTCAAATAGATCATCAATACGAGGCAAAGGATATCGGTTCTTCACTGTAACTTTTTTCAACTAACGATAATCGATACACGTGCGCATAGAACCATCCTTTTTCTTTACAAACAAGATAGGAGCATCCCATGGTGAAATAAAGGGTCGAATAAAACCATTATCAAGCAATTCCTGTAATTGATCCTTCAACTCTGGATGAGCCATACGATAGGGAGGAATAGATATGGGCTGAGTGCTCGGCAACAAATCAATACCAAAATCAAAGTCCCAATCGAGCGGCATGCCCGAAAGTTCAACCAGGAACACATCGAGAAAATCTCGTACCACTGGAACAGAGTCAACTGAAGGGGTATCAATACTGACATATCTTACATAGCGTAGATACGCGACGCACCCCTACTCAACAATACGCTAAGCTTTAAGAAAGGATATAACTCTACTGGGAATGTGATCAAAAGTACCACTCCACTCAATACGTGGAATACCTGGCATAGCCAGCATCACGGTCTTAGTGTGACAATCAAGAATAGCTTACTAGGGTGACAACCGGTCCATCCCTAAGATAATATCAAAATCAACCATATCAAGTAATAAAAGATCTGCCCTTGTCTCAAAACCACGAATAATGACCAAAAACAACCGATATACGTGGTCCACAACAAGGAAATCTCCCACTGGAGTAGAAACATAAATAGGAGAGCTCAAGGTCTCTCGGGCTCTACCAAATATAGAGCAAAATAAGATGACACAAGAATAAGTAGAGCCTGGATCAAATAGAACCGGTGCCTCTCTGTGACTAACCAATATAATACATGTGATAACAGAATCAGAGGTGACAACCTTAGCACTATCAAGAATGGCATAAAATCTGGCCCGGCTTCTACCTCGAGGGAGACCTCTATCTCCCCGATCTCTGCCCCTAGTTGGATGGGCAGATGGGGTGGCATCTGGAGCTGGAACATTGGCCTGAGAATACCGCTGGGTACGTTTCTGCTGGGACTGCTATAGAGGTGCACTCCTCCCGAGCCTAGGGCAATCCCTCACTGCATGGAGGGTATCCCCGTACTCATAACAAGCTCTGGGAGGGCGCGGTGGCTGTGAATGACAGGGACCACCCCTAATAGACTGACCTTTGGAGGTACCCCGTGCGGGAGGCGCACTAGAAACCAGAAGGTGCATAAAAAGGCTCCTGAGATCTGGGAGGAGCTAGAGTACTGCTGGGTGAATGAAGGGCTGAGTGAACTTGGCGACCTGTATAGCCCCTACCATGACGACCTTCTCTTGAAGTACGGGTACCTGAGAAGTGACCAGACTCTCAAGATCTCTTGGCCTCTCTCTCCTCTCGCTCTCTGGCATACGTAACCTCTATCCTCCTGGATATACTCACCACCTGCTGGGGTATATCCATCTCCAACTCTCGCGCCATGCCAGACCTGATGGAAAGAATAAGACCCTCGCTAAACCTGCGAACCCTCTCATGAACTGTAGCCACCAAAGCAGGCGCATGCCTGGCCAACCTAGTATAACAGATGGCATACTCAAAGACAGTCATAGCGTCGTGGCACAAGTGCTCAAACTCCGCGCACCATGCATCTCGGAGGCTCTGGGGAACAAACTCCCTCTAAAACATGTATGAAAATTAAGTCCAAGTCAGGGAGGCAGCCTCGTCAGGACTCTCTAACTCAAAGGTGCGCCACCAATCATAGGCGGCTCCCCGAAGCTAGAAAGCTGCAAAGGAAACCCCACTCGAAGCAGTAATACCCATAGTGTGAAAGATGCAGTGACAATCCTCCAAAAACCCCCCAAAGCATCATGTGTAGCTAGTCTGTTGAAAATAGGAGGGTCATACTTCTTGAAACGCTCCAATCTACGATGCTTATCCTTCGCAGTAGGTGCCCCATCCTCGGGCTAAACCGGTACTGTAGACTAGACAAGAATAATATCTGGAATCTGTCTCATGTGCACCCTCTGCTCTGGAGTGCAGGCTGCGGGAGTCTGGGCTCCTCCCCCGGCCTGGGATGTGGCTGCAGGAAGGGGAAGCAATCCCGCCTGTGACAATATAGTATACATGCTCATGAACTACGCCAATGCCTCCTGGACAGCTGGAGTAGTGGTGGTTGCGGGCGTTTTTGTTTCCTGGATCCAGGATGGGTCTGCAGGTGGTACCTTGGCGGCTGCTCGCGCAGGTGCCCTAGCTGCACCTCGCGCGCATCCATGACCCCTGCCCCGACCCCTACCTCTAGCTACTGCAGGAGGGGGTGCGAGTGCCTGATCGTGCCGGATGGTGTGTGTCCTCACCATATGTGAGAGAATAGAAGACAACAGTTTTGAATCGACGCCAAGAATATAGCATAACAAGAATTCAATGAAGTGAAGATTTTTCCTAAAAAGTTACATAGCCTCCCGTAGATAAGTACAGACGTCTCCATACCGATCAGCGAGACTCTAAATAACCGGTATGTGTCTCGTGACTACTATGAACCTAGAGCTATGATACCAACTTGTCACAACCCTAGTTCACCAATCGTGAACCTGTCATAATAGCACCCAGTCTTCGCGACTAGGTAAGCCAAACACATTGCGAAAATTCAACAGCCTTTACTTTCAATAACCTTTTAGAAAATGATAAACAATTACTGAATAACATAAGAAAATATATAGAGTGCCGCCTGGCGCATACATTTCAACTCAAAATAATGTAAAAACTTCTAAGACACGGAAACCCACGGGCCACCCAGGCTAAGAGTAAAAACATAACATATGGCTCTAATATCTGAAAGTGTCTACAACAACTGAATACATGAATGAAACTACTAACTAAAAGGTAGAATAGAAGGTGACTCTTCAGATCTGCGGATGCGGCAAATGGATACCTCAAGTCTCCAAGTGAAATACTCTCTGACATCTACTGGCGGTATGCCTGCTCAGGTGTACTTGGATCTGCACAACAAAAGTGTGCAGAAGAGTAGCATGAGTACACCACAGCGGTACTCAGTAAGTGTCAAGCTTATCCTCAGTGGGGTAGTGACGAGGAAGGTCGAGGCCCTACTGAAGTAAACAAAAGAATAATATAAAATGAACAGATAGAAGGAAATACAGTAAAGCTCGAGTATCAAACAAAAACAGTAAGTAAAACTAAACTGCTACAAATGCAAATCTACAATACAAGAATGATCACTACAGGCTATTTATCATCGGGGATCTCCTGGTATCCTGAGGATCTACTGGTATCCTCATTATATACACAAGGGATCTCCAAGTATCCCGAGGATCTCTTAGTATCCTCTAGTTAGTCAGTTATGCGCTGGGAATCTCTTAGTTTCCGCTAGTTAATCAATCCTCTGCCGGGGATCTCTTGGTATCCCGCACTTCCAAATCTCAGAACAAAGTACGAACAGGGGAAGATCCCAGGATGCCGTCCTGTAGTCCCAATAGTAAACACACCACAACAAACCAATATTTAACAGAAAGAAGCTAAGTGCGGCCAACAAGTAAAATATAAAGTCTAGCATGTTTTTCAACAAAGACAGATATTGCAATTTAGTCAATGTAGAGCAAATAAGTTACTAACATGCTTTCCCTAAGCTAAAACAAGTGAAATGCATTTTTAATAGTTAAACATGTGAAGAATACACAGTCTAAATAAGACGAGTAGGGTGTATTTTAACAACTAGCACAAGTACACGCCCGTCACCCCGCACACGAGGCATTCAAGAAACAGCAAAGATATCCTAAGGGGAGAGGTCCCCCACACAAAGTTAGACAAACCACTTATCTCAAACCGGTATAAAACCGCTAAGAAACAATGCCTTTTCCACGAGTATCCAACTCTGAGTGGCCCAAATCTATTCAAACCAATTACATATTGTAAATACCATCACAAGTAACTAATTACACTGTTAAAATTAAAGCTAAGGCGCGAAATTAGATGGAATGACCGAATGCCCCTCAGACCAACATCTCACAATTGAATAATTTTCATATTTTCAGAACCCCCATCCTCTCACAAGTCTAACCATATAAAAATCTCCCAAATCAAAGGTCAAATGCCCCTTTAAATCATCAAAGTTAGGCCTAAGAACTTTACTCCAAATCCATTCAAATTCCAATATTAAAGTTTGAATTTGAGATTAGATTAGTGCGTAATATTCATAAGGGAGTAAGGAATCGTTACCCAATCGTTGTCTGGGAAAAACACTCGAAACATCTCCCAAAACCCAGCTCTCTAGCTTGAGTTTTTGTAAAAATGGAAGAACCCTCATTTTTGAAAATTTTATAACTATTCTGAAACTTTGTTCATTGTGATCGCAGGAAGTCGTCAGCGATCGCGAACAGTAAAATTGAGGGGCCCTGGAAAATGGATTATGAGAACGCAGGGATGGGCATACGGTCACAGAAAGGGAAGGAAGAGGATCTATGCGATCGCATTAAAGGCCTTGCGATCTTGTAGAAGGAGTTGGGCTCTGAGACACCGGCTCAGCTAACGCAGTGCGATCGCGGGAAGGAGTTTTCGATCGTGGAGAAATGGAAACAGCAGCTATGCGATCGCAGGAGGAGATGTGCGATCGTATTGAAGGAAAAAGGCCACCTCTGAAATTCCACTACGCGATTGCATGGATGAGGATGCGATCGCAAAGAGTAAAAGTGTGCAACATCTACAGCAGAAAATATGCAACTGCTTCTCAACACAAAATGGCCCGCTGGGCATCCGAAACACACCTGAGGCCTCTGGGACCTCAACCAAACCCACGAACATACCCCATAACATCATTCAAACTTGTACCAATCCTTAACCCACCTAAAACAACACCGGAAACACAAATTAATCAATGATTTGAACTTCAAAACTTCAAAACTTAACAAAACTTGCTTTCGAGTCAAAACCTTACCAAAAACATACGATTGACCTGAAAGTTTGCACGCATGTACCAAATTGTTAGATAATACGCTTAACGCTAGAGGGGGGGGGTGAATAGCGTTATAATAAAAGTTAGCGTAAACTTGCAGAATTTAATAATTGCAGGAAATAAATAAGTGCGATAAATAAGAAAGAACGCACCGATGTATTCTGGTTCACCACAACCCGTGGCTAGTCCAGTCCCCGAGAGACTCTCTCGAGATTTCCACTAACTTGTCAAGCTTACGGGTGCTTAACAAACCTTTACAACTTGAGGACACAAGCCTCAACACCTTTGCTCGGAGATACAACACTCCAAGACTTCAACCAAGGAAACACAAGTTCCTTCTTACAACAAGAGAATAACAATTCTCTTCAAGTGTACAATACACTAAGCACTCAAACAAGACACTCCTTAATGAGTAGATATGAGTAAAAGAATACGCTCAAGATCGCAACAACTTTAGATAAGAATTTGGCTCTCAAAAGCTTATGAAATGAATATAAAATGATAAGCAATAAAGTATGCAAGCTTTAGCAATTGTATGATCAGTTGTTGTGTGTTGTTATGCTCAAAAGACTGAATTGAATATGTATTTATAGTTGAAAAAACCTTGTATTACCGTTGCCTAATTGCCAATTAAGAACTGCTGATTTTACTCTGTGACAATCGATTGTCAAGAAGCCACAATCGATTGTTTGCCAATCGTTCCAAAAATCAATCCCAGATTTTACGCTTAACAATCGATTATCTAAGATAAAAAATCGATTCTTGGCAACGTTCAAAAAAATCATTTCCAAATTTTATGCAAAATAATCGATTATACAAAATCAATAATCAATTATTCAGCAACGTTCAAAAAATCCTTACCAGATTTTAACTTCAACAATCGATTATAGAATATCAACAATCGATTACCTGACGGTATTTAAAAATATTTTGGCAACGGTTAGTTATACAATCGATTATACTAAGTTAACAATCTATTATATATCAGACTTGAAAAATCAATTTAGACACTGCCTCGTGACAATCGATTGTTATATATACACAATCGATTATTTAATAGCTTTGAAAAAGTCTGGAAGACATTGCCTCAACACAATCGATTGTCATATGTGCACAATCGATTATTTTGTGACTTTGAAAAATCTGATGGACACTGTCTCTTCACAATCGATTGTCATTAACTTCACAACCGATTATTTTGAGCGTTGAAAAACTTTGATGTACACTGCCTCAGCACAATCGATTGTCATAAGGTTCACAATCGATTGTCATGCAGATTTGGAAAATCTGATGCTCACTGCCTTAACACAATCGATTGTCATAAGTTCACAATCGATTGTCAAGCAGCTGACTTAAACATAATCGATTATCATAAGTACAGATTTTTGAGACATGTTTAAAAATCATTTTGACTAAGGTAAATATGCATTATTTAAAGTCATTTTGCTCTAAATTAAATATGCATGATTTAAAATTATTTTTACGAGAGAAGCCAAGTCTTGAGTTTAAGTTGTCGAATCTAGATCACAATTTAATACCGACTCATATAAAACTTAATCTCGATCTTTGTCTTGTGCTTGAATCTCATTATATATCAATTTTGCGCTCGTGCTTGGATCTCGTCATATGTCAATTTGCGCATAGTTTTTCATTCATCAAAACCTACAAATATGAACGCACGTTTAGTATAATGCCTTGAGAACGTGTTTCCAACAATTTCCCCCTTTTTGATAATGGCAAACTTTAATCGGGATATGCATATTAAGCAATTCATAATGACGATTCAAGACAAGAAAAGATATGCAACAAGTATATGGATATGCAAGTTGTTCCCCCTCAATATATGAATTCCCCCTCAATTTATGCCGATAAGTATTGAGAGTGCTTGACAGTGCATACCCGTTATCTTCCCCCTTTTGCCATTAGCAAAAAAAATGGAATAATTAAAAAAACTTGTTTATTTATTAAAAAACGGGTACATAATGGGAACAATACAAACATGGAACAATAAAATAAAGAAATTATTCATCATCATTTCCCGCCTCATCGTCCGGCACTGCTTTAAAGGGAACAAGACCGGCATATGGATAAGGAACATGGTCAAAATATCCATGGATCTCATGTGTCAATTGACCGACAGAGGTGGTCAATGAAGCAATTTTGTCGGAAATGGATTGAAGAGTAGGTTCTTGAGGCTGACGCGACCGACGAGTTGGAAGAGGAGCAGGAGCTACATGATCGCTGTCATGGGGAAAGGAGGATTCTGAAATTTCCCACTTCTTTGTGCTCTTTTTGAGAGGACCGATGGAAGTGTTGAATCCCGAAGCTTCAAGAAAAATCATAATAAGGAGGGCATAGGGAAGAGGTCTATCATCTCCGATGGCGTCACGCATGTGAATCTTGACGAACTTACACCAATTGATGTGAGCTCCGGTTATGATGGCATGCATGAGCTTAGCGTCTTCTTGGGAAAGAGTGGTGTGATTATGCTTCCGAGGCTTGAGGACTCGGGTGATGAAATAGAAAATCAAACAATACTCGGGGAGCATTCTCGTGATAGTAGGACGCCGAGTGGATAGATTAGGATCACAAGATATAATACCTATTTGGTTTAGGAGAGCTTTCTCATCAAATAAGGCGCCGGCTTCTCTAATGTAGCGAGTAATATTTTCGCCACTTCGAGGAAGATGGGCAATGGAATGCAAGTTTTCATTGGACAAAAGAATTTGAACACCATTAATATTTGTCACAAGCTCACCATCGTTATCCTCATGAAGGTTTGAGTAAAATGCTTGAATCAATGGAGGATTAATATAAGGGTAGGTAAGATATAAAAAGTCAAGAAGTTGACATTCTTTAAGCATGTTGGCAGCAGGGGCGTATGATTCAAGATACTTGCTTGTTGAAAAGCGGGGAGGAAGAATGTCGCGCTTTTCAAATTTTGTCAAAAACCGAGTAAGCTCGGTGTCAGAAATTGTAAAATGGACCCATCTAGATAAGGGTAATTTGGAGGAGGTGGGGCAGCAGAGGAGGATGCACCATGCCTAGCTAAACGGGAATGTTTAGAGTGACGGCCCGACATTTTTAATAGGAAGTAATGAGCTTTGCAAGAAACTTAAAAGAGTTTTGATAGTTTGAGAGCTAAAATTGATGCTTGAGTGAATAAAATGAAGATATGAGGTGCCTATTTATAATGGGGATAGTGGCTTTTCATTGATGGTGAAAATCTGCAGAAAATTGAAAGCCAAAACGGTCAGAAACGGTGAAAATAAATTGCACTGACCGTTAGACAATCGATTATTGGAATGAAATAATCCATTGTTATGAAGATTTGACTGAATCTCGCAACTGACACAAGTCGATTTCAGGACCAAACGGTAACAAATTTTTGAATTACTGACATGAAATAATCGATTGTCAAATTATGGTAATCGATTGTTGTGATACAGTGTGCACGGTGATTTTCTGACTCGGAAAATAATCGATTATATATATGAAACAATCGATTGTTTTAGAAAAGCAGTACTGAATGGCTGAGACGGTAATCGATTAAACAGTTAAAAATCGATTATTAAACAAAACTGCATAATAACCATAAACCATAAATAATCGATTAGTGATACTTGCTAATCGACTTTCTGCACAGTAAAATAATTGATTATTTGCTGTAACAATCGATTGTTCTGTGCCATATCTTTATAATTCCCCCTACCTTTAGGGTGATACCTGCAAAATAGAATTAGACGTCTCCGACGCTCAAGTCAGTAATTTGTAAAGAAATAGTAACTTAAACCAGTGTGGCCAAGTGAGAGCGTGATCTCTTAAGAAGTGTGTCCTAGGGTGTTCTTAAGAGTGCTTCGGGTACTTACCTTTTCTCCGACGTCGCCAATTACCTGTTCGAGAGGGTGATCTTTGATTGTCCTCCATTCGTTAGGCATTTTCGTTTTTTTCTCCAATTGTGGCATTTCCTCCGTTGATTGTTCCAAGATTTCATCTTGAATTTCCTTAGGAGTTTCCTCTTGTACTTTGTCTTTTAGACTATTTAAAATACCTGCAAGATCAGAACAAGAATCTTTTCTCGCCAAGCGAGCATTACTTTCGGAAAATACAATATGAGGGGATTCCTCCACAGTTTGGGTTCTATTATTAAACACCCTATATGCTTTGCTACGTGACGAATACCCAATAAAAATTCCCTCATCGGATTTGGCATCAAATTTTCCCAATTGATCTTTTCCATTGTTATGAATAAAAACTTTACAATCGAATACTCTAAAATGGGAGATATTTGGTTTCCTTCCCTTGTAGAGTTCATAAGGGGTCTTCATGAGTATTGGCCTTATGACTACTCTATTTAAGATGTAGCATGCGGTACTCACGTCATCCGCCCAAAAATATTAGGGAATCTTAGCCTCTTCGAGCATGGTTCGAGCCATCTCTTCGAGGCACCTATTTTTCCTTTCCACCACCCCATTTTGTTGTGGTGTTCGTGGAGCGGAAAAGGTATGCTCGATATCGAGTTCGTCACAAAAGTCCGCAAAGAGATTGTGATCAAACTCTCCCCCATGATCACTTCTAATTGAAGTGACGGTTGTTTCCTTTTCGTTTTGAACACGTTTAAGGAAATATTTAAAATTCTGAAAAGCATCACTTTTATGGGCAAGAAATAAAGTCCAAGTAAATCTGGAATAATCATCAACAATAACAAAAGCATAACGATTTCTACCAAGACTTTCAATGCGAGATGGTCCAAACAAATCCATGTGAAGCAATTGCAATGGTCTAGTAGTTGATACAATATTTTTCGATTTAAAAGATGCTTTTGTTTTCTTCCCTTTTTGACAAGAATCACAAATAGAGTCATTTCCAAATTTCAAATTTGGAAGACCAACAACTAAATTTTGTGAAACCAATTTGTTCAAAAGATGCATGTTGATGTGAGCTACTCTATGATGCCATAACCAAGAATCATCCTCTTTGCTCATTAAACAATTCACATAATCGGGTGAAGAGTTTGCAAGATCAACCATATAAATGTTATCCATTCTAAAACCACGAAGAATGATTTTAAAATCGCTACGTCTAAAAACTAGGCATTCATTTGAATCAAATAAAACAAGATTTCCCTTGTCACATAATTGACTTATGCTCAAGAGATTATGTTTTAAACCTTTCACAAGTAATATATGCTTAATGGAAGAGATTTCATCCTTACCGACCGATCCGATGCCAATAATCTTTCCTTTGTTGTTACCACTAAAAATAACACTTCCCCCTTCCTTGTGTTCTAGTTGAAGGAATTTGGATTCGTCTCCCGTCATGTGTTTGGAGCATCCACTATCAAGGTACCATAGTACACTTGATCCCTTCAAACACACCTACAAAACAAATTAATGCGTTTTAGGTACCCATGGCATTTTGGGTCCTTGGGGGTTAGGCATATCATAATGATGCGTTCGAGTGTTATGTCTATGACGTGTAAAGCAAGCAGGAGCAATATGACCAATTCGTCTACAATAATGTCAAGTCACGTTAGGATTATACATCCTTCTAGGTTCGTAGTAATTGGACGGACGAAAATTGTTTACTCTATTTTTGACACTATGACTATTTCGCATTTCATGAACATTATTTCTCCTACTAATTGTTCTAGGATGTACAGCATTTCTAGAATAATTATTTCTAGGTTGGAAGTCATTTCTAGGTGTTCTAGAAGGTTCAAAATTCCTTTTATTGTTTGGCCTAGAATATGCATCATTTCTAGAGTAGTTATTTTTAGGTAGTAAGTCATTTCTAGGTCTTCTAAAGTGTTCAACATTTGGTCTAGCATGCATATTGGTTCTAGGGATGTTATTTCTAGGATGAGCATTTGTTTTATTAATCCTAGGTAGAGCCTTAGGTGGTTGAGGTTTGGCTTCAACCTTTTCTTTAGGCTCATTCTTAAAACCTATGCCATGTTTGGTTGACTTCAAATTAACAAGGACCTCATTCAAATTCTTGTGAGAAGAATTAAACTTATCTAAGGTGCCCTTAAGCCTTTCTACTTCATTTTTGAGATGCATGCAAGAAGTACAATTTCTAATAGAGCTTTCGGGCTTGTCGGCGCTTCTTTTCCCGAAAAACTTGTTTTCCTCTTTCAACTTCTCATTTTCTAAAACCAGTTTTTCCAAATCCTTTTCTTTCAATGAGAGTTGTTTTTGAAAATATTTTTCTTTTGAAGAAGCATTTTCTTTTATGCTTTTAACAGTTTTTGAAGCTTTAATAAATTCACTATATAACTCATCAAAAGCATTTTCTTCAAGGGAAAAGAAATTTTTAGAAGAGATTTGACATACCTCATCTTGCTTGTCTTCTTGTGCCATAAGACAAAGGTTTGCGCTTTCCTCTTCTTCTCCTTCGCTTGAATCATCTCCGGAGTCTCCTCCCCAAGATATATATGCACGTTGCTTTTTGAAAGGTTTCTTTTCCTTTTTGATGTTTGGGCAATTTGATTTGATGTGCCCGGTTTCTCCGCATTCGTAGCACTTTATTTGTTCTCCTTGCTTTTTGCCCTTTCGTTCATACTCTTTTCGCATGAACTTTTGAAATCTTTTGATAACGAGCCCAAACTCGTTGTCTCCGTCCTCATCAACTTGCGGTTGGCTTGTGCTTGCCTTTAGAGCGATTCTTTGCCTCCTTTGATCATCAACAAGATGGTTAAGTATAGTAGATTCATAAGTCTTAAGATTACCTCTTAATGCGTCGATGGTGACATTTGAAACGCCAATGGACTGTTGAATCGCGTCGGCCTTTGATCGCCATGCCGGAGTGAGACTTCTAAGAATTTTTCGGACAAGTTCCTTATCCGTGAATGTCTTCTTGAGAGCATGTAAGTCATTTACGATTATTGAAAATCGTTCGAACATCTCACCCACCTTTTCACCTTCCTTCATGTGAAATAATTCATAAGCATGGGTTAGGAAGTCAATTTTAGCTTCCCTTACCTGCTCCGTACCTTCGTACGTAATTTCCAGCTTGTCCCACATTTGCTTCACCGTTGTGCAACAAGATATCTTCCTGTAATCATCAGCATTTACAGCACAATATAACAAATTAATATCTTTAGCATTATTTTGCACCTTTCGGATATCATCCGCATCGTATTCATCTTCGGACTTTTGTACCCATTCATTTTCAACCTTCTTGGTTGGGATTTGTTCTCCATTTGTTATGACCTTCCAAAGATGAAAACTATTTGATCACAAATATTCTCATCCTCTCCTTCCATTATGTATAATTTGTACCATCGAATAGCGGTGGTCGGGTGGAGCATTGTCCTTCACCTATTCCTGCAAAAGAGTCACGAGTAGAAGCCATGGATGTTTCTCTCAAACGGTTAAGTCTTCAGAGAGTTGGGCTCTGATACCAATTATTAAATAATATGCTTAACGCTAGAGGGGGGGTGAATAGCGTTAAAATAAAAATTAGCGTAAACTTGCGGAATTTAAAAATTGCAGGAAATAAATAAGTGCGATAAATAAGAAAGAACGCACCGATGTATTCTGGTTCACCACAACCCGTGGCTAGTCCAGTCCCCGAGAGACTCTCTTGAGATTTCCACTAACTTGTCAAGCTTACGGGTGCTTAACAAACCTTTACAACTTGAGGACACAAGCCTCAACACCTTTGCTCGGAGATACAACACTCCAAGACTTCAACCAAGGAAACACAAGTTCCTTCTTACAACAAGAGAATAACAATTCTCTTCAAGTGTACAATACACTAAGCACTCAAACAAGACACTCCTTAATGAGTAGATATGAGTAAAAGAATACGCAAGATCGCAACAACTTTAGACAAGAATTTGGCTCTCAAAAGCTTATGAAATGAATATAAAATGATAAGCAATAAAGTATGCAAGCTTTAGCAATTGTATGATCAGTTGTTGTGTGTTGTTATGCTCAAAAGACTGAATTGAAGCTGTATTTATAGTTGAAAAACCTTGTATTACCGTTGCCTAATTGCCAATTAAGAACTGCTGATTTTACTCTGTGACAATCGATTGCCAAGAAGCCACAATCGATTGTTTGCCAATCGTTCCAAAAATCAATCCCAGATTTTACGCTTAACAATCGATTATCTAAGATCAACAATCGATTATTGGCAACGTTCAAAAAAATCATTTCCAGATTTTACGTAAATCAATCGATTATACAAAATCAATAATCGATTATTCAGCAACGTCCAAAAAATCCTTTCCAGATTTTAATTTCAACAATCGATTATAGAATATCAACAATCGGTTACCTGACGGTATTTGAAAATATTTTTGCAACGGTTAGTTATACAATCGATTATACTAAGTTAACAATCGATTATATATCAGACTTGAAAAATCAATTTAGACACTGCCTCGTGACAATCGATTGTTATATATTCACAATCGATTATTTAATAGCTTTGAAAAAGTCTGGAAGACACTGCCTCAACACAATCGATTGTCATATATGCACAATCGATTATTTTGTGACTTTGAAAAATCTGATGGACACTGTATCTTCACAATCGATTGTCATTAACTTCACAATCGATTATTTTGAGCGTTGAAAAACTTTGATGTACACTGCCTCAGCACAATCGATTGTCATAAGGTTCACAATCGATTGTCATGCAGATTTGAAAAATCTGATGCTCACTGCCTTAACACAATCGACTGTCATAAGTTCACAATCGATTGTCAAGCAGCTGACTTAAACATAATCGATTATCATAAGTCCTGATTTTTGAGGCATGTTTAAAAATCATTTTGACTAAGGTAAATATGCATTATTTAAAATCATTTTGCTCTAAATTAAATATGCATGATTTAAAATTATTTTTACGAGAGAAGCCAAGTCTTGAGTTTAAGTTGTCGGATCAAGATCACAATTAAATACCGACTCATATAAAACTTAATCTCGATCTTTGTCTTGTGCTTGAATCTCCTTATATATCAACTTTGCGCTCGTGCTTGGATCTCGTCATATGTCAATTTGCGCATAGTTTGTCATTCATCAAAACCTACAAATATGAATTCACGTTTAGTATAATGCCTTGAGAACGTGTTTCCAACACAAATGACATGAAGGTACTACAGAAACTTCTGGAATCCTGCTTCGACCCTCGAATCAAAAAATCACTATTGGACCAGAAACTTCAAAACTCTAACTTTCAGTATTTCTAGCCTAGATGAGCTACGAAGATCCAAAATATATTCCGAACATGCTCCCAACCCCAAAATCACATAATGGAGCCAACAGAACTATCGGATTTCCATTTTGAGGTTATCTTCACACTTTTCTGATTACAGACCATTTTCCAACACTTAAGCTCTCATTTAGGGACTAAGTGTCCCAGAACACTCCAAATTCTATTACCGAACATCCCGGCAAACCAAAATAGCAGAAATGAACTTAGGGGAAGTATTTAATGGGGAAACAGCGCATAAATTACAAAAACGACCGGCCGGGTCGTCACACAATTATTGAAGACTGACGCAGTTACAATTTTTACCCTAAGGCATGCCTAGATGAAACCAATAGGCTTGATATATACTGGTTTCAAAAAACGAAGTATGCTGATTACATAAAGGTTTCCAGTTTAAACAAAATAACACCAGTTCTGCTGTTGATAACGCATTATTACTTAAAACAAGTAAGGGAATTCAGAATTTATTGATAGTTCCTATAGGCATGCTTTCTAGCGTTGTTAATTTAAAACATTTTATAAATGCGTAGTAAGAGTGTAGAAATCCTACGAGCATGGTATCTAGAATTCAATTGATTATTATTTTACCTATAATCGTTTGCCTAATGATAGATACAAAATGCAGAACCTTAAAGACGTGGTCTCTATATACGAAAATGCAAATTTTTTTTTTTTTTTTAGCTCAAACTGTCCTTTGTATTATATAAGAAATATGTACAAGTATGCCTCTATAGTAGTAGTATGGACACTACTACTCATGACAATGTCAATCTAACTAATATCCACTTATGTCTAACATTCTATCAACTATTAAGAAACAAAACTAAGGATAACAATTGAGCAGTTTAAGCCCTTCTTGCCACCTTTTACATTTCCTACTCCTAGTATGAATCAATAAAGCTATCTCCTTGCAACATTGTTCCTCATCAAACCTTGCATCTTCAAATCTAAGTAAATTCCTATACCTCCAAATCAATGCAACAGTGGTGATAAATGCTGTTGCAGTAAGTGCCTTCAGCCAATTCTTACTCTTCACTTTGTTGCATATCCAGCTAAGTTCATCCTCCCAGCAGCTGATTCTTCTTACATGTCCCAGCCATGCACATATTCTACTCCATACTCCTCTTGTGATGTCACATTCAAAGTATAAGTGCTTGAACTCCTCATCTTTCAATTTACAGAAGGTGCATAAGGGAGGAATGTGATTACCAAAATGTTGCAGTCTCTCAATAGTAGGGAGCCTGTTATGGGCAGCCATCCATACAGTAAACCTATGCCTTGGGAGAGCATTTGAGCACAACATAATGTTCCTCCAAGAGACCTTAGGAAACACAGGCAGCAGAGAGATGTACATATTATGAATTTGATACCTTCCATTCCTGCATACACTCTGCAGTCTGTTGAACATGTTACCTTGTAACTGACTATTCTCCATCACCAGATCTTTGCAGCCAATAATCTTCTTTACCACCCAAGATGAGTTGGAAGGAATACTGACTGTTTGAATGCAATTACTCTTTATGTAGTAAGAGTGTAGCCATCTTACCCATAAACAATCCTTTTTATTAGCCAAATCCCATAACAATTTTGTGACTGCTGCTTTGTTCCAGATATGTAGCTTCATAATGTTGAGTCCTCCAGCTGAAATAGGCTGACATATCCTATCCCAGGCAATAAGGGCCCTCTTGGATAAAGCCTTTCCTGACCAAAGAAATGATCTACAAGTTGCTTCTATTGTCTTCAGTACCTTCTTTGGTATGATGAATACCTGTGCCCAATATGTTTGCATTCCAAAAATCACAGCCTTGATGAGTTGAACTCTCCCTGCATAAGATAGAAACTTAGCTGACCAACATGTTACCCTTGCTGTGATCTTCTCAATAAGTGGCAGGTAATGTTGAATGGATAACTTCTTGGAATCAAGAGGAACACCAAGGTATCTGAAGGGAAGCTGTCCTTCAGTATACCCTAGAACATCAATGATCTCCTTCTTTGCATCCTGAGTAACTCCAGCAAGATATATAGCACTCTTGTTTATATTTGCTTGTAATCCAGAAGCAGCAGAAAAGATAAGAAAGGTGCTGTGTAATATCTGAATTGAGCCCAGATCAGCCCTACAAAACATAAGTAAATCATCTGCAAAACAGACATGGGATATATTGAGCTTTCTGCACCTAGGATGGAAATTAAAGTTTCCATTCTTATGCAGTTGTTGAAGAAGTCTGTTCAAATACTCCATAGCCAATACAAATAGATAAGGTGACATAGGATCTCCTTGCCTTATTCCTCTCTTAGCATTGAATGGTTTAGTAAGCCCACCATTCATTACAAGAGAGTAAGAAGCAGTTGAGACACAAGATATTATCCAATTTGTGAATTTTGCAGGAAATCCCAGAGAAATAAGAACTTGCTTAAGAAAACTCCATTCTATAGTATCATAAGCTTTCCTTAAATCCACTTTCAGGACACATCTAGGTGAAACTCCTTTCCTAGAATATCCTTTAAAGATCTCATGGCTGAGTAAGATATTATCCATAATACTCCTTCCTTCAATAAATGCAGACTGTGCTGGACCAATCAGATTACCAATTACTATCTTCATCCTCCTGGTAATCACCTTAGAGATGATTTTATATAATGTAGTACAGCATGCTATAGGCCTGTAATCCTTTACAGTGATAGGGGTTTTTATCTTTGGCACAAGAGCAACTGCAGTGGTATTTATCATATGAGGCATTTGACAAGTATTAAAGAACTCTTTAGTTGCATAGTATATGTCCTGCTGAACTGTCTCCCAGCACTTTGTAAAGAATTCAATAGGAAAACCATCAACTCCAGGGGCCTTGTCTCTAGGCATATCATTTATAGCTTCACTTATCTCCTTCATGGTAACTGGCCTAATGAGCTCATTTTGTTGATCAGTGGAAAGACACTGGCCATTGCTCATTATATCAATGTCCACACAAGGAAGCTCAGTAGAAGTCTCCCCCATTAATGATTGAAACACTTTAATAAATTCCTGCTCAACAGCAACAGGATCAGTTAGCTTAATACCTGTGTTTGTATAGATGGATGATATTGTGCTTTGGCCTGTTCTGATTTTCCATTGTGCATGGAAGTATCTAGTATTTGCATCACCACATTCAACCCACACAGCCTTAGACTTCTGCCTCAGTACTTGCTCCTCTATATTGTTCCATTTGTCCAGTTCAATTAGTAAGCTCCTTTCCTCCTGTATCAGCTCCTGAGAAAGGGAGGTCCTTTGCATTTGATGCTGTAGGATGTCTAGTCTCTCTCTTGTCTGGATGATTTGCTGCTTGTACTTGGCTAGATGAGTATTTAATGCCTGTAGTTCCTGCTTCACCTTCTTTAATTTCCTCCAAGCTTGTTGCATATAAGTACCTTGATATTCCTCCTTCCAGACTTGGTTCACAATGTTATGGAATTTTGGATGTTCCATAACATTGTTATATAGTCTGAATGGCTTGGGATGCAAAGGCTTGTAATCACCAAATTTCACTAAGATAGGAGAGTGATCAGATACCATCGGATTCATATAATCTGCCTCCAGATGCCCAAATTGTTGCAACCATTGATAGTTCCCTATTGCCCAGTCAATCTTGCTGTATACTCGAGAGTCAGCATCTTGTTTGTTAGTCCAAGTAAAATGCCATCCTGTTGCCTTAATGACAGTCAGTTGCAACTCAGTAAATGTCTCTTTGAAATCCTTTACTTCAGCTTCAGTCACAGGGGAGCCAATCCTGTCATCAGAGTTTAGCACACAATTAAAGTCTCCACTTATAAGCCAAGCATCTTGTGTAGGTATAGCTATTGCCTTTAAGTCACTCCAAAGCTGTGATCGAAGTGTTGCTGTGTTGTGTGCATATATGATAGTAAATTGACATCTAATTGCACTTCTTGAATCCTCCACCAAGCAATGTAGGTACTGATCAGATAGTGCACCTATCTGGATATGAATATGAGTCTTCCACAACAGCCAGATTCTCCCATTGGTTGCTCTTTCATAATTACACTTCCACTGCCATCCCTTAGCAATTTTCCCAAGTATAATCTTAGCCTTGTGTTCTTTAACTCTAGTTTCAAGTATACCTATTACATCTACTTTATTATCTACTTTATTATCTACAAGGAATTGTCTCTTTGAAATCCTTTACTTCAGCTTCAGTCACAGGGGAGCCAATCCTGTCATCAGAGTTTAGCACACAATTAAAGTCTCCACTTATAAGCCAAGCATCTTGTGTAGGTATAGCTATTGCCTTTAAGTCACTCCAAAGCTGTGATCGAAGTGTTGCTGTGTTGTGTGCATATATGATAGTAAATTGACATCTAATTGCACTTCTTGAATCCTCCACCAAGCAATGTAGGTACTGATCAGATAGTGCACCTATCTGGATATGAATATGAGTCTTCCACAACAGCCAGATTCTCCCATTGGTTGCTCTTTCATAATTACACTTCCACTGCCATCCCTTAGCAATTTTCCCAAGTATAATCTTAGCCTTGTGTTCTTTAACTCTAGTTTCAAGTATACCTATTACATCTACTTTATTATCTACAAGGAATTGTTTCAATTCCTTTTGTTTAGGAGACTGATTAAGTCCCCTAATATTCCATGTTACCACAATCATGGATCCACATTAGGTATACTGTAAGAGGGACCAGGATCAAAACCCCTCTTAACTTGTTCATTCACAACTGATTTTCCCCTATTTGCTGCAGAACTCAACTGCTCATTTCTAGCAGTAACATTTGCTTCAGTAATGTTCACATTAACTTCAGAAATATGCACTTCAGCTGCTTGCTTCTCTTTCTCTTGTTGCTCAATTATACTTGCATCTTTTGCAGGAATATCCTGAATTTGCTCTACTACACTACCAGCATTTACCTCAGTAACAACATTTTTATTCACCTCTATATCCTTTTCAACAGCCTTCTTAACAATCCATTCCTTTTTATTCTGTTTCCCCTGATATTTGTTCCTCCTGTTCTCTCCTTTCTCCTTTTTCTGTTCATCTGAATTATCATACCAACACTCAATTGTCTCATGCCCAAATTTCAAACAATGATTACAAAATGTTGGCTTCCAATCATACTCAACATTTTGAATTTTAGATCCATATGGAGTGTCAATCTCTATTTCATCTGGTAGCTCATAAGCAGCATTAACTTCAACAAGCACTCGAGCAAAGGAGATCTTATCATAGTGAGCAGTGAAACTATCTGTATATAGAGGCTTCCCAATAGCACTTGCTAGTTTGCTCAACACCTCAGCAGACCAATATCCTACAGGTAGGCCAGGGAATCGAATCCAAATGGGAATAGTGCTAAGAACACTATTATGAAAACTGAAATCAATTTCCCAAGGTCGCACCACCATAGGTTTATTCCTGTATGTATATGGACCAGCCTGCATAACTGCATCCCTATCATCAGTACTAGCAAATCGAAAGATACAATATCCTTCAGCATGAATCAAAATTTGAGGCTTAGCAACAAAGTCCCATACATGCATTACAAAATTTTCCATGCTTTTTTCATTAGGCCTATCACCAATCACAAAGCCAATCAATGAATTTTGCCAATACTCCAATTGAGGCTTCAGATCTTCTTCACAGATGGTAACTATTTTCCTACCATCTCGCATAGTAGGAGGAATAAAGGATAATGATTTCCCCATATTCACATCGCGATTACCTCTAACAATCTCAGCAGCTGTTGGTTTTGGCTTTGCATGTTCTTCAATAACTGCTACTGTTGGTTTTGGCTTTGCATGTTCTTCGATCGCTGCATCTGCTTTTGCATGTTCCTCTTGTGCCATTATCTCTGAGAATTGCAGTCGCCTTGCTGTATTATCAGTCACCATACCATCTCCTTTTACACTTGCAGCTGGTATTACATGCTCATTAGATTTTTGAGGAAGAAAATTCCCAAATGTGAGAGGTTCTAGAGTAGTAGTGATGCCATGTTCAGGTGTGACAAGTTTTGGAGGGTTGCTATTGACGGTCGGAGCATTATTATGCCGTTTCCTAGCCATTTCCGGCAGCAATTCCGGTTGCTAAAATGCGCCGGAAGGGGAAGGGAACTGTTTTATTGATGGTGCTAAAATGCGCCGAGAGAAAACCCACTCATCACGTTTTCCATATCTATATGATATGTAGGATTCTTATACACATGGTTTCTACATATGAAAGTGCAGAATTCCTATGAGCAGGATGTCTACACTTATGCACACATAAGTGACCCTACCCTTTCTTTACTAAAACTCCATAAGTTATAACAGCCCAAATGAATCAAATAGAAAAATAAAATTTCATCAGAAATTTAAGCTCCATCCAAGGAGCCTAATTTATACACATGATCTAACAACATAAGATGAACCAACTTCCGAGATTAGGTTCCAAAGCCTTTCTCCTATCTGGAGTGTTTCAAAGTTCCAAAGAGTTTCAAGAACTCCAGGCAATGCTTACACTCAAATACCATTACAGAACTGAATTAAAGTGTAGTGTGGAAGGGGAAGCCCTCCAAAGTCCATGTTCAGAAGGAACTCAGGGTCCCAAGGCAAGGCTCATTGGAGGGGGCAGAACTTAGTGTCTACGAACAAGTGTAAGTTCAATAGAAGGAATTAGGGATTGCCAAGGTAGGCTAGTGGTCATGCCCAGTACTTGGACTGCTGGCCCACCCCTGACCAGCCTGGTGGCTAAAAATTTAGAGAGTTAGGACCTATTGAAGGTCAGGTTCTACCTTGAAAAATAATTTGGATGCTGCCAGGCTATACCTTAACTCAAACACACATAAGGGGATAAGGTTTGGGAAATAAAAAGAGCTTAGGACCCAAAAGAATCTAGTTTATATCCATGGACAATAACCTTATATATTGCCATGTTTTAAACTACAGCTCAAACACATAGAGGGATATAGGAAAAGGACTCATTGCAAGACATAAACAAGATATAAGCACATTACCACAAAATTAATTTCTACAGGCAGTAAAGTATGCATGGACATAAGAAATGGTAAGTAAACACATTAGAGTTGATGGTGGAATCAAACTAGGACATACCAGTTTCAGAAAGAGACTAGCAAAAGAAAGCAGAAGTCTTGCAAAGAGGCCACAGTACAAGCAGCAAGAGAGAATACTTTTGTGTGTGAATGTGAGTTCAGAAAAGACTCGAGTGTTGGTTTGTTTGTGTTAATACAAAGAGAGGGTATTTATAGTGTGAGAAACATGTACGAATAAGGTAAAGACGGTAATTCAGACATAACTGGAGGAGTATGTGTCTATTAAAATTAAATCAGTATCAAAGACTTCCTTTAATAAAGGAATTAATCCAAACGGTAGCATGCAAGTGTTAAATAATGAAAGATATCACTTAGGGCTGGACATGACCAATAAGGAAATATTTTTTAACATAGTACGAGTACAAAATAGGTAATATAGGTTACGTTCATTAGAACTTAATTAAGGAAAGGACTGTAAGAATCCCATACTAATGTAATTAAGGTAATGGGATCAAATCAACTTAAGTAGAAAGGTAGAGTCGAAAGTTCAAAAGAAAGTATTTCAAGAAGTCCAAGAATCAAGGGAAATCAATACAATAAGGAAAAAATCAATTACAAGAGTGCAATCAGAATTACACAAAGAGATTTGAAATCAGTCCACAATCAACGGTTATTTTGAGAGGGAAATTTAACCTATAAAGAGTGCATAAACATTAAGCATTCGAGGCCGAATTAAGACAAATGAGAGTGTCATGCAATAAAAAATCAGTGAGTAGAGGACTATATGAACATGGTAGTCATTTTTAGAGAAGAGGGAATATCAGATAACATGAAAAAGGTCAAGTAAAAAGGTCTTATAGAGTTTAGCAAGAGGTCAGAATCGTATGAAGAAACAAAGTTGACAACTCAGTCGAGCAATAAAGGAAGCAACTTCAGAAACTCAAATAGGTCCAAAGAGACTAGAGCTTTGAAATCAAATACGTTCAGAGATAATAAACAAACAAATCACATAACAAGTAGCCTCAAAAACTCAAATGAACCCCAAACTCTATGGTTTTTACAAATAATCGAGATTAGAGATGAAAACAAGTAAGTCAGGCAAAAATATTAACGAACTAGGTTCAGAAATCTCAATGAAACCGAGACCTTTAACATGTACTTCCTAGTAGAAGAAACTCATGAAAAATATAATAAAAGAACAATCATGCAAAACACGGTAGAAGAGCTCATAAGAACAAGGTAGAAGAAACATAGTATAAGCAATACATAAGGATCACAGTAGAAGAAACATATAAGAATCACAGTAGAGCATGTTAAAAATCAAATAAACCCTAAATCAGAGAAGATGAAAGGTTTAAAAGCAAAGTTTTGAAAGAAACTTTTGAGAAAACATTTGTGACCTTAAGATACACACAAATCTAGGACAGATCTAGAGAAATTACAAGAATCTCAAAAGTTTATGGTTTTAGAAGAAACCTAGAAGTGAGAAAGTCCTGGAAAACTCGTGGATCTAAGCCGGAGAAGTTAGACTCATGCTCGAACGACCATGATATGCTAGAGTAAAGCCGGAGATGACCATGGAACCCTGAATCGAAGGAAACCTGGGTACAGATCTTCAAGTTCAGGCCTTGAACATTCAGAAAACCGGTGTATTAGAGAACCAAGGGTGGGTGTAAGACCCCCATAGCTTTGGTGGCCATTGATTCCGGTGGATCTCCGGTCTGAGACGGTAAGAGATGGATAGGATTTGAGAACCCTCGAGAGAGTTTGATAGGGGAAGGGTTTCAGAGGCAGCAATTGGTGAGAAATGAGGTAGGGTAAATGGGTCGTTTGAATTTTTAAAAAAAAGGAAGGAGATGAGGAGAGCAGTTGATCTAAAAGATCAACTGCTAGGATTAAATGGGTTAAATAAGGACCGGGTTTGGGTACTAATGGAGAGGG
The DNA here is from genome assembly GCA_034376525.1 of Nicotiana benthamiana. NCBI lineage: Eukaryota > Viridiplantae > Streptophyta > Magnoliopsida > Solanales > Solanaceae > Nicotiana > Nicotiana benthamiana. Next base: position 127,354,073 of record CM067338.1, on the reverse strand, counting down.
TATGGGTCGGGTTATAATAAAGTTGGGTTATGGAATTTGGGATTGATATTAGGATCCAATTTGGGGCTAAAATTGAAATGAATGGGACTAGTATTTAAATAGCCATTTTTTTAATTTTGTAAAAATAGTGAAAATAACCTTAAGAGGAAATCAAGGGCATGAGCCCCTTAATAATTCATAAATATTAATTAATGAAATTCTGGAACTAATTTTATAATTATAATTACAATTATATACAATTTAGCTTTAAAATACCAAATTAATTCATAAAAATATGCAAAAATAACCTTAATTATATTTTGGTATAAATATAAGAATAAGATAGGTTATTCACATAAAATACTAATTTTGGAAATAATTATTGAATTTGTACTGCCAAAATCGATAGTGAATTGATTTTAAAAATCCTTAAAAAATGGAAAATATATTAGAACACTTGGATATGCGTGTAGTATATATATATATATATATATATATATATATATATATATATATATATATATATATATATATATATATATATATATATATATATTATTTTAAAATTATTTTGAAAATATAAAAAAATTTGGGTATCAATAATTATTTCTTTAAATAATCAATTACCTCTTGGAGTTCTATAGGAGTTCCAATAAGGTTATGTCATCAACATATACGGCAAGTACTATAAATTTTTATGTTGTTTTCTTTATAATAATGCATGGGCAGATGGCGTCATTTATATAGCCGTACTTTAATAGATACTCACTAAGACAATGATACCACATTCGTCCTTATTTCTTTAGACCATACAATGATCTTTGCAGTTTATTGAAAATATTTCCCGGAACTTTGAATTATGTGTGTTTGGCATTTTAAATTCATCGGGAATTTTCATCTATATCTCATTATCAAGTGAGCAATAAAGGTATGCAGTAACCACATCCATTAAATTCATGTCACGCTTTTCATGGACAACAAAACTGATGAGATAACGGACTGTTAAAACATCTATAACGGGTGATTATGTATCTTCATAGTCGACACCAGGCCTATGTGAAAATCCTTGTGCAACAAGGCGTGCCTTATATCTTTGTAACTCGTTTTTCTCATTTCTCTTGCGTATAAAGACTCATTTATAGCCAACAGGCTTAACACTATTAGGTATTTGGACTATAGGCCCAAAAACTTCATATTTTGCAAGTGAATTCAACTTTGATTGGATTGCTTCTTGCAATTTTGGAAATCAAGTCTTTGTCGGCATTCTCCAACAGATTGAGGTTCGAGATCCTCATTTTCTGGCATAATGTTGGATGCAACATTATATGCAAGGACATAATCCACCACTATATCCACTCAATTCAAATTTATCTCTATATCAATTGGATTTATTGATAGTCCTTATTTTCTTGAGTCTCGGGCTCAGTGGATTCTTTATGAATCTCAAAATTTATTAAATCGTGAATTTTTTCATGAGATTCATTCGTAGTGTCATTTTGATCATTTGTTTTCCTTTTTCTAGGATTTTGATCTTTGGAACCTAATGGTCTGACATGTTTTAGGCGTGCTTTTGACTCATTAGCTATGACACTAGAATATTGTCCAATAGGGACATCAATACGGATTAGAATATTAGCTGCAGGGATATGTCATTTTGTTATCCTTTTCAAATCCGTAAATGTGTCTGGCAGTTGATATGATATTCTCTGCAAATAAATAATCTTTTGCACCTCTTTTTCACAAATAGAGGCAGGTGGATCAAGATGAAATAATAATGAATTTTTTCACAAAATTTTCCCTTTGATTCACCAACTTTTCCTCCTAATTTTTTAAAAAAATGTCTGATCGAATCTACAATCTACAAATCATGCAGTAAACTGCCTAAATATCCATCCAGGCTTTTGAATCTTGTTTATTGATTAATTTGCGTTCCATTGTGCTCTATTTCGAATTTATTGCCAACTGCGGGAGCCTTGTTCCACGTGTACCCGCTGCCACTATTTCAATGGTATGGTTCGATAGTTCATTTTCTTGGGAGGATGTTTGTTGTTGCTAATCATCATTCGCAAAGGCCATACTATCTTATCGGTTATGGCTAAAAGAACGCACTATTTTGAGGTAAAATAATAATAATATGCTGGTCGGATATTCTTAACTTTGGAAAAGTACTACACTTCAAAAAAAATTCCAACTCCAGTAACCATATTTTATTTTCGTATCGCAACGTTACCTTAATAAAGAATATCTTAATCCTTGAAAACTAAGCAAACTAAAATATTGTTTAAAACGACTACTAGAATTATAGTTAATCAAAATGAAGAAACAATACTAATCGATACTAATGACTACTCATGTAAAGAATTATAATTACATGATATTTGTTCACTAGATACTATAAATAAATAAGAATAAAAGTTAAACTTCTCAATAATTCACCGATCAAGTGGTCTATTTTCCCATCAGGACGGTCAAAGAAATCTGCAACATCTAAGTGGGAGATGTCAAATTCATTGTCATAGACAAAGTTAGCTTCAGGGTCTTTGTTCTTTAGAGATGCTTGATAAAGCTCAACCAAATGTCTTGGTATACGACAAATATTTGTCTAATGCCCTTTTCCACCGCAATGCTAGCATTCAATTTCTGAACTATTTGCTTTTGCCTTCTCATTTGTTCCTTTCCACTTTTGGTGGTTATTTCTCTTTGGGGGATGATTAACACTAGAAAATTTTCTTCTTTGTCTACGGCCACGGCCACGACCACGACCACGAATAGAGTCACGGCTTTTTTCACACTCAGCATAATGGGAATACACCTCATCCACTTCAGGCAATGGTGTAGGTCCAGTGGGATCGATTTTCGCGATTTCTCATGAACAAGTCAATATTTCGCTCAGCCACAAGGTGAAAAAAAAGCAGCTTAGAGTACTTCTTGAAACCTTTCTCTCTGTACTGCTGTTGCATGACCATATTGGAGACGTAAAATATTGTAAACGTTTTTTCAAGCATATCATAATCAGTGATAGTATCTCCACAAATTTTTAATTTTGAAGTAATTCTGAACATCACAGAATTATATTCAGAAACAGACTTAATGTCTTGGAGCCAGAGATGAGCCCAATCATATCGTGCTTGTGGAAGAGTGACCAACTTTAAGTTGTCATATCTTTCCTTTAAGCTATTCCACAAAGCAAGTGGATCTTGACAGTGAGATATTATATTTTCAACCCTTCATCAAGGTGATGGTGTAAGAAAGTCAAGGCCTTAGCACAGTCTTGGGTGGATACTTTAGTGTCTTTAACGGTGTCTCCAACACCCATTGCATCTAAATGGATTTCAACATCCAACACCCATGTCATATAGTTCTTGCCCGAAATTTCAAGGGCAACGAAATTTCTTTTCTTAATGTCAGTGATAATTAAAAAGAGGAGAAAAGTTATACCTTAATCTTCTCAAAAGTTTCTTGAGACGGTAGAGTCTCGTACTGATAACGTGTGATGAAACAATAAAAGTGGAAGAACAATATTACAGAGAAAGAGAGAGGGGAAATTCTTATTGAATTTTGGGATAATTTATAATGGGGTAAGACACCTCTATTTATAGGGAAAAAATGACTTAACCTGAAAGTAAAACTCTCTATAAGATAGGCATTCACTCAAAATAAAATTCTAGTCATAACAATTTAAAATTATTGATGAAAAAGATTATTTGGAAGTCGATTATCATTATTCTTGTGCAAAAATCCTAATTTCGGGTAAAACATTTTAAGCAATTCGAAAATTCTTTTTATCCTATGATAACACGAGTGTAAAATTAATAAAAATCTTCTGCCAAGAAATTGCTAACTGGTTTAAAGGTGATAAAAGGCTAGAGTACTATACTTTAAAGAAATGTATTATAAATTACAAAATTTAAAATTTTTGTAAGAATTTAAAATGTAAGTCATAATTGATAAGTAGAAAACAGCTAAGACAATCATATGCAGGTATAATAGTATAAGTTGTGGGCGGAGGTAGAGTAAAACTTATAGGTTCGTCCGATCCTAATAGTTTTAGTACAAATTATATAATTTACTTTAAAAAATTTATTTGAGTATGTACTATTTATTAATTTGGAACCTGATAATTTAAAAAATTTCAAATCTCAAATTTATAAATTTCAAATCCTGATTCTGCCTCTGATTATAGTCTCCATGCCCTCAGAGTTTGACCGTCAAGCATCGACCTCTTAATCTTAGTTCGAGCGTGAATTGAACAATTTATTAAATAGAAATTATATAATTGAGAAAATTACATAAAAGTTTACTACTATGAATAAAAACATTTAAAATTGGATCCATACTTTGAAATGTTTGGAAAATATTGTATTAAAGGAGAAAACAGTTTTGATACATTGGATAATGCTAACATTACATAAAATGAGATAGACGAATTACATGAAATAATATATTTTGGACTCTAATTTGTTTGACACTAAAAAAATATACTCATAATTTAACTTGACTTCTCTGTTGTACTTTTTCTGAGAGACTTGTACTATCATACAAATGTTAAAAATAATATGTTTAAGATAACAAGTTTCAAAAATACCACTTCTTTTGTTTCAATTTATGTGAACATGTTTGACTGTGCACGAATTATAAGAAAAAATAAAGACTTTTGAAATTTGTGGTACTAAACAAGTTAAAAAGGGGCACAGAATACTTATGTGGTTATAAAAGCTTTTCATTAATAGTAGAGTTGTAAATTTAAGCTAAATTTTTACAAAATTTAAAAATTAGTTATTTTTTTAAACGAACCAAAAAGGAAAGAGGTTCACATAAACTGGAACATAGGGATTATTATTATTCGACAAATGTTATAACTTTCGAACCACATATTTCAAAATCTTCCTTTATTCTTAGACATTGTCTCATTCAAACAGCGTGGGTCTATCAAAAAACAACCTTCCTACCTTCGTAAAGTAGAGGTAGATTTACCTATGCATTACTGTCCCATACATTACTCGATCGTCTTAGTCAAACCACGCTAAATAAGTGGAAAAGGACGAATTAATAGTAACATTATTTTTTCAATTGAGTTTAAGTTGTTTTTTTTTTGTTTAAAGGAGCATATATTAAATACTAAGATAAAACTGTTACAGTAGAGTTAGTTGGGTACCGCAAGGTACCAAGTGATGCAATGTTTTGCATTATAGTATCTATATTACATCCCAAAAAAGACCTAGGCAATTCAGTTCCTACGATATCTGCCCAAAAAATGTTATTGACAAACAGCGATGGAACTGACAAAATAATAGGATTGTTCCAAAAACTATGCTCCACTGCTTTCTTTGCCAATGCGTCAGCAAATCTATATTGCTCTCTGAACGTATGTTTCATCACCACTCTGCTCAGCCTTTGAATCAACAACATGCAGTCACAAATTAGAGGGTCAACTATAACATTACCTTCTATTAGCATGGAAATTAATTCTGAAGAGTCTGTATCGATATGCAAAAGGAAAAAAGGTTGTTTTGTTCTGCAAACAAGAGGCCTTGTCGAAGGGCTTGTACTGCAGCTTCAATGGCTGATGTATGTGGAATGTTTTCCATGTAGCCTAGCATCCATTCACCATTGTGATTCCGGAAGGCTCCTCCTGTTCCACCAACTCCAACCCTGCCTTTGGCTGCACCATCGGTGTTGAGTTTTATGATGCCTCTGGAGGGAGGTTCGCATTTGAGCATGAGTTAATGTGAGCATAATTGGTTACTATTGGTGTGGATTCATTTGAAATTCAGTGGCCTTGGCAATTGTGCTTTGTGCCTTGATAAGATCTTTTTTGTTATTGAACACATTGTTGTTTCTTGTTAACCAAATGTGCCATAGGCAAAAAGGAATTAGAACTACCCATTGAAGGTGTTCATTGAATTTCTCTCCTTTAATGAGTGGCCAGATTGTGTTCCATAGGTGGGAGCTATTTTCTGGAGTTGGAGGAGGAGAGGTAGTAGATTTGGCCCAGATGGAATCCCAAAATTGGCCAGTATTAGCGCACGTCAAGAATATGTGGCCTATGTCCTCAAATCCAGCATTGCATAATTGGCACACAATAGGGCAGTTGATACCCATAGAGTTGAGCATAGCTCTTGTAGGAAATCTCCTATGGGATAGGATCCATAGGAATAACTTAATCTTGTTAGAGACATGTAGCTTCCATAGCCACTTATAGTTTTGTAAGTTCTCAGTTGGGCTTTGGTCAGCATTGTGATGAAAGAATGAATAAGCTGAGTTCTGAGAGAATTTCCCATTAGGGGTGAATGCCCAAACTAATGTGTCTTCCTTTGTTGTAACACTAGGGATGAACACAGTGTTTATGATGCTGAGAATGTGTGGTGGGAGATCAAAGGAGAGGGGGGATGTATCCCATGCTGCTCCATTGTGCATAGAGTTCACCTTAGTCAGCATGTCTCTACTAATCATAGGACCATCAATTAGTTGCCTAAGGGCAGGTTGGTGTGGGATCCAAGGGTCATTAGAGAAGCTCACTCTATTGCCTTTGTTCACAACCCACCTACTGGCCTTGCTACATGTTCCCCAATTACTCAGCATGGATCTACAAGTTAGAGATTTGCTGTTACTATGGTGCCTCCCAGCATTGGCAGGCCTGGACATGTTACAGTTTTTATGAATGAGAACTTTTGTCAAAAGGCTACTTGTATTGGTGTAAGCTCTCCATGCCAGACTTGCATGAGCAACTTTGTTCTTGAGTTTAGCTCTTTGGATCCCTAAGCCACCCTTGTCCTTAGGTCTGTTAACTACTTCCCACTTAATCATGTGCATTTTTTGCTTTTCCTGTGTAGTGTCCCATAGGAAGTTCCTCTGGATCCTACCAATCTAATTTGTTATCTTAGTGGGTAGGGTTATAAATTGCATGGCATGACTAGGAATGCTTCCTAGTGTTGCTTTTATCAGCACAGCTCTACTTGCCATGTTAAGGAATTTGGTTTTCTAGCCTGCTGATCTTTTCTGCATGTTATCTATGACGTACTGGAAATCTAAGGATGTTTGATTTTTATTAAGTATAAGGATTCCTAGGTATTTCCCAAATGAGGACGACTGGCTGATAGAAAGAGTATTGGACATGTGTTGTGCATTTCCTTGAGGGGTGTTGGATGAAAAAATGACCTTTGACTTGCCCAGATTGATCTTTTGGCCTGATTGGTTGTTGAATCACTTAAAATGGTAAGTATAATGTTGCAGCTTCTATTGTTCCCTCTAGCAAACGGAGTTAGGTCATCATCAAATAAGAGGTGGGGGATCTTTAGACCGGCTCTGCTTATGCTGATTGGCTGCCACAGATTTTGGTTGACTGCCTTGTCAATGGCTCTAGAAAGCCTTTCCATACATAGGATGAACAAGTATGGAGACACTGGGTCACCCTGTCTGATGCCTCTAGAGGGGGTAAACTCTTCATTTTTCCCTCCATTAATAAGGATTTGTGTGGAGGAAGTACTGATGCAGGACATAATTAGCTTAGATAATCTTATTGTGAAATTGAAGGCATGGAGAGTATCTCTAGTGAAGGACCATTCTAGCCTATCGAAAGATTTTTCAAGGTCAAGTTTTAGGATCATGCTGGAACTATGACCTTTCATTTTTCTAAAATGGTTCATGTACTCTTGCACTATGATTGCATTATCACAAGCTCCTCTGTTGCTAGAAAACTGGCCTGGCTTGGGCCTGTAATGAGGTTCAGGATAGGCTTGATCCTATTTACAATAATTTTGGTCACTGTTTTGTATACTGTGTTACACACGCCAGTGGGTCTATAGTTTTTTTAGCATGGTTTCCTAGGGGCACTTTGGAATAAGGCAACCAAGAGTTTTATTCATCTCCTTATCCATAGTGCATGTGCTGAAGCACTTCTTGCAGAATTCTGTGACAGAGTGACCTACAATATCCTAATATTTTTGGAAAAAGAATGGGTGAAGCCCATAATGTCCAGGTGCTTTGAAGGGTTTATTGGAGAAAACATCTGTTTTGATTTCACTCATGTGCAGCTGCCTATCCATGAAACCCTTGTGGCTTTGTCGCAGGGTAGGTTCCAAGGTAGACTGTGGAGTGAGCTCCCAGGTAGCTGCAGTTTGGGAGGTAGTGTACAGGTCCTTGAAGAAGGTGACAATGGAATTCTGGATTTCAGATTGTGTGTGGATCCAGTTGCCATTGTCGTCCCTTAAGGAAAGAATTATATTCCTTCTTCTTCTATTGTGAGTACAGGTATGGAAGAACCTAGTATTTGCATCCCCCTCAGTGAGCCAGTTAATTCTGGATTTCAGCTTCCAGAAGTCTTCCTCATTTTTGAGTATGTTGTTAAGCTCCTCATTGAGGTCATTCTCCAGCTTATGCAGTAAGCTGTTGAATTGATAGTTAGGGGAGTTCTGGATACCATATAGCCTGGCTACAAGTCTTTTTTTCCTTTGGAAGATGTTACCAAAGACTTGATGGTTCCAATTGGCGGCCAGCTCTTGGAATCTCGTAGCAGACTGGATAAGGGTGGATTTACTAGAGAAAGCTTGTTGAATAACATTTGGCAAGGAGGAGTGACTAGTCCACATTGTCTCTAACCTAAAGGGTTTTTTGGCTAGGTATCTTTGTGGGCCTTCCATTTGGATTTTTAGAGGACAATAGTCAGAGTGGGTCCTAGCTAGGTGTTGCACATACGCCTCAGGGTATTGTGCAATCCAACCCTCATTGGAAAAAAATCTATCAGGTATTTCTAAGATTAGGGAATTCCTATTCGTGTATCTTTTACTAGTCCAAGTGTATTTAGTACCTTTATACCCCAGATCAATTAGCTGGCATCTGTTAATGCATTTCTAGAAGTTATTGCTTCTTTTTAGGCTTATGGGTTTCCCCCCAAACTTATCCCTAGCTTTTAGAACTTCAATAAAGTTGCTCCTTCAAACCAACTATTATTTACAGTACTGGAGATAGTGATTAATTGTTCCCACAATGTTTCCCTAATCGCTAGTACAGGGCTAGCATAAATTTCTGAAAAAAGAAAGAGGGCGTGGTTTGGTCTTACCTGAACCATTGCATGAATGCCCTGTGGTGTTGTGGCCACCTCTTCCACGGCAACCTGGTCTTCTTTCCACATAAAAAACAATGCCTCCAGCTTGGCCCACAGCTGGCGACTTAATAATCATGTCAAATTTAAGGTAACTGGCCAGATATTGATGGTCGTCCATTTTTGTTTCTAAGAGCACCAACATGGAGGGTTTATGCATGTTCACCATTTCAATGCAGTGTATTTTGAACTATGCACTATTTCCACCTCTAACATTCCATATGATGTAATTCATCATTGGGAAAGGTTGGGTTCCCTCTTGTGTACTTTGCACAGCTTGTTCCTTCTTTTTCAGACTCGAGAATGGAGTCAGGTTGATCAGTGGCTTGATTTTCCCCATTATTTGGGTGGAATCTAAGCTTAGCCGCACTTCTCCATAGTTTTGGAGCATAGTACTACCACAATCTCGCTCTCTTGCACACTGAACTCGATTGACCTTACCGAGTCCAGTACAATTGACTTTGTCCTCGGTGTCTGGTATAGTATTTCCATCTCCTCCATTATGTCTTTGCTCTTCAGTATGTCCAGTGCTTTGGAAACTCCCTGGTGGATGTTTTGAAGTGGGGGTGGTCTACATGCTTTCTTTGGTGTGGGCATCGGTGAGGTCAGTGGTGGCTCAATATGGGTGAAGATTGGTTCCGCCTCCAGGTCTTCTTTCATTAGGTCTAGGAAGAAGGGGATGGCTTGAAAGTTGTGGAGAATGTGTTGGTTCAGTGTCTGAGGGTCTGTGATCGGTCATAGGTAGTCCGATGTGGCCATATATTGCCATAGAAGAGGGCCAAATGTCGATAGAGCTTTGTTTAGTGCTTCAATTGTCACTCTGTCCAGGTGGGCTAGATTTTGGACATTTAGTGACACCTTCTTATTGTCCATGGTGAACTCGTAAGAGATTCCCAGGCCTTGAAGTGCCACCTCTAACCAAGAGCCCGATTGGTGGTCCTGAGGCAGGGGCCTGGTGGAGACGGTGGTTGGGGGGTGTTAATAAGGGTGTTTTTCCCATTTTTGGGTTTTTTCTGTTTTCTAGTTTGTGAATTGTTGAAAATGGGGCTAAGGGCGTGATCCCCCATTGTAAACCCCTCCGTTGTCAAGGGTTTTGGGGCTTTGGGACTAGGGGGATCTTGAGCATTAATTGGGGATATGGTAGATTTGACGGTTCCAGTCGTTTCGACTGAGTTTAAGGGGGTTTGCAGGTGAGGCAATCGAGTGCCATATCTATTGTTTGGTATTTCTCCATTAGAGTTAGAGAGAATGGTATTGGGGTGAGGGGGCGGGGGTAAGATCTGGGGGTGAAGTATGAGAGTGGTTGTGAAATTCCCTCGTGGGCCACCTTGTTTTTGCCTACATGGGTCAGTGTAGGGAGCTCGGATGTGTGAGGTGCTAAGGTGATGATTGGGCCTGATTGGATTGGCCAAGTATTCAGGAGGGGGTGGTTTTCTTTTGGGTAGTCAACCGTATCAGGGCCCGCCTTTCTTTTTGAGTTCACCGTTGATTGTGTTGGTGGGGGTGATGTTTGGCCCATGATTGGGTGTGTGCCCACCCCCTGTTTGTGTTATAAAGGGGTCCAATATTGTTCCTTTTTTTCAATTTATTGTATTTTTATTATTTTTTTGGCCTAAATTATTCAAGACATTGAAATTTTAGTGAGAATGTTTACCTGGACCTGCTGCACCTGTGTTTACATGTGCTTCTTTTGTATGGTGGTTTGAATGTTTGTCCTCCTTGTAGGGGGTGGGGGTGATTTGTTTGTCCCTATGAACGCTTTTGGTAGAAGGTGACTGTTTTCCATTCACTTTCATCTGTCATTTTTTCGACGCGTCCTGGGTTGCCTTGTGTGTCTTCCACTTGTGCTTGTGTCATTTTATAGTTGCATCTAGGGGTTGTGTGTCCTAGTCCGCCACATCTGCTGCATAACGTACCCTCTCCTTCGTAGAATACCGCTTGCTTGTTGTCACCTACGATAACTGAGGTTTCTACTGGCGAATCAAGAGGTACATGTATACAGATTCGTGCATACCCTCCTCTTATATTGGAGGAGGTGCATTGGTCTATCTTTAGTAGCTTGCCTTAATTTCTTCCCACTTTTTCCAGAATAACTTGGTTGTAGAATTCAGTTGGGAGTTGGGGTAGGCGTATCCAAATGGTAGTGGAAGTGAGTGTCACCTCTTAGGAACAAATTTTGGTTCCCATTTCCTGACAGAGAAGAAGTGGCCTGAGACAAACCATGGCCCCAAGTGAAGGGCCTTAACCATACTCTCTTCTAAACTAAATTTTGCTATGAAGAAATCTCATCCTGGGTCAATCAAGATTAACATTTCAGACGGGTTTCATAGGTCAATTAGCTTAGAGCGGAGTACTTGGTAAGGAATTTTCTTCTTAAAGATTTTTAGGATGACTGAGTACCTCCAGGGTGCGTAAATACGCTCCTTCTTCTCAGCTGATAGTGGAATTGATCATTCAATGTGTTTTTCTCTAGCATGCTCTATATACATGTCATTGTCGTAGTAGTTTGTCTGAGTACCTTATTATTTGTCTAGGAGCATTTTCTTGTAGGAGCTTTGGGGAGCTTTCACTCCCATTGATTCATCCTTATCTAGTGGTTCTAGGGGGAAATGAGGCCTGCTCGTGGAAGGGTCCATCAGTAATGCACAAAGGGAGATAGGGAGAGTTTGTAAAGTTAGAGAGAGAAATGCTCAAAAGTATTGACTTAGTTTAAATTGTTGTCCATATCAAAAATGTGCCAGCGCACGCATTAGATGAAGTTGGTACTTTTAGGGTGTGTTTGGTATGATGGAAAATGTTTTCTATGAACATATTTTCTAAAAAAATATTTTCTTGGAAAGCAAGTAGTAATGGTGCTTGGTACGCAAATCAAGAAAATCGTTTTCTCAAGAGTATTCATAAATAATTTTGATACAATAAACCAACAACTTTCGAACCCACAAATTTTATAAACTTCTGAACCGCAAACTTTCGAAACTGCAAAATTTCGAACCTGTAAACTTTACTATTTCTAAACCCGTAAAATTTGAAACACATAAACCTCTAAACTCATAACTAAATTTTGAACATGTAAACCGAAAGATGAAAAAAGTAAAAAATGAAAATATATTAAAATTGTTTTTCCCCGTGGGGGGGGAGGAGGCAGAGTGGGGTGCCGAACAAAATAGAATTTAAAATTACAAAACAGTAAAAATAAAAAATTCTTCTGTGGGGGGGGGGGTGAGGGGGGGGGGAGGGGGGAACAAAAATTTGAAAATTACAAAAAACGTAAAAAGAAAAAAAAATTCTTGTGTCGGATTAGGGCAGGGGTGGGGGTGTGGGGGTTGGGGGTAGGGAGGGGTGCAGAAAAGAAAAATAGAAATTTTAAAATAAAAAAAGTAAAAATAATTTTTCTTTCTTGGTGGTGGATGTTGGGTGGATTGGTGAGAATAAAGAATAGATTGGAGAAGGAGTTTTGAAAATGTTTTCCCTCCTCTTGACAGGGAAAATTTTTTCCTCCAATGAAAGGAATACGAGTTGATGAGAAAAATGTTTTCCAAACTATTTAAGTCAACCAAACGTGGAAAAATTGAAAATTTCCTACCAAACACACCCTTGGTCTTCTATATAGTAACAAAAAGCAACACGAAAACAAAGAGAGTCACAGAATCAAGTAATAGTACACACATTAAAGATTTTTCAGAGTTCCCATATACTCTTCTCTTTGACATCAAACAATAAGGAAAAAAAATGGAGTCACCAGTCACAGGATTAAGATACAGAACAACAGGAGGGAGGACCATCATTTCTAAAGCCAATAGATACAAAGAGGAAAGCCATTGAAGAGTACGAAATGATGCCTGTGGAAACAGAACCATGTCATTGCTATTATGGCCACAAACACTCGGATTTCACCTCAGCCTGTCAAGGAGAAGTTGGAGCTTACTCTGCTTAAGCATCCTCGTTTCACTAGCTTGCTGGTATGTTCCTTCCAACATTTAACTGTATTTCGCTTTACCTTGAGCTGCCGGAAACAGGCTCTCTACCTTTGTAAGTTAGAGGTAAGGTCTGTGCGCACACAACTCTTCCCTTATTTTACTAGTGGTATTACATTAGGTTTGTTGTTATTATTGTTCTTGTTGTTGTTGTTCCTATGTGCGGTTTGCATGTTCCATTTACGTATTAGTAAGCTCCTTTTTTGACACAGATTTGGTTGAAATTTAAAAAAAGAATTTTTGAAATTGTGTTAAAAAATAATTTTTGGAAGTTGAAATTAACGCATTTGGACATTTATTTATTTGAAAAATCATTTCACCCAAAAACTGCCACCATTTTTTGGGAACTTGAAGTTATTTTATCAAATATTTTTCGAAACTAATCATATTCTATGAAGAAATATTATTTTTAATTATTTGTTTTTGAAAAAAAATGGCCAAAATTTATGTTCAAACGGAAGCTAAATGTCTCCAAAACTCATTTTGAATGGCATCCCCTTCTAGTTTCTACTCATTTTTGGCGTGTTGCGAAATATGTTATTGGATTTCATTTTCTTGCTTCATTTTATGAGATGCTTGGCACCTATAGTCATATCGGTAGATTAAAAAGGGTTTAACTAATAAATGAGTTGGGTCATAGTCGATCAAAAATTTTCTCCAGTCAAAATGGGAGTCAACTAAAAATAAACATTGCGTCATTACCTAACCAGATCAACTCAAAATTATTTTCATTTCTTTATTTGTTCTTTTGTAATTTATTCAACCACAAAATTAAATTGTAAAAAACTCTTTTTAAACGAAAATAAAAAAATTACAAAAGATTGGCCCAAAATTGGCTATATTTTTTCTTTCTATAACCAACAAGACCCAAAAAAAATTTTAGTAGGTAAACTAGACATATGATTGCCCAATTTTTTTATTTTTTTTTGGTAATCAGTATATCCATTAATATCAAAAAAATATTTACAAGTTGAAGCTTTAGTAAGAGCTTGAACTACTCCTACTCATTTACATCAATCTTCTATATTAAATTCTATCATTGCCTCTAGTTACAACTTAGTATAAGAAGAATTAGTAACCTATAGCAACCAAGAAAACTAAGGTCCTAAATATAGAACCATACGTTAGTCCTTTGAGAAAACAACCTACAAAAGTATGGAATACCCAATTATTGCGGTACCAACTACTCCCTCGGCTTTGCTGTGATTCTCTTGTGCACAACTCTTAAGAAAGAATAATTTTTGATTCTTTTACCTTTATTAAATATTTTCTCAATTTATATGTTATCTCTATTAATAACATTATTTATATTTGTACTAAATGTGAGTGAAATTAGTTATTACGGGTAAAAAAAGAAGAAAAATATAATCAATTTTGTCTTGAAATTCTAAATAACAAATAATTTGAGACAATTATTTTAATAACCACGACACATATTATGAGACAAAGGAAATACCAAGCACAAACACTCTAAGTTTAGCAATATATACTGTAAATTAAAAACAAATTAGGAAGTAAAAACGTAAGGATTGGAAAATGAGGGAGCTTATATGTTGTGCACCTTAAAGATGCTGAATACTAGGAATTTCACAAGGCATCATTTATCTTCTGTCGATCGAGGTATGACTCTTTTATACGTCACCTTGATTTATTTTTTAGCTTAAATTTTATACATTAGGGTGTAAGACTTTATTAATTACACAATCAGGTCATACAAAAAAGATTTGAAGATAACTTTACTACTTAATAATATTTATAATAATTTAAAATAAATAGTAAATGGCATACTATAACAGCAAATTAAAATGATAGTGGAAAGTTTTATTACATTGTTGGTATACATATACACATACATATACATATACATATACATATTTGTATAATTTGGGCATTTAGAGTGTATAAAAAATTAATAAATTTTGACCTTATAATTAAAAAAATGTGATGAAGTTTCTGAATCTGCCTCGGAGAACAATCCTATTAGACATAAGTGCCTATCATGCCCGCCCTTTAAGAGGCTTTTATTTATTTATTTTGTTTCTTTCGAATGAGAAGCAAAGCAACAAAAGTCGAAAAGTGCTTATACACCCTCAAAGAAACATGAAACTAGCTTACACATGCTGCAAGCTAAGTAAACCTATACACTCAAAAATGTATACTAAGAAGTAACATATTTTATGTACAGGTTGTGGATGAAAATAATTTAGCAGACATGAAATGGGTGCAAACAAAAGTTGATTTGGAGCAACGTGTTATAGTATTAGAAGTGGATAAAAGTCAATTGACCGATAGTATTAGAAGTGGATAAAAGTCAATTGACCGAATCACCAGAAAAATTCGTGGAGGATTATATTTACAACCTTAGCAAAACCAACCTCGACAAATCAAGCCACTTTGGGACATTCACATTATCAATGTCAAAGCTGGCGATGCAGAGTCCGTGTCATTTCTTCGAATTCACCATTCTCTTAGTGATGGCACCTCTCTGATTTCTCTTTTTCTTGCGTGCACTCGCCAGACTGCTGATGATCTCAAGCTTCCTACTATTCCAACCAAGAAACGGAGGCCTACACCATCAGGTATGCCTTCAGTACTTAATTATGAATTTAGTTAGAGGCGGCAAATAGAGGGATCGGATCAAATTAAACTTGAAAGGGTCAAATAGAATAAAATTGATAAATGGATCATGATTTAACTTGCCCAAACTTGGGTAACGTAAGTTGGATCAAATATGGGTCTAAGTAATGGGCCATAAACCAAGAAAAGGAAGCCTACTCCTTCAGGTTTCTTCATTACCTTAATTATGATATTTTTTGGAGGTGACAAATGGTCGAATTGGATTATTATATATGAGCAAGTCAAATCAACAATTGAGTTATAACTTGATTCAATTTAGATATGTTAAAAAGAATTGGATTAAGATGGATCAAATAACTTGTCATAATTCAACCTGCTCTACCTGTCATTCTTTTCTATTTTGCTTATTTAAAAATTAAAAAAATAACTTTCTTTTAAAATGAAAATTACTATAAGCCTAAGCTTTTCAGAATTTTAAAAAATTTCAATCACCATATTTGATTTTGTATGTTTAGGATTGGATGGCATTTTGACTTGTCGGGTTTACATTATTTATTCCATCTTGACCTAGTGCTGCACTGTGGCCCGGGCCCGCGATCCTGGCGGGCCTAAGGGGCCTGGTGGGCCGGTCCTAGTGGTCCTGGCGGGCCTAAGGGGCCTGGTGGGCCGGTCCTAGTGGTCCTGGGCTTGGTGTTACTTTTAGGTCCGTGACGGGCCTGTCCGCATTCATTAGCCCGTGAGCCCAGGACCGTTAGGCCCGGGACCGTCAGCCGGGCCTGGGTCGCTCATGGCGGGCCTGGCGGGCCTTAACGGCCCAACAACTATATATTTTAATTTTTTTTTGTTTTAAAAATCAGCAATGGACATTTTTTAAAAAGTAGCCGTTTGGGCTATTATTTAACCGTTTGGAGGTTTAAAAAATGGTCATTTGGCCCCCAAACTTTAATTTAACCCCAAACTTTATATAATTATACTTTTACCCATTTTTCAACTATAAATACTCCATTCTTTCATTTTTATTCACCAATTCATAATTATCTCTCAATCTTTCTACTACAATTGCTTAATTTATTGTTGAAAATTCGTGAAAAATTGTGATGTTGTTGAATTGAAGTTTTCAAGTGTTCAACGATTTTCAATTTTCAAGAAATTGTTCGGCAATCTGGTAAACTCGTTTCAACTCTTACGTATTAATAATATATTTTGTGTGGTTTAGTTTGCATAATTTCGATTAATATGGCATTTTCTTTGAAAAAAATGTTTGGTAAAGGAAAAGGTAAAACCGGTGAAAGTAGTGACCATACTACTACCCTTCCCCCGGCTCCCCAACCTAGAGAAGATAAGAAAGTTGAAAGTAGTCGCCAACCTAGACGTTCACCTCCTCCTCCCGTAATGCTTGATAGTGATCACCCTTGTTTTCAATTTACCGATAGTGAAATTCTACATGATGTTGTAGTAGGTGATAGATTAGATGATGAAATTATGAATGCTCTTTATCCTAATGAACCTATCTTAGAGAAAAATGAGGATGATGATGATGATGAAACCCAAGCACCAGATTTAGATGATACACCTACTAGTCATGTTTATAACTCAAGTAATGCACCGACCGACCCACATGTAGAAACTCCAATTTTCAATAAACAACCAGCTAAACGTCAAGAAACATTATTAGTTTGGAATTTTTTTACTCAAGTAAGAGAACTAAATAAGGCTAAGTGTAAAACTTGTGAGAAATTACTGGTTCATAAATTTACTGGAGACATAGCGGCACGGGTAGTTTGACTAGGCACATAAAAATACACCCTAGAGATAAGGCTAGATTTTTGCAAATACAAGCGCAGCAAGAGAGAACAAGTGTAGATTCTGCGGTTAACCCTAGTACATGTTCAAATCTAGTTCAGCCAAGAATTAGCACTGTCACCGGATGTATTTTATATTACGATCCTAATAGAGATCGTGAAGAATTAGCAAAGATGATTACTGTTATGTGCTTACCTTATACTTTTGCTTCTAATTCTAGTTGGGTTCATTATATTAGAAGAGTTTTCAATCCTACTTATAAAGGTTGGCCACGCGCAACAGTTAAGGCCGATATTTATAAATTCAAACGTGAATATGAACAATATTTGCGCTATTTATTTACTCATATACCTAATCAGATTTCTATTACTATTGATATTGGTAGAAGTGGTAATGATTGTGATTATCTAACTGCTACAAGTCATTGGATAGATGAGGATTGGACAATGCATAAATGTATAATTGCCTATAGAATAATTAATTCACGTCACACATGTAAGTTTATAGCTAACAGTGTTTAAGATATTTGTAGATATTTTTGCTTTAGCGATAAAATAATGGCAATTTCAATGAATAATGCTTCTAGTAACACTAGTTCTATAGGCATGCTTACAAAAACACTAAATCCTGCATTTACTTATATTTTCCATGTTAAATGTATTTATCATATTTATCATTTAATTTTCGGTGATGGTATACGAATTTTAAACATAGAAATTGAAAAGGTTCGAATGGCCCTTAATTGGCTTTTTTATTCAAACCGTGGAACTTGACTTAGAGAGTATTTTAAAAAATGTGATGAATATGGCCTTAGAGAAAGAAAGGTTCATAAACCTTGCCCGACTAGATGAAATTGTATGTACAAAAGTTTAGTAGTTGCATATGAATATAGAAACCCAATTAATGCAATTCTCGGGTAGGTGGTGAGGATGATGATGAAATGCTTACTACCCAAGATTAGACGAATGTTAAAATTCTTTTAGATTTTTTAGAAGATTTTTCAAGTTGCTACAAATACATTTTTTGGGCAATATTATCCTACTATTGCAAACTATTTAGTTTATATTGCCGCACTAGCTGTTTTGTTTGTTGAATTTGGCGAGGGTGGGGATATTTATGAACTTGCTATAAATGAAATGAAACAAAAATTTAAAAAATATTTTTTTCCTCTCCCTCCTATTTTTCGTATTGCTGCAATGTTAAATGCTACAATGAAATTGGGAGGTCCTCATTTTTGGTATTCAAATATTTATAAGGCTTTAGATCTTTCAAACGAGGAAGTTGCTACACTTGCAGATGCAAAAGCATCAATTAAAATTAATGCTCAAACAATTTATCATGCTTATCACTTGCCTTAGAGCATGCTAGGCCAAATATTTCAACCCTACTTCGTCTAGCTCACAATCGTCTAAAAGAGCTGCGGGCTTAACAACTCTTAAATCTTGGACGGAGTTCCGGGGTTCTCAAGGTGATAATTATGATGAAACTTCACATCTAAGTGAGTTTCAAGTTTATTTGTCTCGTGGACTTGAAAAGGAGAATCCAAAAAGCTCTTTAGATCTTTTGGAATGGTGGAAGTCAAGGGAAAAATATTTTCCGGTTCTTGTAAGGATGACTCGGGATATTTTATCAATTCAAGCTTCAACTGTTGCATCGGAGAGCGCTTTCAGTCAAGCAAGACTGCAAATAGGTGATCATAGAGCGTCGATGAGCGATAGCTTGGAAAAATCGGTACTTTTTAGAGATTGGATCCTCGCGGAAAGAAGAAACTTTGGAATTGCAGAGGATTTGGCTTCGCCCGGGAGTGGTGATGAACAAGTTTCTTTTCCACCGCCACCAACACAACCTCCTTCAAACCTTGACGGATTTATGAGATTTGTTAGAGATACAATGTAGATTATCATGTAACTTGTACTTTTGCACATCTTCTTTTAGTTTTTTTTCTTTTAACGGTGGTATTAGTACTTTGTTGTGCTCATTCCATTGGGGGGAGGAAGACTAAGAAAGATATACCATTTTGGGTAATAAAAATTATAAGGCATACCCTTGAAAATCTTTTTTCTCAATATTTCTTTGTCTTTACTTCAAATTATTTATAAGCTACAATATATATATATATATATATATATATATATATATATATATATATATATATATATATATATATATATATATATATATATATATATATATATATATATATATATATATATATATATATATATATATATATATATATATATATATATATAAAACATACAATATATACTACAAGAAAATATATAAGTAATAACATAAATATAAGATACAATATATATAAGAGAATATATATACATAAGAGATACAATATATATACTACAACAAAATATATAACTATATAAGTGATAATATATATACATAAGATACAATATATATAATACAAGAAAATATATATACATAACATACAATATATAGTACAAGAAAATATATAAGGGAATATATATACATAACATACAATATATACTAATTACTACAATACAATATACAATGAAATAAATATTATATATGCTATATTAATAGCTATTATACTATATAAATGTATTCTATAATAATATATTATATACAATACTAAAAATTACAATACAAGATATTGCCTTAATAAAAAAAATTTATAAAAAAACCCGTCAGGCCCACGAAGCCCGGCCCGCTAAGCCTAGGACCACATTGGCTTAGGCCCGTCACGGGCTGGTCTCACCCATTGGGCCCACGAAGCCCGGGACCGCCAGAGCCCAAGTCCACGAAGCCCAGACCCGCGAAGCCTGGCCCGCGAAGCCCGTTTAGGCCCGGGCCCGGGACAAAATACAATACTATCTTGACCTATATTTTGGATTCAACTTGTTTCCTTAAAGAAGAATTAACCCAAATAACTGCCCACCTAATTGCTTAAACTAAAAATAGCCGATGAATATATTATATATGTATTATATGTATATAACAATATATAGTTAATATATAAATATATATAGCTAGAAAAAGTAAACCGTAAATATTGGCTATTTGTATAAGGATCCCTTGATTTAAGTAACCAACGGATAATAACAGAACTCATTTAAACTCGGCAAGTTATTAATAAATGAATTGATTCTGCCACTTTTAATTTTCATATCCAAGTTATATACACTGACAAAATAAGTATCTTTGCACGATCAGCGTCGTAAATACTAACAGAAAAGGATGCCTAATGTTTGACAGGTTATTCAGAAAAGGAAGGGTCGTTCAGATTATACTCAATACTATAGTGGATCTTTTTATGTTCATAGCCACAGTCATCTTTTTTAAGGATACAAAAACTCCAATGGCAGCTCCGCCTAATTCTGCGTCTAATGGGAAACGAATAGTTCACAGGATAATTAATTTGGATAATTTGAAGTTGGTGAAAAATGCTATGAATGTGGCAACTAATTTGGACATTATAAATGAATAAAGTTGATATTGTTATAAATAGAACTCTATTTAAGGTGAATGTTTATCTTATAAGAAAAGTCTTACTTCAAGGCTAAGTCTTTTATCTTCGTATAAATAGAGGGGTCTTACCCATTGTAAATCATCCCAAAAGTATTAATAAGAATACTCCTCTCTCTACTTTTCTCTCTATTGTTCTTGTTCTTGTATTATTGTTCTTGTTCTTATATTATTTCATAACACGTTATCAGCACGAGACTCTAACGTCTCAAGAAGCACTTTGAGAAGATTAAGGAGTAATTCGCTCACACGAATTTCGCTAATTCCGGGCATTACCTGGGTCACGCTTCAAGAGATAAGTATCGATTTTATGTTCGATTAAAATCTATAATTATGTGTTGTCTATATTACATACAAGTGATCCTAGCTATTTACTTCCGCTATTCCTTTCTTTGTTACAATTGAATTGATGACTGGTTTAATTTAGTTGTATAGTGGAATATTTCTGGTCAATTATGCAAACAATGGGTTTTTGGATTTTTAAAGTTTGCTGATAGTTTGGAGGTCCAATGGCAATCTTGAATTTCTATACGAAAAATATGTCGCGTTCTCCGGCATCAAATTGGCCGCGGGAGTCGACCAAAGTTGCCAGAATTTGTTGCCACGGGATGGAAACTCAAGAGGTATATTTGATATCACAACATTGATTGGTATACCTTAAAGGTAAGTAATTTACTTTTCCCTTTGAAATTCTTGAAATTCTACGATTTGATTTTATATACAAACAAAGACAACAAAGTTTGATTATAACTCTAATGGAGTTTGTAAGAAATTACACTCACATGAAGTGGTAAAATTTCTATGCCTTGCCATGATCAAATTCATGAATGATTGTGGGCAAAGAATTGAAAATCCGTCCCATTGAATTTGCTCCATTCCCTTTAGAGAATGTGGTAGCAGTATGTGATAAGTCTGAAAGAAGACGAAATTATTACCATGATGGTATCAATGAATGTGGACGTGGCAATAGACGGAATTATAATCGTCATTATGATCCATTCCCTGAAGTGAATGTGATAATTGTAATAAAGCCTGTAAGGATGAACACGCTCTTGATGTAATTGTATCTTATGTCTGACATTATGAAAAGAAAGTTTGTTGCCCTTGAAATTTCGGGCAAGAAATATATGACATGGGTGTTGGATGCTGAAATCCATTTGGATGCAATGGGTCTTGGAGACACCATTAAAGACAGAAATAATGCATCCACCCAAGACTATGCTAAGGCCTTGATTTCTTGCGCCATCACCTTGATGAAGGTTTGAAACTGTGCTAAGGCCTTGATTTTCTTGCGCCATCACCTTGATGAAGGTTTGAAACTGTGCTAAGGCCTTGATTTTCTTGCGCCATCACCTTGATGAAGGTTTGAAAATTGAATATATTACAGTCAAAGATCCACCTATCTTGTGGAATGGCTTAAAGGAGAGATATGACAACCTGAAGTTGGTCACTCTGCCACAAGCACGATATGATGAGAATCCAAAAGCAAATAGTTCATAAACTATATGTTATCGTTGCGGTGGAAAAAGGGCACTGGGCGAAAATTTGCCGTGTACCAAGACATTTGGTTGAGCCTTGTCAATCATCTCTAAAGAGTAAATGCCCTGAAACAAATTTTGTCTCTGACGATAATTTTGACATCACCACTTGGATGTGGCAGACTTCTTTGAGCACCCTGAGGGGAAAATTGACCACCTAATTGGTGATGGATCTGTGATGAAGGAAGATGGGATTGTTTGATTTTATTTCACTTATTTGTAATAGTTAGTGAATAAACTAATAGTCATTAGTATCAGCTCGTATTAGTTAGTTTATGATATAATGTTAGTATTAGTTCTTTAGAATGTTTCAATATGCTTAAATTTTGAAGAAATTTTTATTTTCCAGCAAAGTTAGTCGATTAACTAATAAGTTAGTCGACTATCTAATATTTCGTATTAAAACTGGAATTTCCGCAAGCTAAGATAGTCGACTATCTGATTTAGATAGTCGACTATCCTGATGACTGTTTACTAAGATAGTCGACTATCAACTTAGTTATTCGACTATCTAATATTTCGCATTAAAACTGGATTTTTCCGCAAGGCAAGATAGTCGACTATCCAATTTAGTTAGTCGACTATCCTAATAACTGCTTCCCAAGATAGTCGACTATCAACTAAGTTAGTCGAATAACCTCAGCAGATTCTCGAAAATATTGTTTAAATATGAAACAAACGGATTGAATTTGTTTATTCTCATGTTCGTATATTTTCTTTTGTATGTCAAACCATGGGAATTAAATTGATTGAAGGCTCCTGAAGAACAACTATAACTCTGCCTAAAGGAACAATATTTTAGAGAAAGCAATGTTCTCCTCCAAGTCTAAAAGGAACTTGTTGAGTTTTAGAGATATCATTCAAAATGGATATCAGATTGAGACAATACATGAGTATAATCTTGAATACCTCATTTACTCATGAAAACGAGGCTGCCCACTTCGGTTTGGGGTCACGCCATTTTGCATGCATCAATGCTAGTTCGTCGGCTGCCCACTTCGGTTTGGGGTCACACCATTTTGCATGCAGCAATGCTAGTTCGTCTGTGACTGACGAATTGTCACAAATATTCCCCGTTGCAATTAGTTTTGGGTCATGAACCTAATATATCCCATTTAAGAATTTTTGGATATGCAGTATATGTGCCTGTAGCACCGCCATATCGCACCAAAATGGGTCTGCAAAGAAGGTTAGGAATATTTGTTGAATTTGAATCGCCCTCCATTATTCGCTACCTCGAAATATTGACAGGGGATTTGTACACTGCACGATTTGCAGGCTGTCAATTCGATGAGACACTTTTCCCAAAATTAGGGGGAGAAGTTGGTGAAACCAAACGGGAAATTTTGTGGAAAAATGCATCATTATCTCATCTTGATCCACATACCTCTAGGCGCAAAATATTATCCATTTGCAAAGAATAACAAATCAAATGCCTGACGCATTTCTCTTGTATTACTTGTTCTCATTAATGAACTGACCAACTAAAGAGTTCGGGTTGAAGCCCATAAATTCTGGAAATATCAAAGGTGAATATGGGCCCATTCACCTGCCATGTATACCACATATGATGCATCTATGAAATGGTTACATGCGCGATTGTTATTAACCCGCAGCCTGGTCGGTGTTTGCGAGGTAAATTGCTCAGTAATCTAAGTTCGAGCATAATTTCCAGATTTTCTATTCAAGATAGTTCATCTTGATAAGTTGGTTTATATCAAAGTTGGTTTAGCAAGATAATTATTGAGTGCCTCCACTTAATAGCTAAACTGTTTCTTATGAGAACAAAGTTATATATATCAGTTTGATATACGTTGTATACGAGAATATATTATATTCTCCCCTCACAAATGGTTCAGGGTCAGGAACCAAATAATCTCATCTTATTATTATTAATGTGCTGTGTATATTGACATGATAATGCACAAAGATGATTTCCCAGAGTTGAGGAAACAAGTTAGCTTTTCTAACATGAGGGGGAGATATGATAAACACTTGAGAAAAGGTTACATGAGATGAATTATCATTTGTATGTATAGATCCTCGAATATCATGATATGAACCTGAAGTTCATAACAGGGATAACTCAATTGCAACATATTGCAAAGCATGCCATGCGCATTTGCTGACCCAAAGAATGTAACTAAATTCTCACTGCAAATGCTCATATTAAGTCCTAGAAGGACAAAGTCTTGGATACGCCTGAAGCGTATAGACAAATCAGTTTCAAAAGGAACTTCTTAATAAAGAAGATGAGCAAATGATCAAAGTGATCATAATAAGGAGGCAAGTGATCTAGAAGATCACATGACATAACACTTCATAAAATCTCATGAGAGATTCAGGTACCTGAATATATGAATGAAGAGATCTCCATGTTATGTCTTTATGAAAATTGACTGAAACCGATATAAAATGATTGTCGACGACATCTATGATAGCGCTAAATATCGATGAGGATCTTATGTTTGTCGAATACAAACAAAACTATTGGCCAAATGGAAGAGATACAATTCAAGAAGAATTGATTCCATATGAAAGACATGTAGTTTTGGACATGTAGTTCAAATACTTGAAAGTGTAAAGTCAAAGGTATGTGTAATCAGTTTTGGATATTTATTTGTTTAGCATGACATGAAAACTTGATATGCATCTAAAGTCTATTATATGGCTTATATGACTTAACTTAAAAGATTTAAGTTGCTTGAAGCATATACAGTTCTTGGTCCTGAAGTACCACATCCTAAGTGCAATTTGTGTACATATGTATATTGCTATAACTATAAACATGATGGCATCGAGAATACCCCTATGGTAGTATTGAAGAGTCATTCCACGACATTACATGAAGATGTTCATATCTATCAAGAATGATAATTTCAAGGTACGGAATATTCATT
The DNA here is from genome assembly GCA_034376525.1 of Nicotiana benthamiana. Classification (NCBI taxonomy): domain Eukaryota; kingdom Viridiplantae; phylum Streptophyta; class Magnoliopsida; order Solanales; family Solanaceae; genus Nicotiana; species Nicotiana benthamiana. The sequence continues at coordinate 127,328,701 of CM067338.1, read as the reverse complement.
CAAGTCAATATGGTTGATTTATTTATCAAATATCTATTAACAATTTCTTGAAGCTAGTGCACAAGATTGGAATGTGAAGGTTCAAGGATGTGAACTGATGTTCCTTTTAGGGGGAGTTAATGCGCGTTGCACTCTTTTTCCTTTACAAGGTTTTGTCCCACTGGGTTTTCCTTGCAAGGTTTTTAACGAGGCAACAAATAGGCGTATTTCTAAACATATGTACTCTTTTCTTTTTCTAGAATTTTTCCCATTGGGTTTTGTTTTAGTTAAGGTTTTAACGAGGCACATTATTGAATAGACATTCAAGGGGGAGTGTTATAAATAGAACTCTATTTAAGGTGAATGTCTATCTTATAAGAAGAGTCTTACTTCAAGGCTAAGTCTTTTATCTTCCTATAAATAGAGGGGTCTTACCCCATTGTAAATCATCCCAAAAGTATTAATAAGAATACTCCTCTCTCTACTTTTCTCTATATTGTTCTTGTTTTTGTATTATTGTTCTTGTTCTTATATTATTTCATAACAGATATATATTTGTTGTTAAAGTTAACTGATATTGTTGCATGCATTTTCTCCACAGACAATAAATGATGTTGCCCTGGGACTAACACAAGCAGGTTTATCTAAATATCTTAATAGGAGATATGGTAAGTCAATTAGTCACAAATTATTGGAAATCAACTACTCCCCCGTTTCATATTGTTTGAAATATTTTCCTTTTTAGTCTGTTCGAAAATAAATGACACATTTTTAAATTTGAAAATAATTCAACTTTAAATTCTTCATTTTACCCTTTTTGCCCTTAGTGAGAAGTTTTTATTGTTGCGGAAGCCAAATGTATATAGTGTGAATGAGTCACAACTACTATACCAAAAATTTGTTGAATTTTTTGGCAAAATAAATATCCCACATCGGTTGGAAACAAAAGTTAGGGGGATTTCCCTGTATAAAAGAAGGCCTAATGTTTAGGATTTAAACACACCTTTCATTTGTCTACTCCTTGGACACAATCAATATTTTATTTCACTTCAAAAATACAAGTGAAATAATACTAAAGAGAGAAGATACAAATGCCTTAAACAGATGAGAAGGCAAATGAGAGGTGTGTTTAAATCCTAAACATTAGACCTTATTTTATAGGGGGAAAATCCCCCCCAACTTTTGTTTCCCAACCGATGTGGGATATTTATTTTTCCAAAAAAGTCAACAAATCTCTACATTGGCAAAATATCACATCTTCAATTTTCTCTCTATAAAAATTTTTGGTTGTGTATTCATCTTCAATCTTTAGTGTTCAACAATGTTGATCAAATCCAAACAATATTGAAACTTGATCGCAGTCACCACTTTTGTTAGCATATCAGCAGGATTCTCCGTAGTATGAATTTTCTTCACCTTGAGTCCACCTTCTTCTATGATTTCTCGTACGAAATGATACCGAATGTCAATATGCTTCGTCCTTGCATGATAAACTTGGTTCTTCGCTAATTGAATAGCACTTTGACTATCACAAAAAAATGTGATACCTTTTTGTTCAATACCAAGCTCCTCTAGCAACCCTTGAAGCCAAATTTCCTTCTTTATAGCCTCTGCAATAGCCATGTACTCTGCCTTTATCGTAGACAAAGCAACTGTTAACTGCAAATTAGACTTCCAACTAACTGGTGCCTTTGCAAAAGTAAACACATAACCAGTTGTTGATCTTCATTTGTCCAGATCACACGCAAAATCTGAGTCACGATATCCAACTACAGACTGATTGTTTTCCTGCTCAAAAACTAACCCAACATCTACAGTATTATGAATATCCGTAGAATCCACTTCACAGCTTGCCAATGCTCCTTTCCTGGACATATATCTGCTAATAACTCCAACACCTTGTGAATTGTCAGGTCTTGTACAGACCATTGCATACATCAAGCTACCAACAACATTTGCGTATGGTAGCTTTGACATATACTCTTGTTCAGCTTCATCCTTTGGCGACATAGTAGTACTTAGCTTGAAATGGGGAGCAAGTGGAGTACTAACTGGCTTAATCTTGGCATCTATGCCAAAACGTTGTAGTACTCTCTTCAAATATTCTTTCTGAGATAAACAAAGTTTCTTTGAACATCTATCTCTTATTATCTCCATGCCAAGAATTTTCTTTGCCTCACCCAAATCCTTCATCTCGAAATCCTTCAGTTGAATCTTCAACTTATTAATTTCTTCTGAATTCTTGGAAGCTATCAACATATCATCAACATATAGGAGAAGATATATAAAGGAACCATCTTTAAGCCTATGCAAATACACACAATGATCGTATTTGGTTATCTTGTACCCTTGCTGCAACATAAACTTGTCAAATCGTTTGTACCATTGTCTAGAAGATTGTTTCAAACCGTACAACTATTTTTCAAGTTTGCACACCATATTTTCCTTTCCAACAACTTTGAATCTTTGTGGGTGAGTCATATAGATTTCCTCCTCTAAGTTTCCATGTTAAAATATTTTACATCTATCTGAACTAGTTCCAAATCCAACTGTGCTACCAAAGCCAACATAATTCTAATGGAGGAATGTTTTACAACTGGAGAAAATACTTCATTGTAATCAATTTTCTCCTTTTGAGAATATCCTTTGGACATCAATCTTGCATTGTAGAGAATATCTACATGGTTTGGAAATCCTTCCTTTTTTGCAAATAGCCATTTGTATCCAATTGCTTTCTTTCCCTTCGGGAGATTGGCCAATCTCCATATATGATTCTGATAAAGGGACTATATTTCATCATTCACGGCAATCCTCCACTTATCTTCTTCTGAACTTTGGATTGTATCTTTATATGTGATAGGAACATCATCAGCTATAATTGCGTTCGCACAAGCAACTGTCTCTATGAGATGAATAGGTTGTGTTATTGTCCTTTTTGTCCTGCTGGTTGCTATTGATTCAAGTTGTTGTTGAGGTTCCTGAGTTGGAATCTCCTCTACTGGCTCTCCTTCTAGAGGATAATCTTCATTTGTTTCCTCATCCGTTTCTTGTGTAGGAAAAATAAAATTTCCCTCAAACTCCACTTGCTTCTAAGCACCATCATCTTGTTTGGTATCTTTACTTGTTACCTTATTTACCATAGTAGATTCTTCAAAGGTAACATCCCTGCTGAATATTACTTTCTTTGTCATAGGATACCATAAGAGATATCCTTTGACTCCAGAAGTAATTCCCATAAAAATGGCCTTCTTTGCCCTTGGATCCAATTTTGACTCTGTTACATGATAATATGCAGTTATGCCAAATACGTGCAAAGAGTCATAATCTACAGCAGGCTTTCCATACCATTTTTCAAACGGTGTCTTGCCATCAATAACAGCAGATGGTATACGATTAATGAGGTGACATGCATATGTAATTGTCTCAGCCCAAAATTCTTTGCCCAAGCCAGCATTGGACAACATACACCTACCTTCTCCAGCAAGGTCCGGTTCATGCATTCTGCCACTTCATTCTATTGTGGTGTATGTCTGACAGTGAAGTGTCGGACGATGCCATCATTTCCACAGACCTTATTAAAATGATTATTTTTGTATTCACTTCCATTCTATTGTAGTGCAAGTCTTTACTCCTTTCAACAATTGTTGATCTGATTGAGTCTTCAAGGATTTTCCTCCAGCATGTCCCAAGCGCATTTGCCATAGCTTGGTTGCTCTTGCCTCATTGTTGTCACTAGACGTCACTGTTGTTGTCCCAATAATTGTACTACCACGATAGGGGTACATGTTATTATTTCCGATTAGTCTTCATTACCACTAGTCCACCAGAGCATACTCTCATCACTCCATTTTCTGCAACAATTTTGAACCCTTTTGATTCTAGGGCTCCCACAGAGATGAGATTCTTTTTCAAATCCGGTACATATCGAATATCTGTTAATGTTCTAATCATTCCATCATGGTTCCTTAATCGTATGAACCAATGCCATATGAAGTAAGGGGGCTATTATCCGATTGTGGATGACTCCATATTCTCCTTCTTGATATTCCACGAACCAGTCCTTGTTGGGACACATATGGTAGTTACAAGCTGAGTCCATCAACTATATGTCTGATGATGTTGATGACTCTGTTGTAACTAATGAGAAGTCAGAATCATCACAATCAGCTACATTTGAATCCATAACGGCATTTCCATTGTTATGTTTGGCCTTATTCTTCAACTTTGGACAATCTTTCTTCCACTGCCCCTTTTCTCGACAAAAGGCACATTCATCTTTGCTGAGTCAAGATCTTGACTTGGATCTCCCCTTCTTTATCCTCGTTTGATTTAGGTACGACCCGTCACAAATAGTGCTTCTCTTTCTCCGCCCTTCTGTCTTTCTCGCTTTCTTTGTCCATAGTTGTACAAAGCCGAACAAACTTCTCTGAGAGAAACTTTGTTATTTCCATGGAGTTGAGTAGTTTCAAGGTGCTCGTACTCATTAGGAAGTAACACCAACAACATCAAGGCCAAGTCACCATCATCATAAGTTGTATCCATATTTTGTAAATCTGTGACCAACTTATTGAAACTGGTGATATGTTCATTCATTGTGGTACCAGGAACATAGGTGAAGTGAAACCGTCTCTTCTTCATGTACAATTTATTTTGACTGCTCTTTTTCAAAAATATATCCTCCAGTGCTTTCCATAATTTACTTGCAGAAGTTTCCTATGTGTATGGATATTTCTGCTCTCTAGCAAGGTAGGATCGAATAGTACCGCAAGCAACACGATTGAGAATCTTCCAGTCTGACGCATTGTTGACACTTGGTGTAGATTCTTCTTGTTTATTGTCTCCCATTTTGACACAAATGTTATTTAATAGCTGACGACCCAAATCAAGATTATTCCTTTATGATGTAGAAGATCAGACCAGGCTGCAACCACAGAGCATACTCAGATGGAACCTTGACTCAGTTACCAAGATAAATCTTTTTTGATGTGGAAGATCAGACTAGGCTGCAATCCACAGAGCATACTTAGACAATACCTAGGCTCTGATACCAATTGTTGCGGAAGCCAAATGTATATAGTGTGAATGAGTCACAACTACTATACCAAAAATTATGGTAGCCACTAAATAAAAATAAGACAATAAAACAACAATAAAAGGAACACCAGAATTTACGAGGTTCGGCCAATTTTGCCTACTCCTCGGACACAACCAATATTTTATTTCACTCCAAAAATACAAGTGAAATAATACGAAAGAGAGAAGATATAAACACCTTAAACAGATGAGACGGCAAATGATACATGTGTTTAAATCCTAAATATTAAGCCTTCTTTTATAGGGGAAAAATCCCCCCAACTTTTGTTTCCCAACCAACGTGGGATATTTATTTGCCAAAATCAACATTTATAGCCACACAAATAGTATGCCCCCACAAACTTTTTACCCCTTAATCTTTTGAGACCACAAATTTAAAAGTCTTTTGTTTAAACTCCGTGCCGAGTCAAACTACCTCAAACAATATGAAACGGAGGGAGTAGCTAGGATTCCGAATATTTATACTACTGAGAGGCGAATTTAATATTTAAATTTTAATGTTTTCATGATAGAGACCCAAATATTTTCGCAAGGTTCTGCTTTTAATTTGTTAAAATTTTTGAAATATTCACAAAATGATGGGTTCAATTGAACATTTTCGATATACATTTCATCTGTCTCTGATTTCTACTATTCTTTCGACTATTTATAGCGGTCGGTAAGGAAGATAAGGGAGACACTGAGAGAAATAACAATCTTCCCAAGGACATTCGGCTACGGTCATGTCTTATTATAAACCTAAGACCCTCTACAGGAATTGAAGTAAACTATATGCTGTTATTGTTGTTGTTGTTGTTATTATTTTTATTATTATTATTGTTATTATTATTATTATTATTTTGAAGTCGAATCTTGACATGAATGAAACAGGATTTAGCTGCTATGATGGAGAAGGGCACAAAACAAAAGGAAGGTTGGGGAAATTGGTTTGGTTATGTGCTCTTACCTTTCAAGATTGCACTGCGTGATGATCCTTTAGATTATGTTAAAGAAGCAAAGGCAACAGTAGATCGCAAGAAACGCTCATTTGAAGCTTTGTTCACTATGATGTTAGTTGAATTACTAGTCAAGATATTTGGTGCCAAGGTATATAATGAATTCTTTTCGACTTACTTAAAAAATCATTATATGTAACTTTGCATAATAAGTGCACCTAGTTTCTTGAAAAATAAGGCAGATAACCTACCACATGTATATGTTTTACATAGAGGAAATTGAAATGAGAGGACTGTTTTTTCTTGGTACTACCTAATTAGTTGAAGAGTACTTTAATTATATGTTTTAATAGTATATGAATTATCAGATTAAAATGACCTCTACAATACGTGTGTTATAAGCCTATTTGAAAATTTACTTTAACTAGCTTAAATACATCAATAACACATATTTTTACATTATCAGTATATATGAGCGACATCAATAACACATTTTTCTATTAATTGTAACTCTAGGCACTGATGATCAATATCCGAAGCTATATCAATGAGATGATAATCATCGTATCTGTTGATGAAAGTGCTATTCCTGATCCACAACAGCTGCTCGATGATTTTGAAACCTCTTTTAATCTCATAAGAGATGCTGTGATTGAAAGAGGTCTTGTCAAGAATCTCAAATATCAGAGTCCAACCAAAGAACATTATCCATAACGCATTCTCAACCTTCTTCACCCTCACCAACCAAGCCCTCACCACCCCCTCTAAAAGTCTTCTTCTTTTTTTTCAAATTTTAATTTTTTCTTTTTCACCCACCCTACTAACCCCTCCACCACATCCCACCCTCTCCCCAAAAAAAAATTATTTTTTTACTTTTTTCTTTTTTCTTTTTGCAATTTCAAATTTCTATTTCAACGTTTTTTTTCACCCACCCCCTACCACCTGGCTCCCCGACCCCGCATAAAAAAATTTACTTTTTTTGTATTCTCAATTACTATTTTTTTTTTCATTTTTCTGCCCCCCCCTCAAATATTGTTTAAATTTATTTTTCAGTTTTAGCTTTTTTTCCTTATCGGTTTAAAAGTTTAAAATTTTATAAGTTTCATTATGAGTTCAAGGGTTTATGTGTTTGGAAGTTTACAGGTTTAAAAATATAAAGTTTACTAGTTCAAAATTTCGCTATTTTGGAAGTTAGCGGTTTAAAAGTTTATAAAATTTGATGGTTCAAAAGGTTGTTGGTTTGAAAGTTTATAGCTTTATGTTTATTATATCTAAATTATTTATGAATAATCTTGAGAAGTAATGTTTCTTAATTTGTGTACCAAATACAGAAAAGTGAATAAAATTACTACTTATTTTTCAAGAACGGAAAACATTTTCGGTTATTGTAATGACCCGGCCGGTCGATTTTAGAATTTTCGCCCTGATCCCTATTATCTGCTTTCCCCAAGTTAATTTCAGCTATTTTGCTTTGTGTGGACGTCCGGTTTTGCGTTTTGTAGAGTTTTGGGACACTTAGTCCCTAAATGAGAGCTTAAGTGTTGAAAAGTTATTCGTAATCGGAACAGTGTGAAAACAGCCTCGGATGGAAATCTGATGGGTCCATTAGCTCTATTAGGTGATTTTGGAGTTAGGAGCGTGATCAGAATGTGTTTTGGAGGTCCGTAGCTAATTTAGGCTTGAAATGCTAGAAATTGAAATTTTAAAGTTTTCGATCCGATAGTAAGATTTTGACTTGGGGTTCGAAATAGAATTCCGGAAGTTGAAGTAGCTTCGTAGTATTTATTATGATGTGTGTATATAATTTCAGATCATTTAGACGAGGTTTGATAAACTTTTTGATCGAAAATATATTTTTAGAGCTTTTGAAATTCATAAGGTTGAATTCAAGGAAAAATAGGTGTTTTGATGTTGTCTATGGCGTTCCGAAGATTGGAACAAGTTGTATGATGTTATGAGATATGTCTGTATGTTTGGTTGAGGTCCTGAGACATTGGGTGTGTTTCGGATGCTCAATGGGTCTTTTTAGTTGTTAAAAAGTTACAAAAAATTCAGGTTCAAGTGTTGCAGACCTTTCTTCATTGTGATCGCAACCTTCTTCTCACGATCGCATAGTGTAAATCTGGAGGGGAGCCAATTCCTTCTATGCGATCGCATTACTTGGATTGCGATTGCATAGTGCTACCACTTCTTCGCATTCGCAATCCCTTTCCCGCGTTCGCATAGCAGAAACTGAGCCGGTGGCTCAGTGTTCATTTTCCTCTTCGCGATCGCGTGGCCTTGTTCGCGAACGCTTAAGTCTGTTTGTTCCTCTTTTGCGATCGTAGACCTTAAGCTGCATTAGCGTAGGCCAATTTCTAGAGCCTTTAAATTTTACTCTTCATGATCGTAGATGATTTCCTGCGATCGCAATGAACAACATCGGGGCAGAATGTTTAAGTTCTAATCCAGGGGTTTTGAGTTCATATCACAAAATTGAATTGGGAGCTCGGCAGGAGATAGATTTTGGAGAGATATTTGGGGGAAGTTTACTGGTAATGATTCTTATCTCTTTTGCTTGAAACCCACTAATCTAAACATAAATTCATCTCTTAATTTCAAAATTTTTACGAAAATTGGGGGAAAGTTCTTAGACCTAGAAATTGAGTTTTGATTGGATTTTTGACATCCGATATGAGAAATTTTTATATGGTTAGACTCGTGAGAGTAAGTGATTTCTGAAAATATTAATTTCACCAGATTCCGAGACATTGGTCTAAGGGGTATTTTGGTCATTTTACCAAATTTCGTGACTTCACTTTGAATTAAATCATAGAATCAGTTGCTTGAGATATATTATATGTGATTGAATTGAATAGATTTGGGCCATTTGAAGTAGGATACTCGTGGCAAAAGCGTGATTTCTACCTGATTTTGAGCCGGTTCGAGATAAGTGGCTTGTCTAATCTTATATGGGGGACCTTTTCCCTTAGGATATGATATTTATTAATATAATGGCTCGTACGTGAGGTGACGAGCGCGTACTTTAGATAATTCTTGAAAATCTTATTTTACTTATTTAAACTATGTTCCTTTATTACCTGCTTTATTCAACTTGCAAATATAGCTTGTGTTAGTTTAGAAAAGCATGCTTAGTTGACTTAAATTGCATATTTGCTTAAATTGCTTTAATTCCATTACATGAAGCATGTTAGGCTATGTAACGACCCAAACCCCGGTCTTGAAGGCGCAAAACACCTTTTTAGGGAAGCCCGACCATTTATACATTTCCAGCCAAATCATTAACTTAAATACCATTTTTAGCTTAAAATTCTCATTTTGATAAAAATAGGAATACTGCGAAAAAAGTAATCAACAGTAATAACAGCCCAAAGGATCCGGCATCACAAGGCAGAGCCTCTAGATAAAACAGAACATTATCCTAAACAAGAAAAATCTAGATGCGAAAATAAAAGATAGATAAGAAGAGAAATCAGGTCCCGCGGACGCCAGAAGCTACCTCGATATCTCCAGAACCGAACTATGCAACAACAAATAAGCACAGCTAAGCCTCCAGCATCCCTGTATCTGCACACAAGGTGTAGGGAGTAGAGTGAGTACTTCCATCTCAGTGAGTAATAGCAATAAATAACAACTGAATGTAAGAAATCCGGTAAAAACACTATACAGTTCTAATATCAACAATAACGACAGTGAATAATGCTAAACAGGGGAGACTGTCTGGTAATTACTTCTCTTTCCGTCTACCTAGTTACTAACTCTGCTGCGGCGCGCAGCCCGATCTAATACCATATATATAATGCTGTGGGGCAGCCCGATCCAATATAATATATATAGTGCTGCAGCGCGCAACCTGATCCAATATCGTATATATAATGCTGTGTTGTGTAGCCCGATCCATATAATATATCACTTCGCTCACTGGGGGTGTGTGCAGACTCCGGAGGGGCTACTTCAGCCCAAGCGCTATAATATTGCGGTGTGCAGTCCGATCCAATATAATACATGTAATGCTGCGGCGTGCAGCCCGATCAAATATAGTATATATAATGTTGCGGCGTGCAGCCTGATCCAATATAATATATATAATGTTGCAGCGTGCAGCCTGATCCAATACATGTATATGTATATACTGCTGCGATATGCAGCCCGATCAAGTATATATCAAATACCCTCAACTACGGGGCCCTTGACCCCTCTCAGTCAATATAGACTTGGCCTCTCGGGCCCACTCAGCTAAGACAGGGTATTCAACCCTAGGTATTGCTCATTTAGGGTGCAAGTTACTACGTCCAGTTTATTTCATGATTTACAATCCATGTCAGGACAGATGGTATGTGTTCAATAGGTAAAGTGAGGTCAAATGGCTCAATATGCTCCCTAGGAGTTCTACAGATCGGAACAAGGCCACAAACATGGAATCTAGCCCAAAATATACGGTACAAGCTCAATCTCAGTCAAGAAGTGTAGTAAGTCATCAGTCGGGATGGACCAAATCCGAGTCCCAAGCAGAAGTATCACCACACTCATCATATGACGTGTGTTTATCTTAACATAGCACCGCTAGTGCAAATACGTGGTTTCAAACCCTCAGTATATCATTCATAACTATTACTCACCTCAAACAGGCCTTAATCCTAGCTCGCCTTGCGCTTTCGTCGCAAATCGACCCCCTCGAGTGCAGAATCTGATCACAACCACAAGGAATATGTTATAATAGGCTAATAAGACATAACCCAATAGAAAGAACTCGAAAAACACCCAAAAACACGAAGTTGGCAAAACCCGATCCCCAAGCCCACTTCTTGAAAAATTACAAAATTCACATCATCGGAATCCTTGTCTCGTTCCGTACACATAAAGTTCATCAAAATCGGAGTTCAAATGTACCATAAAATCCCAAATTCCATTTCAAAAACCAAGCCCTAATTTCTTTAATTTTTACCCAAATTTCAGAGAATTAATTGATTATTCTTCGATTAAATGATGTATCTAGGCCACGAGACTTACCTCCAATCATTTCCCGTCAAAATCCCCTTCAAAATCTACCAACAAGCTCTCAAGGTGGTGCAAACATAGTGGAAAAATGAACCCAAGTCGCAAATGAAATGTCACTAAAACAGGTCTGTTTACCCAGTTATTACCCTATGCGATCGCATCGCATCCATTGTGATCGCATAGAACAAGCTTTCTCATTCCTAAAATAACACTATGTGATCGCATAGCACCTCTGCGATCGCATAGAACACACCACAACCAGGGACCTCAGGCCCAAAAACCCTATGCGATCGCATACCCCCTTGTGCGAACGCACAGCTTAATCTCCCAGACCAATGCGATCGCATACCACCTAGTGCGAACGCATAGCACAAAATCAGACCCCTCTCCCAGCCTCCTATGCGATCGCAATGCCTCCTATGTGATGGCATAGAGGAAATCTTCTGCAACATTTCTGCTGATCTTCTGCAACTTTCAAACATTCAAACACTCTCCGATAACCACTCGAAACCATCCCAAGGCCCTCGGGACCTCAACCAAAAGCACCAACATACCCCAAAACATCATAAAAACTAGTTCCAATCATAAAAACACACCCAACAACACAAAAATCATCATTTCACGACGGATTCAAGCCTAAGTTAGACTAAAACCTCCAAATCTCATATTCGATCAAAAACACGACCAAACGACATTCGATTGACCTACATATTTGCAGACATATCCAAAATAACCTAACGAAGCTACATCAACTCTCGGAATTCTATTCCGGCGACCAGATCAAAATCTCACCAATCAATCGAAATTCGCTAAAATTCAAACTTAGCCAATTCAAGCCTAATTCTACATGAGACCTCCAAATTAAATTTTGATTTAACTCCCAAGTCATAAATCACCACCAAAAATTAGCCGAATCGTCGGAAATCCATTCCGAGCCCTATATCTCATAAGTCAACATTCGGTTGACTTTTCCAAACTAGCCTTCTCTTAAAGAGACTAATTGTCTCAATTTCAACCAAACTCTATCCGAATCACTTCAAACTCTATGAACACATATAATGAAGCATATAGAAGCATAAAATGGGGAAAACGGGGCGGTAACTCACGTGACGACGGACCGGGTCGTCACATCCTCCCCAACTAAAATAAACGCTTATCATCGAGCGGGTCAAGAAACATACCTGGAGCCTCAAACAGATGAGGATATCTGCTCCGCATCTCCTGCTCGGTCTCCCAAGTGGCCTCCTCCACGGGCCGACTTCTCCACTGCACCTTCACCGAAGCTATGTCCTTTGATCTCAACTTTCGAACATGACGACCCAAAATAGCCACTGGCTCCACATCGTAGGTCAAGTCCTCATCCAATTGGATCGTCCTGAAGTCTAATTCATGAGACGGGTCCCCAACTTACTTCCTGATCATAGAAACATGAAAAACCCGGGTGAACCCCCGACAAGCTGGGTGGCAAAGCAAGCATATATGCCACCTCCCCAATCCTCCTGAGTATCTCAAGAGGTCCAATGAACCGCGGAATCAGCTTCCCCTTCTTTCCAAACCTCATCACGCCTTTCATAGGCGAAACCTTCAACAAAACCTTCTCGCCGACCATATAAGATACATCTTGAACCTTCCGGTCCACATAATGTTTCAGACGCGACTGAGACGTACGAAGTCTCTCCGGGATAAACTTTCAATTTCTCTAAGGCATGTTGAACTAACTTTGTCCCTAATAGTCTAGCCTCGCCGGTCTCAAACCAGCCAACTTGAGATCCTGAATGCTGGACTAATAACTGTTGTTATAAGCAAACTCTGCAAGCGGCAAGAACTCAGCCCAAGAACCTCCAAAATAAATAACATATGCACACAACATGTCCTCCAATATCTGGATAGTAAGCTTAGAGTGCTCGTCCATCTGAGGATGAAACGCCGTACTCATCTGTATCTGAGTGCCCAACTCCCGATGAAAAGTCTTCCAGAACTAGGAAGAAATCTCAGTACCCCTGTCTGAGACAATAGAAACTGGAACCCCATGCAACCGCATAATCTCACGGATAAAAATCTCTGCTAACCGTCTGAAGAATAGGCGGTACACACCGGAATGAAGTACGCAGACTTGGTCAGCCTATCCGCAATCACCGAAGTAGAATCAAAGTTCCTCGAGGTACGAGGGAGACCACTCACAAATTCTATAGTAATCCTCTCCCATTTTCACTTAGGAATATCCATCTGCTGAAGCACACCACCTGGTCTCTAATGTTCATATTTGACCTACTGACAATTTAGACACCAAGCCACATAACTCACAATATTCTTTTTCATTCTCCTCCATCAATAATGCTGTCTCAAGTGCTGGTACATCATCGCGGCACCCGGATGAATAGAATACCGCGAGCTGTGGGCCTCTCTAATATTAACTCTCGGAGCCCATTTACGTTGGGCGCGCAAATCCGGCCCTGCATCCGTAACACACCATCACACCAACAGTCACATCTCTTGCATCATCATGCTGGACCCTGTCCATCAGGACAAGAAAATTCGGGTCATCTTACAGGCGCTCCCTGATGCGATCATTCAAAGAAGATCGGGAAACCACACAAGCCAACACTCGGCTGGGCTCTAAAATATCTAACCTCACCATCCAATTAGCCAAGGCCTGAACATTGACTGCATGGGGCCTCTCCCCAACTGGAATGTATGCCAAGCTACCCATATTCACTGCCTTCCGGCTCAAAGCATCGGCCACTACATTGGCCTTCCCCAAATGATACAATATGGTAATATCATAATCCTTGAGTAACTCAAGCCACCTCCGCTGTCTCAAATTAAGGTCCTTCTGCTTATACAAGTGATGAAGACTGTGATGATCTGTGAACACCTCACAGGACATGCCATATAGATAGTGCCTCCAAATCTTTAAAGCAGGAACTATAGTAGCCAACTCCAAGTCATGAACATGGTAGTTCTTCTCATGAGGCTTAAGCTGACGTGAAGCATATGCAATAACTCTACCCTTCTACATCAATACACATCTGATACCAACTCTTGAAGAATCATAATATACAGAGTAAGAGCCTAAAGTTGATGGCAAGACAAGTACTGAAGTAATAGTCAATGTTGACTTGAGCTTTTGGAAGCTCTCTTCACACTTATCCCACCACACAAACGGAGCATTTTGTTTTCGTCAGCTTCGTCAAAGGCAAAGCAGTAGATGAAAATCCCTGAACGAACCTGCGGTAATAACCCGCCAAACCGAGGAAACTGGAATTTCAGTAGCTGAGAACAGTCTGGGCCAACTCTGCACCGCCTCGATCTTCTTTGGTTCAACCTGAATACCATTAGTAGACACCACGTGCCCAGAAAAGCCACGAAACTGAGCAAGAACTCACACTTGGAGAACTTAGCATAAAGCTTCTCCTCTCTCAACCTCTGGAACACACCCTCAAGTGTTGTGCGTGCTCCTCCTGGATACGTGAGTACACCAATTTATCATCAATTAACACGATCACAAGAGAATCCAGATACGGTCGAAATACACTGTTCATCAGGCGCGTGAATGCGGCAGGGGAATTAGTTAGCCCAAATGACATAACCAGAAACTCATAATGCCCATATCTCGTACTGAAAGCTGTTTTCATGATATCCGAATCTCTAATCTGCAGCTGGTGATAACCTGAACGTAGATCAATCTTAGAGAATACCTTTTCCCCTGAAGCTGGTCAAACAAATCCTCAATACGAGGTAGTAGATACTTGTTCTTTACTGTCAGTTAGTTCAACTGTAAGTAATCAATGAACATTTTCATTGTGCCATCCTTCTTCTTTACAAATAACACTGGTGCTCCCCATGGTGACACACTCGGGCGAATGAACCCCTTATCTAGGAGTTCCTGCAGCTGCTCCTTCAACTCCTTTAGCTCCACTGGTGCCATGCGATATGGAGGAATAGAAATGGGCTGAGTGCCTGACACCAAATCAATACCGAAGTTAATATCCCTATCAAGTGGCATGCCAGACAGGTCTGCTGGAAAAACATCAGGAAATTCCCTTACCACAGGGACCGAATCAAGACTAGGAGCCTCAGCTCCAACATCCCTCACAAATGCTAGATATGATAAACATCTCTTCCCAACCATCCGCTTGGCCTTTAAGAAAGAGATTACCCTGCTGGGCACATAATCATTCGTGCTACGCCGCACAATCGTCGGAATACCCGACATAGCCAATGTGACTGTCGTGGCGTGACAGTCCAGAATAGTATGGCACGGTGATAGCCAATCCATGCCCTGAATAACATCAAAATCTACTATGCTCAATAGTAGCAAGTCAACTCGGGTCTCCAGACCCCCAATAGTTATAAGACAAGACCGCTACGTGTGGTCCACAATAACAGTATCACCCACTGGGGTAGATACGTGCACAGGTAATGCAAGACACCCTAGGGTAGTCCCCAAATGATGAGCAACGTAAGAAGATACATAAGAATATGTGGATCCGGGATCAAATAGAAGTGAGGCATCCTTGTGGCAGACTGAAAAAATACCTGTAATAACAACATCCGAAGCAATAACATCTCAGCTGCCCTGAAGAGCGTAAAAACGGGCCAGGCCACCACCGGATCGACCTTACCCTCTTGGGCGACCCCTAACTGCCTAACCCTCACCCCTAACTGACTGGGCGGATGCTGAAGACACTGGGCCAGAAGATTGAGGCTAGCCCCTCTATTGAGATGAATTGGACGCACGGCGGGGACAATCCTTCCGTGTATGCCCAAACTCGCTACTCACATAACAAATCCCTAGTGCTGGGGGCTGGGACTTGTAGCGCCCCAAATCTGAGGGCATGGCCGACACTTGATCGGGTATCCCTAGTCGAGTGAACCTAGGTGCCTTTCCTATTTCCCACGCGTTAACCCACATTATTCAATGATAATTCGCCAAAAGATACTAAATTTTGCAAACAAAAAAACAAATGAATTTTCTTTTATAACCACACATTACGATTACTAGGGAACATTTTTACAAAACATATACTATGACTGACAGGCAACGTGGTATACAAGTTTTACAGCTCCCAAAACATACACCTTTATACATAACTTCTAACCCACATACCACTGTCTACGGAGCCTCTAAGGGAAAGATAGTACAACACTTGCCGGCGACAAGGCCCCGGCTATACCTTTACAAAAGGACACAAGACTCCAATATACAACAACATAGGTGGCATGAGCCACGCAAGGCCCCGGAATGAAAGGGGCTCACCAACCACGAATACCGTCGATAGAGAGGAGGAGGAACTACGAACGGTTGACTGGGGTGCCTGCCACGGATCCACCTGCAATCATATCACGAATGTAGTGCCCCCGGCAAAAGGGACGTCAGTACATTTGAATTGTACTAGCATGTATGAACAAACTCTGTCCCAAGTAAACTCAAGCTAAATTACATATACAAGTATAGAACCGAACAACAATAGTACAAGTACAACCATGAAGCAACAACCAAAAGCTTCACAAAATATGATTCAAGTAGTCATACAAAGGGGAAATCAGTGCCCCACAGGTTACAAACTCTTCTGCTGTCTCATTTCACATTTCCACATTTATCATTTCATGATTTACATTCATATCAATAGTGATATTGGATCACATTTTCCACCCTTATTTCCTCGTCCACCCTTATTACCTCGGCCACCCTTATCACCCCAACCCATACCTTATTTCACCGTGTTGCGGCGCGCAACCAGACCCTGCCTGACAGTTTTTTATTCACAACAACAAATATAAGAAATCAACTATGGCACATTGTAAACATAGATACATAACAAGGGTAATGCAATTCCATAACTAGCAACAACAATTTCCTTATGTTCATCAAATTGGTACACAATTTAGATCATCACAACAATTATCCATAACTAATCACACACGTTGTTCCATATCGTTCCATTTCGACTGTTCCACATTATTCCCATTCCCATTGTTCCATATTATTTCCATTTCCATCGTTCCACATTACTTCCATTTGTATTGTTCCACATTATTTCCATTTCTGTTGTTCCAATTACAAGTTCCACAACATTCACCACAAAGTTTTACCACACAATTATACCACACAAAGCTTCACAATGATTCTCACATGAATATCAACTATCATCAATTTCACAATTAGCATAGGGCGATTTCACAAGAGTCACAGTTAGCCATACATACCTGGAGTTGAGTTTTCCCCTTTAAACCTTTAGTCCAATTTGCCAAGCAATAAAGAAGTCAATCTTGTTCATGAACAACACTTAGGTTTTAGAAATTTAAAATCATATTTACTGCCCAATTCCCTTTTTACAAGATTTTTGAGTTTTGAAGTCATGCATGAAGATTTTATGAAGAAATTCAAAGCAAGTGTATGGGGTTCCCTTCCCAAACTTAACTTCAAAATTTGGGGGAAATGGATTAGGGATTTTACCTGAGAAATCATTAGAGAAGACAATGCACCAAGAAGTTTCAAAGCTCCAATGGTTTTGAAAGATCAATTGATGAAGAATTTACTTTCTCTCTCTTAGACCCTCTCTTCCTCTCTCTTATTTTGTTCCGAAAATGGGCTAAAAATGAGGGATGGGGTTTATTAAAGAGGGGTCGGGCTTAGATTTTTAGAAAAATAAGTGGGCAAGCTCAATCTGCGACGCAACTCTATGACCGCAGAACAGACATGCGGTCCATAGAATGGACCACAAAAATGGCTCAAACTTCAAACCTCTCGGGTTGGGAATGCGGTGAACATGCGGTCCGCATTTGAGTTATGCGGTCGCAGAATGCACCGCAGAACTGACCTTTGAATTTTATCAAGGACAATAAGCGATCACTCTGCGGTCTGCATATTCATAATGCGATCGCAGATTTGACAGCATTTTTCAACATCAAAATTTGGTTGCTCTCTGATTCACTCTGTGGTAGGAATGCGGTCCGAATAGCTGATCTGCGACCGCATTCTGGACCGCATTTTGACCATTTTCTGGAAAAATTTCGATTTCACATTTTCAAGTTCAAGACAATAAAAAGGATCTAATCAACATAGGTAGACTCGACTCTATGAGCTGCTAACATCTGAGCACTCATTTTCATGGGGCCTTACATCCTCCCCCGCTTAAGATCATTTGTCCTCGAATGAGGACTTGGGAACCAAATGAGTTTGAAAACATGATATGCAAGTATCTACACTTTTATTTGTTGCAAACACGTTTCAAATGCAATATACTGAACGTGTGTTCTTTTGTAGGTTTTGATGAATGTCAAACAAAGCAAAAAGCGATATATAGCAGTACTCAAGGACAAGCACAAAATGGATGCATTACAAGAAGCTCAAGACAAAGTTTAGAAATGTTATAATTGAGTCAATATTAATTGTGATCTTGATTCCTCAACTTGGCTCATAACATGGCTTCTCTACTAAAATTATTTTTCCAAAATCATGCATATTTAAATTAAGTGTCAAATGATTTTAAACTATGCATATTTACATTTGTTAAAATGTTTTCCAAGCATGCCTCAAAAATCTGGGCTAAGATAATCGATTATGTACTTATGATAATCGAGTATCTCTAAGCCAAGACTGCATGACAATCGATTGTGAATTAATGATAATCGATTGTGAGTAAGTCAGTTAACATCAGGTTTTTGCAAACTGCATAACAATCGATTGTGTACTTATGATAATCGATTGTTAACTGAGGCAAAGTTTTTAAAAATCGATTATGAGCTAATGGTAATCGATTAGAATGAGAAAAATGTCTCCCAGTGATTTTAAATAAAATGATAATCGATTGTGGCTTTTGATAATCGATTATATATGAGACAGAGAGTTTTGAAATTAATTAATAATCGATTATTCCATTTGATAATCGATTGTTGAAGCTGACCGTTGTCATATATTTTCAATTACATTCAGGTAATCGATTGTTGATATTTAACAATCGATGTTTTGCTTAAAATCTGGAAAAGATTTTCTGAACGTTGTTAAAATAATCGATTGTTGATTTCCGGACAATCGATGTTTTATGCCAAAAATTGGAAAGGATTTCTTAACGTTATAAATAATCGATTATTGATTTGAAGTAATCGATTGTTGACGTAAAATCTGGGATTGAATTTTTAATCTGATAGGCAAACAATCGATTGTTTAGTCTTGACAATCGATTGTCACTGAGTAATTTCAGCAATCCTTAATTGGCAATTAGACAACGGTAAGACTGAGTTTTTCACCTATAAATACAGCTTCAACTCAGTGTTTTCACAACAACAACATATACACTTTGAGTATTTTCATTGCTAAAAGCTTTCTTACATTGATCATCATTTTCCATTCATCCATAAAGCTTTTTGAAGAGCCATTCTATTGAGCTAAGTTGTTGTGATCTTGAGCGTACTATTTCTACTCATATCTACTCATTAAGGAGTGCTTTGTAAAGTGAGTGTGTTTTGTGTTTGTAAGAGAATTGCGATTCTCGTTTGTTGAGGAACTTGTGATTCCTCGGTTGAAGTCTTTGGGATTGTTATCCCCGAGCAGTTGAAGTCTTTGGGATTGTTATCCCCGAGCAGTTGAAGTCTTTGGGATTGTTATCCCCGAGCAGTTGAAGTCTTTGGGATTGTTATCCCCGAGCAATTGAAGTCTTTGGGATTGGTATCCCCGAGCAATTGAAGTCTTTGGGATTGTGATCCCCGAGCACCTAGGTGAGGCTTGTGTCCTCAGCTGTAACAGTTTGTTAAGCACCCGTAAGCTTGACAAGTTTAGTGGAAATCTCGAGAGAGTCTCTCGGGGACTGGACTAACCACGTTTGTGGCCAACCAGGATACATCATTGTGTAAGTTTATTCTACTGCACTTGTTTTAATTTTTGCAAAGTTTTTAAATTCCGCACTAAAACGCTTAATATTTTTAAAACGCTATTCACCCCCCCTCTAGCGTAAAGCGTATTGTCCAACAATTGGTATCAGAGCCATACTCTCTGAAAAACTTAACCGTTTGAGAGAACCATCCATGGCTTCTACTCTAAATTTCTTTGCAGGAATAGGTGAAGGAGAATGCAGCATGTCGCCTCCAATATTAGACGAAAACGACTACTCAGTCTGGAAATATCGGATGCAAGTTTTTACAATGGCAAACGATTTGTATCTATGGCAAGCTATTAAACACAGTGATCAACTGACGACAAAAGTCGGGAAAGATAAGGTAAGTGAATACAACACTAAAGCTATGAATATATTACATAACGCCTTGAACCAGGAACTTTGGCGAAAAATCTCCCACTATAAAACTGCTAAGGAAATGTGGGACAAACTTGAGGAATTGCACGAAAACACGCCTCAAAAAGCGGTCAGCACAAACGATGAATCAACTGGTCAGTGCCTCATGGCAGACGAAAAAGACGAGGTAAGTACATCTAACGATATGCAAATTGCTTATAACAAACTGCATGATGAGTTGGTAAATGCTTCTAAGACTATTAAAGATTTACAAAGAACTCTTTCTTTACAAGAAGAGGACTTTCAAAAACAACTCTTTTTAAAAGACAAGGACTTTGAAGAACGTCTTTCTTTAGCTCAAAAAGGTGTTGAAAATCTGTCTCGTGATAACGAGAATCTTGCAAATGAAAATCAATTTTTGTTAAATGATAGTATAGAACTTAGACAAGTCATCAAGACTATGCATGAAGCCTCTTGTGTTGATAAATGCTCTACTTGTACTGCTTGTGAGTCCTTAAAACTAGAAACACAGAACTTAGGAAAACATTAGAAACACGTAGTAAAGAAGTTCCTAAAGTTGTTGAAAAAGAAACGCCTAAGAAATATCAACGGCATAAAAACAAAAACTTCACTACTCCACCTAGAAATAACTCTAAGGTATTAAACAAGCCTAGAACAAATTCTTTTAGACCACCTAGACATTATGCTAGAATGTATGAAAATAAGGGTAGAACTAATATCTTTAGACAACCTAGATCCGAATCTAGGATTCTTGCAAACAAGCCTACAAATAGTAATTTTCGGCAACCAAGAAATAACTCTAGGAACGAGCTTAGACCACCTAGACATGACACTAGGTCCTTCAACAAGTCTAGCACTAATGACTTTAGACCATCTAGATATTATACTAGAAATGGGAACAATATGTCTAGTGTTAATCTTTTTCATTCGCCTAGAACTTTGTTGGCTCAACCTAGGCATCAACACAACCCGAACGTAGTATGTCATTAGTGCAATCGTATAGGTCATATTGCACCTATGTGTTTTACAAAGCATAGAGATTCTTCATATTATTATGGTCGTTATTTGCCTAACCCCCAAGGACCCAAAATGGTATGGGTACCTAAAGAATATTAATTTGCTTTGTAGGTGTGCTTGAAGGGATCAAGTGTACTATGGTACCTTGACAGTGGATGCTCCAGACACATGACAGGAGACGAATCCAAATTCCTTCAACTAGAGCACAAAGAAGGAGGAAGCGTTGTATTCGGTGACAACAATAAAGGACAAATTATTGGTATCGGATCGGTCGGTAAGAATGAAAAATCCTCTATAAAGCATATATTACTTGTCAAAGGTTTAAAGCATAATCTCTTGAGCATAAGTCAATTATGTGACAAGGGAAATCTTGCGTTGTTTGATTCGGATGAGTGTTTAGTGTTTAGACGTAGTGACTTCAAGATTATTCTACGTGGTTTTAGAGTTGACAATATTTACATGGTTGATCTTGAAAACTCCTCATCCGAGTATGTTGATTGTTTGTTGAGCAAAGATGATAATGTGTGGTTGTGGCATCGTAGAGTAGCTCATATGAACATGCATCTTTTAAATAAATTGATTTCTCAAAATCTAGTGATTGGTCTTCCCAACTTAAAATTTGAAAGTGATACTATTTGTGATTCATGTCAAAAGGGGAAGCAAACAAGAGCATCTTTTAAATCCAAAAATGTTGTTTCAACCTCTAGACCTTTACAACTATTGCATATGGATTTATTCGGACCATCCCGTATCGAAAGTCTAGGAAGAAATAGATATGCTTTTGTAATTGTTGATGATTTCTCTAGATTTACATGGACATTATTTCTTGCACATAAAAGTGATGCATTTCTTAGCTTCAAGCTTTTTCTTAAAAGAGTTCAAAATGAAAAGGAATCAACTGTCACTTCCATTAGAAGTGATCATGGGGGAGAGTTTGATCACAATCTCTTTGCGGATTTTTGTGATGAACTCGGAATCGAGCATACCTTTTCCGCTCCACGTACACCACAACAAAACGGGGTGGTGGAAAGGAAAAATAGGAGTCTCGAAGAGATGGCTAGAACCATGCTCGACGAAGCTAAGATTCCCAAACACTTTTGGGCAGACGCCGTGAGTACCGCATGCTATGTTTTGAATAGAGTAGCAATTCGGCCGATACTCTTAAAAACCCCATATGAACTCTACAAAGGTAGAAAACCTAACATTTCACATTTACGTGTTTTTGGTTGTAAATGTTTTGTGCATAACAATGGAAAGGACCAACTAGGAAAATTTGATGCAAAGTCGGATGAAGGTATCTTCATTGGCTATTCTTCTCGTAGTAAAGCTTATAGGGTTTTTAATAAAAGAACCCAAGTTGTAGAGGAATCTCCTCATATTGTATTTTCCGAAGATAATACTCGCTTGGCGAGAAAGGATTGTGGTCTTGATCTTTCAGGCATTCTGGAAAGTCTAAAGGACAAAATTCAAGAAGAACCACCAAGGAAAGAAATTGACAAAACGGTGGAACAACCAATTGAAGAAGCTCCTCAACCGGAAAATGAACCAAAAGAGCAAATAGAATGGAGGACAGTCAAAGACCATCCTCTCGATCAGGTAATAGGCGACGTTGGAGGGAAGGTAAGTACCCGGAGCTCCCTTAGAAATACCTTAGATCTTACTGCTTTTGTTTCTCAAATTGAACCCAAAACCATCTCTGAAGCAATTGGGGATGAATTTTGGACCTTGGCAATGCAAGAGGAGCTTAACCAATTCAAACGTAACAACGTTTGGGATTTGGTGCCAAGACCCGAAGGTCATACCATAATTGGTACGAAATGGGTTTTTTGAAATAAATTAGATGAAAATGGCATAATCACTAGAAACAAAGCTAGGCTTGTGGCTCAAGGCTATAATCAAGAAGAAGGGATTGATTATGATGAGACATATGCTCCGGTAGCTAGATTAGAGGCCATCCGTTTGTTGCTTGCTTTTGCATCTTCTATGAATTTCATTTTATATCAAATGGATGTGAAAAGTGCCTTTTTAAATGGTTTTATCCAAGAAGAAGTTTATGTAAAGCAACCCCCCGGTTTTGAAGACTTTAATTTTCCTAATCATGTTTTCAAACTCAAAAAGGCCCTTTATGGTTTAAAACAAGCTCCTCGAGCTTGGTATGAAAGGTTGAGTAAATTTCTTTTAGAAAATAATTTTATTCGTGGAAAAGTTGACACAACTTTATTTGTCAAGCATGAAAATAATGATATCTTGCTAGTTCAAATATATGTAGATGATATCATTTTTGGTGCTACTAACAATACTCTATGCAAGGAATTTTCAAACTTAATGACAAGCGAATTTGAGATGTCCATGATGGGTGAGTTACAATTCTTTTTGGGATTACAAGTAAAACAAATGAAGGAAGGTACATTCATTTGTCAAAGCAAGTATTGCAAAGAACTGCTTAAACGTTTTGATATGAACAATGCAAAGGAAATGGCAACTCCCATGAGCACATCCGATCATCTCGACAAAGATGAAAAAGGTAAGGAAGTCGACATCAAAAAGTACCGAGGTATGATTGGCTCTCTTCTTTATCTTACTGCTAGTCGTCCGGACATCATGTTTAGCGTGTGCGTCTGTGCCCGTTATCAATCATGTCCGAAAGAGTCTCACCTTACTGCGGTAAAGCGGATTCTAAGGTATCTTGTCGGTACTACCAATATGGGTCTATGGTACCCCAAAGGTTCTTCATGCCAACTTATTGGCTATTCCGACTCCGATTTTGCTGGATGCAAATTGGACCGCAAGAGCACTAGCGGCACTTGCCACTTGCTCGGTAGCGCTTTAGTTTCTTGGTTTAGTAAGAAGCAAGTTAGTGTTGCGTTGTCCACAACCGAGGCTGAATATGTAGCCGCGGGGAGTTGTTGCGCTCAAATCCTATGGATGAAACAACAACTCTTGGACTATGGCCTACGTCTTGACCACATTCCTCTTAGATGTGACAACACTAGTGCCATATGCTTGACGAAGAACCCCATTCTTCACTCGCGAACAAAACACATTGAAATTAGACATCATTTTATTAGAGATCACGTTCTAAAAGGCGATGTCGAAATTGAATTTGTTGAAACAAAAAGCCAATTGGCAGACATCTTTACAAAGCCCTTAGATAAAGAGTCCTTCTTCCGAATTCGTAGTGAACTCGGGATCCTTGACTCCACGTTGATCTAAGTCATGCATTGCATTTTATTTCTTACATAATTTCTAACTTGAGCGTCGGAGGCGTCTAACACTTTTTTGCAGGTATCACCCTAAAGAAAAGGGGATCATAAAAGCATGACGCAAAATACTCAAGTATTCTACAGGAAAATCGCCGTCAAACAATCGATTACTGTATCAATAATCGATTACTTTTGTTATCTTTATTTTCCAATAAATAAACTTTTGTTTATTTCATATGTTTTTTTTTTGCATATTCTTCCCTTGTATATATTTTTGCTAATGGCAAAAGGGGGAAGAAACGGGATATCAAGAAGTATGCTATATCACTCTCAACTTCATTCATGCTTAAAGTGAGGGGGAACATGAATTGAGGGGGAACATCAAATTGCATACTTTACACTTGTCCTGGATTATCAAAATAATTATTGCATATATCCCGCTTATGTTTGCCATTATCAAAAAGGGGGAAATTGTTGGAAACACGTTTCAAATGCAATATACTAAACGTGTGTTCTTTTGTAGGTTTTGATGAATGTCAAACAAAGCAAAAAGCGATATATAGCAGTACTCAAGGACAAGCACAAAATGGATGCATTACAAGAAGCTCAAGACAAAGTTTAGAAATGTTATAATTGAGTCAATATTAATTGTGATCTTGATTCCTCAACTTGGCTCATAACATGGCTTCTCTACTAAAATTATTTTTCCAAAATAATGCGTATTTAAATTAAGTGTCAAATGATTTTAAACTATGCATATTTACATTTGTTAAAATGTTTTCCAAGCATGCCTCAAAAATCTGGGCTAAGATAATCGATTATGTACTTATGATAATCGAGTATCTCTAAGCCAAGACTGCATGACAATCGATTGTGAATTAATGATAATCGATTGTGAGTAAGTCAGTTAACATCAGGTTTTTGCAAACTGCATAACAATCGATTGTGTACTTATGATAATCGATTGTTAACTGAGGCAAAGTTTTTAAAAATCGATTATGAACTAATGGTAATCGATTAGACTGAGAAAAATGTCTCCCAGTGATTTTAAATAAAATGATAATCGATTGTGGCTTTTGATAATCGATTATATATGAGACAGAGAGTTTTGAAATTAATTAATAATCGATTATTCCATTTGATAATCGATTGTTGAAGCTGACCGTTGTCATATATTTTCAATTACCTTCAGGTAATCGATTGTTGATATTTAACAATCGATGTTTTGCTTAAAATCTGGAAAAGATTTTCTGAACGTTGTTAAAATAATCGATTGTTGATTTCCGGACAATCGATGTTTTATGCCAAAAATTGGAAAGGATTTCTTAACGTTATAAATAATCGATTATTGATTTGAAGTAATCGATTGTTGACGTAAAATCTGGGATTGAATTTTTAATCTGATAGGCAAACAATCGATTGTTTAGTCTTGACAATCGATTGTCACTGAGTAATTTCAGCAATCCTTAATTGGCAATTAGACAACGGTAAGACTGAGTTTTTCACCTATAAATACAGCTTCAACTCAGTGTTTTCACAACAACAACATATACACTTTGAGTATTTTCATTGCTAAAAGCTTTCTTACATTGATCATCATTTTCCATTCATCCATAAAGCTTTTTGAAGAGCCATTCTATTGAGCTAAGTTGTTGTGATCTTGAGCGTACTATTTCTACTCATATCTACTCATTAAGGAGTGCTTTGTAAAGTGAGTGTGTTTTGTGTTTGTAAGAGAATTGCGATTCTCGTTTGTTGAGGAACTTGTGATTTCTCGGTTGAAGTCTTTGGGATTGTTATCCCCGAGCAGTTGAAGTCTTTGGGATTGTTATCCCCGAGCAGTTGAAGTCTTTGGGATTGTTATCCCCGAGCAGTTGAAGTCTTTGGGATTGTTATCCCCGAGCAATTGAAGTCTTTGGGATTGGTATCCCCGAGCAATTGAAGTCTTTGGGATTGTGATCCCCGAGCACCTAGGTGAGGCTTGTGTCCTCAGCTGTAACGGTTTGTTAAGCACCCGTAAGCTTGACAAGTTTAGTGGAAATCTCGAGAGAGTCTCTCGGGGACTGGACTAACCACGTTTGTGGCCAACCAGGATACATCATTGTGTAAGTTTATTCTACTGCACTTGTTTTAATTTCTGCAAAGTTTTTAAATTCCGCACTAAAACGCTTAATATTTTTAAAACGCTATTCACCCCCCCCCCCTCTAGCGTAAAGCGTATTGTCCAACATTATTAACATTCAAGTTTGTTTTAGAAAAATTTTGCCAGAGTTTCCTTTTGTAATATGGACATTACAACCTGCCAAAGAACCTCCTAAACACATTCCCAAGCATTACTACACAACTTGCTACCTTTACAACAGTTGTAAAATGCATAATCCTCACACTTGCACATATTCAACCTCTTGATACACTTTTCAACCATTTTAGCACACTACATCTAATCAAATTAAATATTAATCGTCTGTACTATTTAAGCCATTTACCTATCACAAGGGTACGACACAGTTATTCCTTTCAATATAATTCCTTCATGCAAAACTAGTCATTACACAATTAGAACACTTTGATACACAGTCTCCATGCAAAATTAATTATTATTCCATGCATCACCTTACCATGGAAGCACAAAACTTTCATTACCAAAAGGACTGCACATTGTTCAAATAGTTACAACACATAGACTTGGTTTGCACAACTTGGGGAAACTACAACAATAACGCACTTGGGAAGAGAAAGGATGATTCTTACACCTAATGGAACACAACATTAACCCTCCAAAGGGACAAGATTCACATGATCATTCCTAGACTTGCTCAAATAAATGGGGGTATTTTATCTTCATCTCATCTTCCACTTCCCACGTGGCTTACTCGACGTGTTGGTTTCGCCACAACACTTTAACCGAAGCAATCTCCTTGTTCTGCAAATTTCAAACTTGCCTATCCAGGATAGCAACCAGAATCTCCTTATTTGATAACTCTTCTGTAACCTTAATGTCTTCAACTGGCACAACTTTAAATGGATCACCCACAACTTTCCTCAACATTGATGCATGAAACACCGGGTGCACCAAGGACATTTCATGGGGCAATTCCAACCTAAACACAACTTGACCGATCCTTTGAGTGACTTGATAAGGCCCGACATACCCAGGACTTAGTTTTCCCTTCTTCCCAAAATGCATGACTCCCTTCATAGGGGACACAATCAAGCATACCCAATCTCCTTCGTGAAACTTCAGTTCTCTTTGACGTACGTCTGTATAGGATTTCTAGCGACTGTGAGCAGCCTTCATTCTCTCCTGAATGACTCTTACCTTCTCCATGGCCTGGTGTACGAGATATGGCCCTATTAATTCCGCTTCACCAACCTCGAACGACCCGATTAGGGACCTACACCTCATTCCGTACAATGCTTCAAATGGGGCCATATGGATGCTAGCATGGAAGCTGTTATTATAAGAACTCTATAAGGTGCAGGTGATCATCCCAATTACCTTTGAAATCCAAGAAACATGCCCGCAACATATCCTTGAGCGTTTGAATAGTCTGCTCTGCTTGGCCATCGGTTTGCGGATGAAAAGTTGTGCTGAGATTCACTTCAGTACCCAAACCTTGCTGAAATTTCCTCCAGAACTTAGCTGTAAACTAAGCTCCTCAATCCTAAATGATAGAAAGTGGCGTACCATGAAGCCTCACTATCTCCATGATATACAACCGAGCTTATTGTTTCGCATTATCGGTGGACTTGACTGGCAAAAAGTGGGCTAATTTGGTGAGCCTATCCACAATTACCCAAATTGAGTCGAACTTGTGCTGAGTACGCGGTAGTCCTGTCACGAAGTCCATATATATCATTTCCCATTTCCACATTGCTATTTCTATAAGCTGAGTCAACCCTCTTGGCCGCTGATGCTCGGCCTTCACTTGCTGGAAATTCGGACACCTAGAGATGAAGTTCGCTACACTCTTCTTCATACCACTCCACCAATAGATATCATTGAGATCGTGATACATCTTTGTAGAGCCTGAGTTCACTGAATACCTAGAATGATGAGCCTCCGCCATTACCCTTTCCCGAAGATTACCCACATCTGGGACACATAATCTTTCATGGCACCGTAGCACACCATCATTGCTGCCGAGAGAAAATGCTGAATTTTAGTTACTTAGAGCTGCCTCCTTCAATTGAGCCAATGCTAGATCAACAAACTGCTTTTCTTTATCCTTTGCCACGAGCGACAATTCTGCTGAATTATGCATCATAAGTTCCTCCTCATTTGGGACCGTGATACAAACCCCAAGACTGGCCAATTGATGGACCTCCCGAGCTAGGAACCTCTGATCCGCTCTCAACTGAGCCAAACTACCCATGGATTTCCGACTGAGGGCGTCGGCCACCACGTTCTCCTTCCCTGGGTGGCAAAAGATGTCCATATCATAATCCTTAAGCAATTCTAACCACCGCCGCTGCCTCAAATTTAGCTCCTTCTGCTTGAATAGATATTGAAGACTCTTGTGATATGAAAACACATCTACATGAACCCCATAAAGATAATGCTGCCATATTTTCAAGGCGAACACAACTGCTGCAAGCTCCATATCATGTGTCGGATAAATTTTGTCATGATTCTTGAGTTTCGTGGAAGCATATTCTATAACCTTCCCGTGGTGCATCAGAACACACCATAAACCAACCCTGAAGGCATCACAATAAAATATAAACCGCTGTGTGCCTTCTGGCGAGGCCAATACTGATGCCGAAGTCAACCATATATTAAATTCCTGGAAACTCTTCTCACAAGCATCTTACCACTGTAATTTAGCTGATTTCTGCGTCAGTTTAGTCAAAGGAGAGGCGAGGGTTGAGAATTCCTCTACAAAACTCCGATAATATCGTGCTAACCCCAAAAAGCTAACGGATCTCCGTCGGTTTCATGGGCCTAGGCCAATCCTTAACCGCTGCAATCTTTTGGGGGTCCACCTGAATCCCCTCACTGGAAACAACATGACCCAAAAAAGCGACTGACTCCAACCAAATTTCACATTTGGAAAATTTTGCATACAATTGGTGCTGATGTAGAGTCTGCAAAGCCGCTCTGAGGTGACTGACATGATCTTCCCTATTCCGCGAATATACGAGAATGTCGTCAATGAAAACAATCACGGAGGAGTCTAAAAATGACTTGAAGACCCGATTCATAAGATCCAAAAAGGCTGCCGGGGAATTGGTTAGCCCAAAAGACATGACCAAGAATTCAAAGTGGCCATAACGCATTCTGAATACGGTGTTAGGAATATCCTGCTCCTTGATCTTCAATTGGTGGTACCCGGACCGCAAATCAATTTTTGAGAAGAACCTCGCACCTTGCAATTGATCGAACAAATCATCTATCTGAGGCAAAGGGTACTTATTCTTGATGGTGACTTTATTAAGCTGCCGATAATCGATACACATCCGAAGTGACCCATCTTTGTTTCTGAAAAAAAGAACCGGAACGCCCCATGGCGACACACTTGGCTGGATAAACCCCTTCTCTAATTAATCCTTAAAATGCTCTTTTAACTCTCGCGACCCTGCTGATGCCATTCTATACGGTGGAATAGATATTGGTTGGGTATCTGGCAATACATCAATCCCTAAATCAATCTCTCTATCTGGTGGAACTCCTTGAAGCTCATCTAGAAATACCTCAAGAAACTCATTCACAAGTGGCACGAACTCGGGGGAAGGATTCTCTGAAGTAGTGTCCGCCGCCCAGACTAAATGATAGATACACTCCTTCCTTATCATCCTCGAAGCCTTGAGGTAGGAAATAAACCTACCCTTCAGCACAACACCATTTCCCTTCCATTGGACAACCGGCTTATTAGCGAATCCGAGTCTCATAACTCTCGTCCGGCAATCATGTTTAGCAAAGAACGAATAGAGCCAATCCATCCCCATGAATACATCAAAATCCACCATCCCAAGCTCGATAAGGTCAGCTGTGGTAACACGACCACCTACAAAAACAACACAATTCCTATAGACCTCCGCGGCTGTAATAGAATCACCAACCAGAGTCGATATTGAGAACGACTCAAGAAGCTGCCCTGGTTCAATCCCAAAACTCAAAGCAACAAATGGAGTGACATAGGACAAAGAAGACCCCGGATCAATAAGAGCATAGCAATCAAAGGTTTGAACAGATACGATACCTGTGACAACATCTGGGGAAGCTTCAGCACTCTGACGGCCACTCAATGCATAAAACCTACTTGGTTCGCCCCTACAACAAGCTCCACCTCGAGCTGCACCACGCCCTGCTGGGGTTGGAGGGCGCACCGATGACATAGCAACTAGTGAACTGGATGGCTGAGCAAGTTCCCTACCCATGCCCTGCCTGGGCGCACGACAGTCCCACTGTATGTGACCTCTCACCCCACAATTGTAACACACTGGAGCATCCAAGTAACAGGCCTCTGTATGAAATCTCCCACACTTGGGGCATATACCTCCCTGATGTCGAGGTCTCCGCCACGAATGGCTGAACTGGTGGGACCTCCTACTGTTTGAGCCAGGCCCCGAAGGGCTGGAAACTTTGCACAGATGGAGTTGCACTAGCTGAGGACTGAGCATAATACTGAGATGGTCCTGATGACCCTCTCCCTAGAGCTGACCTCCCTGAGTGACCCATAGACCAGGCCCTGCTGCTACCCTCCTTGTCTTCCCGAATCTTCAACTTCCTGGCCTCTGTAGCCTGAGAAAAACCCACGATCTTCCTATAGTTCATGTCGGAATGCAAAGCCTATGTAGCGGCCTCATTTACCACCAAAGGGCCGAGACTCTAAACAAATTGCCGAACTCTGGCCTCCATAGTCGACACCAACTGAGGATCATTCTTGGACAACCTTACGAACTCCATATGATACTCCCAAACACTCATGCTACCCTGCTTAAGAACCTCAAACTCGGTGGCACGTGCTTCAATGGTCTCGGCAGGAAAAATGCGGTCCATGATGCCATCTACCAACTCATCCCATCTAGCTGGAGGGCTCCGCTCTTCCCGGGAATCCTCCCACATCTCGAACTACAAATGCTCAGCCCCCTTCAACCTGTATGAAGAAAATTCTACCCCTTTTATCTCTTTAGCCTTCATCACTCGAAGGGTCTTGTACATATCATCAAGGAATTCTAGCGGATTGTCCTCTGGGTCTGTTACTGAGAACACTTGAGTATTCAATTGCAAAAACTGATGAACTCTACAGCTGGAGGAATCTCCCTGTCCATAGAAGGAAAGACGGGCATCATGAGATCTTTGGGCCTTGGCGGACAGTAACTGAGTCATCATACGGATAGCTCCCCTACGGTCTCCATTAGAAATCCAGGGATCGGAAGCTGGAGCAACATAAGAATTAGGAGCATTGGCATGAGGGATAGTAGCACCCTCAATCACTGCTGGAACATGATTGCTCGGATCAGGAACAGATGGAGCACGCAAATTCATAATGGGGGAATCACTCTCACCCACGGCAGTTGGCACATGATCCACAACCGCACTGGAAGTGGCATTGGCCCCTAGGGCAAGTCTAGCTTTTCTCTTAGGTGTCATCATTGAAAATTCGAAATAGAGCACGAATTAGACACAACATCACTTCACTGGGCGAACTTGGAATAACAAAGAAGAGGATCATTTTTCCTAAATGCCCGTGTAGCCCCCAATTTATAGATGTGGTCGACATCACACCGATAAGAAGGGCTCTACTAGGTACGGCTCCGATAGATCCTAGAACTCCTTTCAAACCTTAGGCTCTGATACCAAGTTTGTCACGCCCTAAATTCAAAGGCATGACCGGCACTCGACCGGGTAGCCCCAGTCGATTGGACGTGGGTGCCTTTCCTATTCCCCACGCAATACCCCACATTATCCAATGATAATTCGCCAAAAGATACTAAATTTCTCAAACAAAAGAACATATGATTTCTCTTTTATAACCACACATTATGATTAACAGGGAACATCGTGTACAAAACATATACTATGATTAACTGGGAATGTGGTATACAAGTTTTACAGCACCCAAAACATACACCTTTATACATAAGTTCAAACCCAAATACCACTGTCTACGGAGCCTCTAATGGAAATATAGTACAACACTTTCCGGCGACAAGGCCCCAACTATACCTTTAAAAAAGGACACAAGACTCCAATATACAACAACATATGTGGCATGATCCACGCAAGGACCCGGAAGGAAAGGGGCTTACCAACCACGAATACCGCCGATAGAGAGAAGGAGGAGCTACGAACGGTGGACTGGAGTGCCTACCACGGATCCTCCTACAGTGACAACACGAATGTAGCGCCCACCGCAAAAGGGACGTCAGTACATTTTAATTGTACTAGCATGTACGGACAAACTCTGTCCCAAGTAAACTCAAGCCAAATTACATATACAAGTACTGAACCGAACAACAATAGTACAAGTACAACCATGAAGCAATAACCAAAAACTTCATCACAAATTATTCAAGTAGTAATACAAAAGGGGCAATCAGTGCCCCACAGGTTACAAACTCTCCTGCTGTCTCCTTTTATCTTTCCGCATTTATCAGTTCATGATTCACAATCATATCAATAGTGATATTGGATCACATTTTCCACCCTTATTGCCTCGTCCACCCTTTTAACCTCGGACACCCTTATCACCCCAACCCACACCTTATTTCACCGTGTTGCGGCACGCAACCCGACTCCACCTGACAGTTTTCAATTCACAACAATAAACAACACAATACCAAATACAAGAAATCAACTATGGCACACGGTTAACATAGATCCACAACAAGGGTAATGCAATTCCACAACTAGCAACAACAATGTCCTCATATTCATCAAATTGGTACACAGTTTAGATCATCACAACAGTTATTCACAACTAATCACATACGTTGTTCTACATTATTTCCATTTCCATTATTCCACATGACATCCATTGCCATTGTTCTACATTATTTCCATTTCCGTTGTTCCAATTACAAGTTCCACAACATTCGCCACAAAGTGTTACCACACAAAGCTTCACAATGATTCTCACATGAATATCAACTATCAACAATTTCACAACTAGCATAGGGCGATTTCACAAGGCTCACATTAGCCATACATATCTATAGTTGAGTTTTACCCATTAAACCTTTAGTCCAATTTGCCAAGCAATCAAGAAGTCAATCTAGTTTGAACAACACTTAGGTTTTAGAAATTTAAACTCATAGTTACTACCCAATTCCGTTTTTACAAGATTTTTGAGTTTTGAAGTCATGCATGAAGATTTTATGAAGAAATTCAAAGAAAGTGTATGGGGTTCCCTTCCCAAATTTAATTTCAAAATTTGGGGGAAATGGGTTAGGGATTTTACCTAAGAAATCAATAGAGAAGACAATGCACCATGAATTTTCCAACCTCCAATGGTTTTTAAATATCAATTGATGAAGAATTTTCTTTCTCTCTCTAGGACCCTCTCTTCCTCTCTCTTATTTTGTTTAGAAAATGGGTTAAAAATGAGGGATGGGGTGTTTTTATGAAAGAGGGGTCGGGCTTAGAGTTTTAGAAAAATAATTGGGTGAGCTCAATCTGCGACGCAACTCTGCGATCGCAGAACAGACATACGGCCTGCAGAATGGACTGCGGAAATGGCTCAAACTTCAAACCTCTGGGGTTGGGAATGTGGTGAATATGCGGTCCGCATTTGAGTTCTGAGGTCACAGAATGCACCACATAACTGACCTTCGAATTTCCTCAGGGAAAATATGCGATCACTCTACGGTTCGCATATTGATTATGCGATCGCAGATATGACCGTATTTTCAACATCAAAATTTGGTTGCTCACTTATTCACTCTACGGTAGAAATGCAGTCCGCATAGCTGATCTGCGACTGCTTTCTGGACCGCATTTTGACCATT
The DNA here is from genome assembly GCA_034376525.1 of Nicotiana benthamiana. Taxonomy (NCBI): domain Eukaryota; kingdom Viridiplantae; phylum Streptophyta; class Magnoliopsida; order Solanales; family Solanaceae; genus Nicotiana; species Nicotiana benthamiana. The sequence goes on along the minus strand of CM067338.1, from coordinate 127,294,267 downwards.
TTCTGAAAAAACATCAATTTCATATTCTCAAGTTCAAGACAGTAAAAAGGATCCGATCCACATAAGTAGACTCGACTCTGAGCTGCTAAGATCTGAGCACTCTTTTTTCGCGGGCCTTACATCCTCCCCTGCTTAAGATCATTCGTCCTCGAATGAGGACTTGGGAACCAAATGAGTTTGAAAATAGGATACGCAAGTTTCCACACTTTCATTAACTTTCAAGTTTGTAATAGAAAAATTTTTCCAGAGTTCCCTTTTGTAATATGGACATTACGACCTGCCAAAGAACCTCCTAAGCACATTTCCAAGCATTACTACACAACTTGCTACCTTTACAACAGTTGTAAAATGCATAATCCTCACACTTGCACATATTCAACCTCTTGATACACTTTTCAACCATTTTAGCACACTACATCTAGTCAAATTAAATATTAATCGTCTGTACTATTAAAGCCATTTACCTATCACAAGGGTACGACACAGTTATTCATTTCAATACAATTCCTTCATGCAAAACTAGTCATTACACAATTAGAACACTTTGATACACAGTATCCATGCAAAATTAATTATTATTTCCATGGATCACCTTACCATGGAAGGACAAAACTTTCATTACCAACAGGACTGCACATTGTTCAAATAGTTACAACACATAGACTTGGTTGGCACAACTTGGGGAAACTACAAAAATAAGGCACTTGAAAAGAGAAAGGATGATTCTTAAACCTAATGGAACACAACACTAAACCTCCTAAGGGACAAGATTCGCGCGATCATTCCTAGACTTGCTCAAATAAATGGAGGTAGTTTATCTTCATCTCATCTTCTGATTCCCACGTGGCTTCCTCGACGTGTTGGTTTTGCCACAACACTTTAACCGAAGCAATCTCCTTGTTTCGCAACATTCGTACTTGCCTAGCCAGAATAGCAAGCGGAATCTCCTCTTATGATAACTCTTCTGTAACCTTGATGTCTTCAACTGGCATAACTTTATATGGATCACCCACAACTTTCCTCAACATGGATACATGAAACAGCGGGTGCACCTAGGACATTTCATGGGGAAATGCCAACCTATGCACAACTTGCCCGATCCTTTGAGTGACTTGATTAGGCCTGACATACCTAGGACTCAATTTTCCCTACTTCCCAAAGCGCATGCCTCCCTTCATAGGGGACACCCTCAAGAATACCCAATCTCCTTCTCAAAATTTCAGTTCTCTTCGACGCACGTCTACATAGGATTTCTAGCGAATTTCAGCAGCCTTCATTATCTCCTGAATGAATATTACCTTCTCCATGGCCCGGCGCACGATATCTGGCCCTATTAATTCCGCTTCACCAACCTCGAACCACCCGATCAAGGACCTACACCGTACAATGCTTCAAATAGGGCCATTTGGATGATAGAAAGGAAGCTGTTACTATAAGCAAACTCTATAAGGGGCAGGTGATCATCCCAATTACCTTTGAAATCCAAGACACATACCCGCAACATATCCTCGATCGTCTGAATAGTCCGCTCTGCTTGGCCATCGGTTTGCGGATGAAAAGTTGTGATGAGATTCACTTGAGTACTCAAACCTTGCTGAATATTCCTCCAAAAGTTAGCTGTAAACTGAGCTTCTTGATCCGAAATGATAGAAAGTGGCGTACCATGAAGCCTCACTATCTCCTTGATATACAACCGAGCATATTGTTTCGCAGTATCGATGGACTTCACCGGTAAAAAGTGAGCTGATTTGGTTAGTCTATCCACAATTACCGAAATTGAGTTGAAATTGTGCAGAGTACGAGGTAGTCGTGTCACGAAGTCCATATTGATCATTACCCATTTCCACATTGTTATTTCTATTAGCTGAGTCAACCCTCCTGGCTGCTGATGCTCGGCCTTCACTTACTAGCAATTCGGGCACTTAGAGATGAAGTTCGCTACACTCATCTTCATACCACTCCACCAATAGATATCCTTGAGATCGTGATACATGTTTGTACACCTGGGTTGGCTGAATACCTGGAATGATGATCCTCCGCCATTACCTTCTCCCGAAGATTAGCCACATCCGAGACACATATCCCACCGTGGCACCGTAGCACACCATCATTGTTGCCGAGAGAGAATGCTGAAATTTTGATACTTAGAGCTGCCTCCTTCAATTGATCCAATGCTGGTCAACAAACTGGTTTTCTTTAACCTCTGCCACGAGCGACGATTCTGCTGAATTATGCACCATAAGTTCCTCCTCATTCGTGGCCTAGATACAAACCCCAAGGCTGGCCAACTGACGTACCTCCCGAGCTAGGAACCTCTGATCTGCTCTCAAGCGAGCCAAACTACCCATGGATTTCCAACTGAGGGTGTCGGCCACCACGTTCGCCATCCTTGGGTGGTACAAGATGTCCGTATCATAATCCTTATGCAATTCTAACCACCGCCGATGCCTCAAATTTTTCTCATTCTGCTTGAATAGATATTGAAGACTCTTGTGATTTGAAAACACATCTACATGAACCCCATAAAGATAATGCCGTTATATTTTCAAGGCGAACACAACAACTGCGAGCTCCAAATCATGCGCCGGATAATTTTTGTCGTGATTCTTGAGTTGCCTGGAAGCATATGTTATAACCTTCCCGTGCTGCATCAGAACACACCCTAATCCAACCCTGGAGGCATTACAATAAACTACAAACCCCTCTATGCCTTCTGGCAAGGCCCATTCTGGTGCCAAAGTCAACCTTATCTTCAATTCCTGGAAACTCTTCTCACAAGCATCTTACCACTGGAATTTAGCTGATTTTTGCATTAATTTAGTCAAAGGAGAGGCGAGGGTGGAGAATTCCTCGACAAACCTTCGATAATACCCTGCTAACCCCAAAAAGCTACGGATCTCCGTCGGGGTCGTGGGCCTAGGTCAATCCTTCACCGCTGCAATCTTTTGGGGGTCAAGCTGAATACCCTCACTCGAAACAACATGGCTTAGAAAAGCGACGGACTCGAACTAAAACTCACATTTGGAAAATATGGCATAGAATTGGTGGTGATGTAGAGTCTTCAAAACAGCTCTGAGGTGACTAGCATGATCCTCCCTATTCCGCGAATATACGAGAATGTCTTCAATGAAAACAATCACGAAGGAGTCTTAAAATGACTTGAAGGCCCGATTCATAAGATCCATAAAGGCTTCCGTGGTATTGGTTAGCCCAAAAGACATGACCAAGAATAAAATGTGGCCATAACGTGTCCTAAAAGAGCTCTTAGGAATATCCTTCTCCCTGATCTTCAATTGGTGGTATCAAGATCCCAAATCAATTTTGGAGAAGAACCTCGCACCTTGCAATTGATCGAACAAATCATCTAGGCAAATGGTACTTATTCTTGATGGTGAATTTATTAAGCTACCGATAATCGACACACATCCGAAGTGACCCATCCTTCTTTCTGACAAAAAGAACCAGAGCGCCCCATGGTGACACACTTGGCCGGATAAATCCCTTCTCTAATAAATCTTTCAACTACTCTTTTAACTTTCGCAACTCTGGTGGCGCCATTCTGTACGGTGGAATAGATATTGGCTGGGTATTTGTCAATACATCAATCCCGAAATCAATCTCTCTATCTGGCGGAATTCCTGGAAGTTCATCTGGAAATACCTCAAGAAACTTATTCACAACTAGCACAGACTCGTGGCAAGATTCTCTCGAGTAGTGTCCGCCACCCGGACTAAATGATAGATACACCCCTTCCTGATCATCTTCGAAGCCATTTGGTAGGAAATAAACCTACCCTTAGGCACTACACCATTTCCCTTCCACTTGACAATCGGCTCATTAGGGAATTCGAGTCTCATAACTCTCCAACAATCAAGTTTAGAAAAGCATGAATAGAGCTAATCCATCCCCCTGATTACATCAAAATCCACCATCCCAATCTCGATAAGATCAGCCGTGGTAACACGACCACCTACCATAACAACTCAATTCCTATAGACCCGCGCGGCTGTAGTAGAATCACCAATCGGAGTCGATATAGAGAACGGCTCAAGAAGCTGCTCGGGTTCAATCCCATAACTCAAAGCAACAAATGGAGTGACATAGGACAAAGAAGACCCCAGATAAATAAGAGCATAGAAATCAACGGTCTGAACAGTTAGTATACCTGTGACAACATCTGGGGAAGCTTCAGCACTCCGACGGCCACTCAATGTATAAAATCTGCTGGGTCCACCCCTACCACGAGCTCCATCTCTGGCGGCACCACGCCCTGCTGGGGCAGGAGGGAGAACCGATGACGTAGAAATTGATGAACTAGATGGCTGAACAAGTCCCCTACTAGTGCCCTGCCTGGGCGCACGGCAGTCCCTCTGTATGTGACCTCTCACCCCAGAATTGTAACACACTGGAGCATCCAAGTAACATGCCTCTATATGAAATATCCAACACTTGGGGCATATACCTCCCTGTTGTCAAGGTCTCACCCCCCAATGACTGAATTGGCGAGACCTCCTGCTGTCTGAACATGGCCCCGAAGGACTTCTCTGCTGGAAACGGTGCATAGATGGTAGTGCACTAGCTGAGGACTGAGCATACGACTGAGATGGTCCTAATGACCCTCTCCCTGGAGCTGACCTCCCTGAGTGACCCATTCACCGGGCCCTGCTTCTACCCTCCCCGTCTGCCCGAATTCTCAACTTCCTGGCCTATGTGGCTTGAGCAAAGCCCACAATCTTTCCATTGTTCATGTATGAATGCAAAGCCTATGTAGCAGCCTCATTTTACACCAAATGGCTGAGACCCTGAGCAAATCGCCAAACTGTAGCCTCGATAGTCGACACCAATTGAGGAGCAATATTGGACAACCTCACGAACTCCATATGATACTCCCAAACACTCATGCTACCCTGCTTAAGAACCTCAAACTCGGTGGCTTGGGCTACCATGGTCACGAAAAGCAAAAAGTGGTCCATGAAGGCATCTATGAACTCATCCTTCTAGCTGGAGGGCTCCCCTCCTCACGGGAATCCTCCCACATCTCAAACCACGAACGCGCAGCCCCCTTCAACTAGTATGAATCCAATTCAACACCTTCTATCTCTGTATCATTCTTCACTCGAAGGGTTTTGCACATATCATCAAAGAATTCTTGCAGATCGGCCTCTAGGTTTGTGCCTTAGAACTTTGGAGAATTCAATCGCAAAAACTGATGAACTCCGGAGCAGGAGGAATCTCTCTGTCCGCAGGAGGACACTGGGGCATCATGAGATCTCTAGGCCTATGCGACCACTAACTGAGTCAGCATACGGATAGCTCCCTAAAGGTCTCCATCAGAAATCTTGGGATCGCAAGCAAGAGCAACATCATAATTAGAAGTATTGGCAGGAGGGATAGTAGCACCCTCGGCCAGTGCTGGAACATGATTGCTTGGATCAGGAACGGATGGAGCAAGCAAATTTAGAACGGGGAAATCACTATCAGCCTCAGCAGTTTGGCAAATGATCCATAGCCGCACTGTAAGTGGCATTGGCCCCTAGGCCAAGTCTAGCTTTCTTCTTAGGTGCAATCACTGAAATTTCGAAATAGAGCACGAATTATACACCACATCACTTCACCGCGTGAACTTGGAATAGCAAAGAAGAGGATCATTTTTCTTAAATTCCCGTGTAGCCCCCAACTTATAGATATGGTCAACAACACACTGATAGGAAGGGCTCTACTAGGTACGGTTGTGAGACATCCTAGGACTCCTTTAAAACCTTAGGCTCTGATACCAAGTTTGTCACGCCCCAAATCCGAGGGCATGACTGACACTTGACCGGGTATCCCCTGTCAAGTGCACCTGGGTGCCTATTCCCCACGCGTTACCCCATATTATTCAATGATAATTCGCCAAAAGATACTAAATTTTTTGAATAAAGAACATATGATTTCTTTTTTATAACCACACATTATGATTAGCAGGGAACATATTTTACAAAACATATACTATGATTAACAGGGAACGTGGTATACAAGTTTTGCAGCGCCCAAAACATACAGCTTTATACGTAAGTTCTAACCCACATACCACTGTCTACGGAGCATCTAAGGGAAAGAGAGCACAATACTTATCGGCGACAAGGCCCCGGCTATACCTTTACAAAAGGACACAAGACTCCAATATACAACAACATAGGTGGCATGAGCCACGCAAGGCCCCGGAAGGAAAGGGGCTCACCAACCACGAATACCACCGATAGAGAGAATGAGGAGCTACGAACGGTGGACTGGAGTGCCTGCCACGGATCCACCAAAAATCATAACACAAATGTAGAGCCCCCGACAAAAGGGGCGTCAGTATATTTGAATTGTACTGGCATGTATGAACAAACTCTGTCCCAAGTAAACTCAAGCCAAATTACATATACAAGTATAGAACCGAACAACAATTGTACAAGCACAACCATGAAGCAACAACCAAACACTTCACAACAAATGATTCAAGTAGTTATACAAAGGGGAAATCAGTGCCCCAAAGGTTACTAACACTCCTGCTGTCTCCTTACATATTTCCACATTTATCATTTCATGATTCACATTCATATCAATAGTGATATTGGATCACAATTTCCACCTTATTGCCTCGTCCACCCTTGTTACCTCGGTCACCCTTATCGCCCCAACCCACACCTTATTTCACCGTGTTGCGGCGCGCAACCCTAGCCCGCCTGACAGTTTGAATGCACAACAACAAATACAAGAAATCAACTATGGCGCATTGTAAGCATAGATCCACAACAAGGGTAATGCAATTCCACAACTAGGAACAAAAATTTTCTCATGTTCATCAAATTGGTACGCAATTTAGATCATCACAATAGTTATCCAAAACTAATCACACACGTTGTTCAACAATATTTTCATTTCTACTGTTACACATTATTCCCATTTCCATTGTTCCCCATTATTTCTATTTCCATAGTTCCACATTACTTCCATTTCCATTGTTCCACATTATTTCCATTTCCGTTGTTCCAATTACATGTTCCACAACATTGACCACAAAGATTTACCTCACAAAGCTTCATAATGATTCTCACATGAATATCAACTATCAACAATTTCACAACTAGCATAGGGCGATTTCACAATGATCACAGTAAGCCATACATACATGGAGTTGAGTTTTCCCCTTTAAACCATTAGTCCAAGATGCCAAGCAATCAAGAAGTCAATCTAGTTCATGAACAACACTTAGGTTTCAGAAAGTTAAACTCATAGTTACTACCCAATTCCATTTTTACAAGATTTTTGAGTTTTAAAGCCATGCATAAAGATTTTATGAAGAAAATTCAAAGGAAGTGTATGGGGTTCCCTTCCAAAACTTAATTTTGAAATTTGGGGGAAATGAGTTAGGGATTTTACCTGAGAAATCAATAGAGAAGACAATGCACCAATAAATTTCCATGCTCCAATAGTTTTGAAAGATCAATTGATGAAGAATTTGCTTTTTCTCTCTAGGACCCTCTCTTCCTCTCTCTTGTTTTGTTCAGAAATTGGGTTAAAAATGAGGGATGGGGTGTTTTTATTAAAGATGGGTCGGGCTTAGATTTTTAGAAAAATAACTGGGCGAGCTCAATCTGCGATGCAACTCTACGATCGCATAACAGACATGCGGTCCGCAGAATGGACCGCAGAAATGGCTCAAACTTCTAACCTCTTGGGATGGGAATGCCGTGAATATGCGGTCCGCATTTGAGTTCTGCGGTCTCAGAATGCACCACAGAACTGACCTTCGAATTTCCTCAGGGACAATATGTGATCGCTCTGCGGTCCGCATATTGATTATGCGATCGCAGATTTGACCGCATTTTCAACATCAAAATTTGGTTGTAGGAATGCTGTCCGCAAAGCTGATCTACGACTGCATTTTGGACCGCATTTTGACCATTTTCTCGAAAATTTTGATTTCACATTTTCAAGTTCAAGACAGTAAAAAGTATCTGATCCACATAGGTAGACTCGACTCTATGAGCTGCTAACATCTGAGAACTCATTTTTTACGGGGCCTTATAGGACTAAAGGGAACTTCTCGCACCGGAGTGGCTGGCAGAAGAACTAGGCCGAGATGAACCCTGAACAGATGGGGTATGAGACAAACTCTACGCTGGAAGTGCGCTCAATTATGGATGACTCTGTTGGGAGCCCTGATAACCCCAACAAGAAGATGAACCACGGTACTCTAACCGAGCTGGCTGTGGAGGCCTGAAAGAACGACCCCTGCTCTGCTGAAACTGGCCCCTAAACGGAGCACCACTAGAGCCACCTAATCCTCGAGGCCTCTTGTCCTCCCTCTCCTCTCTCTCTCTCTCTCCTGACGGCGAGCCATCTCAATATCATGGGCTATATCCACCACCTCCTCAAAGGTGTGACTCATAACCCTCTCACGAGTCATCACAATATGAATGGGATAAATGAGCCCGTCCACAAATCGTCTGATCCTCTCCTGATCCGTCAGAACTATCCACGAATCATAACGAGCTAACTCTACAAATCTCACCTCATAGTGCGTCACAGACATATCCCCCTGACGAAGCCACTCAAACTGCCTGCATAACTCCTCCCTCTGCGACCGAGGTATCCACTTCTCTGAGAAGATAGTGGAGAACTCCTTCCAAGATAACGGCGCTGCACCTGCTAGCCTACGTCACTTATATTCCTCCCACCAGGTAAAGGCTACTCTTGAGAACAAAAAAGTGGTAAAAGATACCCTACTAGTCTCCAAGATCCTTGCTGTCTGAACAATGGGTCGACATTTATCGTGAAACCCCTGGGCATCCTCGCCCAGAACACCGCTTAAAGTAGGAGGTGAAAGCCTGCTGAACCTCTCTAGAAGAAACTGCTCGTCATCTGGCATCACTAGCACCCATCACCCTGAACTGGAACAACTGGTTGAATAGGGGAAACTGGCTGAACTAGTGGTGTCCATAAGGTCTGCAAACCCTGTGCACCCTGCTCTGGAGTGCGAGCTCCGGGTGTCTAATGACCACCTCCGGTCTGAGATGTAGTTGCGGTAGCCGAGACTGCCTAAGCAAGGGCGCAAAACAATAAGATCTGATTTAGACCCTCCTAAGACCCGTAACCACAATAGGCATTGCTGGTGCCTGAAAAGGTGCTACTGGAACCACTACAGCTGGAGCCCGATCCTGAATGGGGGAAACTGGTGGGTCAACTGGTGCTGCCCCTGCTACCCTTCCTTGACCACGACCATGGCTACTTCCTCGGCCTTTAGTGGGTGGCAACAGTGGTTGTCTGCCACATTTGGTAGCATGTGTTGTCGCCATCTGCGAGAGATTAGAATACAAAAGTTTAGTTCTCAGGTGGACAAAGTTGCACGACAAGAATTATAAGAATATGAAGTTTTTCCTAAAGGTTCTGCGGCCTCTTGAGGATAAGTACAGATGTCTCTGTACCGATCCGCGAGACTCTACTAAATCGGCTCATGACTCGCGAGGTCTGGTAACCTAGGCTCTGATACCAACTTGTCACGACCCAAACCCCGGTCGTGATGGCACCAACACCTTGTTAGGCAAGCCTGACCATTAAACATTCCCAGCCAAATCATTAACATAAATACCATTTTTAGCTTAAAATTCTCAGTTTGATAACAATAGGAATATTGAAAAAAACATAATCAACAATAATAACAGCCCAAAGGATCCGGAGTTACAAATCAGAGCCTCTAGATAAAACAAAAGAGTATCCTTAACAAGGAAAATCTGGATGCGGAAATAAAAGATACATAAGAAGAGAAATCAGGTCATGCGAATGCCAGCAGCTACCTCGATACCTCCGGAACCGAACTAGGCAACAGCAAATAAGCAAAGTTAAGCCTCCAGGATCCCTGTATCTGCACACAAGGTGCAGGGAGTAGAGTGAGTACTTCCAACTCAGTGAGTAATAGAAATAAATAACAAATGAATGTAAGAAATCCGGTAAAATATACAGTTCTAATATCAGAAGTAACGATAGTGAATAATGCTAAACAGGGAAGACAATCTAGTAATTACTTCTCTTTTCGTCCGACTAGTTACTAACTATGTTGCGATGTGTAGCCCAATCCAATACCATATATATAATGATGCGGCTAAACCAGATCCAATATAATATATATAGTATTGCGGCACGCAACCCAATCCAATATAGTATATAATGTTGTGACGTGTAGCCCGATCCATATAATATATCACTACGCTCACAATGGGTGTGTGCAGAATCCGGAGGGGCTCCTTCAGCACAAGCGCTATAATATTACGGCGTGCAGTTCGATCCATATAATATATATAATGCTGCGGCGTGCAGCCTGATCCAACATAGTATATATAATGTTCCGGCGTGCGGCCCCATCCAATATAATATACATAATATTGCAGTGTATAGTCTGATCCAATATGTGTATATGTATATACTGCTACGGCGTGCAGCCCGATCCGTTATGTACCAAATACCCTCACTACGGGGCCTTTGACCCCTTTTAGTCAATATTTACTTGGCCTCTCGGGCCCACTCAGCTAAGACAAGGTACTCAACCATAGGTATTTCTCATTTAGGGTGCAAGTTACTACGATCAATTTATTTCATGATTTACAGTCCAAGTCAGGACAGATGGTATATGTTCAATTGGTAAAGTGAGGTCAAACGGCTCAGCATGCTCCCTAGGAGTTCTACGGATCGGCACAACGCCTCAAACATGGCATCTAGACAAAAATATACGGGTACAAGGTCTACTTAGTCAAGAAGTGCAGTAAGTCATCAATCGGGATTGACCAAGTCCGAGTCCCCAGCAGAAGTATCACCATGCTCATCATATGACGCATGTTTATCTCAACATAGCACCGCATAGTGCAAATATGAGGTTTCAAACCCTCAGTATATCATTCATAACTATTACTCACCTCAAACCCGCCAAAATCCTAGCTCGCCTTGCGTTTTCCTCGCAAATCAACCCCCTCAGGTGCAGAATCTGATAAAACCACAGAGAATATGTTATAGTAGGCTAATGGGACATAACCCAATAGAAAGAACTCGAAAAATACCCAAAAATACGAAGTTGGCAAAACCCGAGCCCCGGGCACACTTATTGAAAAATTAAAAAATTTACATCATCATAATCATCGTCTTACCGCGAGTCCATACATACAAAGTTCATCAAAATTGGAGTTCAAATGGGCCATCAAATCCAAATTTTCATTTAAAAAACCGAGCCCTAATTTATTCAAGTTTTACCCAAATTTCAAAGAATTAATGGATGATTCTTTGATTAAATGACGTATCTTTGCCACGAAACTGACCTCCAATTACTTCCCGTCGAAATCCCCTTCAAAATCTACCAACAAGCTCTCAAGGTGGTGCCAAAATGGTGGAAAAATGAACCAAATTCGCGGATGAAATGTCATTAAAACACGTCTGTCTGCCCAGTTATTACCCTATGCGATTTCATAGAACAAAATTCCTCCTTCCCAAAATAACACTATGCGATCGTATGGCACCCCTGCGATCGCATAGAACACACCACAACAAGGGACACCAGGCCCAACAACCCTATGCGATTGCATACCCCCTTGTGCGACTGCACAACTTAATCTTCCAGAACAATGCGATAACATACCACATAGTGCGAATGCATAGCACAAAATCATACCCCTCTCCCACCCTCCTATGCGATCGCAATGACTCCTATGTGATCGCATAGAGAACATATTCAGCAACATTTCTGCTGAACTTCTGCAACTTTCAAACATTTAAACACTATGCGATAACCTCTCGAAACCATCCTGAGGCCCTTGAGACCTCAACCAAAAGCACCAACATACCCCACAACATCATATGCTGTAGTTTCAATCATAAAAACACGTCCAACAACATAAAAATCATTACTTCACGACGGATTCAAGCCTAAGTTAAACTAAAACTTCTGAAACTCATATTCGATCAAAAACCCAATGAAACGACATCCGATTGACCTGCAAATTTGCAGGCATTTCCAAAAACACCAAACTAAGCTACAGAAACTCTTGAAATTCCATTCCAACCCCTGGATCAAAATCTAACCAATCAACCGGAATTCGCCGAAATTCAAACTTAGCCAATTCAAGCCTAATTCTACACCGGACCTCCAAATTAAATTTTGATTTCACTACCAAGTCATATATCATCATCCGAAACTAGATGAATCATGGGAAATCCATTCCAAGCCCTATGATTTATAAGTCAACATCCAGTTGACTTTTCCAAACCAGTCTTCTCTTAAAGAGACTAATTGTCTCAATTTTAATCAAACTCTGTCTGAATCACGTCAAACTCAACGAACACATATAGTGAAGCATATAGAAGCATAAAACAGGGAAAACGGGGCAGCAACTCACGTGACGACGGGCTGGGTCGTCACAAGCTACAACTACCTGTTGCCTTGATATTGAACTCCTTTTCTGAATATCTTTTTGCTGCTTTTGTGTATTTACATTGGGACAACAGATGTGGGATTTTGATAGCTACCCTCCTTGTTTGTTTACTTTAGGAATACAGGTTAGATTCCCGGTAGATCCCCTTGGACAGTTATATGGAACTACGGGAATGCACCCGGTAGATTTCCAAGTCTGGATATTTATATTTGGGACTATGGATCGGGGTTCCGATTGATCCATGCGCATTGATAATTGGAATATAGGACAGTATCTTGGGATATCCATTGGACAGTTGTGAAAAGGGACTACAGGAAGGCATCCTGGGAGATCCTCGTTGTTACTATTGGTATTGAGCTGTTCTTATTCGGTGTTTATTCTATCCTTTTGTTTACTCGATGTTGCTTGTATAATCTGTCTTATTTCACTGCTGTACTTGTTATTAATATCTATATTATACTGCTGATACTTATTATTTTGTTTAACCTCAGTAGGGCCATATCCTTCCCTTTCACTACCCGACCTAGGTTAGTCTTGGCACTTACTGAGTACCGTTGTGGTGTACTCATGCTCTTTATGCACATTTTTTTTCATGTGCAGATCTAGGTATCTTTGCACAAGCTTACCATCCTTGAGGCAGGGAAAGCTTTGGAGACTTCGAGTTACATCTCTCGTGTCCGCAGACCAAAGAGTTTCCTTCTTTACTCTATCCTGTAATGTCAGCCTTATATCGTACTGTTGATGTAGACTTTTCTGGAGATTAGAGCACTTTACAATATTCCTTTTACCTTTTGTTACCATGAGTTTTCGGGTTCTGGAATAGTTTGTAGAATTGTAAGTTATTATGCTGTATATACCGAGCATCATATTTCGCTTTCATTTTATTAAATATTGTTTTAAGTTATATTTCCACAAAGTCTCGATTGTTTTTCCGCATCGTTAGGCTTACCTAGTCATAGATGACTAAGTGCCATCACGACAATTCACGGAGGGCGAACTATGGTCGTAACAAGTTGGTATCAGAGCTCTAGGTTCATAGGAGTGACGGAACACAAGCCAGTTTCCTAGAGTCTCGTTGATCGGTACAGAGACATCTGTACTTATCTACAATAGGATGTATAACTGTTAGGAAAATTTTCACTTCATTTTATTTCCTTTGTCGTGTGATATTTTTGACATCATAATTCTAAACTTTTGTCTTATATTCTCTCACAAATGGTGAGGACTCGTGCTACCCGATATGACCAAGCACCCATGCCCCCCCACTGCAAGCGTCAGAGGTAGGGGTCGGGGTAGAGGCCGAGGGAGCGCACGCAGTGTACCAACAACACCTGGGCGATATGCCGGTGAGGTACCACTAGTACATCCAACCAGAGTTCAGGCACCTGACACGCCTACTGCTACTACTACTCCAGCCCTTCAGGAGACCTTGGCATAGTTCATGAGCAAGTACACCATGTTGGCTCTGGCAGGGTTGTTTTCCCTTACAGCAGCCACATCCCAGGTCGTGGGAGGAGCACAGACTCCCACCGCTCGCAATCCTGAGCAGCGAGTGCATATTGAGCAGGTCCTAGAGATCATTCATGTACCGCCTGTAGTGCTAGTTCAGCCCAAGGATGGGGCAGTTGCTTCAGCGGATCAGCAGTAGAGACTTGATAGGTTCAAGAAGTATGATCCTATGATTTTTAGCCTACTAGTATCAGATGATGCCTTGGGATTTCTGGAGGAGTGCCACCGTATTCTTTGTACTATGGGTATATCAGGATCGAGCGGGGTTTCCTTCACTACTGTCCAACTTCGGGGAGTATCCTATGATTGGTGGCGCACCTACGAGCTAGACAGTCCATAGGCGGCTGGTTCACTGACTTGGACCCAATTTTCTGATATGTTCCTGAAAGAGTTTGTTCCTTAGAGCCTCAGAGATGCATGGCGCAGAGTTTGAGCATTTGCACCAGGGTGCTATGGCTGTTTCATAGTATGCTATTTGTTACACCATATTGGCTAGGCATGCACCGGCGCTGGTTTCTACTGTTTGCGAAAGGGTTCGCCGGTTTATTGAGGGGCTTATTCCCCCATCAGATCTAGTATGGCTCGTGAGTTGGAGATATATATCTCTAATAAGCGGGTGGTGAGCATTGCTATGAGGATTGAGGGTATGCATGCTAGGGAGAGAGAGAAGAAAGAGGCCAAAAGGTCTCGAGAGTCAGGTCATTATTTTGGTACCGACCCCAACTCATTAAAGGGTTTATGTGTGTCACCCCGTTTATTCAGCTCTTCCAGCAACTGATAGTGCTCCAGGTCCTCCTAGGCTTCTGAAGCCTTATTATGCACCTCTGGTTTCTAGCACGCACCCAACGTAGGGTGCTTTCAGAGGTCAATCCAGCCGACCTGGCCCGAGCTAGTCACAGCCGCCACGCCCTCCAAAGCTTGTTTTGAGTGTGGTGACACACACCATATGGTTAGGTATTTCCCAAGACTTAGGAGGGGTGTACCTTCACAGACTCCTCTGCCACAGCGTGCCCCGCAGTGTTCTCAGGCTATGATCATAACTCCATCTACTACCCCATCTGCTCAGCCAGCCAGAAGAGGAGGTAGGGGAGGTAGAGGTCGCCCTCAAGGGGGAGGCCATGTCAGATACTATAATCTTCCTTCCCTACCGAAGCCGTTGCCTCCGATTCTGTCATCAGATGTATTATACTGGTTCGTCACAGAGATGCATTAGTTCTATTCGATCCAGGCTCAATTTATTATTATGTGTCTTCTTATTTTGCTATGCATTTGGGTGTACCTCAGGATTCTTTGATTTCCCCTGCTTACATTTCTACTTATGTGGGAGATTCTCTTGTTCTAGACTGCGTATATTGGTCATGTTTGGTTACAATTCATGATTTTGAGACCAGAGCCAATTTATTGTTACTCAGCATGGTTGATTTTGATATTATCTTGGGTTTGGACTGATTTTCACCCCATTATGCTTTTCCTTATTGTCACGGCAAGACCATGACACTGGTTATGCTGGGTGTAACGCGTGTTGAGTGGAAGGGTACTTTAGACCACACTCCCAGTATAGTTATTTCTTTCCTTAAAGCTCAGCATATGGTTGAGAACTAGTATGATGCATATCTAGCTTTATTTGAGCGATGTCAGTATTGATACCCCTTCTTTTGATTCAGTCCCTGTAGTACAGGATTTACCCGATGTTTTTCCAGCTAATCTTCTTGGCAAATTTGATTCTATAAAAATTCAAGTTTCATATTTGAATGAAGTTAGACGATACTAATAGAGATTTTGATTTTGGCATTGATATGTTGCTGGGCACTTAGCCCATTTCCATTCCTCTGTATCGTATGACTCCTCCTAAGTTGCAAGAGTTGAAGGTTTAGTTACAGGAATTGCTTGGTAAGGGTTTTATCCGGCCCAATGTTTCACCTTGGGGTGATCCTATCTTGTTTGTGAAGAAAAGGGATGGTTCTATGCGTATGTGTATCTATTATCACCAGTGGTACAAAGTTATAGTGAAGAACTGTTATCCTTTGCCTTGTATTGATGATCTATTTGACTAGCTTCATTGTGCACAGGTGTTTTCTAAGACTGACTTACGCTTACCACCAGTTGAATATTCAGGAGCCAGATATCCCGAAGACTACTTTTGGGATTCGGTATGGTAATTACAAGCTCCTTGTCATGTCATTTAGGCAAAGCAATGCCCCGGCAGCTTTTACGCATTTGATGCACAATGTGTTCATTTCATATCTTGACTCGTTCGTCATTATCTTTATTGATGATATTCTTATATACTTGCGGAGTTGGGAAAATCGTGAGCATCACCTGAGTACCGTGCTTCAGACTTTGAGGGGAAAAGAAATTGTATGCAAAGTTCTCAAATTGTGAGTTTTGCTTGGAGTCCGTGGCTTTTTCCGGTCATGTGGTGTCTAGTGAGTGTATACGTGTGGATCCGAAGAAAGTAGAGGTAGTGCAGAGTTGGCACAGACCATCCTCAGCTATAGAGATTTGTATTTTCCTTGGCTTGGCGGGTTATTGTCGTCAATTTGTTGAGGGTTTTTCTTCTATTGCAGCACCTATAACTAGAATGAACTAGAAAGGTGCTCCGTTTTGGTGGACGGAAGAGTGTGAGGCGAGCTTTCAGAAGCTCAAGACAACTTTGACTACAGCCCTAGTTCTGATATTACCTACCGGTTTGGGTTATTATACTATCTATTGTGATGTCTCTAGGATTGGCCTTTGAGCTGTTTTGATTCAGGAAAGTATGGTGATTGCCTACGCGTCTAGATAGTTGAAGTACATGAGAAGAATTATCCTATCCATGATCTTGAGTTAGCTGCTATAGTTCTTGCCTTGAAGATCTGGCGTCATTATTTGTGCGGCGTGCCATGTGAGATTTATACGGATCATTAGAGCTTGCGACACTTATTCAAGCAAAAGGATCTAAATCTGCGCCATAGGAGGTAGTTAGAGTTACTAATGGATAATGACATCAGTATTTTGTATCACTTGGGCAAGGCTAATGCGGTGGTCAAATCCTTGAGTCGCCGGGCAAAGGGTTTGGGGAGTTTTGCATATCTACCAGCATTAGAGAGGCCTATGGCGATGGATGTTCAGGCCTTAGCCAGTGTGAGATTGGATCTTTCAGAGCCCAGTCGGATTCTAGCCTGTGTGTTTCCTCGGTCTTCATTATTTGATCGTATCAGGGAGCGACAGTATGATGGTCCTCGTTTACTAGTCCTCAAGGACAAGGTTCAGCATGGCGATGCCAGGGATGTTACCATTGGTGATGATGGGGTATTGAGGATGCAAGGTCAGATCTGTGTACCCAATGTTGATGGTATTTGGGAGTTGATATTAGATGAGGCCCATAGTTTGTGGTATTCATTCATCTGGTGCTGCAAATATGTATTAGCATTTGAGACAACGCTATTGATGGAGGTGGATGAAGAAAGACATAGTGGGATTTGTAGCTTGGCGCCTCTACTATCAGCAGGTGAAGTATGAGCACTAGAGACCGGGTGGGTTGCTTCACAAAAAGAGATTCTAGAGTGGAAATGGGATAGGATCACCATGGAATTTGTAGTTGGTCTCCCTCATACTGCAATGAAGTTTGATGCCATTTGGGTGATTGTGGATCGGCAGACCAAGTCTGCGTATTTCATTCTTATGTGTGTTAATTATTCCTTGGAGTGGTTAGCGAAGATTTACATATAGGACATTGTTCCTCTGCATGGTATTCCAGTTTCCATCATTTTTGATAGAGGTAGTCAGTTCACATCACGGTTCTGCCAGGATGTTTAGTAGGAGTTGGGTACAGGGGTGGAGTTGAGCACAACATTTCACCCCTAGACAGATGGATAGTCTAAGCGCACTATCTAGATTCTTGAGCATATGCTATGTGCGTGCATGATTGAGTTTTGAGGGTCTGGGGATTAGTTCATGCATTGGCGGAGTTTGCCTACAACAATAGTTATCAGTCCAGCATTCAGATGGCGCCGTACGAGGCTTTATATGGTAGGAGGTGCAGATCTTTAGTGGGTTGGTTTAAGCCTAGTGAGGCTAGACTATTGGGCACAGATTTGGTTCAGGATGCGTTGGAGAAGGGTAAGGTGATTCATGATAGACTTCATATAGCCGAGTCCAGACAGAATAGTTACATGGACTAGAAGGTTCGTGATGTTTCTTATATGGTTGGTGAGCGGGTTCTGCTTTGGGTTTCCCCTATAAAGAGCGTCATAAGATTTGGGAAGAAAGGGAAGTTGAGTCCGAGGTATATTGACCTTTTTGAGGTATTGAGGAATGTTTGGGAGGTTGCTTGGGAGCTTGCCTTACCTCCCAATTTGGCAGGATTTCATCCGGTATTTCATATTTCAATCCTCCGGAGGTATCACGGTGATCCCTCGCACGTATTAGATATTAATTCAGTCCAGTTAGACAAGGATCTATCTTATGTTGAGGAGCCAGTGGCGATATTGGACAAGCAAGTCAGAAAGCTGATGTCAAAGAACATTACATCAGTAAAGGTTTAGTTGCGGGGTTTAGCCGGTCGAGGAGGCGACTTGGGAGATCGAGAAGGATACGCGTAGTCGATACCCTTATCTATTCACTACTTCAGGTATGTCTCTATGCTCGTTCAAGGAAGAATGAGTGTTTAAGTGTGGAAGGATCTAACGACCCGGCCGGTTGTCTTTTGAATTTACCCCCAATCCCCTATTATCTCCTTTCCCCAAGTTCCTTTCAGCTATTTTGGTTTGCCGGAATGTTTTGTTTTGTGTTTCGAGTTTTGGGACACTTAGTCCCTAAATGAGAGATTAAGTGTTGGAAAGTTGTCTATTGCCGGAGCAGTATGAAGACGTCCTCGGAATGGCAATCTGATGGTTCTGTTAGCTCCATTAGGTGATTTTGCGGTTAGGAGCATGATCAAAATGTATTTTGGAGGTCCGTAGCTAATCTAGGCTTGAAATACCAAGACTTAAAATTTTGAAATTCTGGTCAGATAGTGAAATTTTGACCAGGGGTTTCGAATGGAATTCTAGAAGTTAGAGTAGCTCCATAGTGTTAAATGTGACGTGTGTGCAAAATTTCAGGTCATTCGGACGAGGTTTGATAGACTTTTTGATCGAAAATGTGTTTTTAGAGTTTTTGAAATTCTAAAGATTGAATCAATGAATAAATTAATAAATAAATTAATATCCCTATTGGGCAGCATACGCGGCATGTCTGAAAGGAAAACCTCGGGGAACTCCTGAATAATAGAAACAGAGTCAATAAATGGAAACTCTGCGCTGGAGTCACGAACATAAGCCAGATATGCTAGACACCCCTTCTCGACCATGCGTCGAGCCTTGACATATGAAATAACACTTCGGGTGGCATGACCTGGGGTCCCTCTCCATTCAAGTCGGGGCAAGTCTGGCAAGGCCAAGGTCACGGTCTTGGCGTGACAATCCAAAATAGCATGATATGAGGACAACCAATCCATCCCCAATATAACATTGAAGTCTAGCATATCTAAGAGCAATAAGTCGACACGGGTCTCTAGGCCCTCAAATACTACCACACATGAATGATGCACTCGGTCGACCGCTATAGAACCACCCACCGATGTAGAAACATATACAGGAATACCAATGGCCTCACTAGGCATAACCAAAGAGGGTACAAAATAGGACGACACATATGAATACGTTCTGGGATCAAATAGCACAGAAATATCCCATCACATACCACAATAGTACCCGTAATCATAATATCTGATTACTCAGCCTCTGGCCTGGTTGGTAAAGTATAACAATGGGGCTAGGCCCCACCTCCCTAAACTATCTCTCGGACGATCGGCTACTGGTTGACCCCTTCCTCTGGTGGTCTGAGCTCCACCTCTATGCTCCCTACCTCCGTCTCTATGGCCTTTACCCTCGCCTCTAGCTGGCTGGGTGTCCTGTGGATCACCTGCTGCCTGAATCATGGGACGAGGACCCTGCTACTGTGACCGAGTACCTCTTAACCTCGGGCACTATTTCCTGATATGATTGAGCTATCCACACTCATAACACCCAACTGAATGTGGAAACTGAGAAAACTAGGACTAAACCTGCCGCCTTGAATGACCCCCTCGAAGGTTCTGAAGCTGTGGTGCACTGATGGGATGCTGATCAGAATAGTGCTGCTGAAAACAACTACTGTTTGCAGTACCTTGTGAAACCTAAAGTGATGACTGAAAGGGCCTCTGATGGTGGCCTCTACCATATGAATCCCTACCTCCAGATGAGGTACCAGTGAACCTACAATAATGACGAGGCCTCTTATCTGATCCCTGACCACCTCCTAATGCAAGTGCCATCTCTATATTGTGGGCTGAATTTGCCGCCCCCTGAAAAAGACATATTACTACCGGCCCCCAAGGCCATCTGAAGTCGGATTGGTTGAATCAACCCATAAATAAATCTCTACATTTTCTCCCTCTTAGTGGGGAGTATAATAATAGCATGGCGTGCTAAATCAATAAAAATAGTCTCATACAACGTGACTGTCATAGTAACCTGATGAAGACGCTCAAACTACCTCTGTTGAGCATCTCGCTCAGTCATTGGGAGAAACTTCTCCAAGAACAAGTCTGCAAACTGATCCCAAGTCAATAATGGCGATACTGCTGGCCTTGATAGACAATAGCCCCTCGACCAAGTCTTGGCAGATCCTGCAAGCCGAAAAGTGATGAAGTCAACCCCATTGGTCTCCATAATACCCATAGTCCTGAGAACCTCATGACAGCTGAATAAGAAGTCATGGGGGTCCTCTGTAGAAGCACCACTGAAGGTGGTGGTGAAGAGATTTGTGAACGTATCAAGCCTCCACAAAGCATCCGCGGATATCGCCACACCATCGCCGGTTTGAGCTGGAATACGCGGGTGGGCTTCCATACCTGGCTAAACTGCTGGAACCTGAGGCCGAGGAGCTACCTGCTTCGGAGTGCGCGTAGCGGGAGTCTGAACTCCTCCCCCAGCCTAAGGTATAACTGGTGCTACGGGAAGCAAACCCGCTCTACAGACACTCTCCATAAAGCCTACAAGTCGGATCAAAGGTACTGGAGTACTAGAGTGGATATGAAACCCTCTGGGACCTGCGCTGGGCCGACCGGAGTTGTTGGTGCTTGAACCTCCTCATTGTAGTCAACATGAGGCTCCACCTCTGGAACTGCTACTCGGGGCTGAGCTCTGTCATGGCCTCAGCCTCTAGCACGGCCTCGCCCTCGCCCTCTACCCCCTGACAGAAGCTGCTGCTGGGGCTCGGGCTGCTACGCGGTAGAAGAAGAAGCACACATTCTCGCCATCTGCGAAAGAACAGAGTAGAATGAAAATCAGTATTGAGAAAAAGAATCGCACAAAAAGAATGAACAAAGTGAAATTTTTCCTAACCCTGTAGCCTTTGGGGGATAAATACAGACGGCGTCGTACTGGTCCCTTAGACTCTACAAAGTTTGTCCATGAGTTGTGATACCTATGTAACCTAGTTATCTGATACCAACTTGTCACGACTCGGATTTATCACCATCAGAAGTCATGATCGCGCCTAAGAATAGGAGCTAGGCAAGCCAAATACCATATACTTCTTTAGCGAACATCAACAATATTAACAAAATTAAAACATTTAAAAATATAGTGGAAGGCTCAAATATAATTCTCTGAAAGAAATGCGGAAGTTTAAAATCACTACCGAAGACTGGTATAACATTACTCATGAACTTCTAGGATTACTAAATACAACCGTCTGAAAGAAATCTTAACAGTATGTTTCAATACAAGAGCTACAAAACTGAATAAAGATATATGAGACTCTGAGCCTGCGGACGTCAGCAAGGGTACCTCAAGAGTCTCTAGACTGAAGGTCTGCTCCTGATCTAATACTGTTGCGGTCTGAAAGCTGCATCCTAATCTGTGAAAAAGAAATACACTGAGTGTAGCATCAGCACAACTGACCCCATGTGCTAGTAAGTGCCTGGCCTAACCCCGGCAAGGTAGTGTTGAGGCTAGATAGGGCCTACCACAGATAACCTGTACAGATATATGTGCAATAACAAGAAATATACTGATATAAACAATTAAAGGGAGGGGAGACATGCTTTGGGGTACGACGGTCTAAACATAGAAACCATCGGTAAACAAATGAAACTGAATAATAACAATTGATAAGATAAAACACAGGAAGCCTCTACACACAAAAATAATACACTCAGTCCATAATCCGTTGCGCCGCGCAACCCGATCCTCAACAGATATTACCGTTGCGGCGTGCAACTCAATCCTCAACAATCTATACCATTGCGACGTGCAACCCGATCCTCAATATTCAATACTGATGTGGCGTGCAACCCGATCCTCAATATTCATCAACACCGTTGCATCGTACATCCCGATCCTCAATATTTAATACCAAGAACTCACCCAAAAAAGACCGCAACTCAAGTGCGAGGGGAGTATCAACAATTACAAGAAATCCCAGTAAAGGAACACAATTAACCATTCAATTATCCCGGCAAGGGAAAACACAATAACTACTTACGTCCCGACAAGGGAATAATCTCTACGTGTTCCTCTTTTAATAGCCTATTTCTCGAGCAACAATTTCTAGTCCGAACTAATGCTCCAAATGACAAACCAATCGCAAACCTTCCTCAACTATGAACTTTATATTATACTTATCAACCAAGCAAGAAGGAAGTATCATTTAATCCAGATCCAACACATAGAACACTCGCGATCATGCTAGACCCCGGTGGATAGATAACCATCACCATTCCTATACACCGTACTCCACAATTAGCATGTAGAAAATAATATCCTAATCCTAATCCCTCAAGCCAAAGTTAGAACAAACACATACCTCGGTCCGAAAATAGCAATCTAGGCACAATTTAGCTCAAAATTATCAATAAAGCCTCGAAGATACAATTCCATAGCCTAAAAATAAATTTCCTATTATTCTTCCAAAATACCAAAATCCGACCCCGAGCCCACATGGTCCAAACTCGAGGCTCGACCCCAAACTGTGATTGAATTGCCTAAAATTTCAAAAGCCCTAACTCTACCAAAAACCGCTATTTATACTTTGATTTCATGTTTTTAGGCTTGGAAATTAGTAATTAAATGATGAAATAATGAGGGAATGATATTATATTTACATACCCAAAGACTTTGGTGAAGAAGAGCTTCAAAAATCACCCCTAGAGCTTGGAGAAGACAAGCCTTATGAAGAAATGGAAATAATCCCGTAATGGGTTCGTTTTGAGCTTTAAAAATCACTGGGCGAAAATTGCCCTATGCGATCGCAGAAGGGGGCATGCGGTCGCATAGGGTTAGAGAGTTGAAGCACTGCGATCGCATGAGTGCTAGTGCGAACACATAGAAGGATTTTTGAGGGGGCTGGGCTAAGGCAATGCGATTGCATAGAACAAAAAAGTAGGAGTTACAAAATAACACACTGCGATCACGAAGAAGCCATCGATCAGATAAAGTAATACATCAGATACCAGAACTAGACATTTTCTGCAACATTTCTAAGTGTATAACTACCCCGAACCATCTCCGAATCACTCCCGAGCCCTCGGGGCTCCCAAGAAAACCCACACACTAACTCAATAACACCATATGAACTTACTCGAGCGATCAATCACTGAAATAACATCAAAATCAATGAATTAAGCCTCAAATTCATCACTTTTCATTTCAAACTTCATAAGCTTCTAACTTTAGATATTTAGGCCCGAAACACGTCAAACGACATCCGATTTCGACAAAATTTCATAGAAAGCACTTCACGCATATTTAAGACATGTATCGGGCGTCAGAACTAAAATACGAGCCCGATCCTTATATTTTCTAACTCATTTTCATTTCAATTTTTCATATCATTTTCAGAAAAATAATTTTTTTACTCATGCTAGGGATCTCGGATTTCGATTCCGGGAATATGCCCGAGTCCCATATTTTCTTACAGACCTCCCGAGACCGTCACATCACCGGTCCGAGTCCGTTTACCCAAAATGTTGACCAAGTCAACCATATCAATATTAATATCAAAATTCTTCAAATGTTCTACAAAACTCATATATTTTAACATAAAAATTTTCTAGCTTCGCGCTCGGACTATGCACGTACATTGAAGCAACTAAAAGCAAGGTTTTAAGACCTCGGAAGCACGAAAAAAGGGAGAATTAATGTGATGACCCTTTGGGTTGTCACCTATATATGCATCTATTCATACCGAGGGGATCGGTCCGATCCACAAATATCAAGCAATATCAAAATACACGCGAAGACACATAAATATCCAATTATGCCATACAAGAGTTCACAAGTATACAAGTTTACTTTTGTCCTCTTTCAAGTCTCTAGTATATCCTAGGCGATCTCATTAGCAAGATAACATAGATATTTTCATAAATAAAGCAAGATGTGGGTCCTAAACATCCCGGACAATCAATATAGTAGTAGCTACGCACGAACTCTCGTCACCTAGTGTGCACGTAGCCCCGTCATTTAGAAACAATTATCCATTTATTAATCCTATGGGGACATTTCCCTCTTACAAGGTTAGAAAGGAGACTCACCTCGCTCCGAAGCGCACTTCCAATATCAAGAACAAGCACAAACCCTCAATGCGAAGCCGAATGAGCACAAACTAATTAAATAACGTAAGAACTAGTCAATGAAGGCTTACAAGGTTGAATTCTAACTATTTAAGTGATTTCCCAATATTTCCCATAAGTTTCCTAAATTTTAACCCAGGCCCACGTGCTCGGATTCCGAGACATTTTGAAGGAAATTATTCTCTAACACCTAAGGATCACTAATATATGATTTCTAGTTCATTAAATAGCAATTTATGTGGTTAAATACTAGTTTTATTAAAACCCTAGGTCTAGCTCTAACCCTTGATTTTTACTTGGTTTTTAGTATTAAATCTACTTAATAACATGTATTTAGACTAAGGAGGATGGAGGTTACTTACCTTGTGAAGCTATGACGAAACCCTCTCTTTGGAAGCCCTCAAATCACCTAAGTGTAGAGAAAAGTGTGGAATAAATAAGCTTGAGCTCGAATTAAATAAAGCTCACTGCCAGCGATTTCTGCTTCTGCAGCTAAGAGGACCACTTCTTCGGTCCCGCATCTGCGTAATAAGTCTTAACTGATATTTCGGACTTGTACTAAGTTTCAGAACAAGAATCCGAACACGATACCTAGGATTTCATTGCATACTTAGATTCTTTAATACTTTAAAACTTCGATTTACCAATTTTACATAAAAATTCATTACTCGGGCAAGGGACCTCGAAATTCGATTCCGAGCATACACCCAGGTCCCATATTTTCCTACGGACCCCCCTGGACCGTCAATTATGAATCCTAATCCGTTTCCCAAGAAATTTGACCGGAGTCAAACTTGGCATTTCCGAGAAATTCTTAAGGAAGTAATTGGATATATTTCCACTCAAAACCCTTCAAACTTCCGAACCAACTATCCTCACAAGTCATGAACTAGCTAAAGCAAGCGCTTGAAGTTTTATTTAAGGGAACGGGGTTCTAAATAGTAAAATGACCCGTCGGGTCATTACAAAAAGTATGCTAAGTTGACTTAAATTGCCTATTTGGTTAAATTTATTTGATTGTATTATGTGAAGCATGTTAAGCAAGAACTTATTGTTTCTTTGATATAGAACTCTATTTCTAAATATCTTCTTAGTGTTGCTGTGTATTTATATTGGGACTATGGATGTGGGATTCTGGTAGCTCCCTCCTCCCTTGTTTGGTTACTTTGGGACTACGGGTTAGATTCCCAGTAAATACCGATGCACAGTTATATGGAATTACGGGAATGCACCCGATAGATTCCCCCTTACTTGGTATTTAAATTTGGGACTACGGATCGGGGTTCCGGTAGATCCCCACGCATTGATAATTGGACTACGCGACGGTATCCCGGGAGATCTACTGGACAATTGTGAAAAGGGACTATAGGACAGTATCTTGGGAGATTATCGTCGTTACTATTGGTATTGAGTTGTACTTATTTCCGTGTTTACTCTGTCCTTTTGTTTACTCGTTGTTGCCTTGTATAATCTGTTTTATTTCACTGCTATTATTTTGTTTAATCTCAGTAGGGCCCTGGCCTTCCTCGTCACTACCCGATCGAGGTTATGCTTGACACTTACTGAGTAGCATTATGGTGTACTCATTGCCTTTCTGTGCATGTTTTTTTCAAGTGCAAATCCAGGTACCTCTGCACATGTTTACCATCCTTGAGGCAGAGAGAGATTTGGAGACTTCGAGGTACATCTGCCGCGTCCGCTGACCGAAGAGTCTTCTTCTTTTCTCTATCTTGTAGTGTTAGCCTTCTATCGTACTATTGACGTAAACTTTTCTGGAGATTAGAGCACTTTACGGTATTCCTTCTAGCTTGTGTTCCCGTGAGTTTTCAAGTTTTGGGATAGTTTGTAGAAGTTTGTATTATTGTGCTGTATATGCCGAGTGACATCTTATATTTCGCTTTAATTTTGTTAAATTTTTGTTTTAAGTTATATTTTCGCAAAGTCTCGATTATTTTTTCGCATTATTAGACTTACCTAGTCGTAGATGGCTAGACGTCGTCCCGACAGTTCACAGAGGGCGAATGGGGTGGTGAAAATTATTCCAAAAACACGCTAAATCTCTACGGTTTTTATTTGGGACTGACGAAATAATAGATATTAGCGAGGATTGTTAAAATACCGCGTCAGATGTCTATCATAAGTCAAATTGGTCAAAAGTGGGAAATCCATAAAATGCGGATAAATTGACATTGAACCACGGTTTTCCTACTCGGTTTAATTTGTGAGCCTCCTTAAATACCTCCCATGCAAACAGAACAATTATTGAAGAAAAAACCCAGCAAATAATATACGACTATAGAACAACGAAGAATTCCCTCAAAAAAGATAAAAGAAGAAGAAGGATTCATTCAAACGACAAACAGGATCTCAAGTTTCCGAAGAAGTTAACGTCCAGTTTTTTGAGAATGGAATGGTCCCCAAAATCTGCTGCCAATGCCTATCTTGACACCCTTAAGCTGGTTTGTTCATCTCTATAGCATTAAATTGTATTTGATTAGTTCTACATAAGATCTTGGAACAGTTTGAATATCATTAAAACAATATGATTATGTTCCAACAATGAGATTAATAAAGTCCGACGACAGGTTTTTCCACAAGCCTTACGAGGAGCTCCAAGAACTATAAATAATTGTTTGAACATCGAGTTATATTTACGTACCATCACTTCTTACATGCATGATATGCGATTGACTTAATATCTTGATAAACTAAATCTCCTTTCCTGCTTCATGTTGAAGAGACAATTAAGTACAGTAGATAAATTGTGCATGAGATGATGACATACTTCTGTACTAGAGCAGGCGAAGGTCCTAAGTTCGACTCTCACAGCCATTGTTATAAAAAATAATTTTTACGTGCTTGACCAATGAAAAAATGAATGAAGCCTGCAAGTGAGGGGTGTGTTGAAGAGACAATTAAGTAAATAAAGCGTGCTCTCTCTAGTACCAAAGAGCATGATATTGACAACACTGAGGACAGTCATCGCATAATTTTTACGTGTTTATTCCCTTTTACTCCATGCAGTGTAGCAAACAAAATCAGAATTGCGATTCTAGCGGAACAATGGAACCCGAGAGCAACGAGTTCATATCGGCACTAGCAGCTGGGATGAGTGCCAAATTAATGGTAGAAGTCACCTCTGAAGTCTCTCCATCAACTGTTGCCTTAGCAGCAGCGGCTCGTCAAACAGGAGGTAAATGTTGAAGTGCATAATCATCTCTTCTAAAAGTCGTTAGATAAACTATACTTTTATTTACTGAATTATATCTTTAACAGGTAAAGTTGTGTGCATCATTCCGGAGAAAAAATTTGGACAAGACGCACAAAGTGATTGAAGAAACAGGGCTAAATGACATGGTAGAATTCAAGACAGGGGACCCTGTTGATGTCTTGCCTAACTACGACAACATCGATTTCTCCCTCGTCGACTGCATGACTGAAAACTACGATATGCTGATTGAAAAACTCGATGTTAATCTCGAAAGATCAGTTGTAGTCACAAATAATGTACAAGGGAAAAAAGGGGTTAGAGGAAAATTGAAAAAAGTGGAGAACGAGGTTAAAATATATTCAACTAAACATCATATAGGTAAAGGATTAGAGGTTACCATGATAGGAAGAAGCAGATTAGGAAGTCATAATCATGGTCATCAAAGAGGAGAAAAAAAGAAGGGTAAAGTGAAAATGAGTGAAAAAAGCAAATGGGTGTTCGAAGTTGATGAAAAAAGTGGTGAAGAACATATATATAGGACGAGAAAATGATTGGGTGTATTGAGTTTTTTAAGTGAAGAAAAGAGAGGTGTGACAGCACCCTTAAGATGAAGTTACCTATCAATAACGGCAGAGACAGATTTAGGATTTAAGCTTTATGGGTTCAATTTTTTAGGTTTAAAATATTGATCCCATTATATTTTTAATTTATTGGTTCAGGCCTATTATTAGTTAAGTACAATTTAAGTAGATTTTTACATATACATATTTGCTCCGCATTAGAAGTATTGAGTTCAAATAAACTCGGTCGTCTAATTTTGCATCCGCCCCTGAATTGCAATCAAGTGTGTGAATACAAGTAGAGAGCTATTTTCTTTTCTTGTTAGTTGTTTAATTTTGGATTTGATTAACCTTCCTCCCTATCCTTTTCTTTCCTCTTCAAATGCATGTTGGCTCAGAAATGGGAAGAGAAGGGAAGTTAAGGGGCGGGGCTTAATTGGTTGAATATACAAGCTAAAGTGACTTAAATTTCCATACACATTGTAAATTAAGTCTTTTAAACTTTCTTAAAAAATCTATATAATAGCTCGAAAACAATGAACTAAAGCCAAATTTCTATGGAGTAATGGATTTAGGAGCGTGCACATAATTTTTGGTAAGCGATATCGATGCTTACATAGAGTATAAAATAAATAACGTCAATTATCACATGTATAAATGAGTAATAGTCTGCAGTGGATTAATTTTTGTGAAGACTGCTCTTCAAATATTTGCCAACAATATTTTCTAGTTTAGGTTCGAACGTCCGATCTCCTAATGCAAAACCAAGAAAGAATGATCTATGTTGGGATCGAAATAACGTAGCGTCATGCAAATTCTATTAAAGCAAGCTTTGAATGATAATAAATCAGAAAATAAACAAAAACGTACTAAAAGAAAAATAATATTTTAATATGATTTGATCAAATAAACTACATTAATTTGCTAATATAAAAGAAAAAAACTTATCAAGAGAATAATTTTCCCTCGGAAATATTAAGGACTATATTGTGTATGCTATTTTTCATTACATATAAAGGAGGGATCTTCAATTTATAGGGGTCCATAAGTTTTACTCCAAGAAAAAGATTTGTCAAATATGGAAGATATCTATATTTTTTCGTTTAAGAAAGTAAAATCAATTATGATAAATATTTTACCCCTCCTTCGAGCAACAGGTAAATCCAAATATAGTGAGAAAATCATAGCAAATACTTAAAATTCCGCCTTCTTCACATAATCTTCGTTATTACTGCTTGTCATGATTAAAAGTAGGTATTAGATGAAAATTAGAGCCACTTGCATTAAAAGTGATAATGAATTAAAATATTGGAGTCGTGCGATAAAAGTGAGCAGGGATAAATGTGGAGCCTGCGTTTCAATTGAGCAACGTTAAAAGTGGAGCTCATGCGTTAAAATATAAGCATGTGTTAAAAAGTAGTTTTAGTTTTTAAGGTATAACATTATTTTTGCTAAAAATAATGTCGAATCTGATTGAAAATTTATCTCTACATATAATACGTACTCCGGATAGTTTTTTTTTATTTTTTTAATATTTTTATCAAACTTTTTCGTTATGGTCAAATTGGTTGCAGCTTAATCTGAAAATTAAGGCAAATCCTAAGATGCATTCACATTTCAGTAGCTCATTTTGTAGTGGTGTAAACTCCAATCAAACAAATGGGAACCCAAAAAAGAAAAGTATGAAATCTAATTAGGTACAGTTTTGATACAATATTTTAAGAAATTAAAGTACCAAATCAAAAAATTTCGCGAAACTATCCAATAAACGTACCCAGCCGAAACGAGGGTCGAGAACTTTTGCATTTTATACGTGTTAATGAATTTGCTTATTAATCTTTTCTCTCATTCTTGGATGATAATACTACCAAGTACCAAGCTACGAGTAGTTTGTGATGGCAATCTCGCTAAAATTGATTCAAGATCAATCTTATGAATAAAGGATGTCTAAATTTAGTCATGCATTATGGAAAATGATTTAACGGAAGATCATTAGGGGCTAATTATTTTTAATACCCATTGGTTAGCCACGTGGACCCCCTTTTTGATTCTGTTGAATTATAGAAAATAACTTTTTCTATCAATTATATAAAGAATCTATTTAAATTTTAAGAGAGCTTAGTTATGTTACTCTTTACTGTTCTTTTTTTGTGTGCAAAGGATGGTTTATATATATATTAACGGAAATTCTCTAATCTTACACTGCTTTAGCAGTTACCGGGGTATTTTAGTGCCCCATTGATGCATAGTTTTGCATAAATAGTATTCAAGTTACAACCCAAAAACAATCTAGTTAGTTCAGTTCCTAAGATGTCTGCCCAAAAAATACATCAGTAGGAAACACCGAAGGAACTGCTAGAATTACTGATTTACACAAAAAAAGTTCTTCTGTTGCTTCCTTTGCGAGTGCGTCAGCAACCCTATTTTGCTTCATGTAGGTGTTTTTCACCTCCACTCTACCCATCTTTTGGGTCAATGACCTGCATTCACAAATTAAAGGGTCAAATATCAGATTGCCATTAATCAGCATATTGATTGTTTCAGAGGAGTCAGTATCTATTTCCAAAGGCAGTAGGTTATGCTGCTCCATCAGCTGAAGGCCTTTGGCGATTGCTCTGATTTATGGCCCTGTGTTTGTTGTATGGGGAATGTTTTCCATGTAACCTAGAATCAAATCCTTATTGTGGCTTCTGAAGACTCCCCCTATTCAGGATTTCTTTTTGCTGCACCATCTGTGTTCAGTTTATAGGAGCCCCTTGGTGGAGGGGTCCATTTAAGCATAATTTGGTGCTTGTATTTTGCATGCTTGTTGTTACTCAACACGCAGAATTCAATAACTTTCGCCAATTATGTTGTTTGCATTAATAGGGTCCCTTTTGTTGTTAAAGACATTGATGTTCCTAGTTAGCCAGATGTGCCAATGGCAGAATGGCATGAGATTGCCCCAATTGAGGCAAGCATCGTACTTAATTTCTTTGATTTTATTCACAAATAATACCCAAATGGGTCCATTTAGCCTAAGACTTGGAGGAGTGGTGGTTGATGCTTTTGCTTGGATTGTGTGCCAGAACTGGACAACATTTGGATATTGGAAGAAGATAGTCAATGTCCTCATTTTCAAAACCACAAAAGTTACATTGTTGTGGGCATTCCAGCCCAATCGATTGTAGAAAGCTCCTTGTTGGCAGTCTTTTATGTGTTAGAAGCCACATGAAGTTTTTTATTTTGTTTGGGGTGTGGAACTTCCATAATCCCTTGAAGAGGTCCCCTCCTTCAGTAGTGATGTTTTGCGTTCCCCTGCTCAGAAGAGAGCGGGTAGAGCTGTTTGAGAATTGGCCCTTGGCATTGGGTCTCAGATTAGATTGTCCTTTTTGGTGGCCACACTAGGGATGAATACAGACCTCAGAAGGTCATGTATATGGGGTGGAAGAGAGAATGACAAGCTTGAGGTATTCAATGAGCCCATCTGGTGGATAGAATTGACTTTGATGGTAAGGTCATTTTGAGTTTGGGGACCTTGGGTTAATTCCCTTAGCGCTGGCTGGTTGGGGATCCATTTATTATTTAAGAAGTTTACCCTATTCCCTTTGTAAATTACCCATCTACTTGCTTTACTATAAGTTTCTTAGACCTTCAGTAGACCTATCCAAATGGATGATATTTGAGTTCTAAGTTGTCCTAGACCCTAATTAGGTCTTGACATGTTGCAATGTTTGTGGATCAAATCTTTGGCCCAAAGGCTATTGGTATTCTTGTAGACTCTCCATGCTAGGTTTGGTAGAGAATCTTTATTTTTAGACAAGCTTTTAGTAATCCTAAGCCCCCTTCTTGTTTGGTTTGAGTAACTACATCCCATTTGATCAAGTGTATTTTCCTTTTTTGGGGTGGTGGCCCAGATGAAGTTCCTTTGTAGTTTATCAATTTGATTGGTTACTTTGGTTGGGAGGTAGATGTATTGCATGACATGGCTTGGGATACTATTCAATCTTGACTTAGCCAGGACTATTCTCCATGCCATGTTGAGGCATTTAGTTTTCCAGCCAGATTGTAAATGATAAACTGAAAATCTGATGCTGTCTGTCTTTTGTGGAAGATGGGGAAGCCAAGATATTTCCCAAAGGTGGTGGATTGTTTGATGGATAGCAGGTTGTTAAGGTGCTGAGATGAGTCCCGGGATGTGTTAGAAGAGAAGAGGACTCTTGATTTGGAAAAAATTATTTTCTTCCCTAATGGGGTGTTGAAGCTCTTTAAGATTGACATTATAGTGCTACAGTTCCTATTGTTAGCCTTAGCAAGGAGTTAGGTCATCTGCGGAAGAATAGATGGGATATCTTGGGCCCTAACCTACTTATGCTAATGGAGTGCCACTTGTTCTGCTGGAGCGCTTGGTCAATGGATCTAGAGAGCCTTTCCATACACAGTATGAAGAGATATGGGAACATAGGGTCTCCCTGTCTGATACCTCTTGAGGGGTTGAAGGCTTTAGTTTTCCCTCCATTGACATGGATGGAGATGGAAGAGGTGCTAATACAAGAAATGATGAGGTTAGTTAGCTTTTTAGGGAAATTGAAGGCATCTAGAGTGTCCCTAATGAAGGACCATTCCAGCCTGTCAAAGGCCTTTTCTAGGTCAATTTTTAGGATCATACTACCCTTCCTTCCTTTCATTTTCCTGAAGTGGTTTATGTATTCCTGAACAATGATGGCATTGTCGCATGCCCTTCTATTACTTAAGAAGCTTGCTTTTCATAGGCTATGATGTGATTCATGATGAGTTTGATTCTATTCACAATGATCTTGGGGACTGTTTTATACATAGTGTTACAAAGACCAATAGGTCTGAAGTTTTTCAACATCGAGGCTTTGGGAACTTTTGGGATTAGACACAAAAGGGTTTGGTTCATGGTGCTGTCTATGGAAGAAGTATTGAAGCATTTCATGAGGAATTGTGAGACATACTCCCCCACTATGCGTATTTTTTATAAAAGAAGGGGTAGAGGCCATCTGGGCCAGGTGACTTTAATGATTTATCGGAGAAGACCATCTTTTTTATTTCAACCGATTGTGGGGGCCTATCCATGAAGGTTTTGTGGCTTTGGAGTAGTGTAGGTTCCATGGTGGAGTGATTGGTGGTTTCCCAGGGAACATGAGTGAGTGATGTAGTGTAGAGCTTGGTGAAGAATTTCACAATGGTGGACTAGATTTCCTGGGGACCAGTGATCCAGTTCCCATTGTCTTCTTTTTGGGAGAGGATCCTATTTCTCCTTCTTATGTTCAAAGTAGAGGTGTGGAAAAATTTTGTGATGGCATCTCCCTCATTGAGCCAGTTGATTCTAGATTTCATTTTGCAGAAGTCTTCCTCATTTTTGAGGATGAGGTTCAGCTTATTGTTCACGTCAGACACAAGGTCTTGTAGAAATCTACTGAATTGATAGCTATTAGACCTTTGGATGCCATTGATTCTGGCAAAAAGTCTGTTTTTTGGTGGAAAATATTACCAAATACCTTCTTGTTCCATTTGATTGCTAGTTTTTTGAACTCATATATGGAGTGAATCAGACTAGGTTAGTCTTGGAAGGCTTGGTTGATGATGTTAGGGAAGGAGGAGTGGCTAGCCCACATTGTTTCAAATCTGAAACGCCTGATGATTTATTGTTTGGGGGCCCTTCCATTTGGATTTTAAGGGGCAATGATCTGAGTGGGTCCTAAGTAGGTGTAGTACACTAGCCTCGGGGTGTTTTTTAATCCAACCTTCATTCGCAAAGCACCTATCAATCCTTTCTAGGATTAGGGTATTACAGCTGTTGTATCTTTTATTAGTCCAAGTGTACTTTCTACCTTTGTAACCCAAGTCAATTAAATTATACTTATTTATGTAATTCGAGAATTGGTTGATAAGGTTTATAGGGTTTCCCTTAACTTATCCCTAGCTTTCAAGACTTCATTGAAGTCTCCTCCAATGAACCAGTTATCACTGGTTGTTCTAGCTATAGTTATTAGCAGCTCCCATAAGAGCTTTCTTTCAGAGATAAGCTTACTAGTGTAAATAGCAGAATAAACCAAGGAGGATGGTCAGTTCTTACCTTCGCCATAGCATGAATTCCGTGGGGTGTAGTGGCTACTTCATCCACATACGCTAGATCTACTTTCCACATGAAAACAATACCCTCTAATAAGCATGCCGTTGGAGATTGGATGATCATCTCAAAGTCTAGTGCTTGAGCCAGCGCTTGATGATTGGTCATCTTCGTTTCTAGCAGCACTAATATTGCCAACTTATGCAATTTTACCATTTCAAGACAATGTCTTTTAAACTCAGCGTTGTTTCCCCCCGCTAACATTCCATATGATGTAGTTCTCTAATAGGGGGATGTGGGTGATACGATAGATCCCTCCTAGGGCTCTGTGGGCTTGGCATGTTGGGAAATTGAGGGGGTGGTGACTTCCTTTTCAGATTCAGGATAGGGGTTAAGTTAACAGAAGTTTTAACTGACCTTGTGTGTAGGCCAAGACTAAGCTCATTCCATATTTGGACATCAACCTGGGAACATGACCACTAATACTTTGCGAACTTGTGTGCTGAACTCAATCAATCTCACTGAGTCTAGCATTATCGAGTCCGTTGCTTGTTCTAGGTAGCTCTGCTCCGGCTCTTTTTGAAGCATCCTTTTCCTTGATAATCTCCAGTGTTGTGGTGACTGCTAGATAGATGTTGTGCAATGGGGTGAGGATGGTGTTTTCTTCGGAGTCAATGTCTTCTGGATTGGTGGAATGGAGAGTAAAGTGAAAGATGGCTTTGCCGCTGGATCCTCCTTCATCAAGTCTGGGAAGAAGAGGAGCGGTAGGAAATTTTAAAGGATATGGTTGTTTAGGGCTTGTGGGTCTGTGATTAGGGCCAGGTTGTCAATGTTGGCCATCGACTGCCATAGTAGAGGTCCAAACACCGTCAAAGCCTTCTTGAGGGATTCAACTGTGACGCTCACAATGGGTGCCGGGTTTTGCATATTTAGAGTGGTTTTCTTGCTGTCGAGTGTGAATTCGTAAGAGAGTTTTTGCCCCTGCAATGCCACCTCCAGCCAGGAGGGTGGTTGGTCGCCCAGTGGTAATGGGTGGGGTAGTGATGGTGGCTATTTTCGGATTTTTTGCCATTTTTGTGCTTTTTAGCTTTGCTAGTTTGGGCAAAGTGTGAAGTAGGGATGGTCGACTGATTTCTCATCATAATGCTCCCTAGTGTCCCATCTTGTAAAGTGGACGGGTTTCTTTGTTTCAGGGCTATGGTTTTTGGTTCGTCATTAATTGTGGATGTAACGGAGGTGACCTTTGGGGTTTTAAAATTTTTAAAGGGGAAAGTTACAGACCGGGCACTCAATTGCCATATCTGTCGCTTGGGATATCTCCATTAGAGTGGCTTGTAGTAGATGTTGTAGGGGAAGCATAGACTTTGGGGCCTAAGGATACCCGTTCTTTTGGTTGCATGCGGATGGCCCCATTGGGCACACTACCTGAGGTAATGATTGATGCCTCAGGAGTTGGGCTGGAACCCACCGGTGAGTTGGGCTGGAACCCACTGGTGAGTTAGGCTGGTAGGTTATAATAGCGGGGTCATCAATGTTGAGCCCCACTTTCCTTTTAGAGCCCGTGTTGTGCAGCTTTGTTGGACTTGGGTTAGGCACGTGCCTTGTCAATTTCGGGCCACTGATGGTTGTTTTAGTTGGTATTTATTGCCTCCTTGAATTTTTTTGAGTACTGTTTATCTGGTTTTTAACGTTGTAATTAAAGGCTTTGGTTTGGGGGGGGGGGGGGGGCTTACCTGAAATTCCATCAGGCTTATTTACCTGGACCTCCACTGCTTGTATATTATTGTGTTGTCTAATAGGTTGACCTTCTGCTATTAGAGATCTCTTTTGTTGTCCCTGCTCTCGTCTTCTTGGGAATGTTACTGTCTTCCATTGGCTCTCATCAGGTGGAGTGTTCTCTTGATGGTGTTGTTGTGATTCATTAGCTGTTTCTGATTGACGTTTACTGTATGAACATCTTAATGACGTGTGTCCTATCCTACCACAACTGGTGCATAATCATCATTCTCCTTCGTAAATCACTGATTATTTATGATCACCGATGATCACTGATGTTTCCACTGGCGATTCCAGTGGAACTTGGATGCGGATGTATGCATATCTCCCTCTTAACTTGGAGGAGGTACATTGATCTATTTTCAGTAGTTTCCCAAGTTTTCTCCCAACTTTCTCTAGAATGACTTTGTCGTAGAATTCAGTGGGGTGTTGGGGTAGTCTTATCCATATGGCAGTAGTAGTAAGCGTGGCTTCCTGTGGAACAAACTTTGGTTCTCATTTACGGACTGAAAAAAAGTGGCCAGATACAAACCATGGGCCAAGATGCAGTGCCTTCACCATGCTCTCCTCTAAGTTGAATTTTACTACGAAGAAGTCTCATTCTAGGTCAATCAAAATTAATTGTTCGGATGACTTCCATAGTTCAATTAACTTAGAGCGTATCATATGATGAGGCATTTTCCATTTGAAGACTTTGATGATTACTAATTATTTCCATGGTTGATATAATTTTTCTTTTTCTTCTGGTGATAGAGGAATTGACCTTTCAATATGTTTTCCCTTGAACCCTTCTGGGGTTGACTGGTGTTTCATGTCGTACTAATTTGCTTAATTGCATTCTTGTTTATCTAAGAGTGTTTCCTTATAGGATAGTTTTGATAATTCTACTTCCATCTGAGTTAGCTTGTCCGGGAGTTCCGGTGGGAGGGATTGTAGCGGTGGTTCCATGGAGCTACA
Organism: Nicotiana benthamiana; assembly: GCA_034376525.1. Taxonomy (NCBI): domain Eukaryota; kingdom Viridiplantae; phylum Streptophyta; class Magnoliopsida; order Solanales; family Solanaceae; genus Nicotiana; species Nicotiana benthamiana. The sequence goes on along the minus strand of CM067338.1, from coordinate 127,257,096 downwards.
GTTGTGACCTTCGTTCACAGTTGTGTGACAGAGAGAAAAAACTACTACTAGTGATGTTTCTTATTTTGTTATTCTTTACTGTTTTATTGTGAAATACTAACAAACAGGAAATATTGGAATCGTCAATTACAATGTTTATGTGAGTATTATCTCCGTTTTAAATTTCGAAAAACCGAAGTGACAGTTCACCTCAAATATCCCCCTGTTTGATCCATTTTCACGCAAAACCTCTTTTACAGAGACAAACATAAAATATCCTACTCCTAATTCCTGTTAACTGTTTTTATCATGACAGAAATTTCAGAGGTTTCTACCTTATTTTTATTATTGTCGTTAGTTAAAGAATATGGGAGGAAGAAAACATGAATTATGATCATCCTTCAACCACCACCCCAACCCCACCGCCACCATCTTCAATCACTCAACCTTCAATTCCAAGAAAACATTTTTTTACCTAAATCTATCATCTACAATTCTTCATTTCCAATTTTTGTTTTTCTCACAATAGACCAAAATTTCCCTGTTCTAAGTTTTGATATTCCAGGAGAATATGGCTATGGTTTCAAGATTATTGGTACTGTCATTGTTTATCATGTTAGTCTCTTTGGAAAGAGATGGTAAATTGTTACAACGTAAAGGAATTGTTATGGCCATTGATGAAGATGGAAAAGCACTATGTAGTAGTGTAAATCTTGCCGAGTTTCTTCCTCCTCCCTATGGTGGTCTGGAAAATATGGTTTGCCTACCTGTGTGGAATTCTTTCCTGCTTCGTGTAAGTTCTACTAACTAAGATTTCCCAAAGGATTTAAGTTATATACATTAACATCGTAAATATTCTTTACAAACTACTCCTTCCGCCCCAATTTATGTGAATGTGTTGGAATTTTAAGAGTCAAACGAATTATTTTTAATTTGACCGTAATTTTTGCACATACCTTTTAAATATCTTGAATTATTAATTATTCTGACTTACAGTACTTCTTACATAGTATATAAATATGTAAATTTTATTTCAAAAAATTGAAAATTCAATATCCAAATGCATGGTCAAAATTAAGAAGTTTGAATTTCGAAAGTAAAATTAATATTGAAACTATCGTACATAGGATGCTGAAATTAGTTCATCTTGTTTGAAATTTGATTAATATAGTACCAAATTCATATATGGTTGGTACCTTCTAAAAAAAAGGACAGTCTGGTACGCTAAGCTCCCGCTATGCGTAGGGTCCAAAGAAAGGTCAGACCACAAGGGCCTATTGTACGCAGTTTTATCCTGCACTTATTCAAGAGTCTGTTTCTACGACTTCAATACGTGACCTCCTGGTCACATGGTTTGGCACCTTCTAGTTTTTCATTATTTGTCCACTTCACTTTAAAGAAGTCCGCACATCTCACTTTTCATTTCAAGCGTTATGGACCTTGTAGCTTTTTCGCGAACAATACTTTTGTTAGTCAATCGTTTATCATGCTAAATTGGCTGCAATAATAGCTTCTGCATAAATTGTTACAGTATTCACAGACTAAAGACAATGTCGTCACAATCATACTATCAACTGTGTACACAACTGGATGGGTAGGAATGGGATTCTTTCGCAATGGAAAAATGATCAATTCAAGCTGTATGGTTGGGTGGATTACTCCAGGAGGACAGGGAAAAATGAAGCAATATTATGTAGAGGGCTTAACACCTTCAAAAATCAAACCTGAGAAAGGTGAGCTGCCATTGACGAGCGTTCCACCCATCCTTTACCTTCAAGGTGCCACAATATACTTGGCATTCCAATTGAAGTATCCAAATCGTCTCAAAAACCAACCGATTTTACTAGCTTTTGCAACCAAGTATCCTCATCATCACCTTACTGTACACGATGACAAAACGAGTATACTGTTCGACTTCTCCTCAGGTTCGTTCATATCTTAGTCTCTTTACTTGAGCAAAATTTTCTTTTACTTTTAGAAATAACAAGCGGGTTAAAACAGAAGCAATTCATCATTTGTGGTTGTTGAAGCTGCAACTTTGCGGGAGTTACTAAACACACCGTGCTGACATGGAAGAGCGCCTGTCTCTCACCCGAAATTGAGCGTATTCGAGAAAATATGGAGTTTCCAGCCACTTTCTTACTCATTTTTCCTTTGTTTTTGCAGGTTTTGATCCCATTCTTTTTTACTGCCTTACATGTCTTCTTTTTTTGTTTTTCATTTCCACTGAAATGCGTATTGTCCATTAATGGGAACCTTGGAGCAACGCTAAAGTTCTCCATGTAATTATAGGCCCTGAGTTCGAGCCATGAAAACAGCCACTTGCATTAATATAGGCTCTCTACATCACAACTCTAGTGGTGCGGCCCTTCTGTAGGCGCTGTGTGAATACTGGATGCGTTGTGCACCGGGCTGCCCTTTTCCATTTTTGTATGTGACGCCAAATACGAGTGAACATTAACACACTTTTATATATTGGCATGAACTTTCAGATATGCGTCTAATGGACTCGTATATAAGGTGTTCAATAGGTCAAATCTGAAGTTAGGATATCTGAATGAAAATAATGCAATGTTTAAGGGGTTGTCCATGTATTTGACCTTTTTTTACCTGCATCTTTGAATTGATTGATATCACCTAACTAATTTTCTTCAAGAGGAAGGGAAATTGCAGTTAATGAATTGTCTTTATAATGTTTTTCATTTGATTGATTCAGTTCAATATATACATGTTAGCCTTATTCTCTGTTTTCGAAATGCAGTCTGTATTGCTTGAAAGATATTTGGCCCCTTCAACTGAGCTAACTTTCTCTTCTCCTCAGGTACTTCATTTGATGTTAATGCTGGTGCACCTAATAACTACATTTACTCAACAAAGACGCATGGCGTGTTGGGTATATTGGGATGGGGACTATTCTTCCCCTTGGGAGCAATTTTTGCGAGATACTTCAAAAAACAAAAGTTTTGGTATTACTTTCATATATCCGCTCAGTTCATTGGATTCATATTAGGACCTGCTGGAGTGGTTCTTGGACTTCAACTTCACAACAAGCTGCAGGTTCATATTCCATCACATGAAGGCATTGGCATTCTTGTTCTTGTTCTTAGCATTCTTCAGGTTTGTCTCTTTTCTGATTCAGCAAATTGATTTCTTAAATGTTTTCTAACCTTATACCGGAGGGGATCCCAACTAACCAGAATTTTCTGTTGTACTGTATTGTGCCTTTTATATTATTCTCTTTTTGTGTGGGAGTTGGGTGGATATTTCCCATGGATATTATTTATTTTATGTTGGTAATGATGATGATGATATGAGCTGAGCTTAAGAAAGGAATGGAAGTTCATATAGCCAATCCCAACTTATTTGATACTGAGGCATATTGGTTGTTGTAGCTGCTTGGGAAGAATTTCCCAGATACCTACGACTGAGGCCTATTTGGGCCGTTCTATAAACACGTTGGCAAAACCTATTGATGGCAGAGGTGAAATTTCAGTTTCTGAATTTCAATTAATTGAGGCTCCCGGGGGTACTATTTTGTGCTGTTCCATAGATGAGCAATCTCAAGCCAGCCTTACCACTATTAATTTGGTGATTCCTACTAGGACATACTCAGCAAGAATTAATTATTGTGGAAAAATAGAATAGCAACAGCACCAAACTGCATCATCAAATATCAATGAGAGAAAATAGTTGAAATGATTACAATCCTCATACTGAGAAACTGATGTTTTTCTTCTTTTAAATTATGTCACAGTTTCTGATGTCATGTATTTCAGATCATGGCAAAAGCCTAATTTACTAATATTGCCACTCACTATATTTACATTCAGGCAGGGGCGGAGGTAGATTATTGGCTATGGGTTTGGATGAACTCAGTAGCTCTTACTTACACTTTGTATTCGTATTAGACAATTCATTAAATATGTATTAATATCTAATTGTGAATCCAGTAACTAAGAAGAATTATGTCTACCGGCAATGTTCCGAACCCATAAACTTAAAATCCTGACTTTGCCTCTACATGCAGGTGTTAGCGTTCTTTCTACGACCCGATAGAGACAGCAAATACAGCAAGTGTTGGAATTTGTATCATGGTTGGACAGGGAGGGTTGCCCTTTTCTTTGGAGCTGTGAACATAGTTTTGGGGATGCATTATGCTGGTGCAGGGGAAAGCTGGAAAATAGGTTATGGATTTCTTCTCGGTACAATAATGCTGGTGTGTATCGTTCTAGAAACGCTGTTGAGGCTAAAAAAACTGGACGACCCAAATCTTCCTCCAACCTATCCCATGAATTCAATTTAGAAGAATTGTTTAATTGTTGACAAAGAGGGGTTGCTTTGATGGTAAGCAATCCCCACTTCCAACCGAGAGGTTGTGAGTTCGAGTTGTTGGAATAAATCCGACTATAAAAAATGTAGCCTTCATATCGAATTATTTGGAACTAAAACATAAGCGGAAGCGTACCTGAATCCATAGGTGGAAGCTCCTTGATCCGGCTTGGAGTTCGTCCGGGGTTTGGCTTTCCACTTGATGTGCAAGACAACGTAGAGTCTTTCTAAATTGAATGGGAAGAAGAAGAAAGAATGGTCTTGCATCAAAATGGGAACCATAACCCCTTATTTATAAGCATGTAACCTTAGTTACATGCATGTAACCTTAGTTAGCCCATCATTAACTAAGGTTACTCTTTATGGGTATCTACACAAAATTAGTCTCTACACTTTATATGACAATGTATTGGCCTCCTTAATAATAATGTCCAAAAGACCTCTAACTTAGGCCAAACCAAAAGATAGCACATAACATATAATTATTCCATATTGTCCATATGTATGTAGTACAAGTCCATATGTCTAAAATCTCCCACTTGGACGATATACTCATGCATATGTACAAACCTTAGTATTATATGTTACATTATAACTTTATGAGCTCAGTATTGCTATCAAAATAAAATTGTCATGATCAATCCGGTCCATCAATTATATCAACATAGGATCTAAGAGATCTTAGTTACTCTTGCGTAACTAGACCCAACATTGATCACATATATCAATATAACCAACGACAAGGATCAAGTGCAGGTGTTTAGCATGGAAATAACATAAAGTGTGGTCTGAAATAGAATGTCTATTTCCAACTGGTTCACTTTATTGAGATCAATCATAAACCATAAGAGTACATAAAACTTTAAGACTGGATATCTGTAGAAAAACCTTAAAGACCGAATTACCAAATGTACTGGACAATACATAATTGTATAACACAAACTCCAACTAAAACTCATAATCCTCAACTGATTTGACACCCATGCGAGCAATATGCTCATGAAATACTTTGGGTGGCAATCCCTTAGTAAGCGGATCCGCAATCATGGAGTTTGTACTAATGTGCTCTATGCACAATTGTCCATTTTGTACTCTTTCTTTAACAACCCAAAACTTGACGTCCATATGCTTTGCCTTCGTCAAACTACTGTTATTGTTAGCATAAAGGACTGCTGATCTGTTGTCGCATAATAGCCTGAGTGGCCTTTGATACTGTCTACTATGCGCAGTCCACTAACAAAATTTCGCAGCCATAATCCCTCATTGGATTCTTCATAACATGCCATGAATTCCGCTTCCATGGTGGAAGTCGCCGTAAGAGTTTGCTTGATGCTTCTCCAAGAGATAGCACCGCCAGCAAGCATGTAGATATTGCCTGATGTAGACTTCAGACTATCTTGACATCCAGCAAAATCGGAGTCGGTGTACCTGATGATCTCAAGCCGGTCCAATCTCCGATATGTGAGCATGTAATCCTTTGTTCTCTGTAAGTACCGCATGACCCTTTTGGCTGCCTTCCAATGGTCCATTCCCGGATTGCTGAGATATCTGCCCAGCATCCATACAATGTATGCGACATCAGGTCGTGTGCATACCTGAGCATACATCAGACTCCCTACAGCCGAAGCATAAGGTGTCTTCTCCATTTCTATGGTTTCAAAATTATTCTTTGGGCACTGTTTGAGACTAAACTTGTCTCCCTTAGCAATAGGGGTGTCGCCTGGTTTACAATCCTGCATGCCAAATCTTTTAAGAACCTTATCGATATAGCCCTTTTGTGACAGACCCAGAACACCTTTTGAGCGACCTCGATGTATCTGAATTCCTAATACAAAAGAGGCATTACCAAGATCTTTCATTTCAAATTTCTTTGAAAGAAATTTCTTAGTTTCGCGTAATAATCCTATATCGTTACTGGCAAGCAGTATGTCATCGACATATAAAACTAGAAAAATATGTTTGCTCCCACTGAACTTATGGTATATACAGTCATCAGCAATATTTGGTTCAAAACCAAAAGATGTATTGACTTCATGAAACTTGTGATACCATTGACGGGAAGCTTGCTTGAGCCCATAGATGGATTTCTTTAATTTGCAAACCCTTTTCTTTGAGTCTCCCGAAACAAAGTTTTCAGGTTGCACCATATAAATTGATTCCTCAATGTCACCGTTGAGAAACGCTGTCTTAACATCCATTTGATGATGTTCAAGATCAAAATGTGCTACTAGTGCCATTATTGTCCCGAAAGAGTCTTTCGATGAAACTGGAGAGAAAGTCTCTTTATAATCAATGCCTTCCTTTTGAGTGTAGCCCTTTGCGACAAGGCGAGCTTTAAACCTAATGACATTGCCCTCTGAATCCTTCTTGGTTTTAAATATCCATTTGCAACCAATTGGTTTAACACCTTCGGGCAATGAAACAAGCTCCCAAACGCCGTTATCGCTCATAGACTTCATCTCATCATTCATTGCATCAATCCATTTTTGAGAGTTAGAACCTTTCATGGCTTGACGGAAGTTGATTGGATCATCTTCCTCAAGTCCAATGTCACTTTCTTGTTCTTGGAGAAATACAACATAATCGTCCGGAATTGCACTTCTCCTCTCTCTAGTGGATCTCCTTAATGGCACTTCAGGTTCTTGAGGTTGTTGAGTTTGATTTTCATTAATGATATCAGGAACTTGATTAGGGAGATTATCAAGATTGTCTTGAACTGGAGTTGTGTGATCTGTGTCAGGAATGAGAACACCCTGATCAAGATCAACAACTGAAGGAAAAGACACATGTTCTTCCTCAAAGACAAAATTTCTAATTTATCTCCCCACCCCCCAAACTCAATATCCTCAAAAAATCGAGCATTACCCGTCTCAAAAATAGTTCTAGAAGTGGGATCATAGAACTTATACCCCTTGGATCTTTCAGAGTATCCAACAAAATAGCTACTAACCGTTTTAGAATCCAGTTTCTTTTCATTTGGCCTGTAAGGCCTTGCCTCAGATGGACAACCCCAAATGTGTAAGTGCTTTATACTGGGCTTATGTCCAGTCTAAAGTTCATATGGGGTTTTGATTGTAGCTTTAGTTGGAACCCTATTAAGAATATATACTGCGGTTTTCAATGCTTCTCCCCAGAGTGAGTGTGGCAAAGTATGACAAATCATACTTCTCACCATGTCCTTTAGTGTCCGATTTCGTCTCTCAGCTACACCATTCATAGTAGGACTGCCTGGCGTGGTGTACTGAGGAACGATCCCACACTCATCTCGGAATTTGGCAAATGTCCCTGGACGTTGTTTACCTGAACCATCATATCTACCATAGTATTCACCACCACGGTCAGATCTAACGGTTTTAATTCTTTTGCTTCGTTGATTTTCAACTTCGGCCTTATATGATTCGAACACGTCTATAGATTGGCACTTCTCATGAATGAGATATAGGTATCCATAACGAGAGTAATCGTCTATAAATGTGATAAAGTATTGTTGACCATTTCTACAAGGTGTAGGGAATGGGCCACAAATATCTGTATGTATCAATTCTAAGACATCTGAAGCTCTCTAGGCACCTAATCTCGTCTTGTTTGTTTGTTTACTCTTGATACACTCAATGCAAATATCCGAATTTGAGGAATCAAGAGAATCAAGAATTCCATCTGACACGAGTTTCTGAATTCTTTGGTTGGATATGTGACCTAAACTTTTGTGCCAGAGTAATAAAGAATTTTCATTAGATAATTTTCTTTTGGTACCACTAGAACTTGTATGCGAAGTTTCGTTATGTGAGGTTATTATGTCAAACAAATATAGGCTATCATATACTGATAAAAGACCAGTACCAGTAAGATTTGAACCTTGAAAAAGACTCACTTTATTATTACCAAATGAACAAGAATAACCGGATATGTCCAATTTGGGAACAGAAATTAAATTCCGTCTAAAAGACGGTACAACAAAAGTCTCATTCAAATCCAAATAAAAACCAGTCTTAAATAATAGCCTAAAATTCCAATAGCCTCAACTTCAACCCTTTTTCCGTCACCGACATAGTTGTATCTTTCACCATCACTTTGTTTTCGGCAATTCAGGCAACCCTGCATAGATATACTTATGTGAGTCGTAGCACCAGAATCTACCCACCAAGTATCTTTAGGTAGCGAAATTAAATTAACTTCAGAACAAACAAGAGCAAGAGATATACCATTTTTCGCACACCAAGCGTGGTATTTGGTACAATCTTTCTTCTTGTGATTAGTCCCCTTACAGAAAAAGCAACCCGATTCTGTAGTTTCAACCTTAATTTCCTTATGTTGCTTCTTCTGGGGCCTTGAGACCGCAACTTCCTTATTTTTCCTTTTGTTGTTGTCTTTAGAAAATGATGCCAAATGAGCACTTTCTGTCTTATCTTGCTTTATTCTTTCTTCCTCTTGCACACAATGTGAAATGAGTTCATTAAGAGTCTATTTCTCCTTTAGGCAGTTGTAACTGACCTTAAACTGATTAAATTGTGCAGGGAGAGAGATCAAAATTAATTACACAAGCAGTTTCTTAGGTAATCCCAACTTGAGTGACTTCAGTTTCGAAGCAATATGAGACATTTCTAAAATGTACTCCCTTATGTTTCCTTTGCCTTTAATCCTCATGGAAACAAGTTTACTCAAAAGAGTACTAGTTTCCGCCTTTTCGTTTTGTGCAAAACGCTTTTCAAGGTCCTCAAGGAAAACTTTGGCATTATTTTCTTCAGTCATATTGCCCCTAAAAGATTCTGGAATTGCACGTTTCATGATCATAAGACTCATGCGATTTGAGCGTTCCCACTTCTCCATCTCCTTCTTGTCATCAGAAGAAGATGTATCCTGAAGAGTAGTAGGTTTCTCAATCCGAAGTGCAAGGTCTAGATCCATGCAACCGAGAACTATCATAATGTTTTCTTTCCATTCCTTAAAATTTGTGCCATTAAGTACAGGGATGCTGTTAATGTTCGCAGATATTGTAGCAGCTGAAGAATTCACTGAAAATAGAACAAGGACAACTTAAAACATGCTTACAATTATTTGAATTTTAACTTTAGTATATAGATTCAAAAATAGGCAAATCCCATTACAAGATACCTAGCACAACATTGACTTTAGTCTTTGGACAGAAAATCCACTTGTAATTGGTACTCTTGGTGTAGTAGTCAAATATTGACAATAAACTACTGTCAAATATCAAGCCTTCCTTTGGGCCGACTTAATATTCGCATGAAAAACTTAGTAATTGTCACATATTTATCACCACAAGCATGCTCGAATTCCTGCCAAATAACAATTCCTTTGGGCCGGTGTTAAACGCATGGAATACGAACATACATAGTCATCTTATATCGTAAAATCAATCAATCTTCACAAAAGAGGATACTTTGGTAACATAATGTTTCAATTGATTAATTTAAAATATGAGATGCAAAATTAATTAATTCTTTAAGCTGTATATTGAATCTCAACCGAAAATTACATGTTTATAATGTAAAATCTGAATATTAAAATCTGAATCCATAGGTGGAAGCTCCTTGATCCGGCTTGGAGTTCGTCCGGGGTTTGGCTTTCCACTTGATGTGTCAGACAATGTAGAGTCTTTCTAAATTGTATGGGAAGAAGAAGAAAGAATGGTCTTGCATCAAATGGGAACCATAATCCCTTATTTATAAGCATGTAACCTTAGTTACATGCATTAGTTAGCCCATCATTAACTAAGGTTACTCTTTATGGGTATCTACACAAAATTAGTCTCTACACTTTATATGACAATGTATTGGCCTCCTTAATAATAATGTCCAAAAGATCACTAATTTAGGCCAAACCAAAATATAGCACATAACATATAATTAATCCATATATTGTTCATATGTATGTAGTACAAGTCCATATGTCTAACACGAGTCTCCCCAAGAGCAAGGTGAGAAGTTCTTGGAGGGAAGGATGCCGGGGGTCTATTTGCAAACAGCCTCTTTACCCTAGGGTAGGGGTAAGGTCTGCGTACATACTACCCTCCCCAGACCCCACTAAGTGGGATTATACTGGGTTTGTTGTTGTTGTTGTTTAATTGTTGATCAAATGCTTTTGCTAGTGCTTCTCTTTCTGAACATGTTATAAATTGAACTTCCAGTTTTGTATATTACGAATTGATTTGGTGTTCTTTAAGGGTTAAATGTATTGGCAATTTTGTTGGAGTGAAGATTGGTTTGTAGTCTTCTAGAGATTGAATGCAAAGTTGTATGTATTGATCAGTGTATATTTTCCCTGTTTGCAATGAGCTCAATCCATACAAGAACACTAACAATAAACAATGCAACAGTGCAATTCCAACAGGTGCAATACACAAAGCAAATAAACCACCTCACAATTACAAGACGGTAATAAAATACACAGTAGAGAAATAGAAAGAGGATGAGAGCAGAATTGCAATTATTCTTGAATATGATTTAAGTGAATCCTGTCATAGTCCCACATTTGTAGTTAATGTTTTTGTTTTAGGAAAAATACCGCTCGTAAAATAATAACTGAAAATATGTATATATATATATACTTCTGTGTATATATATATTTCCATATGTTATATACTAATTTTACACATTGTTACGGCTATCGAATATAAATAGTTTCGAAATATCACTTATTGTGCAAAAGGCAACAAAACGAAACCAAATTCTCTCTCAAAAAACCTGGGAAACAGTTACCTCAAAATAAAATTCGAACAATCACAAAACCAAAAAAAAAAGAAAAAAAAGAAAAGAAGGTACAATTAAAACAAAATAAAACCATTAATGCCTTGAAATCCATAATCCACAATGAAAATCAATATTTTTCAGCTGCTGGCTTCCCTTCTTTTATTACAATATATCCTCAATGATATGCCAAATATTAACAGTAGCAAAAGGCTGATTGGAATGGCCACAGACAAAGCTATCACTTTAGCCATTGGCTGACTCTCTGAGCTTCCTGCTACATTAAAATACATCAATTAGTACATAAAACACAAAGAGGAAAGTAATGTTTTCTGTATGATCCATATTGAATTTCGGGGTGTTATATGGGCGGGTTGGACTGATTTGGGCAGGTCATAATGGGCTAAGTCAATAAATGGACACGTTACTGTCACATTCAAAAGTTTTTTGTGCTAAGATGATTTGGGTCAAGATGGGCTAACGTTTGGTTTAAAGCTCAATCAATCCAACTCTCATCAAACTTTAGTTAATATGTATTGTTTTCTTATGAATTGTTTAATTATCGAAATAAGACTTTTTTTCTTTTGTTATGGTCATATATAATAGTATATCGAACAAAAAGAATTATTTTTAAAATATTTTAGCAAAGTTACTCATGAATCAATTTGAGCTAAAAATTAGCGCAACTTTAGGCAGGTTGAGAAGGTCTAGGTCAAGATGGGATGGGTTCAACACATGAGCGGGTCAATGACTGGCCCAATCTTGGACGAATTGGACATGTTAAATGGGTTGGTACTCAAATTGCCACCGCTAATGATTAATGATATTATTATGCTTCTTAGTAATTTCAATTTCAAATCCAGATAATTCCTGTAATTGCACTTCTGATCCATATTACAATACAAATTGAACGAGGTTTTTTACCTGATTTAGGGTGACTAAAACAACGAACTTCTTTGCTTGTTGAGTAGTTTTTAAATCCGCATGACTCATATTTTGCTTCACAAGCTGTACAATTCGGCACATTCCATGTCAAGCTTAAACCAAACAAATCTGAATGTCTTAAATCATTCGATGCTACAGACAAATTTCTAGCAGTAACGTTACACCCCGGCATATAGTTTTCATAATCTGAGACATCATAAAGCGCTAATATATCAGTTGTGTCGTTGCTAAGGCAATCAACTACGAGTGATCTGAAGGTTAATGGATACTCTGATGGACAACTTAGAATAGTGTAATTCACGATCACATAAGGTTCGAAAGGAGAAGATGAAAGATTCAAGTTCATTAGTCGACGCGCAAGGCAATTATCAGCATCAAAGAGTTTAATTTCTGGATTGGAATATCTGATAGTTCCGACTAAAAATTCCCCAGAAAAAGGAAGATTAAGAACTGTGTATCCTTGGCTACTGCATTTGAGATTAAAGCCAGGATAGCCACAATTTTGTGGATGTTGGTTTTCTATGTAAAATGGGAATCTTATAGGGAACTTGTTTTTTGGACAATATGATTCTGAGCAATCATTTTTGGTATAGGTAACCAAAAATTGAAAGAAAAGAATGAGCAGCACTTTTAGGATATCCATCATACATTTACAACAAAGTCTGCAAAGAGAAATATATACATTTTGTGTAAATACAACCACCAAGTGGCGTGGTGGGAGGATGGGACCGCTCCACTCTATACTGGAGGGAGACCTATATTCGAATCTTGAAAATGGAAAAACTCCGAATATGGAGCAATTTTTTTTTAAATGGACCTTACACTGTGCGAATCTGGCTTAGTTAGCGTGCGTCTGAATATCATATAATTAATAGTTATACGACAAAATAAGTATAATTACATATCTATAATGCAACTATGAATTGAAAATAATAACGTGTGTAGTCCTTTTCTGGATCATTTCTATGGGCTGACATTCCTCTTAGAGTGCCGTAGGACTTCTCAAAGTCAAAAGTTTTAGAGGGTATAGAAGTTCTTTATATAATGGTTGATGGATACTTCTCAAATACTATACATTGGAAATGTTCATAGTATCCACTTTTCTTCTTGAATATTGGAAACGTTTATAGAGATATGTGACGCGCGCGAACTACTTAGTGATGTTAGGTTGACTCACCCTTCTTCTTTCAATTATCAGCTAAAAAAATTTTCCCAGTATGCCTGTCATTGAAAATATTACGACCCAAAATTCCACTTTAAGAATTGTGATGACACCTAGTTATTAAAACTAGGTAAGCCGATAAGTTACAAAAGTAAAAATATAATATTTTAAAGTGCAGTTTAATATAAAAACCGAAATAAATGTGATACAAGTATACGCGACAATAACCACAACAATCTTCCGAAGACTAAGTAGTACAGATTCACGAACTCTAGCTGAATTTATTAAAAATATCTCAAAAATAAAGATACAAGATTGTCTGATAGAAAATTAAAAGTATAATCAAATGAAAAGGACTCCAAGGGACTGCGATGATGGAGTAGCTCTAGTGCTCTACTTTGAATTCTTGCAATCAAGAAGCTAACACTGCCTGGAACCACTGCCTTCAGCACCTATATCTGCATAAAAATATGCAGAAGTATAGTTTGAGTACACCACAATTGGTACCCAGTAAGTATCAAGACTAACCTCGATGGATTAATGACGCAATTCAAGTCAAGATACACACTAATCAAATAATATGTGCAGAATATCAATATACAGCTAACAACAACAACAAAAAACAGATAAATGGCAACGAAGGGAAATAATGTGAGTGAACAGAAGAATGGTCAAAGCATATATAAAGTACAAGTGAAAGCAATTAAGGGAAAACAACGACAATTATAATCATCAAACCATTCGACACAAGGGTCGTAACTAGAATCACCCCACTGTACCACACCTCGTAATTATAAATTATATTATATGCACACGGAACCTCGTGGTAACATTATCAACCACCCTCGTATGGCTAAAACGTCATGCCACATTAGAAGTAACAATGGCACGAACAACTCATGTGCTGCACGGACGACTCACGTGCCAATCTAATAACCCGCCCGATGTGATCACTTGCTCAATATCACAATTCTCCCAGCGTGGTGACATGCTTAATGTCGCAGTCCGTCCAACATGATCACATGCTCAATATCACAATCCACCCGACGTAGTCACATGCTATCAATACAACTATGTCACAGAGAAAATCAATTTAAAAAAATGTGCATGATCAAAGAACTTTAAGTTTCATTCTCCTGGACTTGTCTAAATGATATGTTATAGTGTATACATGTTCAAGTGTACTAGCACAACTGAAATCATCAAGTAATATCAGAAACATGGAATAGCACGTTGGGAACAACACAAAAAATTATGTAATATGCATGAAACACACAAGAAAGTCATGAGCACAAGCAAGAATAGCCTTTGTTAGTAATAACACACCCTCATGCCATCACATATCATCCCCACATATCCACCCGTATCTCACCACGCAAACAATATCATAATAACTACCTGTATCACTCCGTCCAGATAATATATCAATAGTCACCCGTATCACTCTGCCCTGTCAATAACACAATAGCAACCCATACCACTCCGCTCAAACAATATACACAAGAGCCACCTGTATCGTTCCGCCCTGACAATAACACAATAGCCATCCGTATCACTCCGCCCAGACAGTATACACAAGAGCCACCTGTGTCGCTCTGCGTTGACAGTAGCACAATAACCACCCTTATCGCACCACATTGACAATATCATAATAGCCATTGTTATCACTCTGCCCCCGTAATATATCAATAGTCACCCGTGTTGCGCTGCCCTGAGAATAACACAATAGCTACTCGTATTACTCCGCTCATATAGTAACATAATAGCCATCTGTATCACTCCGCTCTGACAATAGCACAGTAGGCGCTCATATCACTCCGTCCAAACAGTAATACAATAGCCACTCGTATCACTCCGCTCAGACAATATATCAATTGTCACGCGTATCGCTCTACACAATCAACGACACTGAAATGCCACTCTTATGCTCCACATAACAATAATCAATCAACACACCATGTCCACATATACCACAATATTTCCAAAATAGCAATATCAATATCGCAATAAATATCCCACAATTTAATAACGTTTTGTACAATAATTTCAACATCACAATGAAATGGGAGATAACTCAATAATGAAAGATATCTCATATAACAATAACTTCAATTAAAAGCATATTCATATCTGAAGAGTATAAATCGGTCAGTTACTACATATAAGCCCGGGTATACACTCGTCGCCTCGTGTACATATCTTTCACAATACACAAATAATCCAATTAGAAAAAATCCTACGGGGTAATTTTTCAATACAAAGTTAGACAAGATACTTACATAAAAGAAGCTAAAGTAATACTCGAAGAAGCCCCTTCTGTGTGAAACAACTTCCGGATAGCTTGAATTTAGTCAAAATAACTTAATATCATAAATAAAAACTATAGGAAACGATTCTGAATAATAAAGCTTCAATATTTAATTATAATCAAAAAGTCAGCACCGATCCCACACCCTAGAACCCGATTAAACTCACAAAATTCGAACACCTATTCCGCTACGAGCCTATCCATACCGAATAATCAATTTTTCGATATCAAATGGGCATTCAAATCATCCATTTTTGTTTTAGAAAAGTTTTTATTAATATCCTGAATTTCTCCAATTCAAATCATCAATTAAATACTAAAAACAAAGATGAAATCATGAAATATAGCCAAATTTGAGTAAAAAATACTTATCTCAATCCAACTCATGAAAGTCCCCTCCAAAATTTTCCAAAATCCAGCTATCCAACTCAAAATGTGATAAAATAATCAAAACTCACGAAATATAGTAACTTACAAATTTTGCCCATTGAAACAAATCGCGATCGCGGAAGTACCCACGAGATCGTAAATAACAAAATGCCTAACTACCAACAACCTTTTACGCAAACACGAAACACAAGTCGTGAATGCGATGCTAAAACTCACAATAGCTACACGAACTCGTCCTAGACCACACGATCGCTAGGAAAAGACTCGTGCCATCAACAACCATCCCTTCCTTTTAGGCGAATGTGGCTCCCTGCTCGTGATCGTGATGTGCTGCCTCACAAAAACTTTGTAAACGCGTTTCTTTCTTTGCGAACGCAGAGAACAAAACCCCCTGCCCTAGATAGACATCAGACACCATCCATCAACATCCAAAACATGAAAAAATGGCCTGTAGCCCATTCGAAATATACCCGAGGCCCTCGGGACTGTTAGAAACTACGTTTTACGCTAGAGGGGGGGGGTGAATAGCGTATTAATAGAATTTAGCATTTTCTTGCGGAATTTAAACTTTGCAGGAAGTAAAATAAATGCAGAAAAATAAACTTACACAAAGATGTATACTGGTTGGCCACCAACGTGGTTAGTCCTGCCCCCGAGAGACTCTCTCGAGATTTTTCACTATCTTGTTAAGCTTAAGGGTGCTCAACAAACCGTTACACACTTGAGGACACAAGCCTCAAACAGTTGCTCGGAGATCGCAATCTCAAAGACTTCACCCAAGGAAACGCAAGTTCCTTGAAACAAGAGAATCGCAATTCTCTTACAAGTATATCAAATACTTGGACACTCACTTAACTAAAGTACTCCTTATTGAGTAGATATGAGTAAAAGAATATGTTCAAGATCACAACAACTTTAAGCAATAATATGGCTCTCAAAAGCTTTTTGAAATGAGTAGAAAATGAAGAACAATTGAATGAAAGCTTATAGCAATGTAATGATCAGTTTGTGTATGTTGTTGTTATTAAAACACTGAAATGAAGCTGTATTTATAGTTGAAAAAGTTGGTTCAACCGTTGTCTAATTGCCAATTAAGAGTTGCTGAAATTACTCAGTGATAATCGATTATTAAGACCAAACAATCGATTATCTGCCAGTCAGTTTAAAAATCAATCCCGGATTTAACGCTTCACAATCGATTATACATAATCTATAATCGATTACTGGCAATATTCAAAATCAGATAATCGATTACACTAAGTTCATAATCGATTACTTTAGCAACGTTCTAAAAATCATTTCCGGATTTTAAGCAAAACATCGATTATATAAAATCAATAATCGATTACTTCAGCAACGTTCTAAAAATCATTTCCAGATTTTAAGCAGAACATCGATTATATAAAATCAATAATCGATTACTTCAGCAACGTTCTAAAAATCATTTCCAGATTTTAAGCAGAACATCGATTATCTAGAATCAATAATCGATTACCTTATGGTATTTGAAAATCATTTGACAACGGCCAGCTTCAACAATCGATTGTCCTTTGCAACAATCGATTACTTGTTATTTTCTGAAAATCATAAAACTTACTGTCTCAGTGATAATCGATTATCTAAAGACATAATCGATTACTTAATTAAATTTAAAATCACTGGAAGACATCAACTCAACACAATCGATCACCATTAGTTCATAATCGATTATTTTGAGTATTGAAAAACTTTACCTCAACAACAATCGATTGTCATTTGTTCACAATCGATTATCATGCAGATTTGGAAAAACCTGATGTTCACTGTCTTACTCACAATCGATTACCATTAATTCATAATCGATTGTCATGCAGTCTTGGCTCAGAAACAATCGATTATCATAAGTACATAATCGATTATTTTAGCCCAGATTTTTGAGGCATGTTTAGAAAACATTTTGTCTAATGTAAATATGCATGATTTAAAATCTTTTTGACACAGAATTAAATATGCATGATTTTGGAAAATAGTTTTATGAGAGAGGCCATACTATGAGTCAAGTTATAGGATCGAGATTACAATTTAGAACAACTCAATAACAATTAAAAGCTATATCTTGAACTTCAATCTTATTCGCAACCATTGTGCGCTTGTACTTGAATTCCGTCATATATCAATTTTTGCTTCGTTTGTCATTCATCAAAACCTACAAAAGAGTACACGTTTAGTATATTGCATTGAGAACGTGTTTCTAACAGGGACCCCGTTCAAATATACCAACACATCATAAAGCACAACAAGAACGTACTCGAAGCTTTAAATCAGATCAAACAACATCAAAATCACGAATCGTATCCAGTTTAGGCATAATAAAACTAATGAACTATCAACTTCCAAAATTCATGCCGAATTATATTAAATCAACTACGAATGACCTCAAATTTTGCATGCAAGTACAAATGATACAACAGACCTATTGCAACTGCCGAAATTAAAATCCGAACCTGATATCAACAAAGTCAACTCTCGGTCAAACCTCTCAACCTTCTAAACCTCCAACTTTCCAACTTTCGCTAAAAAGCATCAAATCAACCTATGGGCCTCCGAATCTAAATCCGGACATACGCCTAAGTCCAAAATCACCATATGAATCTATTTGAATGATCAAAATACCATTTCGAAGTCGTCTACACAAAAGTCAAACTCAGCCAACTCTTGCAACTTAAGCTTCTAAAATAAAAATCACTCTTCCATATAAGTCTTGGATCGCTTAGAAATCAAAACCAGCCACACTTACAAGTCACAATATATCATATGAAGCTACTTAATATCTGAAAATACCTAAAAAAATGATAAAATTCAAAATGACCGATCGGATCACTATAGTAAAATAAGAATAAGAATCTTAGATTTTAACTTTTTTATCTTGTACTAGCTAGCACTACTGAAGACCAAATGCTGGAGAAAGAAAACAGTAAAGTAAAAAAAAAAAAAAAAGAAAATACAACAAAGAAAATCTTGGAACTTCAGTGGAATTCAAGAGGATAAAATTCTTGATTTCATTTGTAACTACTAACGGCTTGTTCGGATGGTGGTAACATATCCTTTCATAATGTATCGTATTACATTATGTCATATTGTATTGTATTATATTGTTTGACGAATTTAATATTTGGATATTGTACCATTTGTCATCATTAGAGCATTGTATGACATCATTTGTCATCGTTACAGTATTGTGTGACATCATTTGCCATTATTTCATAATGTCACACACCAAAAATATAAAAATAATATTATTAAGAAAAAATAAAATACGGAATAGAATTATTATATTATAAAGTAGGGTAAAAAATATGATTATTAATAATAGTAAAGGTCAAAATTAGAGAAAAAAGCAATATAATGATGCCACTACACCAAATTCGTCGTTACATAAAGTAGCACTTTTTGTTTTTACATAACGACGTTTGAAATAGACGAAATAGCTTCATGGCCACTCAAATTTGCAGCCGATTTTAAAACCGATACACGAAATTTTGTCTTTCCTATTTAAGCACTCAAACTTGACAAAATTGGCTGCAAGTTTGAATGACCATTTCGCCTATAAAATAATAATACGATACATTATACTATCCAAACAAGTTATGGGGTGGGGGTAGGGGGGTTGAAATTAAGGAACAAGAAAGTGGAGGTCCTGTGTCCAGGCATAAGTGAATGTCCATTTATCTTAATTTCCACTGTCAAACATTTCTATGATAAGTGAGGTACTCATTATACGTATTCCAACAACCAATATGCTTAGACAGTTTCTGGAACCAACATAACAAGTAACGAACTACTGGAATGGTGAATTCGGATTTATTGACACCTCAAACAACAGTTTTTTTTTTCTTATTCTTATCTTCGGGGCTTATACATTGCCAATTTAATAATTGGGCAAAATATAAAATTAGACCTTCGATTCGCTAGTCAAAAGTATAAAATTATGTATATAACACACATATACAAAAATATATAATTTATTGGCTACTTTTTTGGAAATATCAAAAAATATATATTTTTCTATTGGTGAAATTTTACTGGGTTGTGTTGTGGTTGTTGTCTCCCTATTAAATATTGCTTCCTCCAATCCAATTTATGCGGCATTCTTTCCTGTTAAATCAGTATCAAAAAGAATTATATCATTCTATATTAGTAACAATTTAACTTTAAAAGCCTCAGTTTACCCTTAATGAGATAATTTATATCCACGTAATATTCATAGCTAATCTAAACCACAAGTTTCAAAAGTTTTTATGTCACGAACCAAAATCCATTTGGTCGTGTTGTTACCTAACCAAATTCGCTAGCTAAGTCAAATAATAGTCAACACTATTCTAATAAAATTAATAAGAGCCAACAAGTAAAATAACTAAATTTCTATACAATAATCCTAGATTGGTAGTACAAGACATGAGCCTCTAAGATTTAAATTTATAAAGCTGGTATGAAAATGATACAACATCTATCTGAAATATATATAAACAGAATTTAAGTCCTAGACTATATGAACAAGAGGCAGGTTGAATCTGAAACAGAATGTTTTCAATGCTAGGCTTAGCCTTCTACAACTCCATGATCTGCACGCAAGGTGCAGAAGAATAGTATGATACAACCAATCCTATGTATTCAATAAATATCTTGACTAACCTTGGTGAAGTAGTGACGAGCTTTATGTTAAAAGTTACTTCCTCAATATTTTATTTGTGTAGATGATGTTGATACCTAATTTTTCCCTATATATTTTTTATATATACCGAAACTACTTCCCAAATAATATATATGTGCATATATGAGCACACCCACGAGTTTTGGTATTTTAATAATTTTTAAATCAAATAATCGCCTATTTTTATATCAAAAAAATTATCAAAATTATTCCCAAAAATTATATTTTGGTGAATAAATTATTTTATGCTCATATTTACATTAATATTTAATTAATATGATTTTTTCATACTTTTACAAATTTGTTTGGCATTTCTAGAGGTTAATTGCATTATAATTGCAATTATAACCCATTTTGTAACTAAAAATATTTTGGGATTGTAATTATTTCTAATATTTATTGATTATTATTTATATATTATTAACTAGTTCAATATTTTTAATTTATTTTAAATTATTTTTTTACTATTTTTAATTAATTAAAAGGGGAAAATTGGCTATTTAAGGACATGCCTGTTTTTATTTCAATTATAGCCTCAATTAACCCCCAATTTTGAACCCAATTCAGGCCAGTCCATATCTCATTTGGACTAACCCATTAACCTGACCTAGCATTGGTTCAATCTGAACCGTTGATCAAATGAGATCAACGGTCCAGATCAAATTGCCTAAATAAATCTGAACTGATGATGCTAAAAATATCGTTATCTTTGAGCTTCACGGCTAGGTTTCTTTTGCACCTCTCACTGGTTCTTATGAAACCCTAATCGTAGCCCAAACCTCTCAAATCTCTGATTTCCTTAACAAATGCACTATTATTACTCGATCTTTACGATTATTCCAGTTTTATACGATATCTGTTCCTTTTTGAAACTAGGGTTTCTGACCCCTTTTTGAAATCACTTTATTATTTTGATTTTGAGTATTAATTTGTGATTCTCAGTACTATTTTCTAAGTGTTTTGCTTAAGTCTAACGAAATCCTAATTTTGGTTGTTCGTGTTTTCATTATTTACTTGTTTTGTGTTCTTCTCGATCCTTCTCCGAGTTCTATGCTCCTTCCTGTGATTTGTTGTTAGTGTTTCGTGTTGTTCACTTAAAGCTTCGCTTATTGCTTGCATGGTGGGTTTTTTACATATTCCTCGAACCCTCTTTGAGACTGTGGTACTTGCTTTCAAATTGTGATTCCGCGTATTTTTCCTATAATTTGAATTTTTTCCTTAATTTATGGGATACTTTCCACAGTTAATACTGATTTCCTAGGGTTTCAATCGGGTCATTATTTTGAAAACTAATCTTTCTGAATTACGATGGTATTTTTCCTTATATATGTGCACAAATTTGTTGATTGATTTGCCTGACGTATTTTCTTAATTAGATGGTCATATATCTAGCCCTTATTGCATGCTTTATGCTACTCTGTTTCCTTATGTGATTATACCTTACTTTGTGATTTCTTTCCTTTTAAATGACTGAATATTACCGTTTCATTTGGGATCCCTTAATTAAAGGGCAGTCCAACTACTGACTGGATTGTGATTGATACCAGTCCCTTAATTAAGGGACGGATACCTTGTTTGTTTACTCTCTTTCAGTACTATAAGTACCTCCCCTATTCTCTTTGCAAGACACCAACGAACACATTGCATATCACTCACACTCTACATTCTAAACTCTGTCTCTTTTCACACAAACATCCCTGTGCTCTTTCTTTCTACACAATATACTCTCACTTTTCCTTTTGAATGCTAATCACTCAACTAGCTGCAAGCCAAAGTTGAGTAATCTTGGTCACTTTCACTTTGCTGGCTTCTACTGTGTTGTTTTGCATTGGGTGTACCAGCTGCTCCCTTCTTGTATGCAGATGCTCACTTCCCGTATATTGATGCTCTGCTCTCTACTTTTCTCTGCATATTACTGCTCACTTCCTTGCTCACTACTGCCTTGTGTTTATATTATTTGGCAACTGGTATGTATTCCATTTAAGTTATAGCCTCAAAAACAATATGCTTCTATTAGTGCTGCACTTCCTCATTTTTTTTGTGTGTTTTTACTTATGGTTCTGTTGTTCTTATTGCCACTAGCATATACTTATGATAATTAGTATGCCTAGCCTGACTTGGCATATCACTGCCCCCTCTCCTATCCCAATGTGTGTTTTCTCCTCACTCATATGTACTACTAGCATGTGTTCACGTCCTGCCTGGCTACTTAATAGCCTTGAAACCCCTTCTTGAGGTTGACCCTGTTTGGAGTTTGGTGTAGTAAGAATTAAACTCCTTATTTGAAGTATGCTTGATTCATTCTCTTTGATGTTCTATACATGTGTGAATGATTTCCTTGCTTGTGAACTATTTGTCCCCCTTTCCCTTGCCCTTGTTTGTATGACTCTTTTGTTTTAAAAACTGGTCTGCCTAAATTGATTTCAAAAGGACTCTTTCACTCTCCTACTACTGTTTTTCTCAAACTGTCTTTCAACTATTTCTAACTCAACTCCTTCAACCTCCATCACAATCACACCCTACTCTTAGAATTAGGTCCTGCCCCCTCGTGTAAGCATTGCCTTGGGTACCTTGAGTACCCACTGAACTTTGATACACAAAGTTGGAACTTCCACACTTGTACTTATCAATAATGATTGGTTTTGGGTGCCTGGTATTGGCTGGGGTCTCAAGAGACCCCAAAGGAACACCAAACTCTTGGTGAAAGTTGTGAAGCTCGTAAGTAGTGAGGTTGGAGGTCTAGGCCTGGCTGAAGGCTCCCTATAGAATAGCTTTTGTTTTATTCTTCATTATTGTAATTTAATTACCTAATCTATAATAATTTGTAAAGAACTATGGGAGATATAGTGAAACTGGGGAGGGTTATGCATGATTATTAAGGGTATGGGTAGAAAACATGACTATAGGATTTTACTTATCTATTTGTGCAATAGCAATCATGTATAGGATATGCATCTCACACATAGAAATCCTGCTCCTAGGTCTCTTTACTTTAGGCTTGTTATTTTGTGATAACAAACATCTAATGATTAACAAGTTACTACATCTAGATATCATACTTTAGGATTCTAATATACATTAGATACCATGTACTTAGGGTTTATTTGCAATTGTTGAAACACTTCGTTAGTATATTATGTCTAATAACACCAGCCTAGTTAACTATAAAACTGGAAACAAATATGCATGTCCACTACCTTCAACACTTAGGCAAACCTTCGGCCGGATAAAATTGACTAATCGTCTTAAATCATGCTTGAGTTATTCCAGCTCTCTAAACTGTCCGAATTTGTTTTGCCTCTCTGAAGCCTGCCTGATTTTCCTACTAAACTTTCGTCCTATTTTTTATCACATCTGTGCAAAAATAGGTCTTCCTCTAAATTGCCTTTCCAGTCCAGAACTGGACTGTTATTCTCTAAAAACATATCTGAATACTATATCTTCTGCGATTTTGGAAAACTATAGTTCCAAGCTAATATATTTACCACCCTCTATCTTTTATACTTCTGCAATTTCGAATAATTTTACATCTGTGCTAGATATTTTTCTACTCCTCATGTCCGGAACTGCTATTTTTTTTTCCTTCAGCAGAATACTATTTCTTCAATATCTTTACTATATATTCTCAAGTGTGTAAAAAATGTTTTTCTTTTAATTCTTAAGCTATTACGTATCTATTGTCCTTTTCTCAAGTTCTGAATGTCTTCATCCAACTCTTTCCTGAAAATTTTGCTTAAAACTATTTAGCATCTATTTAAAACCTATTTTTGACATTCCAATTTTTAAAACTCTCACTCTCTTTGGACCCTAACTGTGTTTAAGTCGTGCTATTTATGTTCTTTACTTAAGAAGGTATATATGAGCCTCTTAGTTGTTTACATGCTTCCCCTAATATACAGTCGTATGTGTTTTGTATGTCGCTTTAGTCTTTTACCTTTAAACCTAAAAGTCAGCCTAACATCCTCCCTCACATAGGAATAGTAGTCCTAAACTCCCCCGAGACTGATAGGATTGGGATGAGTAATAGCATGCAATAAGTAACGATACCATTTCATGTTTTAATACCTTAACGAGGTGGGAGGGTAGAATATGGAATTGATGACTGGTGCGCTAATATATCGTGTGAGAATGATTGCTGGGTATTTCACCGAAGTGATTCATATTGTATTTCACCCTAGAACCCTTTGTCTCTTTTATTTTTTTCCTTAAATTAACGTTTTTTTCATCACGTTTTTTAAATAGCACTTATGTCTTCTTCCATACAAAAATTCTCAATTTGTTCATGTTTCCTATGTGCAAATTTACTTATCTGTTTCTACTCTTTCGAAAGTCACAACTAAGCATGATCGGGAACCAAATTAGTGGATCTTGAGGGGTGCCTAACACCTTCCCCTCGAGATAATCTCAAGCCCTTACCCGAATTCTGATTTTCTTTCACAATCCTTCTTCTTTTCTTTAAGTGTCCTAATGCACTATAATCATTAGGTGGCGACTCTTCAAAATCTTCAAGCCCGCTTCCTCGAAAGAGAATAGAGTCATTCCACCCATAATGTCGTAAACACGATTTCTCCTTAGAAAAAGGGGGCGTCGACAGCATGGCGACTCTGCTTTGGATTTCTATAAGGCTTATATCATTACTTGCTTTAGTGACTTTATTGCTTCTTTAATTGCATTTACTTCCCGTCTTTAGTTATTTCATCATAATTACTAACTTGGCTCTTCTTGTTTTTTCTTTCCTTTTAATTTCTGATTTTTTATTATCACAATCCTGTTGTAATTTGCAAGCATTTATTGTAATCTTTATGAACGTGAAAATACATGCAATTTGCTTCATTATTGTTATTACATTTCTTGACATCATATTCAGCTCGTGACAAAGCAAATCATATAGCAACGCTTATAATTAGTGGTTGCGCCCTTCCAATATTATAACCCCCTAAATGTGAAAAAGGCATATTTGCGGTGAAACCATTCGATCAACGGTGTAGTCGACGGTTCCGTGCCTTTCCCTCTTGCGTTGTCTGCTCAAGGGTACTTTGTCTAGCACTTCAACAGTAGAAACCTTACTCCATTAAACTTTTCATTCATCATGATCAACCTTAGCCGAGTTAGTTATGTTGTCCACATAATGACTCCTTAAGATAGCCTAAACCAAAGTCCACCAGGTTTCCTCGAAACCCAAACGGACACCTTCACGTTATGTGCATTTATTTGGAAAACTAAATGCCTTTTGCTAGTTACTGATTTAAATAGTCGAGTCTGGTGGGGTTAAGGGCCTAACACTTTGTTTTGCAGTAAATAAGGCACGAGGTCCCTAGATTCGGTATGGTATCCAACATTCACCCAAGGCTGCTAAGCTAGTGGGAAGATCTTCATGCAAGCGACTGAACTCTAATAAATGATCGACGACTATCAAAATGCTAAGGGAAGCGCATGCGGACATGTGGCTCGAGCCTATCAACTGTTAGGATTGCGCGAGTTGATGCAGCTGTACGAAGGAAGCAAGAGTAACGTATCTGGGGAAGGTCCTTCTGGGACCAAGTAGTTAGGATCCTTTATTTTCGCTTTCATAATGTAATAAGGCCACTGGCCATTAGTAACATCTTTTATCATTCAGCTGGTTTAAGACTCATCTTGTTTATATCAATAAAATGAGGCATTTAGCATTATAGGTTCTACAAATTTTAATTTTTGCTAGGCCTACCTCGGGCACAACGAGGCACCCAAACTAGGAAACGATTTATATTCCCGCACAAATTGTTTAAATATCGCAATATTATTTTTTTCAGAATCCGCACTAACTTTTTACCTTTTTGTTTTTCTTTTATTTTTTATTCCCCATTCTTAAAGTTTAGTTCGTGAATTTTGGCACCATCAGGATACTCCACATGGTCCAAGGGTCCTCCACCTCCTCCTCCCCCGAGTCCTACCAGAAACATGGACAAAGGCAAAATGGGAGATACAAGCGCTAAAAAGGAACTTGAGGAAACTTCTCAGAATATTGCGATTACCAAAGAAACTGTTACTTATCTGGAGCCAACTTTGCTAAGATTTCGAGAGGAGTTGGACCAAGTTTGAAACCTAGAAAGCCTATCAATCACTCTAGCCGCTCCTGCTGTTAACACCTAGAACGCCCCACCTTCACAAAACACCACACGACCTCCAATGCAACCCACTCATGCCCAAGCCTGTAACACATGCAATAACTCTCCACTGCTCATTCCCGAACCACAAAATAGCACAAAAGACCATAACACTCCTATCTTTGTGGACACTATGCCCCACTACACTCAGCCGATCACAAGTGCACCCGAATCAGATGACAAGGGCTCCCTCATTCAGAATTTGGCTGCTGAGATCAAGAAGTTGACTAGCCGGGTCCAAGGTTTCGAAGGTAATAAAGGTGTTGAAGGGTTGAATTACGAAGACCTCTGTGTTCATCCAGAAGTTGAGCTCCCGCAGGGGTACAAACCCCCCATGTTCGAGAGGTTCGATGGTACAGGTGATCCCAGGGTTCATTTGAGAATGTATTGTGATAAGTTGGTATGAGTCGGAAATGGACTAGTTGGGTAAACATGTAGTCTGACTTTATGGACTGACTTAGGTTTAACACTGAGAATGCACCAGATGTGTTCTATATCTAGAATCTCAAGAAGAATCCCACAAAGACCTTTCGCGAGTATGCTACTCGTTGGAGGTGAGAAGCTGCTAAGGTCAGATCGGCCTTGGAGAAGAACAAATGAACATGTTCTTTGTCCGTGCTCAGGATCCACAGTACTACGAGAGGCTGATGTAAATAGAGGGCCAAAAGTTCTCCGACATCATCAAGTTGGGAGAAAGGATTGAAGAAGACATCAAAAATGGTATGGTCACTAACCTCGAGGCACTGCAAGCTACCAACAAGGCTTTATAATCTGGTGGCTCGTCGAAGAAATAGGATGTAAATTCCATAATTGCTGCGCAAATGAACAATTCACCCATGAAGTACAAACTTATCCCTTAGCTCCACTCACACATCAACCTACCCTAAACTACCAAGCACCAACACCAACTTACCAAATTCCACCACTCGCTTACCAATCACCTCCGCCACCCACGAATCAAACCACTTCACCCAGATATTCCCAACCCGCACCAGTGTACCAAGCATATTATTCCCTGTCTTCTCACTACCTGTCACCGGCTACCCGCAAAAACTTTCCCCAATCCAGACCAAATTTCGACCACAAGCCTCCTAGACAATATACCACCATAGCCGAACCAATTGACCAATTATTTGAAAAACTCAAAGCAGCCAATTAGGTTACCCCTATCCCAGCCATAACTACGGAAAATCAGTCCCAATGGATCAACCCAAACAAGACTTGCGCATACCATTTCGGGATGAAATGCCATACCATCGACGAGTGTCACTCGTAGAAAGAAATAATTGAGAATCTGATTGACAACAAATCATTATAGCAAAGGAGCCCGCTCCTAATGTCCGCAACAACCTTCTACCTGACCACAATGGTGGAGGCATCCATATGACGGAGATTGAAGATGATTGGGACCCCAAGGGGTCAATCGTATTGAGAGTTGAAGGAAAAAAACCTAAAAAGCCAGCAGTTACTCTCAAACCCATTGTTTTTAAATTCAGCCCTCTGAGGGCAATGTGGTAGATGTGTCTGTACTGCTCAAGTTTGAAGCACCTTCTGCAATGGCACCAAAATAGATTGAGATTGAGTTTGGGATTCAAAAGTCACCTACGCCTTTCGAGTGTTACCTCCCAGTATGGCAATTGCGGTCTCCATGATAGATGTGACCCCATTCAAGACAAATGCTATACCTTGGGATTACACCGTTGAGGCTACACGGAAAGGAAAGACATATACTGGGGAAGCAATTGCCGCACATAGGCATGACTAGGACAGGCAGGGTGTACACCCCAGAACATTTAGCCGAGTCTAGCAAGCAAGCCTTCAGGTGGGCTTTTGAAATTGGACCCGATGACCTTTGGAGGAAGATAAAGGCCAAAGAGTATTCAATCGTTGATCAATTGAACAAAACACCAGCACATATTTTTATTCTGGCTCTTCTACAAAGCTCTGAGGCACATAAAAACGCCTTAATACAAATACTGAGTGAAGCTTATGTTCCCAGCAACATAACATGAGGCGTAATGGGAAACATGGTGGGGAAGGTACTGGAAATCCACAAGATCCCCTTCCATGAGGATGAGTTGCCACCAGAAAGGCTTGGTCACAACAAAGCATTGCACATCACTGCACAATGCGAGGATCATTTTATCACCATGATCTTAGTTGACGGGGGATCCAGCCTTAACATCTGTCTGTTGAGGACATTGGGTAAAGGATTGCACGAGATCAAATACGGAGCTATCAGCGTCAAAGCTTTTGATGGATCTCAAAGATCTACCGTTGGAGAAATCAGCATGTGCTTATAGATGGGACCGACCTAGTTCGACGTTGACTTCCAAGTCATAGATGTGCCAGTATCTTACAATTTGTTGCTGTGGCAACCCTGGATCAATGATGGTGGGGCTGTGGCATCAACTTTGGATCAAGCTGTAAAATTTGAATGGAATTATCAGGATGTAATTATTCATGGCGACAGTAGCAACCCTATATACAGTCGCCAAGCCATTCCGATGATCGAAGGTAGAAGGAGAATCAATGGAGTACCATCACATCGAGCGAGTCAACGCCACACACAAAGACAAGTGGTGGGATAACAAGATCGAGTGCATTCTGAATTGGAGCAGATACAAGACCGGAAAGGGACTTCGCAAAAATCTCCAAGACATCACCAAGCCTATCAAGTTGAAGAAGCATGGTACCACTTTTGGCCTGGGGTATGAGTAAACCTGGGAGGAGTTCAATCATTGGTCACGATGGTGGCGCAGTCCCTGCTACCCAGTGGAGCAACCTCTGCCCCAACTGGAGCAGACCTTTCAGCCAGCTGATGTCATATATGGATCAGAGGAAGATGAGACACTGGCAGCAATAAAGAACCTGTTACTAGAGGATGATATGGATTGATGTGTTATCTTCAAGGAGTAATTGGAGGAAGGCCCTTCCATTCAAGCTGTGAACCGAGGGGAACACCTCACCAATTGGTCAGTCAGGACCACCAGAGCTCGGAGAGCTTCGGGGTAGCAAGGATAAACGACGCATATGCATTGCAATTTACTTATAGTTGATTTTACTTTTCCGCATTGTCTTTACTTTGTAAAAGTGTTCCGATGTTTCAAACGATTATGAATTTAATCGAATGCATTTTCCAAGTTTATCTTTATATCTCGCTCTTATTATTTTTATCTACATTTATTTTATTTTTACGCAGTATTACTATTACACATCTTGATGATAAACTAATGACTGCAACTTGCGACGAGGCAATGCGACAAATGGACATAGATTCAGAAGAGGATGAAATACCAGAAGAAGTTGTTAGAGAGGTCGAGAATTTTGAGAACATGCCTAAGTCAAATTTTAAAAAAAACTGAGGTTGTTAATCTTGGAGACTCATAAAATGTCAAGGAAATACGAATCAGCGTACATTTGTCACCACCAGAAAAGAAAGCATACATAGAGTTCTTAAAAGAGTATGAAGACATATTTGCATGGTCCTACGGCGACATGACTGGTCTCAACATATCCATTGTGGCTCATATGTTGCCGACAGATCCGGCATGCCCACCAGTAAAGCAGAAGCTCAGAAAATCTAAGCCAGACATGAGTTTAAAAATCAAAGAAGAGGTTACCAAGCAAGTCAAACCCAGGGTTCTCAGAGTGGTAGAATATCCGACATGGTTAGCCAACATCGTACCGGTACCAAATAAGGATGGGAAAGTTAGAGTCTGTGTCGACTACCAGGAGCTCAACTGGGCTAGTCCTAAGGATAACTTCCCTATGCCAAATATACACATACTGATCGACAACTACGCCAAACATGAGCTGCAGTCGCTCGTTGATTGTTTTGCTGGATACAATTAGATATGGATGGACGAAGAGGATGCAGAGAAAATGGCTTTCATCACGCCATGGGGGTTGTACTATTACAAAATGATGTCGTTTTGTTTGAAGAATGCTGGTGCTACCTACATGAGGGCCATGACTACCATCTTTCATGACATGATACATAAAGAGATCGAGGTGTATGTGGACGACGTCATCATCAAATCCAAGAAAGCTGTAGATCATATGGATGATTTAAGGAAGTTCTTCAAGAGACTGAGCAGATACAACTTGAAACTGTATCCCGCCAAGTGTGCATTCAAGGTCCAAACTAGAAAGTTATTGGGTTTCATTGTGAGTCACCGGGGAATAGAATTGGACCCGTCAAAGGTTAAAGCCATTCAAGAGTAGCCACCACCAAAGAACAAGAAATATGTTATGAGTTTTCTAGGAAGAGTCAACTATATCAGCCGATTCATAGCTCAGTCCACTATCATTTTTGAACCCATATTCAAGATTCAAATGAAGGATGCCACCACTAAATGGACTGATGATTGTCAAAAGGCCTTCGACAGAATCAAGGAATACTTGTCGACACCGCCAGTCTTGGTTCCGTCCGAGCCAGGGAGACCTCTGTTACTTTATCTTGTAGTATTGGATGGAGCATTTGGATGTATTTTGGGACAACATGATGAAATGAGGGGAAAGGAGCAAGCCATCTACTATCTAAGCAAGACGTTTACCTCGTACGAGGGTCGGTATTCCTTATTAGAATGCACTTGTTGTGCTATAGCCTGGGTAGCTCAGAAACTGAGGCACTATTTCTGTGCTTACACCACTTATATCATGTCCAGGATGGATCCATTGAAATGTATCTTTTAGAAGCCCATGCCTACCGGCAAGCTCGCCAAATGGCAAATACTGTTAAGTGAGTTTGACATTGTTTATGTTACCCAGAAGGCCATCAAAGGACAAGCTTTAGCAGATCACCTCGCTAAGAATCCTGTAGGAGGAGAATATGAACCTCTAAAGACGTATTTTCCTGATGAGGAGGTAGCTTTCATAGGAGAGGACATTGCAGAATCCTATGATGGGTGGAGGATGTTATTCGACGGAGCTGCAAATTTCAAAGGAGTCGGTACAGGAGCAGTACTAGTATCAGTTGCTGGTCAACATTACCTAGTGTCCGCCAAGCTCAGATTTCCGTGCCAATAACATGGCTAAGTATGAAGCTTGCATCTTGGGTCGCAAAGTGGCAATCGATGTGAACATTCAGGAACTATTAGTGATCGAAGACTCGGACCTACTCATACATCAAGTCCGAGAAGAATGGGCAACCAAGAATTCCCAGATACTTCCCCTATATACACCATGTACAAGAGATGAGGAAGAGATTCAAAAAACAAAATTCCAGCACGTCCCCAGAATACAGAATGAGTTTGTTGATGCCCTAGCCACTTTATCGTCTATGATCCAGCATCAAGATACAAACATTATTGATCCCATCCAGGTCAAGATTCACGACCAACCAACTTATTGTGCTCATGTCGAGGAAGAAGCCGACGGTAAACCTTGGTTCCATGATATCTGAGTATGCTTGACAACAGGATAGTACCCAAAGCTTGCCAATACTACCCAGAAACACAAACTCCGGAGGTTATCCAACAACTTCTTTCACATCAGTGAAATCCTGTATAGGAGGACCCCCGATCTCGGATTATTATGATGAGTTGAGTCAAGAGAAGCAACCAAACTATTTAAGGAAGTGCATGCAGGGATCTGCGAACCGCACATGAGTGGTTTTGTTTTGGCTAAGAAGATACTCCGAGAAGGATACTTTTTGATGACTATGGTAACAGACTGCATCCAGTATGTTTGGAGATGCTACCGATTTGAAATACATGCAGATATGATAAAAGTGCCTCCAAACGAGCTTACTGCAACAAGTTCACCATGGTTGTTCTCCGCTTGGGGAATGGATGTCATTGGACCAATCTAACCAACCGCGTCAAAGGGGCACATGTTCACCTTAGTGGCAATTGATTACATTACCAAATAGGTTAAAGCAGCATCATACAAAGCAGTCACCAAGAAAGTAGTAACAGATCTCGTCCGTGATCACATGGTTTTTCGATTTGGGATTCTATAATCAATCATTACCGACAATGTTTCTAATCTCAACAACGACCTGATGAGGCAATGTGTGAAATATTCAAGATTAAACACAAGAACTCTACGGCTTACAGACCTCAGATGAACAGAGCTATAGAAGCAACCAATAAGAACATCAAGAAGATACTAAGGAAGATGATCAAAAAGCACAAGCAGTGTCACAAGAAATTGTTGTTCGCCTTGCTGGGTTTTCGTACCACGGTCTCACATCAACTAGGGCCACTCCCTACATGCTGGTCTATGGTACAGAGGCAGTCATCCCCGTCGAGGTAGAAATCCACTCTTTGAGGGTCATTCAAGAAACAGAGTTAGATGACGTAGAATGGGTCAAAAGTCTCTACGAGCAATTAGCACTCATAGACGGAAAGAGAATGAATGATGTATGTCCCGGTCAATGATGTCAGAACAGAATGTCCAGAGCCTTCAACAAGAGAGTCAGGCCAAGGACAGCTGGTATTGAAGAAAATATTTCCGCTTCAAGATGAAGCCAAAGGAAAATTCTCTCCCAATTGGCAGGGCCCGTACATGGTTTACCGGGTTCTAACTGGAGGGGCCCTTATTCTCGGAGAAATGGACGGAGAAGTCTGGCCGAAGCCAATCAACTTAGATGCAGTAAAAATATACTATATTT
Source organism: Nicotiana benthamiana (assembly GCA_034376525.1). Lineage (NCBI taxonomy): Eukaryota > Viridiplantae > Streptophyta > Magnoliopsida > Solanales > Solanaceae > Nicotiana > Nicotiana benthamiana. The sequence goes on along the minus strand of CM067338.1, from coordinate 127,223,824 downwards.
GATCATACGCGTTTTTCTTTCGGGATGTAATTTGAACTACGTCTGACCTTATTCCCATATAAGAGGGGATACGTAGGCAGCCCTATAGGTTCGGTCACATTTTAATAAAAATTCCTTTTTCCCCATAGTTGGAACTCGGGCAGAATTTTACGGAGGACCCTCAAAATTCCAAATCAGCTTGTCAGTATCTTCATTTGCGCCGACACAATAAACTGTTTCATCCACGCAAAATTACTCCGCATAGCCGTCAACATTGCCAACCTAGCAAACTGGGGCAGAATTTTGAGGAGCACCCAAAAAATTCCGATGCAAACGAGGTCGCCGTGTCTTGAACCAAATTACAGTTATTGGTTCATCCAAATTAAAATCATTCTTTATATAAATGTAGTGGCATTATATTTACTAAGTTACCCATAAAAATCATTTGCATCACCATCGTTTAGCAACGCTACCCCCGTGGTACACTATGGCAAGGGCTAGAGGATATGAACTAACCGCCCCTCTACAGAACTCAGGATTTTTCTTTGGATGCAAGAATTCAGGCTACGGATCAAAGCACATTCGCTTTCAGGATCGAAACCCTCAGAGGGTCACTATCCACACCCAATATTCCCCAGCAATCCTAATATCGCAAACCGTTTATCAGCTATGAAAAAAAACTTTCTACTATTCATTCTTTGTTCATGCATTGCATAAGGCTACTCTCTACCTTCCGAGGTTAAGCTCTACCTCCATATTGCATAAAGCTATTATATGCCTTTCGAGACTGAGCTCTGTCTCGATATGTATTTTTTGCATAAGGCTATTCTCTGCATTTCGAGGTTAAGCTTTACCTCCATTTTGCATAAGGCAATTATCTGCCTTTCGAGACTATGCTATGTCTCCATCTGATTTTTTTGCGTAAGGCTATTCTCTACCTTACGAGGTTAAGCTCTACCTCCATATTGCATAAGGCTACTTATTTGCCTTTCGAGAGTAAGATCTGTCTCCATCTGCATAAGGCTATTTATCTGCCTTTCGAGGTCAAGCTCAACCTCCATATTACATAAGGCTATATATCTACCTTTCGAGACTAAGCTCTATATCCATATGCATCATTGCATAAGGCTATTTATCTGCCTTCCGAGGTTAGGATCTACCTCCACACTGCATATGGCTACCTATCTGCCTTCCGAGACTAAGCATTGCCTCCATCCCGCATGGCTAAAATATCGCCATCTGCATCTTAAATTCTTGATCAGGCTGAAAGATCGCAATCCCATGCATTCATTTGGCTGAAAGATTGCCACCTTCTCATGGGCTGAAAGATTGACAACTCAATTAAAGCCGTCATAGTTCGGAGGCACCATTCGCATAGCTCGAGAATACCTTTTCATGGCCTGGGAATATTATTTCTATGCTTTTCATGGCCCAGGACATCATTGTCCAAGGACGTCATCCTAATCGTTCGAAGACAAAATTCATTGTCCAACGGGAAACTGCATAATATTTAAATTACGCACAATATATGTATTTATTCTTTTACACGTACCACAGCTGGCAAACAGCCGTCTCATCAGGAGCAATCCCGCTCCAGGTTTCTCCTCAACCAATCTAAACCCAAACGTCATTTCAAATCCCAACCATTACGTCCGTCCTTTCTAACCTCCATTGACACATTCCGTCAATGGATCTCGAACTGTTGGAAAAACGTTCTCAATTCAATATACTAAAACGTGTGTTCTTTTGTATAGGTTTTGATGAATCACAAACGAAGCGAAAATTGATATATGACGAAGTTCAAGAAACAAGCGCACAATTGATATACAACGAGATTCAAGCTCAAGACAAAGTTTTATAGTTTAATTGAGTCATTCTTAATTGTGATCTTGATCCTACAACTTGACTCGTAACATGGCTTCTCTTATAAAACTATTTTCCAAAATCATGCATATTTAATTTAATGTCAAATGATTTTAAATCATGCATATTTACAGTAGTCAAAATAATTTTTAGACATGCCTTAAAAATCTGGACTAAGATAATCGATTATGTACTTATGATAATCGATTGTTTTCAGCCAAGACTGCATGACAATCGATTGTGAACTAATGACAATCGACTGTGAGTAAGACAGTGAGCATCAGGTTTTTTCAAACCTGCATGACAATCGATTGTGAACTAATGACAATCGATTGTAACTGAGGCAGTGTCCATCAAAGTTTTTCAAAACTCAGAATAATCGATTATGAACTAATGGTAATCGATTATGTTGAGATAGTGTCTTCCAGTGATTTTCAAGTTTATTAAATAATCGATTGTTACATTGGACAATCGATTGTCAAAGAGACAGTGTCTAAAATATTTTTCAAAAACTGATAAGTAATCGATTGTTGACTTTGTGCAATCGATTGTGAAGCTGACCGTTGTCGTAAAGTTTTCAAATACCGTCAGGTAATCGATTATTGATTCTGTATAATCGATTGTTTTGATTAAAATCCGGAAAAGATTTTTTGAACGTTATTGGGTAATCGATTATTGATTTTGTATAATCGATTGTTTTGATTAAAATCCGGAAAAGATTTTTTGAACGTTGCTGAGTAATCGATTGTTGATTCTGGACAATCGATTGTTTGTCGTAAAATCAGGAAAGGATTTTTTGAACGTTGCCAGTAATCGATTATGGATTGTAAGTAATCGATTATCAAGCGTAAAATCTGGGATTGAATTTTGATCTGACTGGCAGACAATCGATTGTTGGGGTTTGACAATCGATTGTCAGTGAGTAAAATCAGCAACTCTTAATTGGCAATTAGGCAACGGTAATGCCAAGTTTTTCAACTATAAATACAGCTTCATTTCAGTGTTTTAAACACAACAACATACTACAACTGATCATTACATTGCTATAAGCTTGCATACTTTTGTTTATCATTTTATATTCAATTTCATAAAGCTTTTGAGAGCCATATTCTTGTCCAAAGTTGTTGTGATCTAGATCTTACTTCTTTTACTCATATCTACTCATTAAGGAGTATTTTGTTTGAGTGTTTAGTGTTTTATACACTTGTAAGAGAATTGTGATTCTCTTGTTGTAAAGAACTTGTGTTTCCTTGGTTGAAGTCTTGGAGTGTTGTATCTCCGAGCAAAGGTGTTAAGGCTTGTGTCCTTAAGTTGTAAAGGTTTGTTGAGCACCCGTAAGCTTAACAAGTTAGTGGAAAATCTCGAGAGAGTCTCTCGGGGACTGGACTAGCCACGTGTTGTGGTGAACCAGAATATATCGGTGCGTTCTTTCCTTTTTGTTTATTTAATGCACTTTATTTATTTCCTGCAAATTTTAATTTCCGCAAGTTTACGCTAAATTTTATTATAACGCTATTCACCCCCCCCTCTAGCATTAAGCGTATTTTCTAACAATTGGTATCAGAGCCATACTCTCTGAAGACTTAACAGTTTGAGAGAACTATCCATGGCTTCTACTCGTGACTCTTTTGCAGGAATTGATGAAGGACAGTGCTCCACACGACCACCTCTATTCAACGGTACAAATTACACGTACTGGAAGGAGAGGATGAAGATCTTCGTTCAGTCCAACAGCTTTCACCTTTGGAAGGTGATAATGAAGGGAAACATAATTCCAACAAAGAAGGTGGAAAACGAATGGGTTCCCAAGTGCGAGGATGAGTATGACGCGGATGACATCCGAAAGGTTCAAAATAATGCTAATGCAATTAATTTATTATATTGTGCTGTTAATGCTGACGATTACTGGAAAATATCGTGTTGCACAACGGCAAAGGAGATATGGGACAAGCTAGAAGTTACATACGAAGGTACGGACCAGGTAAGGGAAGCAAAAATTGATTTCCTAACCCATTCTTATGAATTATTTCACATGAAAGAAGGTGAAAAGGTGGACGAAATGTTTGAGCGATTTTCAATAATCGTAAATGACCTACATGTTCTCAAGAAAACATTCACGAATAGAGAGCTCGTTCGAAAAATTATTAGAAGTCTCACACCGGCATGGAGATCAAAGGCCGATGCAATTCAAGAATCCATTGGCGTTTCAAACGTCACCATCGACGCACTAAGAGGTAACCTTAAGACCTATGAATCTACTATTCTTAACCCTTTTGTTGATGATCAAAGGAGGCAAAGAATAGCTCTAAAGGCGAGCACAAGCCAACCGCAAATTGATGAGGAAGGAGACAACGAGTTTGGACTCGTTATCAAAAGATTTCAAAAGTTCATACGCAAGGAGTATGAACGCAAGGGCAAAAAGCAAGGCGAACAAATCAAGTGCTATGAATGTGGTGAAACCGGGCACATCAAATCAAATTGCCCAAACATCAAAAAGGAGAAGAAACCTTTTAAAAAGCAACGTGCATACATTTCTTGGGGAGGCGACTCCGGAGATGAGTCAAGAGAAGGAGAAGAAGACGAAGCAGCAAATCTTTGCCTTATGGCACAAGAAGACAACAAAGATGAGGTATGTCAAATATCGTCTAAAAACTTCTTTACTCTTGAAGAAATGCGAACTGCTTTTGATGAATTATATGCTGAGTTTATTAAGTCTTCAAAAACTGTTAAGGGCATAAAAGAAAATGCTTCATTAAAAGAAAAGGATTTTCAAAAACAGCTTTCTTTGAAAGAAGAAGATTTAGAAAAACTAATTTTAGAAAATGAAATGCTGAAAGAGGAAAACAAGTTTTTTGGAAAAAGAAGCGCCGATAAGCCTGAAAGTTCTACTAAAAATTGTTCTTCTTGCTTGCATCTCAAAAATGAGGTAGATAGACTCAAAGGTACCTTAGATAAGTTTAATTCTTCCCACAAGAATTTGAATGAGGTCCTTGTAAATTTGAAATCAACCAAGCATGGCATAGGATTTAAGAAAGAGGTTAAAGAAAAGGTTGAAGCCAAACCCCAACCACCTAAGGCTCAACCTAGGACTAATAAAACAAATGCTTATCCTAGAAATAGCAATCCTAGAACCAATATGCATGCTAGACAAAATGTTGAACATTTTAGGAGACCTAGAAATGACTTACCACCTAGAAATAGTTACCCTCGAAATGATGCATATTTTAGGCCAAATGTTGAACCCTTGAGAAGACCTAGAAATGGCCTTCAACCGAGAAACAATCACTCTAGAAATTCATCCCATCCTAGAGCTCATAGTAGGAGAAATAATTCTCATGAAATGCGAAATAGTCATAGTGTTCAAAATAGAGTAAGAAATTTTCATCCGTCTAGTTACTATGAACCTAGAAGGATGCATAACCCAAATGTGACTTGTCATTATTGTAGACGTATTGGTCATATTGCTCCTGCATGCTTTACACGTCATAGACATATTTTTCAATCGCATCGTTATAATATGCCTAACCCCCAAGGACCCAAGATGGCATGGGTACCTAAAGAACAATAATTTGTTTTGTAGGTGTGCTTGAAGGGATCAAGTGTACTATGGTACCTTGATAGTGGATGCTCCAAGCATATGACGGGAGATGAATCCAAATTCCTTCAATTAGAGCACAAAGACGGAGGAAGTGTTATCTTTGATAAGAATAAAGGAAAGATCATCGGCATCGGCTCCGTCGGTAAGGATGAAAATTCCTCTATTAAGCATATATTACTTGTTAAAGGATTAAAGCATAATCTCTTGAGCATAAGCCAATTGTGTGACAAGAAAAATCTTGCTTTATTTGATTCGGATGAATGCTTAGTGTTCAAACGTAGTGATTTCAAAATTATCCTCCGTGGTTTTAGAGTGGATAATATTTATATGGTTGATCTTGGTAATTCCTCACCCGATTATGTTGATTGTCTAATGAGTAAAGAGGATGATACTTGGCTATGGCATCGTAGAGTAGCACATATCAATATGCATCTTTTGAACAAATTGATTTCTCAAAACTTAGTTGTTGGTCTTCCCAAATTAAAATTTGAAAATGACTCTATTTGTGACTCGTGTCAAAAGGGGAAGCAAACAAAAGCATCTTCAAATCTAAAAACATTGTTTCAACTTCTAGACCATTGCAATTGCTTCATATGGATTTATTTGGTCCCTCTCACATTGAAAGTCTAGGAAGAAATAGATATGCTTTTGTGATTGTTGATGATTATTCGAGATTTACTTGGACTTTATTTCTTGCCAATAAAAGTGATGCTTTTCAAAATTTTAAATATTTTCTTAAGCGTGTTCAAAATGAGAAAGAAACAACCGTCACTTCAATTAGAAGTGATCATGGGGGAGAGCTTGATCACAATCTCTTTGCGGACTTTTGTGACGAACTCGGAATCGAGCATACCTTTTCCGCTCCACGTACACCACAACAACATGGGGTGGTGGAAAGGAAAAATAGGTGTCTCGAAGAGATGGCTAGAACCATGCTCGACGAAGCTAAGATACCCAAACATTTTTGGGCGGACGCCATGAGTACCGCTTGCTATGTTCTAAATAAAGTAGTAATCCGGCCGATACTCATAAAAACCCCCTATGAACTTTATAAGGGTAGAAAAACAAATATTTCCCATTTTAGAGTTTTTGGTTGCAAATGTTTTGTTCATAACAATGGCAAAGACCAATTGGGTAAATTTGATGCTAAGTCGGATGAAGGTATTTTCATTGGATATTCCTCACGTAGTAAAGCATATAGGGTCTTTAATAAAAGAACCCAAATTGTGGAGGAATCCCCTCATGTTGTATTTTCCGAAAATAATGCTCGCTTGGCGAGAAAGGATTCCAGTTTTGATCTTGCAGGTATCTTAGATAGCTTGAAAGACAAAATACAAGAGGAACAACCAACGGAAGAAGCGCCACAATTGGAAAAAGAAATGAATATGCCTAACGAGTCGAGGACAATCAAAGATCACCCTCTTGAACAGGTAATTGGAGACATCGGAGGAAAGGTAAGTACCCGAAACTCTCTTAAGAACACTTTAGGACACACTTCTTAAGAGCTCACGTTCTCACTTGGCAACACTAGTTTACGTTATTACTTCTTTACAAATTACTGACTTGAGCGCCCGAGACGTTTAATTCTATTTTGCAGGTATCGCCCTAAAAGATAGGTGGAATTATAAAGTTTTGGCACAGAACAATCGATTGTTCCAAGCAAATAATCGATTATTTTACTGTGCTGAAAATCGATTAGCAGTATCACTAATCGATTGTTTATGGTTTATGTTCATTATGCAGTTTTCTTTAATAATTGATTCCTTAAATTGCATAATCGATTTCAGTCTCAGCCATTCAGCAATGCTTTTCCAAAACAATTGATTATTCCACATTTGACAATCGATTATTTCATGTCAGAAATTTAAACTCTTGTTACCGTTTGGCTCCTCAATCGATTTGTGTCAGTTCCAAGTCAGGTCATAACTCTTCAACAATCGATTATTGTATCTCAACAATCGATTCTCTAACGGTTAGTAAATTTATTTTACCGTTTTTTACTGATTTGGCTTTAAATTCTCAGCAGAATTCTTCCATAAATGATAAGCCACTCTCCCCTCTATATATAGGCTTCATATATGTTCATATTCATTCACTCAAGCATCAATTTTAGCTTTCAAAATATCAAATTCTCTCTAATCCTTTGCAAAATCCAGTAGCTTTCATTAAAAATGTCGGGCCGTCACTCAAAACGTTCCCGTTCTGCTAGGCACGGCGCATCCGCCTTTGCTGCCCCTCCTCGTCCGAACTATCCCTATCAAGATGGTTCCGTTCTGTATTTTAATTCCGGCATCGAGCTTACTCGATTCTTAACCAAATTTGAAAAGCGCGACATTCTTCCACCCCGCTTCTCAACCCACAAGTATCTTGAATCATTTGGCCCTGCTGCAAATATGCTCAAAAAATTCTCAACTTCTTGACTTTTTACTCCTTACGCATCCTTACATCAATACTACATTGGTTCAAGCATTTTATTCCAACCTCCATGAGGATGATGATGGTGAGCTTGTCACCAACATTAATGGTGTTCAAATTCTTCTTTCCGATGAAAATGTTCATACCATCGCCCGTCTTCCTCAAAATGGTGAAGACAATTTTCGGTACACCGGAGAGGCCGGAGCCCTTTTTGATGAAATAGCCCTCTTACACCAAATCGGTCTTACTAATTATGATCCAAATCTTTCTTCCCGTCGTCCTACAATTACGGGAATGGATCCCAATTATCGGTTGATTTTCTATTTCATCACCCGAGTTCTCAAGCCTCGTAAGCATAACCATACCACCATTTCCCAAGAGGACACCAAGCTCATGCATGCCATAATAACCGGAGCTAACATCAATTGGTGTCGGCTTATTAAAATTCACATGCGTGACGCTATCGGAGATGATAGGCCTCTTCCTTATGCTCTCCTCATCATGAACTTTCTCGAAGCCACCGGATTCATCACTGGAAATGGTCCTCTCAAAAAGAGTACCAAAAAGTGGGAAATTTCGGAATCCTCCTTTCATCATGACGGTGATCATGTAGCGCCTGCTCCTCCACCAACCTGTCGTGCTCCTCCGCCTCAAGAGCCTTCCCTCCAATTCATTTCCGACCAAATTGCTTCATTGACCTCTTCTTTCAGTCAATTAACTCACGAGATCCATGGATATTTTGACCACGTTCATTATCCATATGCGGGTCTTGTTCCATATGAAGCAGCGCCGGATGATGAGGCGGAAGATGATGAATGAATAATTATAGTTTTTAAGTTTGTTTTTATATGTTGCTACTATTCGGGTTGATGTTGCTGTAATTTCATCTTTGGCATCTTATTATTATGTTATTTTTGCTAATGGCAAAAGGGGGAAGATAACGGGTATGATGCACTCTCAAAATATAAGCTTAAATTGAGGGGGAATTCTCAAATTGAGGGGGAACAAATTGCATACTTGTTGCATGTATATACTTGTCTTGAATCGTCAATATAAATTGCTTGTCTTGCATATCCCGCTTAATGTTTGCCATTATCAAAAAGGGGGAAATTGTTGGAAACACGTTCTCAATGCAATATACTAAAACGTGTGTTCTTTTGTATAGGTTTTGATGAATGACAAACGAAGCGAAGATTGATATATGACGAAGTTCAAGAAACAAGCGCAGAATTGATATACAACGAGATTCAAGCTCAAGACAAAGTTTTATAGTTTAATTGAGTCATTCTTAATTGTGATCTTGATCCTACAACTTGACTCGTAACATGGCTTCTCTCATAAAACTATTTTCCAAAATCATGCATATTTAATTTAATGTCAAATGATTTTAAATCATGCATATTTACAGTAGTCAAAATAATTTTTAGACATACCTTAAAAATCTGGACTAAGATAATCGATTATGTACTTATGATAATCGATTGTTTTCATCCAAGACTGCGTGACAATCGATTGTGAACTAATGACAATCGATTGTGAGTAAGACAGTGAGCATCAGGTTTTTTCAAACCTGCATAACAATCGATTGTGAACTAATGACAATCGATTGTAACTGAGGCAGTGTCCATCAAAGTTTTTCAAAACTCAGAATAATCGATTATGAACTAATGGTAATTGATTATGTTGAGACAGTGTCTTCCAGTGATTTTCAAATTTATTAAATAATCGATTGTTACATTGGACAATCGATCGTCAAAGAGACAGTGTCTAAAATTTTTTTCAAAAACTGATAAGTAATCGATTGTTGACTTTGTGCAATCGATTGTGAAGCTGACCGTTGTCGTAAAGTTTTCAAATACCGTCAGATAATCGATTATTGATTCTGTATAATCGATTGCTTTGATTAAAATCTGGAAAAGATTTTTTGAACGTTATTGGGTAATCGATTATTGATTTTGTATAATCGATTGTTTTGATTAAAATCCGCAAAAAGATTTTTTGAACGTTGCTGAGTAATCGATTGCTGATTCTGGACAATCGATTGTTTGTGGTAAAATCTGGAAAGGATTTTTTGAACGTTGCCAGTAATCGATTATGGATTGTAAGTAATCGATTATCAAGCGTAAAATCTGGGATTGAATTTTGATCTGACTGACAGACAATCGATTGTTGGGGTTTGACAATCGATTGTCAGTGAGTAAAATCAGCAACTCTTTATTGGCAATTAGGCAACGGTAATGCCAAGTTTTTCAACTATAAATACAGCTTCATTTCAGTGTTTTAAACACAATAACATACTACAACTGATCATTACATTGCTATAAGCTTGCATACTTTTGTTTATCATTTTATATTCAATTTCATAAAGCTTTTGAGAGCCATATTCTTGTCCAAAGTTGTTGTGATCTAGAGCTTACTTCTTTTACTCATATCTACTCATTAAGGAGTATTTTGTTTGAGTGTTTAGTGTGTTTATACACTTGTAAGAGAATTGTGATTCTCTTGTTGTAAGGAACTTGTGTTCCCTTGGTTGAAGTCTTTGAGTGTTGTATCTCCGAGCAAAGGTGTTAAGGCTTGTGTCCTTAAGTTGTAAAGGTTTGTTGAGTACCCGTAAGCTTAACAAGTTAGTGGAAAATCTCGAGAGAGTCTCTCGGGGACTGGACTAGCCACGTGTTCTGGTGAACCAGAATATATCGGTGCGTTCTTTCCTTTTTGTTTATTTAACGCACTTATTTATTTCCTGCAAATTTTAATTTCGGCAAGTTTACGCTAAATTTTATTATAACGCTATTCACCCCTCCCCTCTAGTGTTAAGCGTATTTTCTAACACGAACTACATATGGCCCGATTCCTGTAAAAATCAGGGATATGTAGGAAACTTAAAAAACAGAGCACGGTCTTAATTCTATTACCAATCGCCATTTTCTATCAAAATTGACCATCTTATCTTTACCCAACAACTCTTTTATCCTCCTCGGGTAAAGAGGGGAAGCTGTTGATACCCAACTTTTTCCCATATATTTTTTATATACCAAAAATACTTCCCAAATAATATATATGTGCATATATGAGCACACCTATGAGTTTTGGTATTTTTAATAATTGTTAAACCAAATTATCACCTATTTTATATCACAAAAAATATTAAATTATTCCCAAAAATTTTATTTTGGTGAAATAATTATTTTATCCTCATATTAATAATAAAATTTAATTAATATAATTTTTTCAAATTTTTACAAATTTGTTTGGCATTTCTAGAGCTAAATTGCATATAATTGGAATTGTAACCCATTTTGTAACTAAACGTATTTTGGGATTGTAAAAATATTCCTAATCTTTTTTTTATTATTATTTATATATTGTTAACTAGTTTAATATTTTTAATTTTTTAAATTATTTTTTTATTATTTTTAAATAATTAAAAGGGAAAAAGTGGCTATTTAAGGACTAGCCTGTTTGTATTTCAATAATAGCCTCAATTAACCCCCAATTTTGAACCCCATTTAGGCCAACCCATATCTAATTTGGAATAACCCATTAACCCGACCCAACATTGGTTCTATCTGAATTGTTGATCAAATGAGATCAACAGTCCAGATAAAATTGCCTAAATTAAATCCTAAGGCTACCCCCGACCCCTTATTTCTTAGAGACCGGTCTGTAGCTATCACACACTCTCTCTAACGATTCCTCTCGCTTCTCTTTTGAAACTTCTAGTTCCCTCCTTATTCTCTGACGAGCTTTATCGCCTCTCCGGCCATGCTCCGTCCTCACTTCTCTCGACCTCTAGCCCCCATGAGACCATATAGCGCTACTTCTTTCCAAAGTATGAAATCCCAAAAGCCTCCACCAAGAAGATGGTCTCTGAAGCCTCGTCCGATTCCGACCTTTCTCAGATGGATTTTGGTTTGATGATTCTAAAGGCACCATTATCTTCGAGCTTCATGGCCAGGTTTCTCTTACCCCTCTCACTGGTTTCTTATGAAACCCTAATCGTAACCCAAAACTCTCAAATCTCTGATTTCCTTAACAGGTTTAACTCACACCTTCATGTATTGCACTAATTTTACTCGATCTTTATGAATATTCCAATTTTAAACGATTTCTGTTCCTTTCTGAAACAAGGGTTTCTGACCCCTATTTGAAATCACTTTATTTTTTGTTTTGAGTACTAATTCGTGTTTCTCAGTACTATTTTCTAAATGTTTTTTCTTAATCTGACGAAACCCTAAATTTGGCTGTTCGTCTTTTCATTATTTTTTTGTTTTGTGTTCTTCTGGATCCTTCTGCGAGTATTATGCTCCTTGCTTTGATTTGTTGTTAGTGATTCGTGTTCTTCACTTAAAGTTTCTCCTATTGCTTGCATGGTGATTTTTATACTGATTCCTCGAACCCTCTTTGAGACTATGGTACTCTCTTTTAAATTTTGATTCCGCGTATTTTCCCTATAAATTGAACTTCTTCCTAAATTTATGAGATACTTTCCTCAGTTAATACTGATGTCCTAGGGTTTCAATCTTAGTCATTCTTTTGAAAACTATTCTTTCAGAATTACGACGCTATTTTGCCTTATATATGTGCACAAATTTGTTGATTAATTTGCCTGGCCTATTTTCTTAATTAGATGGTCATGTATCTAGCCCTTATTGCATCCTTTATTCTTCTCTATTTCATTATGTGATTATACCTTACTTTGTGTTTTCTTTCCTTTTAAATGACTGATTATTACCGTGTGATTTGGAATCCCTTAATTAAAGAGCAGTCCAACTACTAACTGGATTATGATTGATACCACTTAATTAAGGGACTGATACCTTGTTTGTTCACTTTCTTTCAGTACTATAAGTACCCCTCCCCCTATTCTCTTTGCAAGACACCAACGAACACATTGCATATCACTTACACTCAATGTTTTGAACTCTCTCTCTTTTCACACAAACATCTCTGTGCTCTTTGTTTCTACAAAATATACTCTCACTTTTCCTATTGAATTCTAATCACTCAACTGGCTGCAAGCCAAAGTTGAGTAATCTTGGTCACTTTCACTTTGCTGGCTTCTACTGTGTTGTCTTGCTTTGGGTCTGCTGCTGCTCCCTTCTTGTATACTGCTGCTCACTTCCTGCATATTGCTGCTATGCTCTCTGCTTTTCTCTGCATATTACTGCTCACTTCCTTGCTCACCACTACCCTATGCTTATATTAGTTTCCAACTGGTATGTATTCCATTTAAGTTATAGCCTCAAAAACAATATACTTCTATTAGTGATGCAGTTCCTCCTGTTTCTTGTGTGTTTTTACTTATGGTTCTGTGGTTCTTATTGCCACTAGTATATACTTATGATAAGCCTTACTTGGCATGTCACTGCCCCCTCTCCTATCCCAATGCATATTTTCGCCTTACTTTTGCGCACTACTAGAGCTACTACCTTAAAGGGGTGGGACGGCAGAATATGGATATGATGACTGTTGGAAACACGTTCTCAATGCAATATACTAAAACGTGTGTTCTTTTGTATAGGTTTTGATGAATGACAAACGAAGCGAAAATTGATATATGAAGAAGTTCAAGAAACAAGCGCACAATTGATATACAACGAGATTCAAGCTCAAGACAAAGTTTTATAAGTTTAATTGAGTCATTCTTATTTGTGATCTTGATCCTACAACTTGACTCGTAACATGGCTTCTCTCATAAAACTATTTTCCAAAATCATGCATATTTAATTTAATGTCAAATGATTTTAAATCATGCATATTTACAGTAGTCAAAATAATTTTTAGACATGCCTTAAAAATCTGGACTAAGATAATCGATTATGTACTTATGATAATCGATTGTTTTAAGCCAAGACTGCATGACAATCGATTGTGAACTAATGACAATCGATTGTGAGTAAGACAGTGAGCATCAGGTTTTTCAAACCTGCATGACAATCGATTGTGAACTAATGACAGTCGATTGTGACTGAGGCGGTGTCCATCAAAGTTTTTCAAAACTCAGAATAATCGATTATGAACTAATGGTAATCGATTATGTTGAGACAGTGTCTTCCATGGATTTTCAAATTTATTAAATATCGATTGTTACATTGGACAATCGATTGTCAAAGAGACAGTGTCTAAAATGTTTTTCAAAAACTGATAAGTAATCGATTGTTGACTTTGTGCAATCGATTGTGAAGCTGACCGTTGTCGTAAAGTTTTCAGATACCGTCAGGTAATCGATTATTGATTCTGTATAATCGATTGTTATGATTGAAATCCGGAAAAGATTTTTTGAACGTTATTTGGGTAATCGATTATTGATTTTGTATAATCGATTGTTTTGATTAAAATCCGGAAAAGATTTTTTGAACGTTGCTGAGTAATCGATTGTTGATTCTGGACAATCGATTGTTTTTGGTAAAACCTGGAAAGTATTTTTTGAACGTTGCCAGTAATCGATTATGGATTGTAAGTAATCGATTATCAAGCGTAAAATCTGGGATTTAATTTTGATCTGACTGGCAGACAATCGATTGTTGGGGTTTGACAATCGATTGTCGGTGAGTAAAATCAGCAACTCTTAATTGGCAATTAGGCAACGGTAATGCCAAGTTTTCAACTATAAATACAGCTTCATTTCAGTGTTTTAAACACAACAACATACTACAATTGATCAATACATTGCTATAAGCTTGCATACTTTTGTTTATCATTTTATATTCAATTTCATAAAGCTTTTGAGAGCCATATTCTTGTCCAAAGTTGTTGTGATCTAGAGCTTACTTCTTTTACTCATACCTACTCATAAAGGAGTATTTTGTTTGAGTGTTTAGTGTTTTATACACTTGTAAGAGAATTGTGATTCTCTTGTTGTAAGGAACTTGTGTTTCCTTGGTTGAAGTCTTGGAGTGTTGTATCTCCGAGCAAAGGTGTTAAGGCTTGTGTCCTTAAGTTGTAAAGGTTTGTTGAGCACCCGTAAGCTTAACAAGTTAGTGAAAAATCTCGAGAGAGTCTCTCGGGGACTGGACTAGCCACGTGTTGTGGTGAACCAGAATATATCGGTGCGTTCTTTCCTTTTGGTTTATTTAACGCACCTATTTATTTCCTGCAAATTTTAATTTCCGCAAGTTTACGCTAAATTTTATTATAACGCTATTCACCCCCCCTCTAGCGTTAAGCGTATTTTCTAACAATTGGTATCAGAGCCCAACTCTCTGAAAACTTAACAATTTGAGAGAACCATCCATGGCTTCTACTCGTGATTCTTTTGCAGGAATTGATGAAGGACAGTGCTCCACACGACCACCTCTATTCAACGGTACAAATTACACGTACTGGAAGGAGAGGATGAAGATCTTCATTCATTCCAACAGCTTTCACCTCTGGAAGGTGATAATGAAGGGAAACCAAATTCCAACAAAGAAGGTGGAAAACGAATGGGTTCCCAAGTCCGAGGATGAGTATGACGCGGATGACATCCGAAAGGTTCAAAATAATGCTAAAGCAATTAATTTATTATATTGTGCTGTTAATGCTGACGATTACAGGAAAATATCGTGTTGCACAATGGCAAAGGAGATGTGGGACAAGCTAGAAGTTACGTACGAAGGTACGGGCCAGGTAAGGGAAGCAAAAATTGATTTCCTAACCCATTCTTATGAATTATTTCACATGAAGGAAGGTGAAAAGGTGGACGAAATGTTTGAGCGATTTTCAATAATCGTAAATGACCTACGTGCTCTCAAGAAAACATTCACGGATAGAGAGCTCGTGCGAAAAATTCTTAGAAGTCTCACACCGGCATGGAGATCAAAGGCCGATGCACTTCAAGAATCCATTGGCATTTCAAACGTCACCATCGACGCACTAAGAGGTAACCTTAAGACCTATTAATATACTATTCTTAACCCTTTTGTTGATGGTCAAAGGAGGCAAAGAATAGCTCTAAAGGCGAGCACAAGCCAACCGCAAATTGATGAGGAAGGAGACAACGAATTTGGACTCGTTATCAAAAGATTTCAAAAGTTCATGCGCAAGGAGTATGAACGCAAGGGCAAAAAGCAAGGCGAACAAATCAAGTGCTATGAATGTGGTGAAACCGGGCACATCAAATCAAATTGCCCAATCATCAAAAAGGAGAAGAAACCTGTTAAAAAGCAACGTGCATACATTTCTTGGGGAGGCGACTCCGGAGATGAGTCAAGCGAAGGAGAAGAAGACGAAGCAGCAAATCTTTGCCTTATGGCACAAGAAGACAACAAAGATGAGGTATGTCAAATTTCGTCTAAAAACTTCTTTACTCTTGAAGAAATGCGAACTGCTTTTGATGAATTATATGCTGAGTTTATTAAGGCTTCAAAAACTGTTAAGGGCATTAAAGAAAATGCTGCATTAAAAGAAAAGGATTTTCAAAAACAGCTTTCTTTGAAAGAAAAGGATGTAGAAAAACTGGTTTTAGAAAATGAAATGCTGAAAGAGGAAAACAAGTTTTTTGGAAAAAGAAGCGCCGATAAGCCCGAAAGTTCTACTAAAAGTTGTTCTTCTTGCTTGCATCTCAAAAATGAGGTAGATAGACTCAAAGTTACCTTAGATAAGTTTAATTCTTCCCACAAGAATTTGAATGAGGTCCTTGTAAATTTGAAATCAACCAAGCATGGCATAGGATTTAAGAAAGAGGTTAAAGAAAAGGTTGAAGCCAAACCCCAACCACCTAAGGCTCAACCTAGGAGTAATAAAACAAATGCTTATCCTAGAAATAGCAATCCTAGAACCAATATGCATGCTAGACAAAATGTTGAACATTTTAGGAGACCTAGAAATGACTTACCACCTAGAAATAGTTACCCTAGAAATGATGCATATTTAGGCCAAATGTTGAACCTTTGAGAAGACCTAGAAATGGCCTTCAACCGAGAAACAATCACTCTAGAAATGCTGCCCATCCTAGAGCTCATAGTAGGAGAAATAATTCTCATGAAATGCGAAATAGTCATAGTGTTCAAAATAGAGTAAGAAATTTTCATCCGTCTAGTTACTATGAACCTAGAAGGATGCATAACCCAAATGTGACTTGTCATTATTGTAGACGCATTGGTCATATTGCTCCTGCATGCTTTACACGTCATAGACATATTACTCAATCGCATCATTATAATATGCCTAACCCCCAAGGACCCAAGATGGCATGGGTACCTAAAGAACATTAATTTGTTTTGTATGTGTGCTTGAAGGGATCAAGTGTACTATGGTACCTTGATAGTGGATGCTCCAAGCATATGACGGGAGATGAATCCAAATTCCTTCAATTAGAGCACAAAGAAGGAGGAAGTGTTATCTTCGGTGATAACAATAAAGGAAAGATCATCGGCATCGGCTCGGTCGGTAAGGATGAAAATTCCTCTATTAAGCATATATTACTTGTTAAAGGATTAAAGCATAATGGCTTGAGCATAAGCCAATTGTGTGACAAGGGAAATCGTGCTTTATTTGATTCGGATGAATGCTTAGTGTTCAGACGTAGTGATTTCAAAATTATCCTCCGTGGTTTTAGAGTTGATAATATTTATATGGTTGATCTTGCTAATTCCTCACCCGATTATGTTGATTGTCTAATGAGTAAAGAGGATGATACTTGGCTATGGCATCATAGAGTAGCACATACCAATATGCATCTTTTGAACAAATTGATTTCTCAAAACTTAGTTGTTGGTCTTCCCGATTTAAAATTTGAAAATGACTCTATTTGTGAGTCGTGTCAAAAGGGGAAGCAAACAAAAGCATCTTTCAAATCTAAAAACATTGTTTCAACTTCTAGACCATTGCAATTACTTCATATGGATTTATTTGGTCCCTCTCGCATTGAAAGTCTAGGAAGAAATAAATATGCTTTTGTGATTGTTGATGATTACTCGAGATTTACTTGGACTTTATTTCTTGCCAATAAAAGTGATGCTTTTAAAAATTTTAAATATTTTCTTATACGTGTTCAAAATGAGAAAGAAACAACCGTCACTTCAATTAGAAGTGATCATGGGGGAGAGTTTGATCACAATCTCTTTGCGGACTTTTGTGACGAACTCGGAATCGAGCATACCTTTTCCGCTCCACGGACACCACAACAAAATGGGGTGGTGGAAAGGAAAAATAGGTGTCTCGAAGAGATGGCTAGAACCATGCTCGACGAAGCTAAGATACCCAAACATTTTTGGGCGGACGCCGTGAGTACCGCTTGCTATGTTCTAAATAGAGTAGTAATTCGGCCGATACTCATGAAAACCCCCTAAGAACTTTATAAGGGTAGAAAACCAAATATTTCCCATTTTAAAGTTTTTGGTTGCAAATGTTTTGTTCATAACAATGGCAAAGACCAATTGGGTAAATTTGTTGCTAAGTCGGATGAAGGTATTTTCATTGGATATTCCTCACGTAGTAAAGCATATAGGGTCTTTAATAAAAGAACCCAAATTGTGGAGGAATCCCCTCATGTTATATTTTCCGAAAATAATGCTCGCTTGGCGAGAAAGGATTCCAGTTTTGATCTTGCAGGTATCGTAGATAGCTTGAAAGACAAAATACAAGAGGAACCACCCAAGGAAAATAAAGATGAAACAGAGGAACAACCAACGGAAGAAGCGCCACAATTGGAAAAAGAAACAAAAGTGCCAAATGAGTGGAGGACGATCAAAGATCACCCTCTTGAATAGGTAATTGGAGATGTCGGAGGAAAGGTAAGTACCCGAAACTCTCTTAAGAACACTTTAGGACACACTTCTTAAGAGCTCACGTTCTCACTTGGCAACACTAGTTTAAGTTATTACTTCTTTACAAATTTCTGACTTGAGCATCGAAGACGTTTAATTCTATTTTGCAGGTATCGCCCTAAAAGATAGGGGGAATTATAAAGTTTTGGCACAGTACAATTGATTGTTCCAAGCAAATAATCGATTATTTTACTGAAAATCGATTAGCAGTATCACTAATCGATTGTTTATGGTTTATGTTCATTATGCAGCCTTGTTTAAAAAAATTGATTCCTTAAAATTGCATAATCGATTTCTGCCTCAGCCATTCAGCAATGCTTGTCCAAAACAATCGATTATTTTACATATATAATCGATTATTTCATGTCAGTAATTCAAAAGCTTGTTACCGTTTGGTCCTGTAATCGATTATCACATTTGACAATCGATTATTTCATGTCAGAAATTTAAACTCTTGTTACCGTTTGGCTCCTCAATCGATTTGTGTCAGTTCCAAGTCAGGTCATAACTCTTCAACAATCGATTATTGTATCTCAACAATCAATTGTCTAACGGTCAGTGAATTTATTTTACCGTTTCTGACTGATTTGGCTTTAAATTCTCAGCAGATTTCTTCCATAAATGATAAGCCACTCTCCCCTCTATAAATAGGCTTCATATATGTTCATATGCATTCACTCAAGCATCAATTGTAGCTTTCAAAATATCAAATTCTCTCTGATCCTTTGCAAAATCCAGCAGCTTTCATTAAAAATGTCGGGCCGTCACTCAAAACGTTCCCGTTCTGCTAGGCACGACGCATCCTCCTCTGTTGCCCCTCCTCGTCCGAACTATCCCTATCAAGATGGTTCCGTTCTATATTTTAATTCCGACATCGAGCTAACTCGATTCTTAACAAAATTTGAAAAGCGCGACATTCTTCCACCCCGCTTTTCAACCCACGAGTATCTTGAATCATTTGGGCCTGCTGCAAATATGCTCAAAAATTCTCAACTTCTTGACTTTTTACTCCTTACCCATCCTTACATCAATACTACATTGGTTCAAGCATTTTATTCCAACCTCCATGAGGATGATGATGGTGAGCTTGTCACAAACATTAATGGTGTTCAAATTCTTCTTTCCGATGAAAATCTTCATACCATTGCCCGTCTTCCTCATAATGGTGAAGACATTTTTCGGTACACCGGAGAGGCCGGAGCCCTTTTTGATGAAACAACCCTCTTACACCAAATCGGTCTTACTTCTTATGATCTAAATCTTTCTTCCCGTCGTCCAACAATTACGGGAATGGATCCCAATTATCGGTTGATTTTCTATTTCATCACCCGAGTCCTCAAGCCTCGCAAGCATATCCATACTACCATTTCTCAAGAGGACACTAAGCTCATGCATGCCATAATAACCGGAGCTAACATCAATTGGTGTCGGCTTATCAAAATTCACATGCGTGACGCTATCGGAGATGATAGGCCTCTTCCTTATGCTCTCCTCATCATGAACTTTCTTGAAGCCACTGGATTCGTCACTGGAAATGGTCCTCTCAAAAAGAGTACCAAAAAGTGGGAAATTTAGGAATCCTCCTTTCATCATGACGGTGATCATGTAGCGCCTGCTCCTCCTTCATCCCGTCGAACTCGTCCGCCTCAAGAACCCACTCTCCAATCCATTTCCGACCAAATTGCTTCCCTGACCACCTTTGTCGGTCAATTAACTCACGAGATCCATGGATATTTTGACCACATTCATTATCCATATGCGGGTCTTGTTCCATATGAAGCAGCGCCGGATGATGAGGCGGAAAATGATGAATGAATAATTGTAGTTTTTAAGTTTGTTTTTATATGTTGTATTGTCTTCCCTGTTGCTGTAATTTTTTTTTCCAATAAATAAACAAGGTTTATTTCATCTTTGGCATCTTATTATTATTTTTGCTAATGGCAAAAGGGGGAAGATAACGGGTATGCACTCTCAATATTCATAAGCTTAAATTGAGGGGGAACAAATTGCATACTTGTTCCATGTATATACTTGTCTTGCATATCCCGCTTAATGTTTGCCATTATCAAAAAGGGGGAAATTGTTGGAAACACGTTCTCAATGCAATATACTAAAACGTGTGTTCTTTTGTGTAGGTTTTGATGAGTGACAAACGAAGCGAAAATTGATATATGACGAAGTTCAAGAAACAAGCGCACAATTGATATACAACGAGATTCAAGCTCAAGACAAAGTTTTATAAGTTTAATTGAGTCATTCTTATTTGTGATCTTGATCCTACAACTTGAATCGTAACATGGCTTCTCTCATAAAACTATTTTCCAAAATCATGCATATTTAATTTAATGTCAAATGATTTTAAATCATGCATATTTACAGTAGTCAAAATAATTTTTAGACATGCCTTAAAAATCTGGACTAAGATAATCGATTATGTACTTATGATAATCGATTGTTTTAAGCCAAGACTGCATGACAATCGATTGTGAACTAATGACAATCGATTGTGAGTAAGACAGTGAGCATCAGGTTTTTCAAACCTGCATGACAATCGATTGTGAACTAATGACAATCGATTGTGACTGAGGCAGTGTCCATCAAAGTTTTTCAAAACTCAGAATAATCGATTATGAACTAATGGTAATCGATTATGTTGAGACAGTGTCTTCCAGTGATTTTCAAATTTATTAAATAATCGATTGTTACATTGGACAATCGATTGTCAAAGAGACAGTGTCTAAAATGTTTTTCAAAAACTGATAAGTAATCGATTGTTGACTTTGTGCAATCGATTGTGAAGCTGACCGTTGTCGTAAAGTTTTCAGATACCGTCAGGTAATCGATTATTGATTCTGTATAATTGATTGTTTTGATTGAAATCCGGAAAAGATTTTTTGAACGTTATTGGGTAATCGATTATTGATTTTGTATAATCGATTGTTTTGATTAAAATCCGGAAAAGATTTTTTGAACGTTGCTGAGTAATCGATTGTTGATTCTGGACAATCGATTGTTTGTGGTAAAATCTGGAAAGGATTTTTTTGAACGTTGCCAGTAATCGATTATGGATTGTAAGTAATCGATTATCAAGCGTAAAATCTGGGATTGAATTTTGATCTGACTGGTAGACAATTGATTGTTGGGGTTTGACAATCGATTGTCAGTGAGTAAAATCAGCAACTCTTAATTGGCAATTAGGCAACGGTAATGCCAAGTTTTTCAACTATAAATACAGCTTCATTTCAGTGTTTTAAACACAACAACATACTACAACTGATCATTACATTGCTATAAGCTTGCATACTTTTGTTTATCATTATATATTCAATTTCATAAAGCTTTTGAGAGCCATATTCTTGTCCAAAGTTGTTGTGATCTAGAGCTTACTTCTTTTACTCATACCTACTCATAAAGGAGTATTTTGTTTGAGTGTTTAGTGTTTTATACACTTGTAAGAGAATTGTGATTCTCTTGTTGTAAGGAACTTGTGTTTCCTTGGTTGAAGTCTTGGAGTGTTGTATCTCCGAGCAAAGGTGTTAAGGCTTGTGTCCTTAAGTTGTAAAGGTTTGTTGAGCACCCGTAAGCTTAACAAGTTAGTGGAAAATCTCGAGAGAGTCTCTCGGGGACTGGACTAGCCACGTGTTGTGGTGAACCAGAATATATCGATGCGTTCTTTCCTTTTTGTTTATTTAACGCACTTATTTATTTCCTGCAAATTTTAATTTCCGCAAGTTTACGCTAAATTTTATTATAACGCTATTCACCCCCCCCTCTAGCGCTAAGCGTATTTTCTAACAATGACCGGTGCACTAATATCTAGTTTGAGAATGATTGCTGGGTATTGCACCGAAATGATCCATATTGTATTTAACCCTAGGACCCTTTGTCTCTTTTATTTTCTTTCTTAAATTAATGTTTTTTTCATCAAGCTTTACTTTTTTTTATTTAAAAAAAATCACTTATGTCTTCTTCCTTACAAAAGTTCTCAACTTATTCATGTTTCCTATGTGCAAATTTCCTTATTTGTTTCTACCTCTTTCAAAAGTCACAACCATGCATGGCGGGGAACCACATTAGTGGATTTTGAGGGGTGCCTAACACCTTCCCCTCGAGATAATCTCAAGCCCTTACCCGAACTATGGTTTTCTTTCAATATCCTTCTTCTTTTCTTTAAGTGTTCTAATGCACTATAATCATTAGGTGGCGACTCTTCGAAATCTTCAAGCCCGCTTCTTTAAAGGCAAAAGAGCCATTCCACCCATAATATCGTAAACTTGATTTCTCCTTAGAAAAAGGGGGCGTCGACAGATGATATGGAGAATTAGTTATTCGAGAAAGGGATTAAATTAATAACGCAGAGACTGGATCGAAAACATAAATAACAGAGACCACAGAATATAGTCATTTAGTCAGTTTCACTACACAATATGATAACAGAAAAACTACAGACAAGAATAATCATAATATGTCTTCTCTGTTGCGGCACGTAATCCGATCCACATATATATATAAATAACATGGCTTTTCCGCTACGGGCATAATCCAATCCACTATATTTATATTTATATACACCAATACGTTGTGCAATCCGATCCCAAATAGTTATATTAATATCTATCATGGCGTGCAACTCAATCTCGCACAATAATATCAATATTTGTTGTTGCTTGCAATCTGATCTCACACAATAATATCAATATCGATTCGACGAGTAACCCGATCTCACCCAATAATATAGATTCATATCAAACTATTCAACAACAAGCAGCACGAGAAATTATTAACGTAACACCAAGGAAACTAACACACGAAATTCAACTAGGAATATGAACTCATACAAAGTGAAGTGAGAAACTAAGCACCCCAGAGCTAATCTTCCACATTTTAAAACCAACACTTCCATAAAGTATAAACATACAACCAATCAAAAAGTCACTCCATTCGGCTAAGCAAGGAAGTGTAGATTTGAAGTGAGAAAGGATATACGTCAAATAAGTGCTAAGTAGAGGTGTATAAGAAGTAAAATCATATAATATGTGGATACACATAGCAAACAAAGAGATATATAACATATGAAGGAAGGTTGTATGTGATGACATGTAACATGCCAGGACAACTAATAAGTAAATCTTGTAACAAGTACACGCAAGTAACATGTACGGACAAATAACACTAGACATGAATTCTAAGAGAACATGTAGCTGAAGCAAATCGTGTAATAGCGTAGTAGCAATAGTAACAAACAAGTTCGATACATGGATATAAGTATCAGACCAAATATGAAAGACATAGGCATTTATGTAAGGAACAAGAAAGTGAAATAACCTATATGACACTATACATTAATAGAAACTAGAGTAGAGAGCATGTTAGTGTTTAACGAACGAGTAATCATAACCGAAAATTCAACCTTCTCGCACGGTAGAAACCAACCGGCCAATTTTATCTCATTCATCATGGCAATTGTCACAACCCATTTCCATAATAGGTTGTGAGGGCGCATGACACTGGTGTCAGGCAAGCCACTGTGGAATATTAATAAAATCTTATATTTATTTTATCCAATTTCGAGTGAATAAACATTTCAAATTAGAATTTAAGACTAAAAGAGATAGATGACGTAAATAACATAATATTACAATCCAAAATAAGTCTACCAATGTGTGTTTCATAACCTGGTGTCACAAGCTGCGGGCGACTAGTAGAATATACACAAAACAATATTACACTACCCTACTATTTGAATCAGGATAGACAGAAAATAAAAGTACCAAGAAAGACTTCTTCGGCTACAAATCAGCGTGAATGAGAAGTATCTCACCGTAGAAGTCCCAAATGTTCTCACTAATGCGAACCAGAATAATATCCAGATCCACCAGCCTCTTATCCTGTACATTTAAGTATAGAAGCGTAGCATGCGTACATAAATAATATATACCCAGAAAGTATTCCGTCTAATCTCGAAGAAGTAGAGACGAGAGGTTGACTCGATACTTACTAAGGTCATGTAAACTGAGAAGAATTTATAATAAGCAGGAATAAGTCAAGTCATAAGAATAACAAGTATGAAACATAATTCTTTCTTTAACCTTCCATAAAGAGTGTGTGCTTGTATATAATTAAACAATTATGAAGTCAAATCCATAAGTGAAAAGCTGAATAACTCATGCACAGATAATCACCGAGGAATGTACGACCCGACCCAACATAAAAATAAATGTGCACTACCGAGGGTCGAATGGCTCGAACCATATATGCATCTATTACCCCGCTCGCGAATCATATGTGCGACGCGGTAAAAATATAAATAAAAAATCACCCTGCTCGTGAATCATACATCCGATGCAGGTACACATATAATCACATGCTCAAACACCCCATTTAAGAATTTATCGTAATACACTTTCTTCCAGATACAAGCCATTTATCTTTTAATAATTTAAGAAAATAAAGTTAATTTTTTTAGAAATTCAATACATACTCGATAGCATCTAAGCAATTCAACTGCTAGCAAGGTTACATATATTCCAAGTATAGTATGCTTTAGAGTCCTAGACTACCCGGACTATCATATAAGTCGCTACGCATGGATCTAGTCACCTAGTATGTACGTAGCCCTCTGCATATAAAGACAATTTAGTCATTTATTATACCTTTGGGGATATTTTCCTCTTACAAGATAATAAAGGAGACTCACCTCTCTCCAAAACGCGCTTCCAAATACCAAGAATGAGTCCAAGCCCTTTATTCGGAGCCAAATAATCAAAAACTACTTAAAGGAAATAAGAATTAGTCAATATACGATACAAGATCGAATTCTAGCTACTTAAGCCATCTCCCAACCCTTTTCACAAATTTCCTAAATTTCGGCCCCGGGCCCATGTGCCCGGATTCCGAGATTTTTCGAAGGAAGTTGTTCTCCATAACCTAAGGATCACTAATATATGATTTCTATTTCATTACATAGCAAATTACATGACAAAATCTTAGTTTCATTAAAACCCTAGGTCTAGCTCTAACCCTTGATTTACTAATTATTAATGTTTAATCTACCTATTGTACATGTATTTAAGCTAAGGATGAAGGGGAAATACTTACCTTACAAAATTATGTTGAAACCCTCTCTTCGGAAGCACCCAGATCGCCTAAGTGTGGTGTGATAAATGTTTAAAATGGCTTTGAGTTCGAATTAAATGAACTCTCTGCCCCCAGCTATTTCCACTTATGCGGTTCCCTTTCCGCTTCTTCGGAAACTACTTATGCGGTTTTGGACCACTTCTGCAATTTTGGGCCAATTGGACTGGACCGCTTCTGCAGTAAAATTACCGCTTAAACGGGACCGCTTCTATGAATTTTCCCTAGGATGCCCTTGACCTCTTCTGCGGAGTCCTGACCGCATGTGCTGTACCGCTTCTACGGTCCTAGAACTGCATATGTGATTATGATAGAAGCAGCGAAAGTAAGCACTTCTTCAACTTTTAACTTCACTCGAGCCTCGGTCGTTTAACGCTCGGGGCTCCCGTGCCCTGCACGAACATACCGACAATTCTGAAATTACGAGGTCGACCTAGTCGAACTCTCGGATCTCTCAATACAATGTCAAATCTAGGAATCACATCCTAAAACCAAATGAATGAATCTATTGAACTCCAAGTTCTTTATTTTCTTCTCACGGGTCAAATGTCTTTAATCTACTCGGATTGACGCCAAATTTTATGGGTAAGTCTTAGCTGATATTTCGGACCTATACTAAGTTTCGGAATCGAAATCCGAACCTGATACCTTGGAAATCAATGAATACTTATTTTCTTTAAATGTTTAAAACTTAAATTTCACAATTTCACATAAAAATTCATTACTCGGGCTAAAGAATTCAGAATTTGATTCCGGGCATACGTCCAGTCCCATATTTTCCCACGGACCTTTCGGGATGGTCCAATCACGAATCCGGGACTGTTTCCTAAGAAAGTTGACCGAAGTGAAACTTTGCCTTTTAAGAAAATTCTAAAAAAGCAATGGTCATATTCTTACTCAAAACTCTATCAACTTCCGAACCAACCATCCTCGCAAGTTATAAATTATCTAAAAAAATCACGGGAAGTTTTATTTAATGGAACGGGATACTAAATAGTAAAATGACCAGTCGGTTCGTTACAACAATACTTACCATGCCAACATCATATCAAACGTATAAAATTCCCCTCATGCCAAACACAACCCTAAGGCCCCAATCCTCATATTTTGTTACGAATAAAGAAGCCTGTATAGCATGAGAATAACAAGTATAAATGCGTATCCATGATACTACGGTCAACTAAGTACGTAGACAATCCAAAAATACATTAAATCAATTTTAAAATATCATACGTTCTAGCATGATTTCAAACACAACTAGTCGAGTTCATTATTCATAGTATTTAATAAAGCTTAAGTCAAAGAATCACCAAGTTCTTTAAAATACAAAGAAAGCATATAATTTTTCCCTCCCAAACATAAAAATCCGGGCACATCATGCACAAGTCGACCTCCGAAATGCTCAAAACTAGCAAAAACTAACTGAAAATCATCAAATAATGCCATACGAAGCAAACCCAAATGATAAAGGTCCAATCTTTAATCAAATATTCAAAGTCAACTAAAACTTCAACCGAGGTCTGCATCCCGAAATCTGATAAAACTCTAAAATCTCAATAACCCATTCAAAAATGAAACAAACTATTCTAATTTCATCAATGATTTTGAATCGATGTTCAAAATCCAATTATTCACTTTAGAAAAAAATTTGAAAAAGACTCTCAATTTCTCTTTTAAATTCACTAATCAAATGTTAAAGTTGAAGATTAAATCATGTAATATAATTGAGTTGTAATTCCTAGTTTGATTCCTTTGAAGTTCTGTCTTAGGAACAAACTTAATTCGTAAACTTTAGAGTTTATGTTGTGTAGGAATAGTCATATGTTAAATCCTGTGCAACTACGAGAGTGTGACGACCCGACCTGTCATCACGTGAGTTACCGCCCCGTTATCCCCATATGATGCTTTCCCGTGTTTTAGTATATGTGTTTGGTGAGTTTGAAATGCTTTAGATTGAATTTGGATAGAAATGAGACAAATAGTCTCTTTGAGGAAAAACTTAAGTTGGATACGTCAACCGGATGTTGACTTGTGAGTTAGAGGGATCGGAATGGATTTTCGATGGTTCGAATAGTTTTGGATGGTGATTTATGACTTGGGAGCAAAATCGAAATTTAATTTGGAGGTACGGTGAAGAATTAGGCTTGAATTGGCAAAAGTTGAATTTTGGCGAATTTTGGTTGATAGGTGAGATTTTGATCCGGGGGTTGGAATGGAATTACGACAGTTGCGGTAGCTTCGTTAGGTGATTTTTGATATATATGTAAATTTTCAGGTCATTTGGACATCGGTTGGATGGGTTTTGGATCGAATGCGAATTTGGAAAGCTATAGTATATATTGGAATGAAATTCAAGGATTTTGGTGATTTGTTTGATGTTAAGGATAGCATTTTTATGGCCCGAGCAAGTTTTAATGAAGCATTAGAGTGTGTTTGTGCCTTTGGTTGAGGTTTCGAGGAACTCTGGAAGGTTTTGAATGGTTGATCGAGGTGTTGGAAGTTGAATTTTTGCCTTCACGATCGCAGTAGGGCCTCGCGTTCGCATAGGCTTGGGTTTAGCGGCCTTTGCGTTCGCGGGGGATGGTCGCGTTCGCGTAATGGTCGGATGGAGAGGACCTGGCCTTGTGTTTCACGCCCGCGTGAAAAGGCCCGAGTTCGCATTGGGGAGGGAGCTGGAGGCTTCACGTTTGCGTGTGGGCGACGCGTCCGCAAAGGGTAAAATGGCAGTGGAAGTTTCTGGTTATCCCAAACGCGTTGGTGGTCCGCGTTCGTTTAGAAGAAGACGTGTCGGTAGTGTATTTTTAATCCAAACTTATTGTTCGCGAGCTTTATCACTTTTCCTCCATTTATTCCATACCTCGAGAGCTCATTGACGGATTTTGAAGGGGATTTCGACGGGAAGTGATTGGAGGTATGTCTCGTGGTCTTATTTCATCTTTTTATTAAAGATTCAACCGTTAATTCTCTGAAATTGGATGTAACGTTGATGAACTAGGGTTTGAAATTTCAAATGAAAATTGGGGATTTGGAGGAGCAATTGGACTCCGATTTTGATGAATTTTATATGTATGGACTCGTGGTGAGACGAGGATTCTGAATATGTGAATTTCGTAATTTTTCGAGAAAGGGGACAGGGCTCGTGTTTTTCCAACTTCGTGTTTTTGGGTGTATTTCGAGTTATTTCGATTATGTTATGTTCCATTAGCCTATTCTGATGTATTCATATGGGTTTTGATAAGATATGGCATCCGCTGAGGTTGATTCTCGAGGGAAAGGCATTGCCAGCGGGTCTGCGGCCGGCTTGAGGTAAGTAATGGGTGTAGATGATGACCCGAGGGTTTGAAACCCCGGCATATCACATTGTGATGCTATTATGACGCTGGACGTGCACTCCATGGTTAGTGTGAGGTCGTATATGTTGAATATTGTGACTCAGTTCAATCCGAGGGATAGATTGTACTATGTTGGCGATTGTTTCGCATACTATATTGATGATATCTGGGGTGGATGCCATATTTAGGGCCTTGTGCCGACTTGTAGGATCGTTCAGCGATCGGTATATCAGAATTGTTATGATTTGCATATTATTTGATATCAGTCCAGGATTAAATACTATTTTTGCAAACTCAGCCGCATTATACGTTTTGAGCACTCAAATGATTTTTAAATGATATTTCGGGCTGATAAGTACTATCTTGCTATCTTTGGATTGTATATTATTTCAAATGGAAATGGTGGTAACTAAGGACACCATGTATTTTAAACGAAAATGGTGGTAACTAAGCACATCGCGCATTTTAAATGGCAACGGTGGTAACTAAGGACACCGCGTATTATAATGAAAATGGTGAAAACTAAGAACACCATGTATTGTAGTGAAAACGGTGGTAACTAAGGACACCGTGTATTGTGATGAAACATTGGTAACTATTGGCACTGTATGATATGGCGCATGGGCTGTAGGAGCCCCTCCGGAGTCTGAACCTCCACAGTGAGCGCGGGTACCCATATGGATCGGGCTGCATGTTTCGCAGTGTTCATGCATTGCATTGCATATCATGCATTTATTTACTGTTGCTTTATCTATATATCTTTGAGGCTTGTACCGTATAGAACTACTAGATAGCTTCATATTGTGTTATTTCGTGTTTTCTTATCTTCTGGTTTTTATACATGCTTATTACTCGCTGAGTTCGTAGACTCAACCCATACTCCCTGAACCTTGTGTTCAGATCCAGGTGCTCCAGAGATTTAGTGTTGCTGCTGTTGATTTCCCGAGCTATTCAGAGTATTGAGGTAGCTGCACATCGTCCGCATGACCACTTACTCTGTCTCTATCAGTCATGTTCTTTTTCTAGTTTATCAGACTCTCTATCATTTCTATTCAGACTTGTATTCTTTTGTTAGAGGCTCTGTACTCGCGACTCCTCGATTTTTTGGAGGAGTATTATTCAGCTGTGTTTTTCATTGGTATGAATTACCCCTTGGTTTGGGAGTTTGTTATTCAATTTTGCTGGTTATTCCTAAATTGTTTATCTTCGGGCTGGAAAGCCGTTCGTGGTTGTGGTTTGGTCGGGCTTGCCTAGCCTCGCGGCCGGGCACCATCACAACCGCATTTGGGGTCGTGACAAGTTGGTATCAGAGCCTTGGTTTACTAGGCCTCACGAGTTATGAGCCAGTTTAGTAGAGTCTTGTTTATGTGTGTTTCGTGCACCACACTTATAAGCATGAGGCTACATAACCTTTAGGAAACAATCCACTTACTTTAAATCTTATCGTGCGTCCTTGATTCAACTTGAAAGAGTAACTCTTGAAATTCCTTCCACGTGTTTGCATGGACGTATGAGCGCTCGGCACTATATGTGCTTCAATGGCTTGCGATTCCCCGATCGAGGGGCGGGATCCAATCTTCGTGAGGATGTTGTTGGGCCAGTCTAGAGGACTTGAGGCAAGATATTGGCTATAGCTGGAGCACCAAGGTGCTGACTGCGCGAGCTAGTGTTATGAGCTTATAAGTTTAGTATTATCCCTAACTGTGGTAACGACGGCTGAATAGCTTAATGATGAGTACGTTGGTGCCCTGTGATGAGTCTGTACGATTGGGTAGTGTCGAAGAAGGTCTTCTGGGTGATAAACGGACCATTAAGTGTTTGATTTCCATTGCGATCGGATGTGTGGCCCCAAGTTATGGGCACGTGAAGAGTCTTTTCGAGTCCCCTAGCTGGGAGTGTGTGTGTTATGGTATGAGTCTAGACTTAGGAAGACCAATTGATTGCGTGAAGAGTGTGATGGTGGATGATGTGCCAAAATATTGTATTGATGCAAGCATCTGAAGTGGTATGATGATTATGTGTATGTTAGAAGATCGTATGTGTAATTCAAAGGCATTTTCTGTATGTTATGATTCGAGCAGGTGCAACGCATGTTCACGTGTCAATTTTGATAATATAATAAGTGTAGCATTGTGATTTCTGTTATTGATATACATTGTGATGTCTTGTCAAGTTATGGAAGTGTTGTTAGTATGGTTTTGGTAGCTCTTTGGCAGGTGGTAGGCTCAATTACAAAGGAAACTCTACCAAAACTTTTTTTGAAAAAATTGGGACTGAGTAAAAATCTTGCCGCCTAGAAGAGTGGGCTCAGCGGTTGTGTGAATGAAAGCAAATGCACAAGGGTTAGAATTTCTGATGATTCTTGTTTCCACAAGCTTATGAAGGAGTGAGTTTAATCTCTCCATGATATTGTGATGGCAATAGAGTATATGTGTGGTGATGAATATGTCTTCGAGCTAAGTTCGGGAGGTTGTTGTGGACGAGGTGATTGAACTGTTATGTACTGTGTTAATTCTGATTCGATCCATGTGAGTGAATCAGTTAAGTTGCAAAAAGTTAGCCGTGGGTGGTACGAGTGAAGCGAAATTTTTCCAAAGGTTATATGGTGCTTCATATATGTTAGAAAATAAGGGAATGTCTCGAGTTGTTGATAAAGAATGTTTAGTGCAAGGAGAAGGAAGTTGTATGGGGTTGTAACGGAATAAGATGTCGTCCTCTGGTGTCAGAGTGGTGATAAGGCACGAGTGGTTCGATTCATTAAGTCAAGTGAATTGCAGTGTGTATAAGAGTGGTCGACTTTTGAGAGTGGTTTTTGATGTGATCAAGATTCGATAGGTATCACTCGGGTGTTTTGAGGCTGAGTGTGTTACAAAGTCAGTGTTTCCATTTGCACAAGTCTAGATTTTGTGGTATTCTTATGTTTATTACGGGATTCTATGCATCAATATTCGAGAAGTAATGACAACTACTTCTGGGTTGCAGGAAATTCTTCCGGTAAGGTACTCTGGAATGTGGTATTTCTGAGAATGTTTGAGAGAGTATACAGTGGCCTATGAGTCTTATACAGTGTGGTCTGGTGGTTAGGTCTTGGATAGTGAGCGTGGGTTGAGGCATTTTTGGTGCTACAGCAAGAGAGTATATTAAGTTGAAAAATGGACCAGGTGGAAATCTAGACAAATAAAGCAACTTGTTAGGGGACCGAATCAGCATGGTAAAGATATGACCAATCGTTGGTATGTGTTCGAGGTAATAGGCTCTTATATGCGCTGGGCAGCGAAGCTCCTGACTACTGAAAGTCTGCTTAGCTTGGTTCAGGTAAAGGGATTCCGTCCTTAGCAGTTTAACTTGTGAAAATAGAATTGTGAGAGAATTCTTTTTGAGATCATCATGTGTTAAAGATGTATGTTTCTATGAACATGCAGAACATGGAGTGTATAATAATTTTTCTTCCTCTAAATGGGATCAATGAAAGTTCTAGACTAGTTGAGTGTGTCGATGTATGTGGCGCATAAAGGAGATGAAAGTTCTAGTGTTATCCTTGGAGGATCCGAAATATGCCGTATGTTGTAAAGGACCTAGATGGGCGTGTGTGAGGTTTCGGTTCAGTTCTGAAATGTATAGTGGATTTGGCTATCTCCTAAATAGCGAGTAGCTTCAGGTAATCAAGGAAATGGCACCGTTAAATTGAAGTGATTTGGTGATAGCATATGTCTTGGAAAAAGGTTAATCCCATAAATGATACATCAATAGTGTTATGGCACTTTCTTGTGAGATCGATTGCTGATACTCAAATTGTGTGATGGTACAAGGGAGTTTTTGAATATCCCTCGTGGAATAATTGGATACTCTAGGTGTAATCTGTATTTGTGTTTGGGTTCAGGTTCAGTGATTCGTGTTCTATGATTAGTTGGAGACGGGGAGTTCTCTGGTGCACTCTATGTAGTTGCTATGAATCGTGTGTGTTGTGTTGGTACTGTCAGCGGCTATTGGGAGTTTGGAATCTGGGTGGATCTTTCCTTCCTTAGAAAATTAAATTCTCGATACGACATTTGAATGTAGAGTTATTGTCTCAGTATTGGATTATTCTAGACGATTGTGCTACGAGTCATGTTGGGAAATGTTGCAGGTTCCGTGGCGAAGTGTATCAGACTATGTTCTAGCTGATTGGTTGTGTTCCAAAGACCAGCGGACGGCTGGGAGGGATTGCGTTCCTTGATTGGGTCTTCGAGGCGGATGTCAGTATAGAGGATTCTACCATTGTTTCGGTTCTGTTATTGAGGGCCTTTTCAGATGCGTCATTGTGTCCGGGCATGTCGTCGGGCGAGACTGTTGATTTCGGTAATTATTTGGTGTTGGGCACCATATCGTGGAGCTCCGTCATGAGTCATAGTAGTGGAAGTGGAATCTTGTAGCTTACAATGCTTAATAGATATCTTTATGAACTCAGTTTGCTTACGACCGAAGTTGACATTTTGTTATTATGAGCAAATTTGGCTCGATGTGCACCTCCCTATGTGAGGTAGCTTTGTTGATCGGGTGGCATTGTGCCACGAGTATGTTATGCGTATCGGGTGGCACGCCGCCATGAGTATGTTATCTAGGTCGGGTTACGCGCTGCAAAAGTTTAATGTCGAGAATAGCTTTCCATGTGTTGCTTTGTATTCCTTGCTTCCTGGTTTTCGAGGGAAGTCCGTATTGAGAATAGCTTGGCGGATAGTGTATCGGTTGTGTCCTTTCAAGCCTGAAAGGTGTATATTACTTGTTTCACCGTGAGTATGATGTGAATTTGGTTTCAGGCATAGATCTGTGCATGGCTGTCTACTATGAGCATGGTAACACGAGGCATTTCATGTGTAACAATGTTGGGATATGATCACGTGTTGTGGCGAGGCCACGTGAAGTTATGACCTCTTGAGGAGGATTCAAGTACTTTATTCCTATGATGGGAGAGGGGATCTCAGTTTGGTCTTGTGAAGGTATTGATGAGCGTGAGATATAACTCTTCCGGATGAATCACTTGCCCTGATTTGAGTATGTGTAGACTGTTCCTTATTGGCGCATGTATTATGCAATTGTAGCTTAGGCCCGTATTGAGGCACCATATCACCAGAAGTGGTGTGTTTGGTTCGAGGTGATCATTGGGTTATTAATGAGTATGAGCAGATTTGATTCAGCTGGTTAGAGGGGTAATATCGAGGTTTGGCCTGAAAATCCGATATGGTAATAGTCAACTCTGAAGCGACTTCATCAATGGTCGATCTGAAGAACTGCTACTATTCGTTGCGTGTTTTAGTTTCCGTTTGCGATATGCGAAAGTGTTGGAATAAGACTTTAGCTAGATAAGAGGTTTCCTATTGGTAAATGAGTACTGTGGGTAACTACTGTGAATGGAGATTATTGTTCCGAGTGTTGGAATGTGGTGAATTTTGTATTAATTCACCTGGGGTTGCAGGTGTGGATTATTACAACTGGTTCGGATTGGTTCTGAGTATAGATGTGAGGTTATGATGTTATGTATGATTTCTGTTAGTGCAGTGTGGTTCTATGGTTTATGGGCCAGATGGATTGTGAAAGTTTGTCTATATTATGTTATCGGACCAATGTGAGATAGGGCGACGACCGATCACCCTGAGTACATGCTTGGTAGGTTCATTAAGTTATTGGGTTGCTTCTAGTACAACTCTTGATACGCTCGAGGACGAGCATTTGTTTAAGTTCGGGAGGATGTGGACCCGGCGCGTCGTCACGTGAGTTACCACCCCATTATCCCCGTATGATGCTTCCCCGTGTGTTAGTATATGTGTTTGGTGAGTTTGAAGTGTTTCGGATTGAATTTGGATAGAAATGAGACAAATAGTCTATTTAAGGAAAGCATAAGTTGGAAACGTCAACCAGACGTTGACATGTGAGTTAGAGGACTCGGAATGGATTTCTGATGATTCAACTAGTTTTGGATGGTGATTTATGACTTGGGAGCGAAATCGGAATTTAATTTGGAGGTCTGGTGAAGAATTAGGCTTGAATTGGCTAAAGTTGAATTTTGGCGAATTTCGGTTGACAGGTGAGATTTTGATACAGGGGTCGGAATGGAAATTCGAGAGTTGCAGTAGCTTTGTTAGGTGATTTTGGATGTGTTTGTAAACTTTCAGGTCATTCGGACGTCGTTTGCTTGGGTTTTGGATCGAATGCGAATTTGGAAAGATATAGTCTATCTTGGAATGAAATTGAAAGATTTTGGTGATTTTTTTGATGTTAAGGATAGATTTTTTATGGCCTGAGGAAGTTTGAATTAAGTATTAGAGTGTGTTTGTGCCTTTGGTTGAGGTTCCGAGGGCCTCGAGAAAGATTCAGATGGTTGGTCGAGGTGTTGGAAGTTGAAGTTTTGCTGCAGAATTACAGCAGTTGTGGAAGCCAAATATTGGCCTTCGCAACCGCAGTAGGGCCTCGCGTTCGCGTGTGGGCGACGCGTTCGCGAAGGGTAAAATGGCAGTGGAAGTTTCTGGTCATCGCGAACGCGATGGTAGTCTGCGTTCGCGTAGAAGAAGACGTCTAGGCAGTGTATTTTTAATCCAAGCTTTTTGTCCGCGAGCTTCATCACTTTTCCTCCATTTTTACAATACCTTGAGAGCTCATTGACGGATTTTGAGGGGTATTTCGACGGGAAGTGATTGGAGGTAAGTCTCGTGGTCTTATTTCATCATTTTATTGAAGATTCAACCATTAATTCTCTGAAAATGGGTGTAAAAGTTGATGAACTAGAGCTTGAAATTCCAAATGAAAATTAGGGATTTGTAGGAGCAATTGGACTCCAATTTTGATGAATTTTATATGTATGGACTCGTGGCGAGACGAAGATTCTGAAAATGTGAATTTTGTAATTTTTTGAGAAGTGGTCCAGGGCTCGGGTTTTGCCAACTTCGTGGTTTTGGGTGTATTTCGAGTTATTTCGATTCGGTTATGTTCCATTAGCCTATTTTGACGTATCCTATGGGTTTTGATCTTATTTGGCATCCGTGGAGGTTGATTCTCAAGGGAAAGGAATTGCGAGCTAGTTTGCATCCAGCTTGAGGTGATTAATGGTATAGATGATGACCCGAGGGTTTAAAACTATGGCATATCACATTGTGATGCTATTGTGAGGCTGGACACGCACTCCATGGTTAGTGCGGGGTCATATATGTTGAATATTGTGACTCGGTCCAATCCGAGGGATAGATTGTACTATTTTGGCGATTGCTTCGCATACTATATTGATGATACCTGGTCTTGATGCCATGTTTTGGGCCTTGTGCCAACTTGTAGGATCCTTCAGGGATCGTTATCTCAGAATTGTCATGATTTGCATATTATTTGATATCTGTCCAGGTTTAAATACTATTTTTTCAAACTCAGCCACATTTATATGTTTTGAGCACTCAAATGATTTTTAAATGATATTTCGGGCTGACGAGTCCTATCTTGCTATTTTTGGACTGTATATTATTTTAAATGTTAAAATGGAAACGGTGGTAACTAAGGAAACCGTATATTTTTAATGAAAATGGTGGTAACTAAGGACACCGCATATTTTAAATGGCAACGGTGGTAACTATGGACACCACGTATTGTACTGAAAACGGTGGTAACTTAGGACACCGCATATTGTAATGAAAGCGGTGGTTACTAAGGACACCATGTATTGTGATGAAACAGTGGTAACTATTGGCACTGTATGATATGGCGCTTGGGCTGTAGGAGCCCCTCTGGAGTCTGAACCCTCACAGTGTGGGCGGGAACCCATATGGATCGGGCTGCACGTTCCTTTGTGTTCATGCATTTCACTGCATATCATTCATTTATTTACTGTTGCTTTATCTGTATATCTCTGAGGCTTGTAACGTATAGAACTACTAGATAGCTTCATTTTATGTTATTTCGTGTTTTCTTATGTTCGGGTTTTTATATATGCTTATTACTCGTTGAGTTGGTAAACTTACCCCATACTCCCTGCACCTTGTATGCAGA
This sequence comes from Nicotiana benthamiana, assembly GCA_034376525.1. Classification (NCBI taxonomy): domain Eukaryota; kingdom Viridiplantae; phylum Streptophyta; class Magnoliopsida; order Solanales; family Solanaceae; genus Nicotiana; species Nicotiana benthamiana. The sequence goes on along the minus strand of CM067338.1, from coordinate 127,186,751 downwards.
TCCAGGTGCTCCAGAGACCTAGTGTTGCTGCTGTTTATTTCCCGATCTATTAAGAGTATTGAGGTAGTTGCCCAGCCTCCGCAGGACCACTTTCTCTATCTCTATAAGTCATGTTCTTTTCCTATTTTGTCATATTCTGTATCATTTTTGTTCCGACATGTATTCTGTTTTGTTAGAGGCTATATACTCGTGACTCCTCATTTTTTGGGAGGATTATTATTCAGCTGTGTTTTTCTTTGGTATTAATTACCCCTTGGTTTGGGAGTTTGCTATTGAATTTCGCTGGTTATTCCTAAATTGTTTGTCTTTGGGCTTGAAAGCGGTTCGTGGTTGTGGTTCGGTCAGGCTTGCCTAGCCTCGCGGCCGGGCGCTATCACGAGCGGGTTTGGGGTCGTGACAGAGAGTTATAGAGCGGATTGTGGTGGTTGCATCACAAGTTAGTTTGAAGTCTTTGCAATAGGGTGTTTGAAAAAGTAGCTTGTAATAGGTAGATTACGAGTTAGTTGAGCTAAAGCCTAAAGGAGTAGGTCATGATTTTTTAATCCCCATTGTGTGGGATTTTCCCACCTAGAAAATCTCTTGCCTGCTTTGCATTCAGTCTTTACTGCATTCTGCATATCAGTCTCATAGAGGACCATGTGCTCTATAGTTTGGTGGACTCATATAAGCTATCAATTGGTATTAGAGCAGGTTCCTCCTATAAAGCTAACATCTAGGAAGGATCCTAAATGGCTTCTCCACGAAACTTTGAAGAAGGACAATCAACCTATAGACCTCCCAGATTCAATGGTTAATACTACGGCTGGTGGAAGACTCAGATGAATGATTTCACAATGGCTGAAGATTCAGAGCTGTGGGACATTATTTGTGATGGTCCGCGTATTCCCATGAAGAAACTTGAAGAAACAGAACCATTGGTGCCCAAAGGGAGAAGAGACTACAATGATATTGACATGAAAGCTCTAGAAAAGAACTATCGTGACAAGAGAATCTTGATGTGTGGCATAGGACCTGATGAGTACAACAGAGTATCAGCTTGTGATACTGCCAAAGAAATATGGGAAGCCTTACAAACTACTCATGAAGGAACCACTCAAGTCAAACAATCTAAGATCGACATGCTCACTACTAAATATGAGCTCTTCAGGATGAAGGATGATGAGTCTATACAAGATACACACACCAGATTCACCTCCATCATAAATGAGTTTCACTCACTTGGAGATGTCATTTCCAGAAACAAACTTGTAAGAAAAATTGTCATTGTTCTTCATGTTTCTTGAGAAAGTAAGGTAATTGCCATCACAGAAGCTAATAAATATCTACAAACTCTTACTATGGATGAGTTGATTGATAGTTTGAAAACATACGATGAAAAGAAAGAAAGACAGTGAAAGAAGAGATCCCAAGATAGAAAAGAACCTGGTGCTTAAGGCTGAAAGGAGTGATTCAAGTGATGAAGATAGTGACATGTCCTATCTTACTAAGAGATTTCAAAAAATAGTTCGAAGAAATGGTGGTATACCAAAGTGGGGAAGATCAAATAAAATAAGGAAAAATTATCTCTGTCACGGATGTGGAAAGTCAGGGCATTTCATCAAAGACTACCCACTTGCAAAACAGGAGCAATACAAGCAAAATCCTGACAAAGCATGCAAAAGGAACCTGGTTCCAAATAAAAGGTCAACCGAAAACGCGTTGCACACAATATTGTTAAGAAGGCTATTGCTACTTGGGGAGACTCCTCGAGAGAATCCGAAAGGGAATGAAATGAAGAAAATAGTTCCGTGATGGCTGTGCAAACTAAAGCAACAAAGCACAATTCACTGTTCACACTGAAGGCTCAGTCAGATGATAAAGAATATGAAGACGATGAGGTAAACTTCAGGGATGTTCAGAGAAATCTGAAATGCTATTCTCCAAGAAACTAAGGTCTTTATCAAATGTCCTAATTGATGCCTATTATAGTCTTGTAAATGATAAGGAGATCCTGACCATAGAACTAGAACAGGCTGAGCAATCTAGAGCTGATCTAGTGGCTTGTGTAGTGGGACTTAAATGAGACCACATCTAATCTTGATGTAGAGAAGGACGCCTGAATGAAAAAAATAACTAGTGTGGAGAATGAGAGAGACAATCTGATGGTAGTTGTTGTTGATCTAAAATAAACAATAGAAGGTCTTATCAATAAGAAACATACTTTAGAAGAAAATATTGCCTCTACTGAAGAGGAAAGGAATGACCTTGTTGTGATATGCGCTAACCTAGAGGAAACCATTGAGGGACTCAGTAGAGAATATAGGAATGTAAGTCTTGGGAAAGGGAAGGAAGTATCCAGTGAGTCACACATCTTACTGGAAAAGGAGTTAACTATTGTAAAAACTAGTCTTTGCAGTGAACTTGAGAGGAATCAACAACTCCAAAATGAGTTGGAGAAAGTAAGAAATGATCTTGAGAAGTCCTTGAAGTGGACCTAGTCCTCAGATGCTGTTACTTTCATGTATCTCAACAATACCAGGAACAAGCGTGGCATCAGGTTCCAAAGGAAGAAAACTCCCTACAACCCATAAGACAAGTATGTCATTGTACTTGATGACTCGCTATGTACCTACTGGGGAAATAATGGGCATTTTAAAGAAAATTGTCAGGCCAGGGTTCAGTCTGCTAAGAAGAACAAAGCGTTCATTGGTTGAGTGACCACTAGCAAAGGACAAGGTACCACTCACAAAAAGTGGATGCTGCCTGTGTGGACTAAGATATCCCTCATTCATTTTTTTTATTGTAACAACAGACCCAAACTAGTTTGGGTTCCTAAATCTAACCATCGATGTGAAGGTGTAGGGAGCAGTGAGAAGAAGCATATTGCGATGGCCTATGTACAATGGATGCCTTAAAGCATGCAACTAATAACATCATGAATTTCTTCTCACTGAAGGCCCTGCTGGAAGGGAATGTATACTTGAGGAGAAACTAACGGGTACATTCTTGGTGAATGAAAAGGGAGAAAGGTTGCTTTTGCACTCTAGTGGGAACGAGCACTAAATGGATGGCCTAAAACGATGTAGTCACCAATATGATAACTCTCCAAGTAGTTACAGTGAACAAAGGAAGCAAGAACAGTCACTCCTATTATTCATTAATCTCCACAAGCTGGCGATATAAGATGAGTAAAGTCGCAACCATAACATGAAGGATTGGTATATGTAAACCTCTTACCTCGGAGACTAGGTCAGCGGTCTGCCAAACTCAAGTGTCACTTGGACATGAGTTCACAAAAATGATGAATGAGGTGGAGAAGGGAGCACGCACAATTTCTCAACACCAAAGACTGTACAGCAAAATGGCGTAGCTGAAGTAAAGAACGGAACTGGAAAATGTTGCATGGATGGTGCTCATATCCAATGGAATCACTAAGAAATTATGAGGAAATGAATGAATACTACTCTCTGGTTTGAGAACAATTGTCGAAGCAGGTCCCTCTTAAAACAAAACTCACCAAGAACCGCCAATTAGAAGAAAATGCCTTGTTCCTAACAGCAGGAAGGATCAGCTTGGGAAGCACAAATTCAAATAGATGACTGAAGGAATCTTTAATTGGAACAACCCAAAAAACAAGGCCTTAAGGTCCAACAAAGGTTCACTTGTCAGGGTTCATGCCTCATCCCTTGATAGATCATCTCTTGATGGTCAAAATGAAGAAGGGATTGATATGTGGAAAGTATTGCGGAACAGAACATCAAGATCCAAGGATCTGCATCAAAGCCTCGAAGTACGGGATATTCTAGATCAATCAAGATGAACATGGGATCATAAGAGTCTGATAAAGAACCTGATCCTCCATTAGTTGGATATGTAAGACACCATCAGGTAAAAATAGCTAAAGTTTTTTCCAAAAATCCTAACTCACAGCAATAACATTGTAGTTAAACATGCATGTCGATCGTTGAAGCTAAATGTACAGGTGTGGACTGCGAGAAAGAAGCTGCTTAAACACTTTTCAAAAACCTATTCTGGCATCAGGTTCTTGTACTCCGGGTTAGTAGTAATGTTCTTAATTTTTCATGCCCTTTCAAAAAAAAATATAAATATTTTTTATGTCAGCTGACACATAATCTGACTTTTCAACGTCTGTGTGTCATGTCTTGTCCTCCAAATCCCTTCATCTCCTCTGCACGCTAACACTTCCCCACAAACCTACCGAAATTTTTAGAACCATTTTCTCTCTCCACTCATCATTAGTTCTTCTTCCAATAAAACTTTCTTTCTCTCTTACAATAAGTCGTGAACCTTCATGTCCTTTGAATAGCTAGGATCCTCTTCGCATCCCTCTCTATCTCCCTTTGCTCATCTATCAAGCTCTCATCTATTGCGATTGAAAAATCATCTCATTATTCTACCATTAACACTGATGCCACTTCACTACCATCTTTGAAACCATTCCCTCAACACCACTATTTCACGTCCTCTACACTTTACCCACTCTTGATTCCTCCTCTACTCCTACATTTTTCACATTCTTGATAAATCTTGTCAACCATTATTTTGGGAATCCCGTGACTAGTCAATCCTACAATCTCATCAAAGAATACACATGAATTCTTACTCCTCAAGTGTCAGAAACCCCAGAGGATGATCCTGATCGGTATCTAAACTCCTCTATGATGGACTGAGCGACTCCCAAGGAGTCATAAGAAAAGGAAGCAACTCATATCATTATGGTTATAGCTGCGGCGATATTGATGATGAAGGAGAATATCTCTCGTTTGAATACCAAAGGGAAGAAATTCCATTCCTGGAAGATGTAGAAACCACAACACACCTCGAGTCACTAGCTCTTGAGGTATTCTGAGAAAGGTCTTCTAATGAACATGGTTCTTTTCCATGCAAACCCACTCCTGCACTTCCTGTTCATTCCAAGCTCTTAGAGTCTTCCTCCAAATCACCCATCACCAGTTCACTTCAGCAAGAGAACCTTGAATCCTCATCGGAGTAAAGTAAGAGGAGTGTCAAGACAAGGAAAAAAAGGAAAATGAATTCAAAAGAGTTAATCAAATGTGTGTCAGTAAACCCGAAAGACAAAGGTACTTCTAGGGAACCTAGTTCCTTAGCGCAAGAGTCTATGACAATTATGGAAACTAGTGAGGAACAAAAAGGGTCATTCGTCAAATACATCAGCAAGTCTAAATGGAGTCAAATTGAGCTAGCTTTGTCAGAAGACAACATTGTGGGGTAGCAGGCGGGAAAGGAAAGTTTGCCGAAAGGACTAGAAAAAGAAAAAGGGAAAACGTTAAGGAACTTGGTTCAACAAGGTCCTTGAACTGTGATGGTGTTTCTATGGTGGCATAGGTTAAGAACTCAAAAGATGTTGTGGGGCCGAATACTTGATCCAACAATTTCGGAGATGGAAGGAATGAGACAAATTCTGAAGATTGTAGAGTTTGAACAATGGGATCACCTGTTTGAAGGGAGCATGCCTCTCGTGTAAGAAGATGCGGTGCAAACCTTATATGTATCTCTCTTTACTGTTCAGAGGGATCACATATGTGTGCTTGTAAATGGAGTGTATATTGTACTCAACGCTTCAACATTGGGAAACATTCTCAGAATTTCATGTGAAGGTATGGCCTCAGTTAAGGATATTTGTGGAATAAACTTTTGGAGAGCCATCTTGAAAGAGCAAGCTAACAGTGGGAACAGGTTCATAAGAAAGTATTGCTTCATGAGTACCAGCTTCTCTTTGAACTGGTTAATAAAGTACTCCTATCTCGCTCTGAGAGGTGTTCAATAGCTACAAAATTAGATTTGTTCCTGATGGAGACGCTTGATGAGTTTGTGTCAATCAATTTTCGAATAATCATGATAGATCATATGTAGAAGTTGAAAAATATTAAGTGCGGAAATCATGGGTTACCTTATGGCTTTCTCCTAACTCAAGTTTTCAGATTCTATAAGGTCCTCTTCGGAAATACTAGAGTGGGCACACACAAGCATACCTTCTCCAAGACCACTCTAGAAGAATGTGAATGCATAAAAAACGTTGGTGGGAGAATCTCGGCCTTTTCCATGCTGATAAAGGCTCAAAATGTAGCCTCAGAGGAATTGAGAAGGCTGAGGGCTCAAAATGCCATATTGAAAACCTATCTTAGCCAAGAATTTGAGGGACCTGTTTCTGTACATGAGGAAGTTGCCCGACTGAGAAAGGAAAATGAGAGACTTCGGGCTCAATTACTTGAAGAACAACTGGTTGCAAAGGCTAGACTAGACCTGGTTCTCAAAACCATTGCTGCCTCTTCCTCCAAACCTTCTTCCTCTAGTGTTTACAACGATGCTCTTAGTGTCAAGTCATTTTTGCTCCAACATCTTGTGGCTGCTCGTTCACTTGTGTTTACTTATTTTTCTTTTTTAGTCATGGCATTTTGAACTTAACAATTGCTACACCTTACTTGATTGGCCCAATGTAAACATTAATGAAACATCTCCCCTTTCTTAGCATGTACAGTATTGTGTCCCTGTGGCTTCTCTTTTCTGTCATGTTATGTGCACATATGTAGCATGAACTAGCTGTGTTAGACTTCTTTATTCCTATTACCTAGTGGTTCTTTTTAATGATGCCAAAAGGGGGAAAAATATCGGGGGGGAGGAGGTAACATGCTTGTAGGTTGACGGAGATCTGAGATTAAGGGGGAACTTAGCATGCTTGTGTAGGTAATATGATTGTGTAGGTAACATGTTAAGGGTAAATTAACATGCTTGTGTAGGTAGCATGTGTAGTTGACGGAGATCTAAGATAAGGGGGAACTGCTGACATCTCATCTGGTTAATTGTTAATTTTGATCTAAACAAATGTTTTTCATGCCTAAGTTTGTCATCATCAAAAAGGGGAAAATTGATGGGTTTTCAAACTCTTAGCCATATGCTTCTTATGTTTTGATAATCTAACAAACTTGTTATGAAGAACCAAATAGAGAACCTTGTCCCATAGAATACACATCTTATGTAAATTGTTCGAATCCTGAACGTTAGCAATTGGAGGAACACAACAGGGACCTGATGACCTTGGCCCCTTAGAGTTCTTCAACAAAGGAAAAAGTTAATGACTGTCTGTATCAATATAAATAGAAACACAATAGGGACCTGCTCTCATGGGGTTCTTTGACAGAAGTATATGTCAGGTGCACAGCTGGAACGTAGCAGAAGAAAGTGACCATCTTGCAACTATTACATAAGAGGAACACAACTAGGACTTGGTCCATTAGTATGTCCTGATGCAAAAAGATTTAAGGGGGGGGGAATAACATGCTTTAAGGTTGACAGAGATTTGAGATTACTGGGAACTTAACATGGTTGTGTAGGTAACACGTTAAGGGGGAAATTAGCATGCTTGTGTAGGTAACATGTGTAGGTTGACAGAGATCTAAGAGTAAGGGGGAATTGCTGACATCTCATCTGGTGAATTGTTAATTTTGATCTAAACAAATGCTTTTTATGCCTAAGTTTGTCATCATTAAAAAGGGGGAAATTGATGGGGTTTCAATGTCTTCGCCTTATGCTTCTTATGTTTTTATGATTTAACAAACTTGTTATGAAGAACCAGATAGAGAACCTTGTCCCACAGGATACACATCTTGTTTGAACTGTTTGAAGCATGAACATCAGCAAATGGAGGAACACAACAGGGATTTGATGACATTGGCCCCTAAGGGTTCCCCGACAAAGAAACAAGTTAGTGACTGTACGCATTCAATATAAAGAGAAACACAATAGGGACCTGCTCCATTGGGATTCTCTAAGAAAAGTACAGGCCAAGTGCACAGTTGGAACGTAGCAAAAGAAAGTGACCATATGGCGACTGTTACAGGAGAGGAACACAACTAGGACATGGTCCATCGATATGTCCTGACAGAATTAGTATGACCTGGTCCATTGGTGTCCTGATAAGAAGTACAAAATCCAGTATCCAGCTGGAACACAGCTGCGCAGAAGTTGTTGTGCAGACAGTGCAGCAGTCACTTGTCACTGAGAAGAAAGTACACCAAGAGTTGACATCACTATCGGTTGTGACATATTTTGTGAGAAAACAACCTGGTGCAAATCTCGTGCATACAGTGATATTCTCTCAAGCAGGAGAATCATTCATCCTGCATTGAAGTCACTAGTGTGTCAATAATAATACGACAACTCCACAAAGGATCATTTTCTAATTGAGTTTGATATAATCTTGATAATTGTTCTACATTGTAATTCCTTGTTTGCTTTCTTAGAAGCCCCGTCTTAGGAAAAAAAAACAAACTCGTAAACTTTAGAGTTTATGTTGTGAAAAGGAATAGTCATAAGCTAAATTCTTTGTAACTAGGTGAGTTAGATAGTGGCTCGTGATGGTTGAATCACAAGTTAATTTGAAGTCTTTGCAACTGGGTGTTTGCAAAGTGGCTTGTGTAGTTGAGTTAAAATCCATAAAGAGTAGGTCGTGGTTTTTTGATCCCTTTGTGTGGGTTTTTTCCACATAGAAAATCTCTTGCCTTTGTTACATTCTACGTATCAGTCTCATAGAGGACCAGGTACTCTATAGTTTGCTAAACTCATATAAGCTATGACATGCCATCAACTATCTAAATCCTAACATATCTTCACAGTCCGTAACCAATTAATGGTCTTCCTAGGACAACATCCAATCGCTAACCTCATGAGTACAGGAATCTTAATATTAGATCCCAACTCCGCTACTCAAATGACCGGTATATCACTTATACACCATAATATTATAGAAAAATGTTCAGATGGATAATTTGCGCCACGTAACAAAACATGAACCTCAACATCCCAAATCCAAGCGATCCTCGTAGCAGTATCAAGCATACACAAGTCCAAACGTAATGCACACTCTTCTCAAGTGACATCAAATAGATCCAACATTCTCTTAAACATTTAAATTCGTCTATTCCATCAAGAACTTATACAATTCCCTTCCAAACCGAACCACAACCTTGCACTCGAAACTTTTAATCCCACATGGCACACCACCACCATCATGCTACTCATGAAAATACAAAAACTTATAATCAAATCTGAATCGCTAGTAGGATGAACACCTCATCAACTAAGAATTTTCCATTTAACTCAATGTGGGAGGACATAATCACACACATCATAACTTCTCAACCCGTAGAAGACATCAACCCGATCCATGTCCATAACTATCGTGAATCCTTCAAAACCCATAACACATAATCATATTATCAGGATTGACTTCCCTTTAAATTAACTGAGTCACATAGACTACTTAACCTAGAAGTAACTTATGCCGAAATGCTCACTCTGAAGGAAACTTCTGAGAACTCGAAATCATTTCTAGCATCTCTCTAATACTGCCATGTATATTTAATGATAATATAGAAGTACTACAAGTCTAAACACCATCCAGTATAGATTCCAAGTCCTAGCCATACACATATCTGAAAGTTTTTTAAATACCACATATAAATCTTGAACTCATAAAAACCTTCTTGATAGTCATTTACCTTGCTCCAAATCATCCTCAACAAAACCTTTCTTGAATAAATCCAGTCCGCAAGTGCATCCTCATCCTAGAACTAATACAACGCAGGACCATTCAATCTGATCATCGATAGCAAGCTCCCCTACTTGTCTCGAATCCATAAAATCCATCGACTGGATCCATAGCACACATCCTTTGTAACTGCCCCGGTCTCGGACTATTAATCAGCTGAATACTTCACAAATCCATGTGACTCCAGTCATAAAACACTCCAAAGACTCTAACAAGTACACACTCACCCTGTTGACCGTCGAAAAAATTCCTCAAGCCCTCGGAAGTGGTAATATATGCATTCTACTCAATAGAAGCTTCATATGAATCACATAACCTAAAAATCCCACCGGCTAGCCTCAAATAAACATCTCCCTATGACCTTACTATGGTCACAACAACTAGGAAACCAATTAATCCTTCCGACTTCGTACCATCAACCAGATGCAAGACTCCACAACATCCCTCGAATGAAAAATGGAAAGGTGTACAACTTTTCCCCATTCCAAGACTAGACGATATATTATAACTATAATCAAGCATCCCCACCCTTTGTAGCCCATCCATAACATCTCAATCAATTGGTGTATAACTCATACTGAGTGTGACACATCATATACGAGTGAATAGAAAGAAATCAAACATACAGGCGCCAAGCTGAAACAAAGTCGCACGCTGTGGAAAAAAAGAAGGAAAGATTCCTAGATACCACGTAGCCTCTCGAAGATAGGTATGTACGTGATTATACCGATTTGTAAGACTATATGGGACACTTTCTCATAAAACATAGAACCCATGAACCTAGTACTATGATACCAAGTTGTCACGACCCAAAATTCACCTGGTCGTGATGACACCTAACCAAACCTTCTAGGTAAGACAAATAACAGTCATCGCCATTCTAATGAAATTAATAAGCGCCAATAAGAGATTTTTTTTACAATGTCACAATACAATTTCTGAACCCGATCGTAATGGCGCCTCTCGTGAAGACAAGGTCAGCCAAAAAATGAAACACCTCCTTTTAAAATTTAACTAACATAAGAAATTCGAAAATATGATAATGATATCCATAATTGCGAAAACAACTATAATAGTAAAGGAAACTATCCTAACACAGCTCGAACTGGGGTGTCACAAGTCATGATCTATTATAGAATCTACTATAAGTCTGCAAAGTATGGAATCCTATACAATATCTGAAGAAAACATAAATGATAGAGGATAGGGGTGACAAGGGGCTGCGGACATCAACAACTACCTCGTATCTCCAAATCACTGCATGGATAGGAAGGAATCAGTGCTCAGGCGCGGGCTCTACTATGCCTGAATATGCACACGCAGTGCAAGGAGTAATGCGAGTACTCAGACCTAGTGAGTAATAATTATAAATAATGACTGAAAGTATGAAACACATAAAGGTACAAATCAATCCTATATCAAAGAAGGAAATACCACATAGAATACATCACAATATTCTATGGGAACAAAACCCAATCGAAAGTAATAAAAGATCCCGAAATCGGCAAAACACGAGCCCCGGGCCTACTTCACAAAAATCAGAAATTTTCACATCAACGGGTTTCTTATCTCGCCACGAGTCTATACATATCAAGAACTCTCACATCTAAGCTCAAATTTCCCCTCAAATAGTTCAAATGACCCCTCAAATCCCATTTTAAAATCTCCAATTTCCAAGCCCTAATTCTTCCCCTTTTAGCTAAGTTTTCATGAATTTCTAGGTTAATTCCACAATTAAATCATGTTTTAGGTTCATAGAACTTTCCTCCGATCAATCCTCTTCGAAACCCTCTTCAATTTCTCCCAAATAGCTCTTAAAATGTCCAATAATAGAGGAAGAAATGACTTAGATCGCGGATGAAGTAATTTAAAAACTCTTCTGCGCAGCTGATACTTTCCTCTATGCGAACACGATCAAACCCCCGCGTTCGCAATGAATAAAATTACTTAACCAAGTTAACCCTTCATGAACGTAGTAGCCTACTTGCGAACGTGAACGTTCATGCTTTACACGTACGTGAACGCGTTCCATCGTACGCGAACGGGAAGAACGACCTCCACGTGCTCCAACTATCATATGCAACCGCGACTGTGCCACTCTGAAAGCAAAGATAAATTTCCCAGAACTCCATGACCGCAAACCCCTTATCATGCCTTCAAAATATTCTCTCCCCGAACGTGACACAACCTTTGTGATCGCGAAGGCTTAATACCCGCAACACCTGATCTGAAATTTCTACAATATTTTCCAAGTTCCAATCTTCACGTTAGCCCTGTAAAATTACCCCGAGGCCCCCGAGACCCCAACCAAAAGCACCCACACATCCTAAACCATCATCCAAACTTGTTCCACTCATCAAAACACCTCAAACAACACTAAAACCACCAATTCTCATCGAATTCAAGCATAAGTTCTTCAAAAACTATTGAAACATGTATTCGATCAAAAACCTAACCAAATCACATCTGAATGACTTGAAATTTTATAAACTCATCCCAAATAACCTAACGAAGCTACTACAACTCTCAGAATTTCATTCCGACCCTCGGATCAAAATTTCACCTACAAAACGGAGATCGCCAAAATACTAACTTTGCCAAAACAAGCTAATTTCTATACCGAACTTCCAAAACCACATTCGATCACGTTCCTAAGTCACAAATTATCCCCCAAAGCTAACTAAATTGCCAGATATCGCATTCGGGTCCTTTAGCTCATAAGTTAACATTCCATTGACTTTTCTAAACTAAACCTTCCTAAAAGAGACTAAGTGTCTTATTTACCTACCAAAACCAATATGAATCAACTCGATCAGACAAAATGGATAATGAAGCATAAAGAAGTAGGAAATAGGGGTAACTCATGAGACAATGGGCCGGGTCATCACATCCTCCCCAACTAAAACAAATGCTCGTCCTCGAGAAAGTCAAGAAACATACATGAAGTCTCAAACAGGCGAGGATATTTGCTCCGCATATCCCCCTCGGTCTCCCAGGCAGCCTCCCATACGAGCTGAAATCTCCACTGCACTTTCACCGAAGCTATATCCTTTGATCTCAATTTCTGAATCTGATGACCCAAAATAGCCACTGGCTCCAAATCATAGGTCAAATCTTCATCCTACTGAACCATGCTGAAGATAAAAACATGAGACAAGTCCCCAACATACTTTCAGAGCATAGATACATTAAATATCATATGCACAATCGACAAGCTGGGTGGCAAGGCAATAAAAAGCCACCTCCTCAACCCTTAGAAGCACCTCAAAAGGCCTAATAAATAGCTGACTCAACTTCCCTTTCATTCCAAATCTGATAACACCTTTCATAGGCGAAACCTTCAGCAAGACCTTTTTGCCAATCATGTAAGATACATCTCGAACCTTCTGGTCCACGTTACTCTTCTGACGCGACTGTACCGTACGAAGTCTCTCTTGAATCAACTTCACCTTCTCTAAGGCATCCTGAACCAAAATTTTCCCCAATAACCTCTCCTCGTCAGGCTCAAACACACCAACTCGAGATCTACACTGTCTCCCATACAACGCCTCATACGGGGCCATCTGAATACTAGACTAATAGCTGTTATTGTAGGTAAACTCTGCAAGTGGCAAAAACTCATACAAAGAACCTCCAAAATCAATAACACAAGCACGCAACATGTCCTCTAATATATGAATAGCACACTCAGATTGCCCGTCCGTTCGCGGATTAAATGGTGTGCCCAACTCCACCTGAGTACCTAACTCACCCTTAAAAGTCCTCCAAATCTGATAAGTAAACTGAGCACCTCTATATGAAATAATAGACACTGGCACACCATGCAATCGAACAATCTCCCGGATAAAGATCCCTGCCAGGTGCACCGAAGAATAGGTAGTACACACCAGAATGAAGTGCGCGGACTTGGTCAGGTGATCGATAATCACCCAAATAGCATCAAACTTCTTCAAAGTCTGAGGAAAACCACTCACTAAATCAAGAGTGACTCTCTCCCACTTCCACTCGGGAATAACCATCTGCTGAAGCAAACCACCCGGTCTCTGATGCTTATATTTCACCTCCAAACAATTGAGACACCGAGCTACATACCCCGCAATATCCTTCTTTATTTTTCTCTACCAACAGTGCTGCCTCAAGTTCTGATACATCTTCGCGGCACCCGTATGAATAGAGTACCACGAGTTATAGGCCTCCTCAAAAATCAACACCCTAATCCCATCGACATTGGGCACACAGATTCGGCCCTACACCCTCAACACGCTATCTTCACATGTGGTCACATCTTTGACATCATCATGCTGAACTCTGTCCTTTAGGACAAGCAGATATGGATCATCATGCGGGCGCTCTCTGATGCGATAATATAAGGAAGATCGAGAAACCGCACATGCCAATACCCGACTCGGCTCTAAAAGATCTAATCTCACAAACCGATCGGCTAGGTCCTGAACATCAACTTCAAGGGGCCTCTCCCCAATTGGAATGTACGCCATACTCCCCATACTCACTTCCTTTTGGCTCAAAGCAGCGGCCACTACATTGGCCTCTTGCGGATGATACAAAATAATGATATCATAATCTTTAATCAACTCTACCTCACTCCGCTACCATAAATTAAGATCCTTCTGTTTGAACAAATGCTGAAGACTGCGATTATCGGTGAATACCTCATAAGATACTCCAAAGAAGTAGTGCCTCCAAATCTTCAATGCATAAACTATGGCAGCCAACTCCACATCGTGAATAGGGTTGTTCTCCTCATGGGGTTTCAACTGACGAGAAGCATATGCAATCACGATACCCTCCTACATTAATGCACAACTAATCCCAACTCTCAAGTCATTACAATACACTGTATAATAACCTGAAGCTGATGGCAAAACCAATACTAGAGTTGTGGTGAAAGCTGTCTTGAGCTTCTGAAAGCTCTCCCCACACTCGTCCAATCATAAAAATGGAGCACCCTTCTGAGTCAACTTGGTCAAGGGTGAGGAAATATTTCAAAAACATTGAACAAACTAATGATAATAGCCCGCCAAACCAAGGAAGTTGTGAATCTCTATGGGTAAGGACGATCTCGGCCAACTCTAAACTGCCTTTATCTTCTTTTGATCAACTTGAATAACCTCTCTGAACACCACATGTTCCAAGAAAGTCACTAAACTCATCCAAAACTCACATTTGGACATTTTTGCGTAAAACTTCTTCTTCCTCAATATCTGCAATACCACTCATAAATGCCCCGTGTGCTCCTTCTGACTACGCGAGTACACCAGAATATCATCAATGAATACGATAACGAATGAATCGAGATATGGCCGAAATACACTGTTCATCAAATGCATGAAAGATGCCGGTGCATGTGTCAGCCCCAAAGACATGACGAGAAACTCATAATGACCATATCTCGTCCGAAAAGCAGTCTTAGGAATATCTGAATCCATGATCTTCAATTGGTGATTGACATAAAATAGATCAATCTTGGAGAAAACCCTCGCTCCCTGAAGCTGGTCGAATAAATCATTAATACGAGGCAAGGGATAATTGTTCTTCACTATTTCCTTGTTCAATTTCCTGTATCAATGCATAATCTCATTGTGTCATCCTTCTTCTTCACAAACAGAACCAGCGCACCCCACGGTGGCACACTAGTCCGAACGAAACGCTTATCTAGGAGTTCCTAAAGCTGATCCTTCAACTCTTTCAACTATGTTGGTGCCATACGATATGGAAGAATGCAAACAGGCTGAGTGTCCGGCACCAGGTCAATACCAAAATTAATATCCCTTTCTGGTGGCATGCCCGGCAGGTTTGCAGGAAATACATCAGGAAACTCCCTTACAATTGGAAAATAATAAATGTTTGGAGTCTCAGCTCCATCAACAAGAATAAAGGCTAAATATGACATACAATCCTTCCTAACTATACATTGGTCCTAGAAGAAAGAAATCACTCCATTAGGAACTTAATCAGCCACTCCACGCCACTCAATCCTCGGTACACCCGACATAGCCGAAGTGATTGTTTTGGCATGACACTCCAGAATAGTATGACACAGAGATAGCCAATCCATTCCTTATATAACATCAAAGTCCACCATGCTCAACCTCAATAGGTCAACTCAGGTCTCTATACCCTTAATAGTCACAACATATGACCGGTGAAAATGGTCTACAATAATAGTATCGCCCACCGAGGTAGATACGTGGATATGTAAGGAAAGACACCCTCGGGACATACCCAAATGATGAGCAAAATATGAGGACACATAAGAATAGGTGGAAGCGGGATCGAATAAGATAAAGGAATCTCTGTCGTAGAATGAAATAATACCTGTAATGACAACATCAGAAGCAATAGCATTGGTCCTCCCTAGAATAGCAAAAAAATGGGCCTGGCCACCGCCTGATCGACCTCCACCACTGGGGCGACCCCTGACTGCCTAACCTCAACCCCTAACTAACTGGGAAGGTGCTAAAGTAACAAGAGCAGAATATGATGGCTGAACCTTCTACTATGATGAACTAGAAGCATGACGAGGACACTGCCTCCACACATGTCCAAACTCTCCACACTCAAAACAACTCCCAAGAAATGGAGAATGGGACTAAAGGGAACCCCTCGCACCGGAGTGACTAGCTGATCGACTCAACATGGAAGAACCCTGAACAAATGGGGCACAGAAGGGTGTAGAGTGAAGGATGGCCCTAGTGAGAACCATGATAACCATGCCATGAAGATGCCCCACGATACACAAGACGGGCTGACTAAGGGGGCCTAAAAGAACAGCCTCTACCATACTGGAACTGGCCCCTAGATGGAGCACCACTAAAATTGCCAGAACCTCGAGGCCTCTTGGCCTCCCTCTCTTCTTTATCCTGGCGGTGACCCGTCTCAATCTCACGAGCGATATCAACTACCTCCTCAAAAGAAATACCCAAGACTCTCTCTCTAGTCATCAGAATACGGAGATGATTGTTAAGGCCATCCACAAACCTCTTGATCCTCTCACGATCTATCGGGGCCATCCAGGTGGCATGACGAGCCAACTTAGAAAGCCTCACCTCACACTGAAACACAGTCATATTCCCCTACCCAAGAAACTCAAACTGCCTATGCAGATCCTCCCTTTGGGACTTCGATACATACTTCTCCTAGGAGAGAGTGAAGAACTCCTACCAAGTCAAAGGCGCTGCACCTACCGGCCTACGCCTCTCATACGCCTCTGACCAAGTGAAGGCAGCCCCAGTTAATTGAGAGGTGGTAAATACAATACCACTAGACTCAAGAATCCCTGTAATATGAAGCATCCACTAACACTTGTCGAGAAAGACTTGGGCGTCCTCGCCATTAGCACCACTGAATGAAGGAGGCCGGAGCCTACCAAACCTTTCAAGATGATGCTACTCATCGTCTGGCGTGGCTGGAACCATGAAGTCCTTAACTGGTTCAACCGGCTGAGCTGGAGGTGCTCCCAGTGTTTGCAATCCCTGCACTACCTGCTCAGGTGTGCGATCAGCGGGGGTTTGATTGCCCCCCCCCCCCAGCCTGTGAAGTAGATGCTGTTGTGGTAGCAGAAACTACCTAATCCAGGCCAGTGCAAAATCGATAAGATCTGAGCCCGGGGCTCTTGAAGACCTTGAATCACGATGGGCACAACTGGTGCCAGGACTGGTTCTGCTGGAGCATCCATAGCTGAAGCCTGGTATTGAGCTAGGGTAGCTGGCAGATCAACGGGTGTTGCCCTTGCTGCTCTGCCTCTATCACGACCACAACGACGACCACGGCCTATGGTGGACTCAGCGGGTGGTGCTGGTGGTCGTCCGTGTTGTTCAGTAACACGAGTCCTCGCTATCTGTGAGAGAATAGAATACAAAAGTTTAGTCATTGGATCAACAAAGTTGCACGACAAGAATTTCAAGAATATGAAGTTTGTTCTAAAGGTTCTGTATCCTCTGGAAGATAAATACAGATATCTCTGTACTTCTCCACGAGACTCTATTTAACCTGCTCTTGACTTGTGAGACCTACGTATCCAAGGCTCTGATACCAACTTGTCCCGACCCAATTCCTGAACCCGATCATAATGGCGCCTCTCATGTAGGTAAGGCTAGCTAAAACAAAATGAAACACCCAGTTTTTGCAATTAATTAACATAAGCAATTAAAAAATATGATTAAGATAGCCATAATTGTAGAAACAACGATAATAACAAGGGAAACCATCCTGACACAGCCTAAATTGGGGTGTCACAAGTCATGAGCTACTACAGAATATAGTATATGTCAACAAAGCATGGAATCCATTAAGATAATTTGAAGAAAACATAAATGTAAGAGGATAGGGGTGACAAGGGGCTGCAGACAACAACAGCTATCTCGTAACTCCAAATTGCTACCTGGTTTAGAAGGAATCAGCGCTCAGGTGCGGACTCTACTATGCCTAAATCTGAACACACGGTGTAAGGAGTAATGTGAGTATTCCGACCTAGTGATTCATAACTATAAATAATGACTAAAAGCATGAAAATACATAAAGGCACAAAACAATCCTATATTAAAGCAGCATCACTAAGGGAGTAAATTGGTGAGAAATCAGTAGGAATCTCTTAAAACCAAGTAAGACAGGTAATTTAACATTTAAATAAAAAGTAGAAATCCACCCCACGGGCAGAATGTAACTTGCTGAGAACAGTATCAGCCCCTCGGGCTCACTCTCAATCACTCAGCATAGATTAGCCCCTCGGGCTCACTCTCAGTCACTCAGCATAGTATCAGCTCCTTGGGCTCACTCTCAGATCATATGGATACCTGCGCTCAGTGTGGGTGTATAGACTCTGGAGGGGCCCCTTACGTCCCAAGTGCTATATCAAGCCACCTCATGGCAACATCACTCGGCACTAGGCCTGATATCACTCAAGCCACCTCGAGGTATAGAAAGTATCTCATATCATTTAGCACATCCATACATATGGCCCTCGGCCTCACTCAATCCAGAAGTCATCACAAGCCCCTTAGGCATCAGTAAAACAGTAGTACTGAGCCCAATCAACAATTGAAATATCATTTATGTCTCAAATTCAAGAAAAAGTGGCTAAGTTTGTAAAACAATGTAAATCAATTGGACTAAGTTCATGTAGTATGTAAAAATTGTGAGGAAACAGTGATAAAAGTTCACGAGGGATCCAAATAGTCGGCATGAAGCCCAAATATGGAAATAAGCCCAAGTCATGATGATAACAATTAAATCTTAGTCAAATATATGACAAAAACATCAATTAGGATGGACCAAGTCACAATCCCCTATAGTAAACGACCTCGTGATCGTCATTAAGCGCATGTCTCACCTCAATATAGCACTTTGCTATGCAATCCGGGGTTTAAACCCCTCAAAACATTATTAACAATCATTACTCACCTCAAGCCGGCCAAAAATCTAGCTCGCAATGCCCTTGCATCTCGAATCAGCCTCTGCACGCGTCGAATCTGACCAAAACCACAACAAATACGTCAAATATGCTAATGGAACAAAACCCAATTGAAATAATCGAAAAACATCAAAAATCCTGAAATTGGCAAAACCCGAGCCCAAGACCCACTTTTCGAAACTTAGAAATTTTCACATTAACGGGTTACTTATCTCTCCATGAGTCTATTCATATCGAGATCTCTAAATTATGAGCTCAAAAGCTTAAATTCCCCTCAAATCCCATTTTAAAATCTCTAATTTCCAAGCCCTAGTTCTTCGCCTTTTAGCAAAGTTTCATGAATTTTAAGGTTAATTCTACAATTAAATCATGCTTTTAGTTCGTAGAACTTACCTCCAATAAATCCTCTTTGAAAACTTCTTCAACTTCTCCCAAATAGCTCTCAAAATGCCCAATAATGGAGGAAGAAATTACTTAGCTCGCGGATGAAATAATTTATCCCATCTACCCAGCTTACACTTTCCTCTACGCAAATGCGGTCAAACTCCCACATCGTGATGAATTAAAATTCCATAACTAAGTTTACCCATATCAAACGCAATGCCCTTTCCGCGAAGGCGAACCTTCAAGCTTCACACGTACGTGAATGCGAAGAATGACCCCATTATCTCCAACTCTCATTCGCGATCGCGATCGCGACCGTGCCACTGTGAACGCAAAGAAAAATTCACTAGAATTTAGCAACCACGAACCCCTTATCGAGAACAAAGAGTAACCTTCCTGCCTTCCAAATTTCCTCTCCGAAAATGCGACACAACTGATCGCAAAGGCTTACAATTTGCAACACCTAATTTGAAATTTTTGCATTATTTTCCAAGTTCCAAATGTCCCGTTAGCCCTCAAAAATTACCCCGAGTCCCCCGGACCTCAACCAAAAGCACCCACACATCCTAAAACATCATCCAAACTTGTTCCAATCATCAACATGCCTCAAACAATACTAAAACCATCAATTCTCATTGAATTCAAGCCTAAGTTCTTCAAAAACTTTCGAAACACCCATTCGATCAAAACACCTCTGACTGACCTGAAATTTTACACACACATCCTAAGTCACCTACCGAAGCTATTGAAACTCTCAAATTTCCATTCCGACCCTCGTATCATAATCAAACCTACCAACCAAAAATTGCCAAAATACTAACTTTGCCAACACAAGCTAATTTCTACACCGGACCTCCAAAACCACTTTCGATCACGCTCCCTTAGTCACAAATTATCCCCTGAAGCTAATCGAATTTCCAGAAATCACATTCACAATCTCTAACTCATAAGTCAATATCCGGTTTACTTTTACAAGCCACTTTGCAATACTACCAATTACAAAGACTTCAAACTAACTTGTGATACAACCACTACAAGCCACTCTATAACTCTCCTAGTTACAGAGGATTTGACTTATGACTATTTATAGTCACAACATAAACTCTACAGTTTATGATTTTTGTTTGTTCCTAAAGTATTGCTTCTAAAAAGGCATACAACGAATTACAATGTAGAGCAAATAACTAGATTACAACTCAACTATTGATGTACATAAAACTTCATTCAGAAGCTGATCCTTAGTGGAGTTGTCTTCTTGTTCTTCACACGCCGATAATTTCAATGTTGGATAGATGCTTCTTCTTGTTGTGGGAGTATTGCTGAAATGCACGAATCCTGGTGTGTCTTGCACCAGGTTTGTTTATCACAAAGGATATCACAATAGGATGTGATGTGGACTATTGATGTACTTCTTGTCATTGAGATGTGGCTACTGCACTATCTGCACGGCCACTTTTAGGCAGGTGCGGTCCAGCTAGATTTTGCTTCTGTTAGGAAATGCCATTGAACCAGGTCATAGAACATGTCAATGGACCGAGTTCTTGTTGAGTTCCTCTTCTGTAATAGTTGCTTGATGGACTTTCTCCTGCTACGTTCCAACTGTGCATTTTGACCTGTACTTCAGTCAGGGAATAGCAAGGGAGCAGGTCCCTGTTTGTATCAATCTTTATGTTGAATGGGTATAGTCACTGGCTTTTTCTTTCATCAGAGAATCCCAACGGACCAGTCATTGGGTCCTGTTTTGTTCCTCCATATGGTTCCTCCTTGTGGTCATTCATCCATTTGCTGATGTTGAAGATTCGAACAGTTCATATGAGATGTGTATCCTATGGAGAAGGTTCTCTGTCTGGTTCTTTTTGATAAGTTTGTTAGATCATCAAAACATAATAAGTATCAGAAAAAGTAAAACCCATCAATTTTCCCCTTTTTGACGATGACCAACTTAGGTGTGTAAAACATTTGTTTAGAGATGAAATAACCAGATGAGATACTAGAAATACACGAAGTTCCCCCTTAATCTTAGTTCCGCCTTAACTTTAGAGGTTTCTACTAGTTTTCCCCATTTTGCCATCATTAAAAAATAGCGAGGAAGAAGAGCGCACGCAGGTGATAAGCATAAAGAAGTCTAACACAGCTAGCTCATGCCACATATGTACATACAACATGATAGAAAAGAGAAACCAGAGGAATGCAGTATTGTACATGCAAAGAAAGAGAAGTTATTCATTAATGTTTACATTAGATTAACTAGGTTATGAGCATGAATGGTTAATTCCAACATGCCAGCATACAAAAATAAAACACATAAACACATCTAATATAGCATCCATAAAAATTTTGAGTCAAAATAGTTAAACACTGAGGGGGATCCAAGGAATCACTAAGGAAGTAACATTTGGAGGAAAAGACAACAATGGTTTTCAGAACCAAGTCCAGTCTAGCATTTGCTGCCAGTTGTTCTTCAAATAATAGAGCTCAGAGTCTGTCATTTTCCTTTCTCAGTTGAGCAATATTTATATATATAGAATTAGGTTCCTTAGCTGCTTGGCTGAGCTGAGTTTCTGGAATGGCATTTCGAGCCTTGAGTTTTCGTATTTCCTCAGAAGCTGAATATTAAACGTTTATCTGCTGAGAAATTGTTGAGATGCTTCCACCAAATTTTTCTATGCATTCACATTCTTTTAGAGTGGTCTTAGAAAATGTTTGCTTGTGTGTCCCCACTCTAGAATTTCCCAAGGGAACATTATAGAATCTGAACATTTGAGTGAGGAGAAAACCATAAGATAACCCATGATTACCACCATCAAAGTTTGCAACCTTCTGCATGTGATCAATTATGATAGCTGGCAGGTTGATTGGTACAAACACCTCAAGCACTTCCATCAGGACCAAATCTAAATTTAAGCCAATGGAACGTCTCTCAGAGCGGGGTAGAAGTACTTTATTGACCAGTTCAAAAAGAAGTTGGTACTCATGAGTTATCACTTTCTTATGCACATGTTCCCCCTGTTGGATAGCTTGCTCTTTCATGAAGGTTCTCTTAATATTCACTCCACAAACATCCTCGACTGAGGACACCTTCACACGAAATTCAGAGAATTTTTCCCAATGTTGAGGTGTCGAGTATAAATCTACTATGTTTGCACGCTCGTAGATATGGGAACCTTCAAAAGTGAAGAGATATGAGTAGAAGGTTTGCTCTGCATCTTCATACACTAGAGGCAAGCTCCCTTCAAATAGGTGTTCCCATTGTTGAAATTCCACAATCTCTAGAATTTGTCTCATGCCAACCATTTTGGAGATAGCTGGATCAAAAGTTCATCCCCACAACATTTTTGAGTTCTTAATCTTTGCCACTACTAAACACTATCACAGATTAAAGACTTTGAAGACCATGTGCATTAACAGTTTCTATTTCCTGGTTTCTAATTCTTTGATCAATCTTTCCTTTCTACCTTGTTATTTCTATAGCTTTGTCCTTTGACACTACTATCTTAGTTGTACTTCATTCGGGCTTGCTGTTGTGCTTCCCAGATGACCATTTCTGCTCCTTGACATTTTCCTTAATCGTCAGAGATTGTTGCATCAAAGAACTAGGTTCTCTAAAAGTATCTTTTTCTTTCTGACTTACTGGCACCAGAGTTTCCTATTCTTTATGCTTCTATTACTTTTTTTCAATTAGAATTCAAGATTCTCTTGCTGTAGTGACTTGGTGATGAGTGGTTTCGAAGAGGACTCCAAGTGATTGGAATGAACTGGAAGTGCAGAAGTGATTTTGCATGGAAGTGAATCAGGTTCATCAGAAGTCTTTTCTAAAAGTATCTCATGGGCCAAGTACTCAAGAAGTGTTGTGGTTTTTACATACCCTAGGAATGGTAGATTTTTATATTCTATTGAGAAATAAGCTTCTTCATTTGTCAGACTCTTAGGAGATATAACTATAATGTTGTGAGCAGCTTCCTTGTCTGGTGACTCCTTCAGAGTCATTGAGTCTAATATGGAGGTGTTCAGGTACTTGTCAGGATCATCCTAGGGGGCTTCTTATATGCGAGGAGTAACACCTCCTGTGTGATCCTTGATAAGATCGTAGGATTGACTAGAGATAGGATTTGCAAAATAGTGATAGACAGGGTTAATCAGAAATGGAAAGACTGTTGGAGTAAAGGAGGTCCCAGAAATGTATGCAGTGGTAGAAGGCGTGAAAAATGATCTTCCGAGAGTGGTTTCGAGAGTGATGAAGAAGTGGGAATGGTGTTAATGGAGGAGGAATAAGAAGATTGTTCTATCGCCAATGAATAACTACTTAGTATATGAGTTGAGAGAGGAGGAAATAGAGAGGAAGAGGGTCCTAGCTATTCACAGAGGATGAAGGTACATAACTTGCCATGAGAAAGAGGGGAAGTTTCCTATTGGGAAAAGAACTAATGATGAGCGGGGACTGAAACAAGTTCTGAAGCATCTGAAGCGGCGGTAGATTTGAGGGGAAGTGTTATCGGGCAGAGGGGATGAAGGATTTGACTGACAAGACATAGTACTCAGACGATAAAAGCTAAGTGACATGGAAGCTATATTACAAAGTATTTATATTTTTTTGTTTATAAAGGCATGCAAAAATTAAGCATATACCACTAACCTAAGATATCGAAACCTGATGTTAGAATAATTCTTTTTGAACGATATTTTAGCAGCTCCCCTCCTTGCAGTTCATAATTGTATCTTTGGCTTCTATGATCGTCATATGTGTCTACCTACAATGGTGTTGATGTGAGTTAGGCTTGGTCAGAAAATAATTTAGTTACCGTTACCTGACGATGCATCCTACACACAACTAATGGAGCACCCAGTTCTTCTTTAGATATGTGTGACCCAGTCTTCACCTTGATTTATCTAAATTGTCCTTGTTTGAGGCTTTTTTGCAGATGTCTAGAGTTTGGTCCTTTGTTATGCAATCCTTTCCACTGATCAATCCTTTATTCATATTTATGCTCACAAAAAAGAACTCAACATTCAATGTGTTTGTAATTTCTCTCCAGATGTTGATGAGGTCATTTCATTTTGCTCCTCAGGATCAATTTTGTATTTGCTTTCCTCCCACTTTGTGTTTATTGCTTGTGTGGTTCCATGATTTGCATCTTTTTTCTTCCTTTAGCGTCAATGGTGGAAGATGACGTTCCAGGTTCATTTGAGCTATGGAAAGAATGTTGCGTTGTCTCTTGCCAATCTCGTTTTATATTGCTCACTCTATCTCCCTCCTAATTTGAAGCCCCATGGGCATTTCTTGTTGTTTTGTACTTCCTTTGTTGGAAACCCTATGGCCTTGTTTTTGTGTGTTGTACTTTAGAAGAATTCCTTAGCTCATCCTTTTGCATTGAGCTCCCTAAGCATTTCTTTCCTATGACACACACAAGGCAGTTTCTTCGAATTTGTCGGCTCCTAGTATGTTTTGATTCAGGAGGCACCAGGTCCGGCACTTGTAGAGAGCAATGTTCATTTATTTTTCCTAGAGATTCTTTCCAATTCCCTAGACAATGAGCATAGTTCCTTTTTACCTGGGGAGGATGAAAGAGTTATCGGATAAAGACAAGATGGCCAATTTTGACTGAAAACAGTGATTGAAAAAGAATTTTGGCCGCGCTCTAGTATATGAACTGCCTACATATCCCTGGTTTTACAGGAATCAGGCCCTATGTAATTCAGGATCCAATGGTAGAATGTGTCGATGGAGATTCGAAAAGACAGACACGATGGTTAAGTTTTAAAAAGCGTTTGGAATCGGACAGGTTTTGGAGAACCGGAGCGGGATAGCTCCTACTGAGACGGCCATTTGCTAGCCGGTGTACCTGTAAATGAGAAATATTCAGATATATTACGCCTAATTAAAACATGATGTGAGTTTCCATTGGACAATGAATGCAGTCTTTGGACGCTTAGGATGACGTCCTATGACTATGATGGCCTTGGCCATGAAAAGCATACAAGTAATGATTCGCGGGCTATGAAATGGTGTTCTCGGGCTAAGTGGATGGTGCCTCCGAACTATGACGCGTTTGAGTAAGTTGGCGATATTTCAGCCCATGAGAAGGTGGTAATCTTTCAGCCGAATGAGTGCAAAGAGTGGTGATCTCTCAGCCAGAGTGTGAATTTAAATGTGAATGGCGATATTTCAAGCATAGCGAGTAAATTAAAAGCGGGTGGCGATATTATAACCGTTCGAGAAAAAATAAAGTGGCGATATTTCAGCCATGCAGGATGGAGACAATACTTAGTCTCGGAAGGTAGATAAGTAGCCTTATGGAAAATGCAGATGGAGACAAAGCTTAGTCTCGAAAGGCAGATAAGTGGCCATATGAAGGATGGATGTAGAGCTTAACCTCGAGAGGCAGAAAAGTAGCCTTATGCAAAATGCAGATGGAGACAGAGCTTAGTCTCGAAAGGCAGATAAGTAGCCTTTGTTAGAAAATACGCTTAACGCTAGAGGGGGGGTGAATAGCGTTATAATAAAATTTAGCGAAAACTTGCGAAAATAAATAAGTGCGTTAAATAAACAAAAAGGAAAGAACGCACCGATATATTCTGGTTCACCACAACACGTGGCTAGTCCAGTCCCCGAGAGACTCTCTCGAGATTTTCCACTAACTTGTTAAGCTTACGGGTGCTAAACAAACCTTTACAACTTAAGGACACAAGCCTTAACACCTTTGCTCGGAGATACAACACTCCAAGACTTCAACCAAGGAAACACAAGTTCCTTACAACAAGAGAATCACAATTCTCTTACAAGTGAATAAAACACTAAACACTCAAACACAATACTCCTTAATGAGTAGATATGAGTAGAAGAAGTAAGCTCTAGATCACAACAACTTTGGACAAGAATATGGCTCTCAAAAGCTTTATGAAATTGAATATAAAATAATAAACAAAAGTATGCAAGCTTATAGCAATGTAATGATCAGTTGTAGTATGTTGTTGTGTTTAAAACACTGAAATGAACCTGTATTTATAGTTGAAAAACTTGGCATTACCGTTGCCTAATTGCCAATTAAGAGTTGCTGATTTTACTCACTGACCATCGATTGTCAAACCCCAACAATCGATTGTCTGCCAGTCAGATCAAAATCAATCCCAGATTTTACGCTTGATAATCGATTACTTACAATCCATAATCGATTACTGGCAACGTTCAAAAAATCCTTTCCAGATTTTACCACAAACAATCGATTGTCCAGAATCAACAGTCGATTACTCAGCAACGTTCAAAAAATCTTTTCCGGATTTTAATCAAAACAATCGATTATACAAAATCAATAATCGATTACCCAATAACGTTCAAAAAATCTTTTCCGGATTTTAATCAAAACAATCGATTATACAGAATCAATAATCGATTACCTGACGGTATTTGAAAACTTTACGACAACGGTCAGCTTCACAATCGATTGCACAAAGTCAACAATCGATTACTTATTAGTTTTTGAAAAACATTTTAGACACTGTCTCTTTGACAATCGATTGTCCAATGTAACAATCGATTATTTAATAAATTTGAAAATCACTGGAAGACACTGTCTCAACATAATCGATTACCATTAGTTCATAATCGATTATTCTGAGTTTTGAAAAACTTTGATGGACACTGCCTCAGTTACAATCGATTGTCATTAGTTCACAATCGATTGGCATGCAGGTTTGCAAAAACCTGATGCTCACAGTCTTACTCACAATCGATTGTCATTAGTTCACAATCGATTGTCAAGCAGTCTTGGCTGAAAACAATCGATTATCATAAGTACATAATCGATTATCTTAGTCCAGATTTTTAAGGCATGTCTAAAAATTATTTTGACTACTGTAAATATGCATGATTTAAAATCATATGACATTAAATTAAATATGCATGATATTGGAAAATAGTTTTATGAGAGAAGCCATGTTACGAGTCAAGTTGTAGGATCAAGATCACAATTAAGAATTACTCAATTAAACTATAAAGCTTTGTCTTGAGCTTGAATCTCGTTGTATATCAATTGTGCGCTTGTTTCTTGAACTCGTCATATATCAATTTTCGCTTCGTTTGTCATTCATCAAAACCTATACAAAAGAACACGCGTTTTAGTATATTGCATTGAGAACGTATTTCCAAATGGAGGTAGATCTTAACCTCGGAAGGTAGAAAATAGTCTTAGGCAATGCAGATGGAGACAAAGCTTAGTTTTGAAAGGCAGATAAGTGGCCTTATGCATGATCGAGGTAGAGCTTAACCTCGGAAGACAGAAAATAGCCTTATGCAAAATATAGGATGGAGACAAAGCTTAGTCTCGAAAGGCAGATAAGTAGCCTTATGCAGGATTGAGGTAGAGCTTAACCTCGAAAGGCAGAAAAGTAGCCTTATGCAAAATGCCGGATGGAGACAAATCTTAATCTCGAAAGGCAGATAAGTCGCATTATGCAGGATGGAGGTAGCGCTTAACCTCATAAGGAAGAAAAGTAGCTGTATGCAAAATGCAAGATGGAGACCGAGCTTAGTCTCAAAAGACAAATAAGTAGCCTTATACAAGATAGAGGTAGAGCTTAACCTCGAAAGGCAAAAACGTAGCCTTATGCATTGCAGGAATGTAAATGAGCGAATAGTAGTATGTTTTCTTAGCAAATAGACGGCTGTGATAACATGACTGCTGGGGAATATTGGGTGTAGATAGTAAATTTGTGAATGAGTGACCGTTCTAAAAGTTCTCAATCTTGAAGAGTGAATATGTTTAATGATTTGCAACTTGAGCTCCTTCATCCAAAGAGAAATTGTGATTTCTGTAGAGGGGGAAGGTTAGTTCGTATTCCCTGACTTTTGACGTCATGTATCATTGGGGTAGCGTTGCTAAACGACGGTGATACAAGTGATATCTATGCATGATTCAGTAAACGTAATGTAAGTATATATTTGAAACGACTTTATTTTGGATGAACCAACAACTGCATCATGTCTCCAGACACGGCAACCTCGCTTGTCTTGAAATTTTGAGGGTCTTCCTCAAAATTTTGCCCAATTTTACTAGGCTACACTGCCGACAGTTGTGCTTAATTATTGAAAATGGATCAATTCCAGAATATTGAGGGCCCCCTCAAAATTCTGCCCTAGTTTACTGAGTTGATGCTAGGGAACTGACAATGGAAAATTCTGCCCCAGTCTACCAGTTCCCATAGCGGGGAAGATGGAATTTTCATTAAAATGTGACCGAACCTATAGGGCTACCTATGTATCCCCTCTTAAATAGGAATCGGGTCAGGAGTAGTTCAAATTACATCATAAAGAGAGAGCATATGATCAAATAAAGTATCGCTTCACTATATCTGAGTTGATCAGCTTCGGCCTAACTTGTCCATCCATTTCTACAAGAATAAGGGCTCCTTCATTAGAACCCAGTGAACCATGTATGGACCCTACCAGTTGGGAGAGAATTTCTCTTTGGCTTCATCTTGATGTGAAAATATTTTCTTCAATACTATTTGCCGTGGTGCAAACTTCCTTGGTTTTACTTTCTTGTTGAAAGCTCTGGACATTCTGTTATGATATAACTGACCGTGGCAAACTGCATTCATCATCTTTCCATCTAGAAGTTCCAACTGCTCGTAGTGACTTCTTACCCATTCTGCATCATCTAACTCTGCTTTTTGTATGATCCTTAAGTAGGGAATTTCTACTTCAGTAGAATGACCACTTCTGTACCATAAACCATCATGTAGGGAGTTGCCCCGGTCGATGTGCGGGCTATGGTACGATAGCCCAATAAGGCGAAAAACAACTTCTCATGCCATTGTTTGTGCCTTTCAATCATCTTCCTTAGTATCTTCTTGATGTTCTTATTAGCTTCTTCTATAGCTCCATTAATCTAAGGTCTATAAGTTGTAGAGTGCTTATGTTTGATCTTGAATGTCTCACACATTACTTTCATCAGGTCGCTATTGAGATTGGAATGATTATCAGTGATGATTGATTCTGGAATTCCGAACCGACAAACAATACGGTCTCGGACAAAATGTACAACAACTTTCTTGGTCACTGCCTTATATGATGTTGCTTCAACCCATTTGGTAAAGTAATCAATTGCCACTAAGATAAACATGTGCTCATTTGATGCGGTAGGCTCGATTGGTCCAATAACATCCATTCCCCATGTGGCAAATGGCCATGGTGAACTTGTTGCAGTAAGCTCATTCAGAGACACTTTTATCACATCTATATGTATTTGACAGCGATGGCACTTCTGGGCATACCGGATGCAGTCTGTTTCCATAGTCACCCAAAAATACCCTGCTCGGAGTATCTTCTTTGACAAAACGAAACCATTCATGTGCGGTCTGCAGGTCCCTGCGTGCACTTCATCTAATAGTTTGGTTGCCTCACTTGCATCAACACATCTTAGCAATCCTTAATAAGGAGTCCTCCTATACAAGATTCCTCAGTAGTTGGATAATCTCCGAAGTGTGCACTTCTAAGTAGCATTAGCAAGCTCTGGATATTCTCTTATGGTGAAATAATCTTTGATGTCATGGAACCTGGGTTTCCCATCGGCTTCTTCCTCAACGTAAGCATAATAAGCTGGTTGGTCGTAAATCTTGACCTATTTGGGATCAATGAAATTTGTATCTAGATGTTGAATCAAGTATAACATAGTGGCTAGTGCATCTGCAAACTCATTTTGTATTCTGGGAACATGTTGGAATTCCGTCTTTCTGAATCTCTTCTTCAACTCCTTTATGTGATGTAGGTAAGGGATTATCTTAGGATTCTTGGTCGTCCATTCTTCTTGAACTTTATGTATCAGGAGGTCCGAGTCTCCGATCACTAGCAACTCCTGAATGCTCATGTCAATGGCCTGTTTGAGCCTAAGATGCATGATTCATATTCGGCCATTTTGATGGTGCATGGGAACGTGAACTTGGCGGATACTGGGTAATGCTGACTGGTCTAGGATTGCTCCTATGCCAACTCCTTTAAAATTTGCAGCTCCGTCGAAAAACATCCTCCAACCGTCATAGGATTTTGCAATTTCTTCTCCTATGAAAGCTTTCTCTTCATAAGTAAAATACGTCTTTAGAGGTTCGTATTCTCCTCCCACAGGATTCTCGGTGAGGTGATCTGCCAAAGCTTTCCCTTTTACTGCCTTCTAGGTAACATAAACAATGTCGAACTCTCCTAACAGGATTTGCCATTTGGTGAGCTTGCCGGTAGAAATGGGCTTGTGAAATATATATTTCAATGGATCCATCCTTGATATTTGATAAGTGGTGTAAGAACATCAATAATGCCTCAACTTCTGGGCTACCCAGGTCATAGCACAACATGTGCATTCTAATAAGGAATACCGAGCCTCGTACGGGGTAAACTTCTTGGTGAGGTAGTAGATGGCTTGCTCCTTTCTTCCCGTTTCATCATGTTGCTCAAAAACACAACCAAAGGCTCCATCCAATAATGTGAGATAGAGAAAAATGGGTCATCCTTTCTCAGGCGGAACCAAGACCGGCGGCGTTGAAAAGTATTCCTTGATTCTGTCAAAAGCCCTTTGACAATCCAGTCCATTTGGTGGCAGCATCTGTCTTAAGCATCTTGAAGATAGGTTCACAAATGAATATGGACTGAGCTATGAATCAGCTGATATAATTGAGCCTTCCCCGAAAGCTCATCACATCATTCTTGTTCTTTGCCGGTGGAAACTCTTGAATGGCTTTGACCATTGACGAATCCAATTCTATTTTCCGGCAGCTTACAATGAAGCCCAATAATTTTTCCGAGGGGACCCCGAATGCACAGTTGGCGAGATTCAATTTCAAATTGTACCTTCTCAACCTATCGAAGAACTTTTGCAAGTCTTCCATATGATTTGCAGCTTTCTTGTACTTGATGACGACATCGACCACATACACCTCGATTTCTATATGTATCATGTCATGAAAGATAGTAGTCATGGCTGTCATGTAGGTAGAACCAGCATTCTTTATCCTGAACGGCATCATTCTGTATAAGCACATCCTTTACGGCGTGATAAATAGCATTTTCCCTGCATCTTCCTCATCCATCAATATCTGATCATATCCAGCAAAACAATCGACGAACGATTGCAGCTCATGCTTGGCGCAGTTGTCAAGCGGGATGTGTATATTTGGGAAAGAGAAATTGTCTTTGGGACTTGCCCGATTGAGATCCCAGTAGTCGACACAGACTCTAACCTTCCCATCTTGCTTTGGTACTGGCACGATGTTGGCTAACCATGTTGGATACTCTACCACTTTGGGAACCTTGGCTTTGCCTTGCTTGGTAACCTCTTCTTTGACTTTCAGTTTCGTCCAAATTAGACTTAAGCCTGTTCTTAAAATTCTCGGCCTCCCTGACAACTTCTGGTATTTCCTCCTATTCTGGATCTATGTCTGTTTGTTGCATTGCCTCGTTGCAAGTCACACTCGTTGGTTCTTCTTCAAGATATGTAATAGTAATGCTGTGTAAAATAACTAAATGATAGAGAAAAGTAATAAGAGCGAGATATATGGTAAGCTCGGAAAATACTTTGATTAAATTCATAATTTTTCGAAACATTGAGCTCTTTTCACAAGTAAAGACAATGCGGAAAGAAAAAATCAACTAGTAAAATAAAGATGCATAATTCTCGTTTAGTCTTACTACCCCAAAGCATTCCGGGCACTGGTGGTCCTGACCGACCAGTTGGTGAGGCGTTCCCCTAGGTTCACAACTTGAATGGAAGGGCCTTCCTCCCCTTCCTCCTCGAAGATAACATAACACTCCATATCACCTTCAAGAAAAAAATTCTTCGGCGCTGCTACTGCTTCGTCCTCCTCTGATCCATATATAATGTCAGCTGGCTGAAAGGTCTGCTCCAGCTGAGGTATAAGGTGCTCAAACGGGTAATAGGGACCGCGACCCAGTGGCAACCATTCATTGAACTCTTTCCAGGTTTACTCATACCCTAGGCCGAAAGTAGTACAATATTTCAAGTACTTGTTTTATGTACAAAATTAAATTTTTGGCGGGGTATTCTTAACTTACAATTTACATACAAGAGACTAATATATTAGTACCAAAAAATCCAAAAGCCTCATCCTAGCAAAACAAGACTAATTCCCTTAAGAAAATTGTCAATCTATCCATCATCGGGAAAAGTCACCCGGTTCACTTCAAAAGTATTCCTCGGGAAAGAACCGTAGCATGAAGAAAATCCAAGAAAGTTTTATTTAATGAAATGAAAATAAAAGAAAAGAAAACTATTGTAAAGTATACTAAAATAAAGAAGCTAATACTACTACAAAGGAAAACATATAAGCTAATAAGAAGAAAAATACAAAACGACAACAAAATACAAACATAAACATGACTAATCAAACCAAGCCCGGCAAGGGCACCCGCTGCATATATTAGCCCGGAAAGGGCACACAAGGTAAAAACAGCATAATCACAATCTCGGAAAGGGCATACAGTACCACAACATAAACATAAGCCTGGTAAGGGCATAAAATATTAAAATATGAATAAAGTAACCAATGCCACCCCCAACTAAAACATTGCAGTGTCCTCACTGCACAATATAGAATACAAGTAATATATTAGAGGGTGTCCCTGAGGTCTGCATCAGAATAGCATATTGTGGGAGGACGGCTGATCAATGCTAAGCTGCACTCGTAGCTCCATCATCATCTGTCTCATCATCATCATAGTCATCGCCACCATCACTAGTAGACTGTGAAAGGAATGAATTCTCCTCATTATCGTCTGTTGCTGCCACTGGAATCTTTGCATCAAGTCGTCCCCATTTGAAAATGGCTTTGATTCCTCTCTACATCTTGACCATGAATTTGTTCTTTTTCTTGTTCTTCTTCTTCTCCTTATGAAAGTCCACTTGAAGATCAGCATGGGCCTTGGCCAAAGTGCCATAGGCTCACTCTTGTTTGGTCACTGGTGTTGTCATTTTCTTCATGTTCTCTTCCTGGAATTTTTTAGCATCCAAGTAACCCTGCATATCATCCCTAAAGAAGTAAGAAGGGCTAGTTTGTATGGAGGAGGGCACACTCGGAAGCTGCGATACTAACTCCTTAATTGTTTGAAGCTCGGAGTTAAGTATCCCGAATGGCCCTTGAGGGTTTGACTCTGCACTTGTGGCTGTGGAAGTGACTTTCCTCTTTTTGCTTTTGACAACATTTCCCTCTACGGTAATTTTCAAGAGGTGGAAAGGTTTGTCAGCTGGCAACCAACAATCGGTAGAGCAGATGGCAACCTCTGCTCGGGTGCATATCTTGTAATCAATGAGGGGAACATCAATCCTGCATCATTCTCTATCGAGTACTTTCTCAAGTAGTTCATCATCTCCTGAAGAATGAAATACCCCACATTCACCTGAATACGATCTAGAATGCAAGCTACGATTAGTGCCCAGGTGTAGGAGACATTGGAGACATTTCCACATGGACACACTCTGTTGCGGATGATATGCATCCACCTTTGGGCCTCGGCGGTGAAATCAATTGATTTCATCCCCTTTCTTTTGTTTCCCTATTTCTCCCCCAACTGCGGAGGGAAAAAATTGGATATGAGCCACTCTCCATTATCACTGTTATTTTTCTCTTGCGCCGGCTCCAAAGGATAGTTTGGTATTTCAAGGGTGTCATTTATATATTCAATCCCAAATCTCACCATTCGTCCTGTGATTATGATTTGTGGATCGTCAAAGTTTTTATGCCTAAGATCGGCGTAGAACTCGCAAACCCACATTTCATTAGCCCCGCAAGGTGTGGCGATGAAACAGGACCATCAGGATGAATAAAGCTGGGCATGGAAGTCAGGAAGCTTTTCGGCCAGTTTATCCTAATGGATCCCCTTTTCAAGAATATTTATGGACGAGGTCGTCCAAATGTCCGCACTAACATGAAGCGCGACTCATCATATGGCTCCTCAATCTCTTCCTGATTTTCTTGGCCTGATCAGCTTGGGTTCGGGTCCATTTTTAAATTGAAACACCTACAAAAATCAACACAATATCAGTCGGACAATAGAATCATGCTAATAAATTTAAAACACGGCATTTGAGCCAAAAATTAGAAGAATGGGTTTGGGAAGAACTATTTACAAACACACTATATTTCTGAAATTTGGGCAATTTCCGCTTCTGCAGAACTTGAGCCGCAGAAGCGATTCCGCTTTTGCGGTTGTGAGGTCTCTCCTGCGGTCCTTCAGCTTTATATATATATATATATATATATATATATATATATATATATATATATATATATATATATATATGCTTCTGCGGATATTATACCGAAAAAGAGGTTTTGCTTCTGCGGAGAAATTTCCGCTTCTGCGGTTCTATGTACTTCATCACAAAAATTCACTATCTAGTTATTTTTTTATCCTTTTCAACTTTCAACAAAATTTTCTGGCAACAAAATACAAAACTAATGCAAGACACAGTAACATGACTCAATGGGGACCGAATTTGTGCCGCTTCGCACAAGATTTTCACTCAAATAATGTGTCGAACACTTTGCGAGCGATTTAGTATGAACCTTTCTTCACACAAATGGGGTACTAAAGACTTCCCCCGATGTTTTTCTATCTTATCAGCACACACATTTACACTCAACTAAATCCTCACTTCCTAAAGCTAACAACAAGAATCGAAAACGAAAAATAAGAAAAAGAAGAGACCATCAAATAAAGTAGAAGAAAAAGAAAACTTCTGTTGTCACGAGCATTTATGAATGAGAAGTGAGAGATAGGCATTGAGAAGAGGATAAGGAAGATAATACCTGAACTCGTGCAAGAGAAATGAATTTACGAGAATGATTGTGGAATTTTGGAGAAATCTTCGTTCTTGGGGAGTTAGGGCAAGGAGATAGAGTATATTCTATTTTGAGCAAATGAACGTTCAAAAATCTTTTATTCGTTTTAAAACTTGGTGGACTTCCGCTTTTGGAGACACAAAGCCGCTTCTGCGGTGCTGCGTATGCGATTTTAGGGCCGCTTCTGCGGTTAATGTCGCTTTTGCAGTTTGACCCGTCGCTTCTGCAAGACAGCAGATGCGGTAAAAAAGTCACATCTACGGTTTTAGAAGAGATTTCGTGAACAGTGTTTGCAGCTACTGGTTTCTGCCATCTGGACCACTCTGACCTGTGCAAATCGACTCCAAAAGATCTAAAATCTGCAGATTAGTCAAAAATAATATTTGAAGATATTTTTAAAAAATTTCAAAAATGATGAAAAATTTTGAAAAACGATGGGTTGCCTCCCACCAAGTGCCGCATTTAACATCGTGGAACGACGCAAACAACTTTACCACTTTTCTCGCCACTTGGATGATATGAACTGGGCACGTAGGTTGGAATGAAGCTTTTGACCACGGGCGATGGGGGTGGTATGTTGATGATCGAGCCAATGCTTAAAATCTTCATTTTGCACATCTTGGCTCTCAAGTGAGAAATGTCATTTGTTTTCTTGCTTCCTCAAACTGTAAAATGAATGGCATGAGTTTTTCTTCCTCTCAATCCTTCATTGATCCATGTAGTTCGAATTCTTCATGACCACAAATTCCAACATTGAGAAATGCTTGGAATGTGACTTCAAGCCTTAACTTTGCAATTTTTCTATCTTGACATCCTCCTTTTCCCCAGATTAAAGTCAATATCAACCACATTTGCATACCGTTGAATCTATTTCCATATTTGTTTCGACATCACCAATACTCATTGGGTTGGTTGGCGGATGTTCAATTTTTGATTCCTCAAAGTAAAGCTCACTTTCTTCCCCGGAATTGGACTCTTCTTGGCTTTCTTCCACACAGTCAACTTGTTGGGCATAGTGATCCTCAACCAAAGTTTTCATTTGATTTTCCAAAGTGCGGATATGTTCATCATTGTAATTCAAGCCTTGTTTCAAGTCCTCGAGAGAAACGTTGTGCTGCTCCTTATTTTTAAGAATGGCCTCCAACATGAGCATTATTTTCTTATTTTGAGCATTTGAGAGTTCTTCTTGGTTTTGATCAAGTGCCAAGAAAGGGTTTTCACATTCAACCTCCAAGGAAGGATTTTTATTTTCATTAACTTCCAATTCTCTTTGAACCCTTGAAGCTTTGATCATTTCATCCATTTATGAGTGCAATTGTTGAAGTGCTAAATCATTTTGGAGAGTAGTCTCCAAAAGATGTTCCATGGCATTTTTCTCCTTGTTTCCTTCTTCAAGTAGACACTCCAACATGAGCTTGAACTCTCCACTTTGTCATGCTCACTTTCTTCCATTTCCATAGCCCTATAGTTCTCATCACAACAACCAATCTCATCATAGTGGGGGCTTGGGGAAGGGAAAGTCAAATATGCACAATAATCTCAATGACCATTTTGGCAACCACACGTATCACAAATACTCCAACCATGGGGATGAGATTGTGCGCTCAATCCACCCCCGGGAGAATTTAAATAATTTTTCCACGAGTGTGGTCCTCCACAATAAGGACATAGGTCATCAATGTATGAACAACTTCCATCAGAACAATTTTCACTATATGATGCCATTTTTTCAAGAATAAGAAAATATAAACAAGAAACAAACTATAAAAATAGACCCGAGGTAGGAAAAATAATTACACAAATATTCACAAGTTTGGACCAAAGCACTTTCACTTGCTTCTCAAACAACCTAAAATACACCAAATTATTCCCCGGCAAAGACACCAAAATTTGATGACGTCCAAATTAACTGCTAAAAAGCAATAGACACAGTCGAATGCAGTATAATTACCCAATTATGAGCCAGGGTTGAATCCCACAAATAATAATGTGTAGGAGATTAGGACTGTAAAAAATTATCGCTAGTCGAGCAATGCGAAACACTAAGAATTTGGTTGGAAAAGGTTTTTATATCTAAAATGCGGATATGTAAACTAACCTAGAAAGCAAGTAAAATGATCAATGGCTAAAAGTATGAAATCATCGGGAATTACACTCAAGTAACAAGCCAATGTAATTCATGATTTTACAAATATAAGCGAGTTTATGTTAATTAGCCACAGATAATAATTCTTAATTAGCTTCTTTTGAAGACTAGCAAGACTTCCTAATTGAATTATCCCTAATCACAATTAGAAGATTAAGCACACCCGGAAGGCTACAAGTAGTTCAATCTTATCCCTAGATAGAATCTGTAAAATGAGGGTTAACACCTTAAGTTCTTGATAATTAATCTTTTCCAACCCCAAACTATTTTTCCCAAAATTAATTCAGAGTTAATGGGTGAGTCCTAGGGTTAGCTAATCCCTTTGGAAACATTAAATAACAAGAATAATTAAAGAAACAATAACTGACTTCATAAGTATAGAAAAGTCATTCAGTACACAAGCACGACAAGGTATAAAATCCACACTTTAATTATGAATATTCCTATAATCAAGATTTAAGTGTTGGATAAAATATTATACACTTAGATAAACAATCCAAAGCAAGGAAATGAAGCAAAAAAAACATAAATGGGCAAGAAAATCTTAACCACAAACTTTAATCTTCAAGACCAAGTGTGTTTGTGCAATCCCTAGCTCAAGAACTTGTTCTCTCTAGTCTCTATGGACTGAAAATAAGCCACAGATGTTCAATATACCTGCTTGGACGAGTATAAAACTCATTTTGGGTGAGAAAATATGAATTGCCAATTTTGCCTAGGCTTGATGCACTGTTTCCGGATCTGCGTAAAAGTAACCGTAGATGTCGTTCCTTAAAAGCGGAAAAGCCATTGCAAAAGTGGAGATCCTTCATGCTGTCACGGATCGCAAAAGTGGAAAATCCATCACTTCCGCGGTTCCCCAGAAGCAAAATTTCAATCGCAGAAGCGGTTGTAGCCTACTCCCCCAAATTCGCATCAGCGATCAAAAATTCGCAGAAGCGTTTGTCGCTTCTGCGTCCAATCTTCCGCAAAAGTAGAAATCACTTGAGATTTTACATAGTTTTACCTTCTTTTCGCGCAATTCAACTTCTGTTTAATTCAGAACCGCTTTGTAGCATCATTTACCTTAAAATATAATAATAACCACCATAAACAATGTCATTGTATAATTAAAAGGACATAAAAGCTAAGTACAAGAGGCTAGAATGAGTGGTAAAATCAGCACTCATCACATACCCGCTCCAATTCAGGATGCTATCAATCTTGTCTCACCACTTGTCTTTGTCAATGGCATTAACTCGCTCGATGTGATGGTATGTTTCTTCGCTTATTCTCCTTTTTCTTCCGATCATTGGAATGGTTCGGTGACTGTATATAGGATTGCTACCGTCGCCATGAAAGATCGATCACCTCTTGGTGATTCCACCCAAACTTTACTGGCTGATGCAAGGTCGATGCCACTACCCCAGCGGTGTGGATCCAGGGTCTTCCTAGCAATAAATTGTAGGATGCCGGCACGTCTATAACTTGGAAGTCAAAAATGACCCAAGTAGGCCCCATCTGCAAGCCCATGCTGATCTTCCCAATGGTTGATCTTTGAGACCCATCAAAAGCTTTAACGTTGATAGCTCCATCTTTGATCTCATGAAAACCTTTCCCCAATGTTTTGAGGGTTATCAATGGACAAATGTTAAGGCTGGAACCTTTATTGACCAGGATTCTAGTGATGATATAATCTACACATTGCACGGTGATATGCAATGCCTTGTTGTGACTAAGTGTTTCTGGTAGTAACTCATCCTCGTGAAAAGTGATC
The DNA here is from genome assembly GCA_034376525.1 of Nicotiana benthamiana. Classification (NCBI taxonomy): domain Eukaryota; kingdom Viridiplantae; phylum Streptophyta; class Magnoliopsida; order Solanales; family Solanaceae; genus Nicotiana; species Nicotiana benthamiana. The sequence continues at coordinate 127,147,627 of CM067338.1, read as the reverse complement.
TTGTGGCTTTCCGGAACTTATCTTACCGCATTTGCCATTTCACCTCCAGTTATGTTGCTAGGAATGTATGCTTTATTAAATATTTTCATCAAAGCATTCTTATGTGCCTCAGAGCTTTGTAAAAAAGCCAGGATGGAAATCTGCACTGCTATTTTGTTCAGTTGTTCAACGATCAGGTATTCTTTGGCCTGTATCTTCCTCCAAAGGTCATCGGGTCCAGCTTTAACAAGTCGTCCGGAGGCTTGCTTGCTGGACCCAGCTAGATATTCGTGGGTGTATACCGTGCCTGTTCTGGTTATTCCCTATGCGGCGATAGCTTCTACAGTATGCGTTATACCCTGTCTTTTCTGGTCATGCCCTATGCGGCGATCGCTTCTACAGTATGCGTTTTCCCTTTCCTTCTAGCCTCACCTGTGTAATCCTACGGTATGCCCTTTGACTTGAACGGGGTCATGTCTCTCATGGAAACTGGAATTGGCATCCTTGAAATCGAGTGGTACATATACATTTACAACATTGCCCTAAGAGGGATGGATTTGAACAACAATGGGGTTGAGGCTGACAGCTGGCTTCTTAGGCACATTGATGCTTTGGGGTCCCAAGCATCCTCAATCTCAATCATATGGATGTCTCCACCCTTGTGGCTAGGCAGAGGGTCGTTGCAAATATTGGGTGTGGACTATTTTTCTATAATGATTTTGTTATCAATCAAAGTCTGAATCTTTTCTTTCAACGAGAGAGACACGTTGATGGTATGGCCTTTCATTCTTGAATGGTATGCGTAAGTTTTGTTTGGATTTTCCCATTGGGAGGGATTTTTTGGAATTACAGCATGGATAGGGGTAACATAACCGGCTGCTGTGAGTTTTTCATATAGTTGGTCAATTGGTTTGGCAAAGGCGGTATACTGTCTGGGAGGTTTTAGGTCGAAATTTTGTCTGGGTCGAGGAAAGTTTTGGCGAGTATGTGGTGATGGGTAATAAGAAGTTTGCGAGTTATATGCTTGGTACACAGGTGTGGGTTGGGAATAACATGGTGAGGTGGGTTGACATGATGGTGGTGGAGATGATTGGTAGGCGGGAGGTGGAATTTCGTAAATGGGTGATGGTGTTTAGTAGTTTATGAAAGGTTGATATGTGAGTTGAGCTGAGGGATATGTTCGATATTTAATAGGGGAATTGGTTCTTTAGGAAACCATTGCGAAATTCACGTCCTTTTTCTTTGATGTGCCACCAAACTATAAGGCCTTGTTGGTATCTTGTAATGCTTCGATATTGGTGACCATTCCATTCTTGATACCTTCTTCGATCCTTTCTCCCAACTTGATAATGTCGGATAATTTCTGACCCTCTATCAACATCAGTCTCTCATAGTACTACAGATCTGGATCCAGAACAAAGAACATGTTCATCTGCTCTTTCTTGAGGGCTGGCCTATCCTTGGCAGCTTCTGACCTCCAACGAGTTGCATTCTCCCAAAAGGTTTTTGTGGGCTTCTTAAGATTCTAGATATAGAGCACATTCAGTGCATTCTCAGTTTTGATCCTGAATCAATCCATAAAGTCGGACTCCACGCTTACCCAACTTGTCCATTTCATTGAATCTTGGCTGATGTACCAAGACAAGGCATCGCCTTTCAAACTTCTCATGAACAACTTTATGAGGATTTTCTCGTCCCTTTCAGCTCCTACCATCTTGTCACAATACATTATTAGATGGACCTTGGGATCCTGCACCGTCAAACATCTCGAACATGGGAGGTTTGTACCCCTCCGGAAGCTAAAAATCTGGCTGAACACAAAGATCTTCATAGCTCAACCCTTCAACACATTTTCTACCTTTGACACCTTGAACCCGGCTAGTCAACTTCTTGAGTTCGGCGGCCAAATTACAAATAATGGAGTCCTTGTCATCTGATTCGGCTGCACTTGAGATTGGCTAGGTAAAGTGTGGTATAGTGCCCACAAGGATAGGAGTGTTATGGTTGTTTGTGGTGTTTTGTGGTTCGCGAATGAGCAGTGGAGTGTTGTTGCATGTGTTGCAGGCTTGGATATTAGCAGTTTATACTGGTGGTTGTGGAGGTACGGGGTTCTGGGTATGGTATCATCAGCGACAAGAGTGATGGATAGGCTTGCTAGTTTCCTGACTTGTTCTGATTCTTCTCGAAATCTCAGCAAAATCTACTCAAGGTGAGCAGCAGTTTCCTTGGTAATTAGAGTGTTCTGAGAAGTTTCCTCAATTTTTCTAGCATTTGCATCTCCCATTTTTGTTTTGTTCATATTTTTGGTAGGAATCGGAGGAGCAGGAGGTGGAGGGCCCTTGGATCTTGTTGAGTATGATGATGGTGCCAGAATGCATGAACTAACCTTTCGGAGGGGAATAAAAATTAAAGAAAAACAAAAAGGTAAAAAGTTAGTGTGGATTCTATGAAAAATAATATTGTGATAATTAAACACATTGCACAGGGGTATAAGTCGTTTCCTACTTTAGGGGCCTCGTTGTGCCCGCGATAGGCCTAGCGATAAATTAAATTTGGAGAACTTATAATGCTAACTACCTTATTATTGATAAAAAAAGACTAGTCTTAAGAACGACTGAATAAGAAAAGATGTCACTAATGACCAGTGGTCTTATTACATCATGAAAGCGGGAAATAAAAAGTCCTAACTACTTGGTCCCAGAAGGACCTTCTTCAGGTTGAATGTTCTCGTTGATCAGATCCTCCAGCTCACGTAGATTCTCTATTAAAAACACATTCTCCATACGCTCCCCTTTGCCTTCCTCGGCGCTTTGACAGTCGATGACTCTTTTCCTCACTTTTCCATCTAATTCTAGCAGCCTGTACTCTAGGTATCCCAACTTCTCACTAGCCTTAGTCATCCTATCTTTCCATTCATTGATTTGGTCGTTTGATGGGATATTTCTCCACCAGGTCAGCAAGAGTGAGGGTATACTGACCATACCGAAGTCGGGGACCTCGTGCCTCATTTTCTGCAAAACAAAAGGTTTGACCCAGACTCGACTATTTAAATTAATAATTAGCATAAAGATATTTAGTTCTCCAAATAAATGCACATAACGTGGAGGTGTTCTTTTGGGTTTCGGGGAAACACAATGGACTTTTGTTTAGGCTATCTTACTGAGTCATTATATGGACAACATAACTGACTCGGCTACCTTTGACCATAATGCATAAAAAATTTAATAGTGTAAGGTTTATATATTTGAAGTGCTAGACAAAGTACCCTTGAGCAGACAACTCAAGAGGGAAAGGCGGGAAACCATCGACTACCGCAAATATGCCTTTGCCACATTTAGGGGGTTATAATATCGAAAGGGCGCAACCACTCATTATAAGCATTGCAATAGGAATTGTTTTGGCACAAGTGGAATATGATGTTGAAAAATGCAGTTACAAGAATGAAGCAAATTGCATGTATTGACGTTCATAAAGTAAGAGATTAGAATAAATCCTCGGAAATTACAATGGTATTGAAATAATAATAAGGCAGTAAAGGAAGAAAATAAAAGAAAGGGAAAACATGAAGTGCCAAGTTAGTATTCATGATGAAATAATTAATATCAGGAAATAAAGGCAATTAAAAAAGCAATAAAGTCATAAGAGCATGAAATGGTAAAAGCCTTAAAAAACATTCTCCAGCAGAGTCGCCATGCTGGACTAAACAACTCTTATTCCCTTTTGAGGAATCAGGTTATGGAATTCGAAGAATTGCCACCTAATGATTAAAGTGCATTAGGATACTTTAAAGAAAATAAGAATATTTAAAAGAAAACCATAGTTCGGGTAAGGGCTTGAGATTATCTCGAGGGGAAGGTGTTAGGCACCCCTCAAGATTCACTAGTGTAGTTCCTTGCCATGCTTAATTGTGACTTGAAAGGAGTAGAAGAAATCAAGTAAGGTTTACACATATTAGTTACACATAAGTTTGAAACTTTGAAAAGAAAAGGAAGAATAGACAGTCTTTAGAAAAGAAGTTGATGCAAAGAAATTAAAACACTAAACGAAAACATTACAAAAAGAAATTAAATGAGGTCTTAGGCTTAAATACTATATGAATCATATCAAATCGATACCCGGCACACACTCATCAGGAGAGGGGTTGCAGTTGATACTAACGCACCGTTCATCATCTCCATATTCTACCCTCCCCTTCCCGTTAAGGTGCTTAAACGCGATTAGTCTCGTTACTTATTGCATTTTATTACTCATCCCAACCTATCAGTCCCAGGGTATTAGGACTTCTAATCCTAAAGGGGACAAAAAGGCATATATGGAGTTTAAAGGATAAAACATTAATTTCGACAAACAAAACAAAGAGCTAGTAAAGTGGGTGAACAAGAAAACATGCAAGGCTCACATAAAACCCCTTAAATCAGACAACACATAGTTTAGCCTACCTTACACATACTGATTTGGTCCTTAAATTAAATGTAACGGCAGACGGACTAGTTTATCACATAGTGTTAGATAAAAAGTTTACATTAGGCAACCGGGATCCAATTGTCAGAAATTGAGATACTTTAGACATGTTATTCAGAAAGCATTGATTTCAGACAAAAGCCTAATGCAGAAGATTTTAAAATAGTAGATTGAAAATCGCAGAAGTTCGGAGGTGTCTTTTAAATCAGTAGAGTTGTTTAAGTGAAAATAAAGTAGAATTGTAAAGAAGAGTTTTCGAAAGTGATAATGCTTTAAAAGAAAGAGTAAGTTAAAAACATGTTTTGATAGATAGCTTCAAGAGATGAATATAAAATTAGGCATAAGGTTAAAGGGATTGGTTTCAGAATAAAGATGCAAGTCTGGAAAATTTAAAAACACTACATATTTGTAAGAGTTTTAAAACAAACAGTTTTGAACGAGTTTTATTGAAAAAGTTGGAGCCAATTGCCAGGTTATTACTTGCACAGATTAGGCGAGTTTTAACTCCTATAGGCATGATATCTATATCTTGATTTTAAGACTTGTTACTATAATTAAACTGGTAAAGGAATGAGTGTTCTATTATTTTACCGCTTGCCTAACATTTATGCATTTCCTATAGGCATGACTTCTATATGCAACTTGTTACATAGATATTAAGTCCAATAGACAGGATTTCTATTGATTTGAAATATGACTGAATATTAAATCTTATAGGAATGGTATCTGGATGATCGAGTTAAAATGCTGAAAACATATAGGAATGGTATCTAGGTGATTCAAAACATTAAATCTATAGGCATGGTATCTACCCTTTTGTGCAATAAAGTAATACCCCTCTCATACCCTTTTCTAATGCTCCCCGAGTTCTTTTATACAAGATTATTACAGAATCAGAAGAAAGAAAGAAAATAATTAAAAAACACATCACAGCCTACACCTATATTCGAGCAGCCTAATTCAATCTCAATATCTAATAATATGTGTTTTGCCATTTTTCGATTCCAGATTTCTAAAGCCTTCTCTTATCCAAAGTGTTTCAGAGTTCCAAGGAATCTCAAGGGCTCCAGGCAGTGCTTACACCCTGGATATTATAACAGATAAGGCAATATAGAATAGCCAGCCCTCGGGCTTCCAAGTTCAGAGGGAACTCCAGAGTCCCAAATCATGGCTTACCAAAGGGGGCAGAACTTAAAAACTATGAATAAGTGCAAAGTAAGATAGGGTTTAGGGAGCCATAGTAGAGGGTGGTCAATCCCATCCATGAGCATAGACTGGCACAACCCTGACCCTCTAGTTGATCCACACAATTAAGAGCAGACTTTTAGAAGTCAAACTTGGATCTGGAAGGTGATTAAGACACTACCATACCTGAGTTAAGGCTTAAGACATAAGGGGTAAAGGGAATGGTTATTGATTTGAGTAGAGGATCAAGAGAACCTGATTCTAAGTCATGAGTGGAAATAATAGAATGCTAGCATGAATCAGAATGGAACTCACACATAAGAGATGGTCAAAGGGAAGGGGACTTACATAGAGAACCTTCAGAGAAGCACAAGAAAAAAAAAGCATAACAGACTAAGGGTGCAGAAACATAAAGAAAGAGCATAACACACTTGAAGGTGCAGAATAGAATGAAAGAGAGCATGACAGACTAAAAGGTGCAGAACATAATGAAAGAGAGCATGAAAGACTAAAAGGAGCATATAATGGAGAATGCATAACAGAAGAAGGGAAATAAACATATAGTGTATGAGGGTATTATTTAACTAGAAAGACATACCAGTTGCAATTTTAGTACAATAGAAGAAGCAAAAGTAAGTAATTAGCCAGAAAGTCAACAAAAGCAAACTGTGGACCTTCAACAAGTATTTCAGAGTTCAAGAGGAACTCATGAGTATTTCAGATAATAGAAGAGAGATGAGTAGAGCACTTAGTATCAGAAAATAGAGAAGGTAGTAGTAGAGAGAGTACTTGAAATTTTGTAGTGAAAAGAGTATTCGAAGCATTGAAATTTAGAAGTCTGTGTGTGTTGCAAAAGTGAAAAAAAGAATTGTGTTGAGTGTTTAAAACATTGTCTCTTTTTATAGTGCAAAAATGAGTAAGTAAAAGGCAAGGAAATAACATTTCAGTCAATCACATAATGATCACCCTTAGTTTAAAGGATTTGATTTCAAACGGGCATGAGTATTTAAGGAAACAAAAAATACTCAAAACCTTTTACAGTAACACAACAAAGAGTAAGTGCATAGAGTCTATTTAAGGAACGAATCCCATGGTACACGATTTTAGAAATAAGGAAATTAGTTCAATCAAACAACAAGAAATTAAAAATCTTGTTTAAATGAACTTAGTCAGAAAAAAGAGGAGGAAAAGGTTTAATTGAAAAATGAGTAACAACCAATCGAGCCTTTGAAAGGAAATTTGAATCAATCAAGAGTTGGAAGAACCATTTCGAAAGAAAGGCCCGTGCATAAGGCATACCATATCAAACAAGAGAGAAAGGACAGGCCTAGAAAGTTTCAATTCAGAAGCAAAAAGAATTCCAATTCAGTTATAGACTCAACATGAGTTTGAGAGAGCCCAGGGTTTTAGAGTATAACCCTAACCCAACACAACACCAAAACTCGAAAAAAATCCAAACCTAGGGTTTCAATTCGAGTAGATTATGAAAAGGAAAAGGCAAGCCCTCAAAACAAAACTTAGGGAACTCTTTCAGAGTTTCATGAGAAAAGCACACAGATACACATAGTAAGTTAGAAACAGTAGAGCGAAGAATCATAAAGAACAAGTTTAAAAGAAAGCTCAAAACATAAGCAAGTTTAGAGGTGACATAGCACTTAGGAAACAGTATAAGAAACGGGTATAGAACTAAAACGAAGGTCTAATAAATACAAGCAAAACTCAGTAAGAAAATGGTAAAGGAACGCATAAGATAGGCATGTAAAGCATGTCATAGAAATAATGCATATTAACGGTAAAACATAAGAACATGCAAAATCACACAAGAAATGACATGAACAAATAGATTCTGAAGAAGAAGAAGAAGAAGAAGAAGAAGAAGAAGAAGAAGAAGAAGAAGAAGAAGAAGAAGAAGAAGAAGAAGAAGAAGAAGAAGAAGAAGTAGAAGACGAAGAAGAAGAATAATAAGAAGAAGAAGAAGAATAAGAAGAAGAATCATTTTCAAGATTGCAAAAACCCTAATTTGAACAAACTAATTTGGAGAAAGAATGATAGGGGAAAACATCAAGACCTCAAGTAGAAAACAAATCTGTCCTAGATCTAAGAAAATAGAAGAAAAAAGAACCTCGAACAAGATTTTTTAGGATTTCTCAGAAACCCTAGAAACGAGAAGGCTTGGAAAAGATCGGGTCTCGAATAAGTCTTGGCCATGGCTAGGCCTTTCAAGCTCGAACATGCTGGAACAAAAACGGAGAAACCAAAGGAACTCAGATCGGTGGAGGATCTGGACAGGCCTTGCTGAAGTTGATCCTCGGAAACTTTGAACAACCACAATTCGGGGTGAATGGAACAGAATATAGGCCGTCCATGGCCTGAAGCCATGGACGCTAGTGGAATTTGGTCGGATAAGCCGTTAATGGCGGCTAAGGTTTGGAGTGTTAGAGAGAGCCTGAGAGACGAAGGGACCTTAGGGCGGCTGATTTGGAAAATGAGATAGGGTTACGATGGTTTGGGAATTAAAAAAGGTAATAAGATATTGTGGTCGTTGATCAAAATGATCAACGGCCTAGATTAAAGGACCGACTAGGTGGGTTTGAAATTGGATCAGGGGCAGGTTTAAAAGTCTTAATTGGTTCATTCGATTTGGGGTTAAGATTGGGCTTTATTGGGACACAATTTGGCTAAAATTGTAATGAAATCAGGCCAAGTTTTAAATAGCCAATTTTCCCCTTTTAATTTATAAAAAAGAACAAAAGGATTTGTGAAAAAAATTGAAAGTACTGAATTAATAAATAGTATACAAATGTTAAATTCAAAATACTAGAACAAATGTTATAATTATAAAATACCGTTAATTACAAAATAGTCTACAATTGCAATTATATGCAATTTAGCTTTAGAAATGTCAAATAAATTTGTAAAAATATGAAAAATCGTATTTAATATAATTTATTTGTAAATATGAGATGAAATAAGTTATTCACCTAAAAAATGATATTTTGGGGAATAATTTTGGATTTTTAAATATTAAACTAGACAACAAATTGATTCTAAAAAACCTTAAAAATTGAGGAAAAATACCAAAACTTTTGGGCATGCTTGTATATGTATACACATGCTATTTTGACAGTATTTGAGCATAAAAATATATAGAAAAAAATTAGGTATCAACAACTTTCAGTGAAAAGAACTTCATGATGCTGCATGATTTATGCATCCACTGTACATAGTTCGTCGCAGTATGCTTCCTATCACTGCTCCCTGTACATACACATCATGGGTTAAATTTAGGAACCAAAACTAGTTTGGGTCCCTTGTTACTATTAAAAGGATGAATGACAGTCTTCTTGGTCCACGCAGGCAGCATCCGCTTTTTGCGAGTGGTACCTGGTCCTTTTCTAGTAGTCACTCTATCAGTAAATGATTTTTTCTTTTGAGTAGGCTGAACCCTGGACTGAAAATTTCTTTAAAATTCCCATTGTTTTCGCAGTGGGTGCAGAGCCAGTTATTAGGTACAGTGACATACTTGTTGTGTGGGTTGCGTGGAGTTTTCTCCCTTTGGAACCCAATTACCTGCTTATTCCTATTGTTGTTGAGGTACATTTTAGCGACAACATCTGAGGACCAGTTCCATTTTAAGGACTTTTCAGGATCATTTTTTATTTTTTCAAAACTAATTTTGGAGTTGCTAATTGTTTTCGAATTCTTTGCAAAGATTGATTTTTACAACAGTTAACTCCTTTTCAATCAGGATGTATGACTCGCTGGCCACTTCCTTCCCTTTCCTAAGAGCAACATTCCTATTCTCACTATTGAATCCATCAATGGTTTCCTCTAAATTTGTGCATATCACTAGAAGGCCATCTCTTTCCTCCTCGGTAGACGCAATTTTTTCTTCTAAGAAGTGTTTCTTATTGCTAAGACCTCATGTTGTCTCTTTTAGATCAACGACTACTACCATCATATCGTCTCTCTCATTCTCCACACTGGTAATTTTTTCATTTAGGGATTTTTTCTCTAGTTCAAGATTAGCTATGGTTTCATTTAAGTCCATTACACAGACCATTTAGATCATCTCTTGATTGTTCGGCCTCCCCTAGTTCTATAATCAAGACCTCCTTATCATTTACAAGGCTATAATAAGCGTCAATTAGGACATTTGATAAAAACCTTAGTTTCTTAAAGGAATAGGATTTCAGATTTCTTTGAACATCCCTGAAGATTAACTCGTCGTCTTCATTTTCTTCATCATCGTCATCTAACTGAGCCATCAACACAAACAGTGAATCAAACTTCGTTTCTTCAATTTCCACTGCCATCATGGAATTGTTTTCCATATCTAATTCTTTTTCATAGTCACTTGAAGGGTCTAACCAAGCAGAAAAAGCCTGCTTAACGACATTGTTTGCATTAATTTATTGATTAAATCTTATCTCTTGAACCAGTTCCTTTTTCCAGCTTTGTTAGGATTTTGGTTGTACTGCTCCTATTTCACGAGAGGGCAGTCTTTGATGAAATGTCCTAGCTTTCCACATCCGTGGTAGAGATCGTTGTTCCTTGCTTTACATGAACTGGCCACTTTAGTATTCCACTATTTCTTCGAACCATTTTTTGAAATATCTTTGTAAGATAGGCCATTTCACTATCTTCATTTCTCGAATCGCTCCTTCCCGCTTTTGTCACCGTATTCTTTTCCTTCTTCGGCTCCATTCTTTCATTGTCTTCATCTCGTACGTTTTCAGATTACCAATTAGCTAATCCATGGTCAGCGTTTGTAGATCTTTAGCTTTCGTGATAGCATTTACCTTACATTCTCAGAACCCAGGTAGAACACTGAGAATATTTTTTACCAGTTTGTTTTTGGGAATGACATATTTGAGCGAATGAAGCTCATTTATTATAGAGGTGAATCTGATATGCATGTCTTGTATGGATACATCATGCTCCATCTAGAACAACTCATATTCTGTGGTGAGCATGTTAATTTTAGATTGCTTGACCGGGTGGTTCGTTCATGTGCAGTTTGTAAGGCTTACCATATTTCTTTGTTCGTATCACAAGCTGATACTCTGTTGTACTTATCAGGTCATATGCCACACATCAAGATTTTCTTTGCACGATAGTTCTTCTCTACTCATTTCCTATCAATGTCGTTGTACTCTCTTCTCCCTTTCGGCACCAATGGTCCTGTTCCCTCAAGTTTCTACATGGGAACATTTGGACCATCACAAATGATGGCCCACAATTCAGAATTTTCATCCATTATGAATTCATGCATTACAGGCTTCCACCATTCGTAGTATTGACCATTGAATCTAGGAGATCTATACGTTGGTTGTCCTTCGTCAAACATTTGTAGAGCTGCTATTTAGGATCCTTCCTATGTGTTAACATGATAGGAGGAACCTGCTTTGATACTAATGGATAGCTTATATGGGTCCACCAAACAACAAAGTACATGGTCCTCTATGAGACTGATATGTAGAAAGTGGTAAAGACTGAATGTAAAGACCTACTCTTGTAGTCCTTTAACTCAACTAACTTGTAATCTAACTCTCCCAGTTATAGAGGATTTGACTTACGACTATTTCTAGTCACAACATAAACTCTACAATTTATGAATTTTTTTGTTCTTAAAGCAGTGCTTTCAAAAAATTAGACAAGGAATTACAATGTAAACCTAATAAAAAGATTACAACTCAATTATGGATAGACATAAAACATCGTTTCGAAACTGATCCTTAGTGGAGTTGTCTTCTTGTTCTTGACACGTCAATGATTTCAATGCTGGATAGATGTTTCTTCTTGTTGAGGGAGTATTTCTTAAATGCACAAATCATGGTGTGCCTGGTTGTTTTATCAGGTTAGGTAGTGATGTCCACTCTTGGTGTACTTCTTGTCAGTGAGAAGTGCTTGTCGCACGGTTTGTACAGCCACATCTAGGCAGGTGCATTCCAGTTGGACTTTGCTTCTGTCAGGACATGCCAATGAACCAGGTCATAGGACATGTCAATGGACCAGGTTCTAGTTGAGTTCCTCTTCTGTAACAATTACTTGATGGACTTTCTGCTACTATGTTCTAGCTTTGTACTTTGGCATGTACTTCTGTCAGGGAACCCCAAGGGATCATGTCCTTGTTCGAATTTCTCTTTATGTTTAATGAGTACAGTCACTGACTTATGCTTTCATTGGAGAATCCCAAGGGACCAGGTCGTCGGGTCCCTATTTTGTTCCTCCTAGTTTTGATATTGCCTACAGGTTTAGGGTCTTATACTATCTATTGTGATGCCTCGAGGATTAGCTTTGGAGCGATATTAATGCACGATGGTAGGGTGATTATCTCCACGTCCGACGGTTGAAGGTTAACCAGAAGAATTACCTTGTCCATGACCTTGAGTTAGCTGCCATTGTTTACTTCTTGGAGATCTGCAATCATTATTTTTATGATATGTCTTGTGAGATTTATACTAATCATTGGAGCTTGTAGCACATGTTCGGGCAAAAGGATCTAAATTTGCACCGGAGAAGGTGGCTAGAGTTGTTGAAGGACTATGATATCACTATTTTGTATCTCCCAGGCAAGGCCAATGTGGTGGTCGATGCCTTGGGTCGTTGGGCAGAGAGTTTGGGGAGTTTGGCTTATTTACCAACATCGGAGAAGCCTATGCAACGAATGACCAGGCCTTAGCCAACCCGTTTGTGAGGTTGGATCATTCGGAGCCCATAGTTTGCGGTATTTCATTCATCTAGATGCTACAAAGATATATCAGGATTTTAGACAGCACTATTGCAGGAGGTGTATGAAGAAAGACATAGTTGGGTTTGTAGCTCGGTGCATCAATTGACAACAGGTAAAGTATGAGCACTAGAGACCGGATGGGTTGCTTCAGCAGATAGATATTCCGGATGACCATGGACTTTGTAATTGGGATCCCACAGAATTTGAGGAAGTTCGACGCCATTTGGTTGAATGTCTGTCGGCTAAATAAGTCCGTGCATTTTATTCATATGTGTACTTGTTATTCATTGGAGCAGTTAGCGGAGATTTATATTCACGAGATGGTTCGTCTGTATGGTATTCCAGTTTCTATCCATTTTGATAGGGTACCCATTTCACATCACGGTTCTGGAGGGCCGTTCAGCATGATTTGGGTGCTCGGGTAGAGTTGAGCATAGCATTTCACCCTCAAATGGACGGACAGTCCGAGCGCACTATTTAGATTATTGAGGATATGCTCTGTGCGTGTGCGTTTGAGTTTGCAGAGTCTTGGGATCAGTTCCTGCCACTGGCAAAGTTTGCTTACAACAACAACTATCAGTCTCGCATTCAGATGTCACCGTATGAGGCTTTATATGGTAGGCAGTGTAGATCCCCGGTGGGTTGATTTCTGCCGGGGTATGGCTAGATTATTGGACACAAACATGGTTCATGATGCTTTGGAGAAGGTTAAGGTGATTCAACATAGACTCCGTACATCCCAATCCAGATAGCAGAGTTATGTAGACTGGAAGGTTCGTGATGTTTCTTATATGGTTGGAGAGCGAGTTCTGCTTCGGGTTTTGCCTATGAAGGGCGTAATGAGATCTGGGAAGAAAGGAAAGTTTAGTCTGAGGTATATTGGTCCTTTTGAGATATTACGGCATGTTGAGGAGGTTGGATATGAGCTTTCCCTACCTCCCAGCTTGGATGAAGTTCATCTGATATTTCATTTTTCGATGCTCCGGAGGTATCACGCTGATCCGTCACACATGTTAGATTTTATTTCAGTCCAGTTGGACAAAGACCTATCTTATATTGAGGAGCCAATGGAAATATTGGACATGCAGGTTAGAAAGCTGAGGTCAAAGAACATTCGATCATTAAAGGTTCAGTTGAGGGGTCAGCGGTTAGGGAGGCGACCTGGGAGAGCGAGCATGATATGTGTAGCCATTACTATCATATTTTCACTACTTCATGCATGTCTCAATGCTCTTCGAGGACGAATGAATATTTAAGTGTGGGAGGATGTAACGACCCTGCCGGTCATTATAACAATTTACCCCTCGATCGCTAATTAACTGCTTTCCCCATAATTTGTTCTACTAGAATGAGTTTTCGGGAGGGTTTATTTGGTGTTTTGGAGTACTTTAGGATACTTAGTCCCTAAATGAGCGCTTAAGTTTTAGAAATTTAACCGTAGTTGGATCAGTGTGAAGACAGCCTCGAAATGGAACTAGGATAGTTCCGTTAGCTCCATTGGGTGATTTTAAGTTTAGGAACGTGTTCCGATTGCATTTCGGAGGTCCATAGTTAATTTAGGCTTGAAATGCTGAAAGTTGCATTTTTGAAGTTTCCGGATTGAGAGTGAGATTTTATTCGAGGGTCGGAATGGAATTTCGGAAGATAGAATAGCTCTATAGTGCTGAATATGATGTGTGTGCAACATTTCAGGTCATTGGGACGAGGGTCGATAGACTTTTTGATCAAAGGAGTTTTTGAAATATTTTTGAAGTTCTTAGGCTTGAATCTGATGCTAAATTGGTGTTTTGATGTTGTTTTGAGCATTTCGAAGACTAGAACAAGTTTGAATGATGTTTAAAGATTTGTTATTATGTTTGGTTGAGGTCCCAGGGGCCTCAGGTATGTTTCGGATGCTTAACGGATCATTTTGGACTTGTTGGAATTGCAGAAAATGTTGCAGCAGCCCAGTTCTGGTTTCCTTCTTCGCATTCTCGAAGAGGAGTCGGGCTGGGGGGGGGGGGGAGTTTTAATGCTTCTCATTCATGAAGCATCTCTCGCGTTCGTGAAGGTGGAGGAATTGTTGCATCGTGTTCGCGGCCTGGGAATCGTGTTCGCAACGAAGGAATCTGGACCCAAGCGACGTTGTACTTCGCGAATGCGAGGGTCCTTCCGCATTCGTGAAGAAGGAATATTTGCGCAGTATGTATATAGCCCATCCGCAACCCTTCTTCAATTTGTTTTCACCATTTTTGTACGAGATTGAAGCTTTTGAGGGATCCAAAGGGGAATCACTTGGAAGTAACATTTTTGACTTAATAACTCATTTATATGTGATTAAAGGTCTAATCAGTGGTGACATACATATTTGGGAAAAATATGTGCAAAAAAGGGTAATTAGGACTTGAGATTAAGTTACCTTAAAATTGATATATGAGGGGTCAACTGAACTCCGATTTCAGTGTTCTTATTATATATAGACTTGTGGGAGTATGAGAATTTTGAAAATATAATTTTACGCATTCCGAGAAGTGGGTCTGAGGGATATTTTGGTCATTTTATCTAATTTTGCGTATTACCTTAGAATTTATTTGTAGATATTTTCTTGAAGTGTTATTTACATTGAGTAATTGAATTGAATAGATTTGGGACATTTTGAGTAGGTTAACCGTGGCAAGAATATGGTTTCGGGTTAACTTTTGAGCCAGTTCGAGGTAAGCGTCTTGTCTAACCTTGTGTGGGGGACCTTTCCCTTAAAATATGGTATTATTTATAATTGAGATGCCTTGTACGTGAGGTGACGAGTATGTTCTTATGTTAATTGTTGAAAATCCGATTTTTCATTAAGTAATTACTATTATGTTTCTTTTCATGTTTATACTACTTGTAACTTGAGCTTGTTGTTAGCCTAGGAAAGCTTATCTAATTGACTTAACTGGCTTACTTACTCAAACTGCCTTATTTGGATTACGTGCATCATGCTAGGTTAGAAATACTTGTTTTACCTTGATATATATGGAACTTGAATTGAACTATGTACCCTTCTTGTTGTTGTTGTGTGTTTACGTTGTAACGGTATCCCGGAATATCCCCTATAGGTTTACTTTGAGACTACGAAATGGTATTCCAGGAGATCCCCCTGCACATTTACATCGGAACTACGGGACTGCACCTTGTAGATTCCCCCTGTACTGACTATTTATATTTGGGACTACGGATCGTTATTCTGGGAGATCCCCTCTCATTGTGAGTTGGACAACGGGACGGTATTCCGGGAGATCCAGTGAATATTTATATTTGAGACTACAAGACAGTATCCTGGGAGATCCCTGGTTGTTACTTGTACTGAGTTGTATTTCCTTCTATGTTTACATGGCCTTTATGGTAGTTGTTGTTGTTCTGTATATCCTGTATTGCTTTTACTATTGTACTTATTTATACAATTTTTGTTCTAATCTATTAAACCTTATATTTTTTTAACCTCAGCAGGGCCCTAACCTTTCTCGTCACACCTGACCAAAGTTAGGCTTGACACTTACTGAGTACCGCTGTGATGTAGTCATGCCCTTTCTGCGCATGTTTTTCATGTGCAGTTCAGGTACTTGCACTTAGTGTTATCATCCTTGAGGCGAGCCACTTCTGTAGAGACTTCGAGATATATTTTCTGCGTTCCGCAGAGCAGGGTGTCACTTTCTATCTTTCGGTATATTATAACCCTTCTGTATTTTATTATTGTTAGACATTTCTGGAGTTAGATCTTCTTATGTATCTCTTAGCTTGTGATTCATGGGGTTCCGGATTTTGGAAAGTATTAAGTTGAGATTCTTGTACTGTTATGTGCCATGCGGCATCTTAAACGCTATTTCAATTTTTATATCAGCTTTATATTATTTTCTTCCGCAATTATTGTTTACATTCAGCATTGTTGGGCTTACCTAGTCGTAGAGGGTAGGTGTAGTCATGTTTGTTCTCGGAGGGCAAAACCGAGGTTGTGACATGTAGTTGCTTGAGCGAGATCTACGACACCCAAAATTACTCACAATCGATAAAGAATACTTAGGCCAATTAATAGGAAACCTAGCGAAGGAAATTCCGACAATAAGCAAAACTATTACCCTAGACGTTTCCAATCTTGTTTCCAATGCATAGTATCTTTAGTTGTTAATTTATTACTTTAATTGTTATTTATAACTTAGAAATTGCCCGAACATGTTTTCTGGGTAATACTGAATAGTTATAGCTAAACATTAGTTCTTTGTGCAATTCGATTTCGGACTCTTAGATCGCATTGTATTCGGAGTGATCACTTATCCTTTTCAGGACTAGAGTTTGGTGTGAACAATATACTATCAAACATGCAAAGGGGGTCACTAATTTAAGGAAATAGAGTTTTCAGCTATCAAATAAGCCTTGAATAAAGTTCTTTTGCTAATCGTTGTCTATGATTGAGAATAAAATGTTTTGAATTGTGTCGAAAAAATGGAATGGTCATTAACCCTTCACTTCATGAAAGTTCTTTGGATTATTTTTTAAAAAAGGCATATGTTTCATGACAGTGAAGTCATCGAGAGAAATTAAAACTAATCAACCCCCCCCCCCCCCCGCCCCCCCATGTTGTAATTGTAAAATATAGAGAAGGGGAAAAAAGTTATAAAAGTCGTATCATCTTTATGAATAAAATAATGCACGTACATTAGTGGGGAGAATAATAAAAAAGAAAAAGAAAAAACAGTCCATATTAAATTGGGAAAATTTCAGGTAACAACAATTGATCTCCCCACTTTTCAATTTTATAACACATATTTCAATTTACAACCAATTAACCCAAAAATAATATGTTAAGATTCAATATCCAACTCCAATAAATTCGTAAAATTATTATTTAATTTTTTTAAAAAGCTTGCATACGCTTTCATGTTAATTTTTGAATCGGTAATTGTGACTCAAATATTAGTTCAACAAACCAAATCGATTTGGGTGGTGAAAATTAAATTTTTAACAAGTTTAAATATGTGGGTTTAAATTTCGAAATTAATTTTGTGAGAAATTTAGAGTGGGTATTCTTTAGACTTGTTAGAAATAGGGTGGGGATGTTGTATATAATATTTGAAGCCATTTAATGGAGATTTGAACTGATTCTGAACAAGAATTGCAACTGAAAATCTTGGAAGAAGTTCGTCTATTGATGCTTATATAAAGGTGCATACAAGTGAATAAGATGTGCTTATACACTCATATATACTATTATACAAGATTACATAAATTTATACCAAAAACTGACTTCGTCTTCTTTCTTGCATCTTTTCAGAAATTTAATTCAAATCTTGCTCAAATCTACTCCAAAACAATTAAAATTTAAACTTTGAACTCATTTTGATATTTTAAATCAATTGGAACAACACCTAATCCAAACAATTAACAATCTTAAATTCTATTCTCTAAAGCAAAGCTTTGAATTGCCTTCAATGGTGGACTTTTGCTCTTCAATTTTTTACATTGCAACCATGTGACACATGGGAAGAAGTAGCAATGGCGGATGGCCCTTGAAGCATATGTAAAAGTTGTGAGAAGAAGAGAGAGTGAAAGCAATGGTTGTGATTGAGAACACATATTTAACTCAATAGCTTTAAGAAGCAATGGTTATAAGAACAGAAATTTTGAGCTTGCAAGAGCTAGTGTTTTCAAAATGTATACACTATGGGCTATTTTTTTGTTATGGTATGAAGTCATGTGCATTTTTTTGTAATTCTTTCTATTAAATTAGCACTTTTATAAGTTGAAATAATCGTCTCATCTTTATTAATCAAATTGTCTTCTCTTTATATGCATAAAATGATAAGTAAAAATGAAAAAATATTTTTAATGCATCTGTCAAGTAAACGTGAATGTAGAGATAATTTTACATGTTTTTTTTTTTTTGTTCTAAGCTAAAAATAGAAGGGATTTTCATTTCAATTGCGAAAACCACTCTAATAGAACTATGGCGAAATATGATTGACTTGCCCAAAATGATGACGTTTGATATATAATAATGATAATTACATATTGTAAATAAATTAAAACATAATACCAACTTAGTAGATTTTATGATGATACTAATATCATAATAGCATGCCTTCTTCATATAAGGAAGTAAACAAAACGATAATGTCAACTAGTAGATGACAAGAACATAAACTGACCAAGTGCATAGTTATATGATATTATAGCAAAACCTTAGACTTGTTCGGAAATCTAGGTATTAACTGATTGGCATGCTCTCTCTATTTTCTATTTTCAAATAGGCATTCCCAACTTAATTTTCATGAGTTTTCAGAAGCATGACTCCTCGTGAAATAACTATTCTAGTTCTATTAGTTACTATATGTCTTCTTGTACCATCAATCTTCTGCTTAATCTGTTTAGCATGTCGCATACATCTCGAATCTATTCGCCGGCGCCGTCTCCGGGTTTTCGCGGCAACATCTCCATCGCCTCAGGTTTCCTCCGTGACAATCTCCCTACATACGTCGGGCCTCGATGTCTGCACCATTCAGTCGTACCCAAAGGTAAACAGAATTAGGGCACACTACTAAATAAACATGAATTAGCGACAGGCAAGTTATGTAGCTTAACGGAAAAATCCGTCTATAATTTCAATTAGCGATAGATTATCAAGAAATTAAATGTGACAAGATGGGTTGCTCTAATGGTAAACAACCCTCACTTTCAACCGAGAGGTTGTGAGTTCGAGTCTCCCCAAGAGCAAGGTGTGAAGCATTAGGATTTATGTACAGTCCTATAGTTGATAGGATTAGGATTTACAGTTCTATAGTTGATAGGATTTCATACCTCTCTATACTCTATATATATACTTTTGTGAGCAATAGACAATTGGAATTCTCCCAAAACTCTCTACATGGTATCATACGCCAGTGGCTTATCGCCAACGAAACCCTCTCCGGCATCTTGCCGCCCCTCTCTAGCAAAGAAGATCAGCCGTCCCTCTCCGGCATCTTGCCGCGCCGCCGCTGCACTTATCGGCAGCCCTCTCCGGCGTCTTGCCGCCCCTCTCCGGCAAAGAAGATCAGCCGCCGATCTTCACGGTCCTCTCCGGCCTCTTGCTGCGCCGCCGCTGCAATAACCGGCAGGCCTCTCTCTTAGAGCCTTTTCTCCGGCGTCTTGCCGCGCCGCCGCTGCACTAACTGGCAGCCCTCTCTCTCAGCGCCTTCTCTCCGGCATCTTGCCGCGCTGCCGCTTCACTAACCGGTAGCCCTCTCTCTGAGCGCCTTCTCTCCGGCATCTTGCTGCGCCGCAGCTGCTCTCTCTCTCGGTGTCGATCAACGCCTCCTATCCTTTGCCTCGCGCTTCATGGCCGCTACGACATCAAACGATCTTCTCCAGCCGATTGCCATAAATGCATCGGCTCAGATCCCACTGAAATTGGATTTCACTAATTACCTGGCGTGGAAATTCTTCATACGGGTTACGACCTCCACGGCTTCTTCTGCTGGTGTCCAAGATGGCGTGTCCTCAGGCCCTCCATCTTGAGGGGGCGTATTAGGATTTATGTACAGTCCTATCGTTGATATGATTAGGATTTACAGTCCTATAGTTGATAGGATTAGGATTTATGTACAGTTCTATAGTTGATAGGATTAGGATTTACAGTTCTATAGTTGATAGGATTTGATACCTCTCTATACTCTATATATATACTTTTGTGAGCAATAGACAATTGGAATTCTCCCAAAACTCTCTACATGAAGTTCTTGGAGGGAAGGATGTCACGGTCTATTTGGAAACAGTATCTCTACCCAAAGGTAGTTACGAGTGATTTAGAGATTAACTTACTAGCTTTTTTTTCTTTTCTTTTTTTTTTGTAGTGACAGATAGTGGCAGATTCTGTAAGTTCAATTTAACGGATTATTTTTAGTTCAAATTATATATTCATAAGAAAAAAATTAAAATGTATACATAAAATAATGTCATTTTCATTTTTAACTCTGTGAATTTTGATTTTGAATTTGCCTTTTGTAGGTAGTCCTTGGTGAAAGTAGACGGCTTCCGGGGATTAACGCGCTAACTTGCCCAATATGTCTAGTTGAGTACAGTGCTGGAGAGTCAGTGAGGCTCATACCTTTGTGTCAACATAGCTTCCATGCCGACTGTGTTGATGAGTGGTTGAAGATGAAGGCTACCTGCCCCGTTTGTCGAAATTCTCCACTTCGCTTAGAAAACGATAAGCTTGACCAAATTAGCGCCGAGTGTGCAATGTGTTAGCTTGATTTTCTCTTCATATTTGAATTTTACTTTATCTTGAAGCAAGGAAAATAATTTATCCTAATCGATTTTATTTTTACAAAAAGAAAAATATTGATCCCTTGCATATTTAACAAATCTCTTTCTCGGAGAAGAAATTTTGCACTTTTGTAAATTAAGCATCTCTACGTCACACATAAAGTATTAATAGCATCCGCAATGTAATAGTCAAAAAAAGAGTTCTGTTTATGGGTAAATTTTTCTTTCAATAGTTCTTTTGTACTTTCTTTTATACTAGTTTCTCATATGTCGATTAATTGATCAAACTATGTTGAAATATTATTGCTATTTTAGTATGTTTCTTTTTGTCATAGTATCATTTATCATGGTTAAGGTTTGTTTTGAGAGTTTTCTCATAACATCTTTTATTTGCGACCGCACAAAATAAAGTGATTGGAATTTCAACGTTTTACCATAGCTCTCTGAGTTGAAGCCTTAAAATGAAAATGATAAGAAGCACTTCTCCTTAGGGAGCTTACTCAGGCGACACTTCGCCTTACGTGTGTCAGTTGGATCCAAATATTTGATGGTTAAACCAAATAAAAAGAAGTACAATATTTGTTGTTGGCCTTTAGTCAACCGCGTCGAGTCGACGCATCGAGTTTACTATCTTTTAATTTCATTAAAGTTATTCATTTAAACGTAATTAAATTTTTACATTGTCACTTAAAAGTTATTTTGGCTCAAATTCCCGTCATAAATATGACATGACCTAATATCTAATGAGAAAAATCCAAAAATAAATGCCACATAAGCTTGAATGGATCATACCCACTTTAAATTCATTAATGTGATTTTGACCCATAACCCAAATGCTTTTAATAATACTACAACTCATATTGCCTCAATGTGTGGTGACGAGTATTTATATGTTGGTGTCAAACATGCTCGTGTGTCTTAGTATGTGTTATTTGCTTAACACATAGCAAATAAGACTACAACTGATATTCCCTCAAGCTAAGGTTAGACCAAACACTTACCTCAATGCCACGAACACAATCAAGCCTCAACTAATGCTTTATCTCTCGATTCCACTTCAAATTGGCTTGTATCTAGTCACAATTTACTTAATGATATCAATAATATTAAATAAATCAATTCTAATGAATGAAAATAGGCATTCTAGTGATTTTCCCAAAAAGTCAAAACCCGACCCCGGGCCCACATGTTCAAAACTTGAAGTTTGAACCAATATCTGATCACCCATTGACCCACGAATCAAATATATAATTTATTTTAAAATTGAACCTCAAATTGAATTACAAATTCCCAAAATTTAAAAATCCCAATTTCTACCCAAAAACACCCAATTTCTCTT
Source organism: Nicotiana benthamiana (assembly GCA_034376525.1). Classification (NCBI taxonomy): domain Eukaryota; kingdom Viridiplantae; phylum Streptophyta; class Magnoliopsida; order Solanales; family Solanaceae; genus Nicotiana; species Nicotiana benthamiana. Next base: position 127,125,668 of record CM067338.1, on the reverse strand, counting down.
GAAAACCCCATGAATTTGAAATAAAATTATGTAAAAAGATGGATTTTATTGAAAGAAATGAGTTAGAAGTGACTTACTATTAATTTTGAGAAGTACCTTTCTTTGGAAAATTTCCCAAGAGAGCTTAGAGTTTGAACAATAAAGAAAATTATGTCTAAGTTATAATTTACACAGGTGCATTTATGATGATATGTATACAAATGCGAACTCGGGAATGAGGCACAGGCTTCGGAAATGCGAATGTAGGCCTTCCCTGCTCTCTTTGCAATTGCAAACAATTAGTCGCAATTCCGATGACTGACCTCTCCTGATGACTTCGCAATTGCGAAGAGGGAGATCATTAATGTGATCAAAGGCTCGCCAGACTTCCTAGCAATTGCGATGAAGTACTCACAATTCCCATGCCTCATATGCTCACAATTACGACATCTGACCTTGCATTTGCGAGATCAGTGCCTTCAACGGATACCAGATGAAAAATCTGAAACTTCCGAAGTTCAATTTTACTCTATAACCTTTCTAAAACTCACCTGAGCGCTCGGGGCTCCAAACCAAACATGCACACAAGTCTAAAAATATCATACGAACTTACTCGTACGATCAAATCATCAAAATAACATCAACAACTATGAATTCAACCTAAAATTCATAAAATTACTCAAGAACATCAAATTTTCAATTTTCCCAACTATACGTCCGATTTATCCCAAACGAACTCTGTTCTTACCAAATCCCACAGATCCGACCAAATTCTTATATTAAACTTGTAGCGGACTGCGAAACTAAGATACGGGCCTGGTACTCTTAACAAATTGCATCAATTCTCTTCTAAAAGCCATTATATATTCCAGCAAATAATTTTCTTTTAACATTCTTTTCTTGGGCTTTGGGACCTCGAAATGCGATTTTGGGCATGCGCCCAAGTGCCATATTTTACTACAGACCCTACAGGATCATTTGATCCCATGTCTGAGTCTGCTTACCAAGAATGTTGACCAAGGTCAACTTTAATCAACTCTAAAGGACAATTTCCTTATTTTACTTACATTTCACATAAAAGATTTAATGAGCCTGGACTACGCACGTAAATTGAGGTAAAAAAAAGAGGTTTTAAGGCCTCAGAACCCAAAATTTACTTTCAAAACGAGTGATGACCCAATAATCGTTCGTCCTCAAACAAACATACAAAAAGTACCTTAGTCTGTAAAAAGATGGGGATATCGGCTCTGCATATCGGACTCGGACTCACAGGTCGCTTCCTCAATAGGCTTACCCCTCCACTGAACACGAACCACAGAAAAACCGTTCGATCTAAACTGACGAACATCCTCGTCTACAATAGTTACCGGCTCCTCCTCATAGGACAAGTCTTTGTCCAACTAGAATGTGGTGATGTCTAAGATGTTGGATGGATCGCCATGACGCTTCCAAAGCATGGACACATAAAACACTGAATGCATGGCTAATAAAATCGGTCGCAATGCATGTCTGTAAGCTACCTCTCACACTCGATCATGAATCTCAAAAGGACCAATGAACCTAGTGCTTAGCTTTCCCTTCTTCCTAAATCTCATCACACCTTTTATGGGCGACAATGGAAGTAACACCCGCTCTCCAACCATGAATTCTACATCACAAACCTTACGGTCGGCGTAACTCTTTTACCTGGACTGATCTGTATGAAGCCTATCCTGAATGATCTTAACGTTGTCCAAGGCATACTGTACTTGATCCGTACCTAACAACCGAGCCTCTCCTAGCTCAAACCATCCACTCGGTGACTGACACCGCCCACCATATAATGCATCATAGGGAGCCATCTGGATGCTTGACTGATAGCTGTTGTTGTAGACAAACTCCGCTTAAGGCAAGAGCCGATCTCACGAGACTCCAAAGTCAATAACACAAGATCGGAGCATATCCTCAGAAATATAAATAGTATGCTCGGACTATCCGTCCTTCTAGGATGAAATTTTGTGTGATACTCATCCCGTGTGTCCAACTCACGCTGAATTGCCCTCCAGAAATGCAAGGTAAACTGCGTACCTCAGTCAAAAATGATAGACTCGAGAACACCATAAAGACGAACAATCTCCCGGATATAGATCTCAGCTAAACTCTCTGAAGAATAGGAGATTGCCATAGGAATGAAATGTGCTGACTTGGTCAGCCTATCAACAATAACCCACAATGCATCTTACTTTCTCTGAGTCTGTGGGAAACAACAAAGTCCATAGGTATATGCTCCCACTTCCCTTCAGGAATCTCAATCCTCTGAAGCAAATCACCAGGTCTCTTATGCTCGTACTTTACCGGCTGATAATTTAAACATCGAGCCACATGCAAAAATATCCTTCTTCATCCTCTTCCATCAATAATGTTGCCGTAAGTGCTGAAACATCTTAGCGACGCCTGGATGAATAGAGTATCGAGAACTATGGGCCTCCTCTAGAATCAACTCATGAAGTCCATCCACATTAGGACCACAAATACCATCCTGCATCCTCAAAGCTCCATCATCTCCAGTTGTAACCTGCTTGGCACCTCCGTGCCGCACTGTGTCGCTAAGGACATACAAATGAGGGTCGCCATGCTGCCAATCTCTGATACACTCAAATAATGAAGGACAAGCACTTGTACAAGCTAACACATAGCTAGGCTAAAAAACATACAACCTTACAAACTAATTGGCTAAAGCGTGAACATCCAAAAGAAGCAATATCTCACTGATTGGAATATACGTAAGACTGCGCATGCTGACTCCCTTTCTACTCAAAGCATCGGCCATTACATTGGCCTTCCGCAGATGAAATAAGATGGTGATATCATAGTTTTTCAATAGCTCCAACCACCTTCTCTGCCTCAAATTTAGCTCCTTCTGCTTGAACAAATACTGCAAACTCTTGTGATTCGTGAACACCTCACATGACACGAAATATAAATAGTGCCTCCAAGTCTTCAGTGCGTGAATAGTGGCTGCTAAATCCAAATCATGAACTGGATAATTCTTCTTATGAATCTTTAATTGTCGCAAAGTATAAGCAATTACCCTGCCATCCTGCATCAATATCGCACCAAGTCCAGTAAGAGATGCGTCACAATAAACTGTATACGGCCCTGAACGTATGGGCAAAACCAACACCAGTGTCGTAGCCAAAGTTGTCTTGAACTTCTAAAAGCTCGCCTCACACTCGTCTCACAACCTAAACTAGGCATCCTTCCGGGTCAACCTGGCCATCGGGGCTTCTATAGATGAGAACATGTCCACAAACCGATAGTAGTAACCTGCAAAACCCAAGAAACTCATGATCTCTATAGCTGATGCGGGTCTAGGCCAGTCCTAGACTGCCTCTATCTTCTTCAGATCCACCTGAATACCCTCTGTTAATACAACGGACCCAAGAATGCAATTGAACTCAATCAGAACTCAAATTTCGAAAACATAGCATATGACCGATTGTCTCTTAAAGTCTAAACACTGACTCAAAGACGCTTCTCCTACTCCTCCCGGCTGAGGGAATAGATCTAAATATCATCAATCAAGACAATAACAAAGGAATCCAGGCAAGGCTTTCACACTCGGTTCATCAAGTTCGTAAAAGTTGCTTGGGCATTCGTGAACCCAAATGAAATCACTAAGAACTCATAATGCTCGTACCGAATGCCGAAAGCTGTCTTAGGGACATCGGATGCCCTAATCATCAACTAGTGGTATCACGATCTCAAATAAATCTTCAAGAATACCTTGGCACCATGAAGCTGGTCGAAAAAATCATCAATCCTCGACAATGGGTACTTATTCTTGTTTGTGACCTTGTTTAACTGCTGATAATTTGTACACATCCTCATCGACCCATCCTTCTTCTTCTTAACAAACAACACCGTCATACCCTAGGGCGAGACACTAGGTCTAATAAAGCCCTTATCAAGCAAGTCTTGCAGCTACTCCTTCAATTCTTTCAACTCTAGGGGAGCCATGCGATATGGAGGAATAGAAATCAGCTGAGTGCCCGGAGCTAGATGAAAGCAAAAGTCAATATTCATTTTTGGTGGCATACCCAGAAGGTCTGAAGAAAATACATCAGGAAACTCACAAAAAACAGGCACATAATCCATAGAAGGAACCTGGGCACTAGAATCCGAACATATGCAAAATAGGCCAAACATCCCTTATCAACCATACGCCGAGCCTTTATATATGAGATAAACCTACGGGTGAAATAACCATGAGTCCCTCTCCACTCTAAATAAGGTAAACCCGGCAAGGCTAAGGTCACAATTTTGGCATGACAGTCCAATATAGCATGATAAGGTGTTAACCAGTTCATACTCAATATGCCATCAAAATAAACTATATCTAAAAGTAACAGATCTATTCGGGTCTCAAAACCCCCAATCACAACTATGCATGAACAATGCACACGATTTACCACAATAGAATCACCCACTGTTGTAGACACATATAGAGGAGCACTCAAGGAATTACTAGGCATGACTAAATGCGGTGCAAAATAAAAGGACACATAGGAGTATGTAGATCCTGGATTATATATAATTGAAGCATCTCCACTACAAAAAAGAATAATACCTATGATAACTACATCGGAGGTCTCAGCCTCAAGCCTGGCCGGAAGAGCATAACATATGTGGGAAGATCTCGTACTAGCTGGCCTCCACTTCTAGCGGCTTGACCTCCACTTCTAGCTGGCCGAGCGCGCGGTGGAACACCCGTGCCTGAACCATGGCACTGGAACCCTGATGCTGCGACTGAAAACCCAATAATATCGGACATGCCCTACGTATATTATCATACTAACAACACTTAAAGCATCCACATGAGTGTTGTGGTTGAGGAAACTGAGACTGACCCTGGCGGGCTGGCTGACCAAGATAATAGCTTTGAAGAGGAGATGCTCTGATAGGAGTTTGCTGTCTGGAAGGAGGTACATAAGAACCACACCCACCTGGAGCACTGTAAGAAGCATGTAGTGCTGAATGAAACAGTCCGAACGGATGGCCCCCACCAAAATAATCCCTGACTCCAAACGAGGCGACACTGAACATGCCAGAATGACGGGGCCTCTTGTCAGACACCTCACCACTCCCCTATGATAGAACAATCTCAACTCTCCTGGCCACATTGGCCATATCCTGAAAAGAAATCTCGCTTCTCGTCTCCTTGGCCTTCTACTATCAAATAGACTAAATGAGTCCCTCGATTAACCTTCTTACTCTCTCTCTCTCTTTCTCTCGGTGGGAAGTATTAGAAGAGCATGATGGGCTAAGTCAATGAATCTAGTTTCGTACTGAGTGACGGTCATAGAACCCTGTTGGAGATGCTCAAACTGTCCCTATAGTTCTCCCTCTAAGTGATAGGAAGAAACTTTTGCAAAAATGGCTGAGAAACTAATCCCAAGTCAAAGCCAGTGACCCAACTGGTCTAGCCAAAAAATAATCCCTCCATCAAATCTTGGCGGATCCAGACAGATGAAAAGTAGCAAAGTCGACCCCTGTAGAAATGTAATTTTTGACCCGCGCATTAGAATCTCCTCAAATAGTCCTAGTATTTACAGGATATTTATTTGAGTTTATTTCTATAGTTTTTGCTTTATTATTAATTTTAATTCTAGTTTTTAAAGAACATATATTTAAAAACAAAAAAATAGTTTCACTTTTATAATAATTTTCATGTTTTACAAATATTTTAATATTTTAATACAATTGAATATTACTAGTCCTTATTATAGTGACGTTAGTCTAATTTTGCTATTTGTTCCATTTTTACATTAACATAATCTTTGGGAAATACAAAAAACATATATTTAATTCCACATTTAATATATATTTAGTTTAGTTAAAATTAATTAATATTTTTTTATTAATTTTTTTTTGAAAAAACGAAAAATGAAAGAATGAATGAAAGAAAGAAAGAAGAGTGAGTTTTTGGGCTAGTCTTGTCTTAAGAAAAAAAGAAACCAAATTGGGCAAAACTTGAACCCAACAGTGCCTTATCCCACGTCCCAAATCCAAAGTCTGCTGACCCGACCGGACGGTCCACAAACCTGCCCCGTTTTACCATCTAATCGTAGCCATCCATCTCTTCTAATCCAACGGCCCACATTATTTTCACATACCCAAATATAACCAATCTTCCCCAAACCCTAAAACATAGAGAATAGACGCCCCACACCTTCCCTCTTCTCTCCCAATCCTTCTGCTACCATAATCCGACCAAAACCTTACCCGAGTTCACCCGATGGTCACCAATGGTCCCCTCTACTCCCTTCTCCTCCCTCCACGTCACTCACTCCGTACAAAGTTCATCATTTCTACGCGTTTTCTTTATTTATTTTGTTTTGGATGGGGAAAAATCCGAACCCTTGAATAAACTTGGGAAGAATGGAAATCGTTGGATGAAATTTCCGTCCAAAAATCTCCATTTTTTCCAAATTTTTATTTGTGAAACGGATTTTCAGATTTTTAATTTTTGGGGTCCACACGGTTTTGGGCATTACTTGGAGAAGAGGAGAAGAAGATTCGAGAGGGATATATATATATTGAGGATTTCGGATAGAAAGGGAGGATTTTGGGGAGAGGAATTTTCGGAGAGGAAAACGCTAGGGTTTTAGCACTTCTTCTTGTTCTTACATTTCCGAAAAAAATCAATAAAAATAAACAAATGTTTTGTTTCTCGTCTTTGGTTGCGACTTTTTTTTTCTTCAGAAAATAGACATATACATATAAGAAAAAATATTTTTGTTTGTGTTATTTAGTCTTCAAAACTTTAGAAAATACTGGGTCTCCTTCAGTTATATTCGTACAATAAAGTTGGTTTGAATCCTGAATTTTGATTTGGAAGTTGGTGTCGCGTGGACTCGTGTCAGATCGAGGTGTCTGTGTTCGTGTTTCTTGATCCGGTTTTTAGCCTCGTTCCTTTTCTGCTGAGCATTTGAATCATTTGTGTTCATATTCGTCAACAAATTTAATTGAAAGGCTACGTTCTCAGGTTCATTTCTTTCTTTTTTAATGTTTCGTTTACGTGGGATTAAAATATGATGCTGGCAATTCCCTTGGTCTTATGGTCTAAATTTCGTTCTTGATAGTTTGTATTTTTCATGATTCAAATGGTGTTGATATTTTTTTTGAAACTTTCTTCCGATCTTTATCCATAGGTTAGTTTAGTTAAAGCCATGAGGTCAAAGACACTCTTTTATGAAAAAGTGTTTCTGTTATGAATTTTTATTTTTAAAATAATTAATTTTATTGATCAAGGAAAGATAACGTGAAGTCAACTCTTACTAAGATGCCATATTTGAAAACCGATGGAGTCATGCTTATTATTATAGTTTCTAGTGTGATTTTTTTAATCTTCAACTAATTGGTCTTACTGATTATGAAGAGGCAACGGGGAATAATTCCTATAAGATGTCATGTTTGATACTTTTAGTCAAGCTTTTGTTTGGTCGCGGGTATAGTGTATCTTTATTAGTAAAGCTTTTGTTTTAGTGGTTAGTTTTTATCTGGAAAATGTTATTGATCTTGTTTTCATTGAACAGTTCGGGAAATTTTGTGTAGTAAATGCAATTCCAATACTTCATGATCACTAAAGTTTGTCGATGTCAGTTTCTCATCTTCACGATAATTTCTTTTATCTTCCCTCGAGCCAGTATTATATTTTGATCCACACCTTATTTATTTTGGTACTTGCTTTTTCCTTTCTGTATGCTTTAGATGATATGCTTTGTGTTGGATTTTATCCTGTTTACTACAATTTTGTTATGGATTCTTCGATTGGTTTGAGGGGCTAGAAATAATATAAAAAAATAGACCGTAAACTATTATCTTCTTCTTTTATATTATCATTTTTATCCGTTAGGAGCCTGATTAGGCCGATCACATTCGGATAGGAAAACCTCTAGGGTGTTTATATTTTGATTGGTTTTGTCGAGGCAAGAGGTTGTCCCTTTAGTTGATTATATTATCGGGGGAATACTCCGAAGTACTTTGTAAATATTATGGAGGCCATGACGAGTTTGTGAAGGAACCATAGTGTAGTATTTTATTTTTTTCTTATTTTTCTTTTATCCTAGGAAAGGAAGACATCAAACCTTTTGGATGTTTATATGTTTAGTGTGTTTTGCACTCAATTTGAATATTTTAACTGCCAACTATATCGAGTACGCAACCGTGACCTTCGCGGGACTTGGGGAGTGCCTAACACTTTATCCCCGAGTCAAATGAACCCCCTTACCCTAACCTCTAATGCGGACTTAGTTTTGAGTCAGAGTATTTGAAAAGGAAGTTATTTTCTAAAAACCGGTGGCCAAACACACTGAAATCTAATGCCAGGTGCCAACTTTGAGTTATCTCCTTTTGAACAAATTTTTGTCACTCTCATAATTGAAAACCCCTTTTCAAGCTTTATTTAAATCTTTTTATTAATATAAGGGGTTAAGAAGAGTTTTTTTTAAAAAGGGTGTGATATATCTGACGACTCTGCTGGGGACTTGCAGGCTCGAGCTAGTACTTGATCTTGTTGGCTTTTTAGGATGTTCGGTTGATGTTTTTATGCGTTTTATTTGCTTTATTTGATTTTTATTTTTGTATCGTTTTATTATTTGCTAGTTGCTTATTGTTTACAATTTTTTCTTTGTGTGTTATTGCTTTATAATTTTGTTATCATATGCATTACCCAGTCAATTCTTTCTTAAACAAGTCTCAGAGCATGCGCCGCGTGCACAAACACTTTGTTGAGTCATCCTTAATTTTGAGGGGCGCCGTCGGACGTATGGAGTGAGTGGAAAGCTTTAGCAGCCACTATCGACAATATGCTTCCCCGAATTGCCTTGTTAGTGAACCCTAAGCATAGGTCAGCCTTTAGATCATTTATTTGCATCATGTCATTTAGACCTATTGGGCTCGGTCCCAGGTATCGTGTCCCTTTGTAGGAAGCCTCTCCAAATTTTGTCAAAGTGGGCCCGTGGCCGGAAATGCCATTTAATCATCTTATGTGCTAAATGTTGAATCTATGAGGGTAAAAAGGTCATTTGGCAGACCGATGTCTTGGAAAGAAGGGTAAAAAATGAAGCAAGTAGTGGCCATTCACATTTTCTTTCATAGTTTTCCAAAATCAAAATAAGTGAAAATGAAAAATCCAAAAAGATTTTATATTTTCCCATTATTTTTAAAAAATTAAAAAAAAAAGAGAAAAAAGAAAATTCAAAAGTATTTTTACACATTTTCATCATTTACCAAAAACTTCAAAATTGAAAAGGAAATCCAAAGGTTTCTACATTTTTTTTGTCATTTTTAAAAAAGACAAAAATATAGCTTTTTGAAATTCGTTTCATTTTCCCGAACTACGCAAGCCTGATTCTCGTCTCTTGGGACGGGATACGTAGGCAAATTACATAGGGTCCGGTCATCCTAGTGAATCTTGGGTTCTCGGCTTTACGGAGTCTTATAAAAATCTTGCATGTCTCGTAACTTTTGGCCACATCGGCCATTCTTGCAAAGTGGAGTCATTTTCGAAAAATTGGTTTAATGACCCATGTCTTAGGATTTTGAGTCTACAAATGGGAGTCGTATTACTTTAGGGTCCATCCAAGTCGTGTTTGCGTCCCTAGCAATATTTGACCATATCGGCCATTTTTGCGAAATTGATCATTTCTGCAAGGTAATTTTTAGGGACGCGATTGTTGGGATGTTAGAGTCATGTAATATCTAAATGAATTATTTTTCATGCATTAGGAGGTCATAGTTGCCAAGTTTGTACTAATAGCCACTTTCAGCCATTTGGGCCATTTTGCAAAATATAGCCAAATCCTGTCTTGCATTTGTCCACTAGGAAATATTGATGTGTCATGTAGTGTACCGAGTCGCTAACCACGCATTGATTCGATCCAAAGTGCTGATGGCAGTAAATATTCGTAAGAAATTGACCAAGTGGTGGAAAATATTTTCATTGTTAGAGCAGCATGAGTTAATGCATAAATTGGGCACCCTCACTTCCCTTCTTGATATCACACCCCTCCCAGACTTAGTGGAGGCGATGCTGACTTATTGAGATCCGCAAAATTTGACTTTTAAATTTAGAGAGTGTGAGACAACTCCTACCTTGACAGAAATGTCTGGTCTCACTAGTTTAAACTATATAGGCCGGGACATGATACTTCCCGGAGACCACTCTAGGACAAGATTCCTTAGTGACCTGGGCCTGAAAGATAACAAGCATTTAAAATTCCTCGTGCGGTCCTAGATATCCTTGGATTATTTGTTTGCTAGATTTGGACCATGTGATAGTTTTGACGTCTTTTGGGATGTGTTCTTCACAGCCAAGGAAAAATGGCAAAGACGCCGCCTTGAAGCTTTCAGCCTTGCTTTGTTGGGATTGTTGGTTTTTTCATTAGATGAGAGGCATATTAGCACCCGCCTATAGTCAGTGGTAATGGCAGTATTTCATAAAAAGCAACATAAACCCATTACCGTTGTACCGATGATCTTGGCAGAATTGTACAAAGCCTTGAGTGAGGTTAGGGGAGGTGTTAGATATTTTGAGGGAAGTATCCTTTTACTACAATTGTGGATGATGGAGAATTTGCACACCGCTTCCTTACTTTGTCCCATTGATCGTGCCTTGAGAGATTGGGTGGTATGCATGGAGCATAGGATGAAATCCCCTAAGTTTACGTACCCAGTAGGCGTCACAGCTTGGATTGAGTTCCTTGGTTTGAGGACAAATGGGAATGTTTTGTGGGCTTATCTTTGGCTACCTTTAGATGAGATTTTTGTAGGATGTCTCATGTAGCCTTTCTTGATACTAGTAGGACTCAACTGTGTCAAGCCGTACACTCCCATTAGCGTAATGCGACAATTAGGCAGAAGACAAGAGGAGCCTCCAACTTTGAATCTTTAGAGGCACGTCATGAACTTTAGCAAAAAAAGCAGCTCACGAAATCAAGTACGTGCAATACTGGAACAATGCAAAGAGGATGAAGAAAAATACATTAATAGCGGACATTGGCAGGCATAAGTGTACTCAGGAGTACATGATCTGGTTACAGTCCGTCCCACTGGGGGCCAACACTTCATTTCTAGCACAGCTTAGGGGGCGGGAATCTCAGACACATGATGTTGAGCAGGCATCAGACCAAGATCTTTGGGATAATCTTGAGTTGATAGAGCCTTAGTTATCGGGATTGGCATCAAACGTGGAGCAACATAGCCAGTATTTGTTAGGGGTCAGCCTTCAAGATGCGGGGGTGCTCACCAGGGTCTTTTTTCCTAGCGTCAGTATCTCTTTACAAGGCATGTTGCAGAGTTTGAGCATGACGGACGGCCCAGGACCATCCCATTCAAGACCGTCACATTCAGGAGCAGCTTAAGGGGTCATTCTATTTAGGTATTTTGAGATTGTCTTATGTTGTCTTTTAATTTCGTATCTTGTCCAGAAGTACTAAGTCTTTTAGGTAGTATCAGAGTCTGTCATAGTGTAGTCGAGTCTGTCGTGTCTTTCAGTATCGTACTTCCTTTTGTATTTTAATATCGAAAAGTGTTTAAATGAAAATCCCAAAAAGAGTTAATTTTAGTTTATTTTCCGTCACTTTTCCAGAACTACGCTTGGTCTGATTAATCAGGGACATGAGACATAAGCAACCTACATTGGGTTCAATCAAATTATTTTTGCATCAAATAAGATAAAATAGAAAATAAAAGGAAAGGAGAAAAGGGTGACAAAAGGCGTTGGAGAAGAAAGAGAAGGAGGGATCGAAAGGTGCAAAATGGGATGATACCATATGACCCTACGACCCTCAAAGCCATTTTAGAACCGTTAATTGTTACTAGGTGCATTGCATGTGATATGTTATTATGATATGATAAATGACCTAACGCTAACATGGTATTTTTTTGTTGCTGCTCCGTGTTACCTTTGTTTAATTTCAGGAAGGTGGTTAGTTTGTTAGCATCATGGAAAGTCATCCCTACAACACTCGATCAAAATGTCAAACAGTCATGGCTAGCAAGGAAACAGACACTGGAGTTATAGACCCACCAAGGGAGATTGTTGAGTCGGAATCAAAACTGCAAGAGGAGGTCCGAAGGCTAAAGCGTTAAATGGTGAAAATGTGCCAAGCCTTGATTAAGGGACACCTTCTATCCTCCCTCCCTACTAACTACATAGAAAACCCTATTTCCATTCCACCACTCTCTCAATCCCAGATGCCCAATACCAGTGAGCTTTCCCACAACACGCTCCTGCTTTCACCCCTTACCACAATTACCCGGCACTTCCTCCCAAACCTTCCATGCTCCACCAGCCAAAACAGTTTCATACTCTACTCCGACATCTGCTCCTATTATGGAACCCCCTCTATAAGCTACCCGCCATCGATCCTCAAGTAAACCCATATTCCCCGCTCCAGATACCCACTACTATGCATCGGATCCCACCTTCAAAGTCCCAGATCCTTACCCTTACACTCCCCAACTTGAGACTCATAGTGAAACTGACAAACCACCCAAGAACGCATAGCAAGAAGAGATGTTTAGAAAGGAACAGAGTCTGGACCAATCATTGAGAAATATGCAAGGGTTAGGCAACTAGGTGATTGTGGCCTATAAGGATTTATGTTTGTTCCCCGATGTCCAACTACTCGCCGGTTTCATGATTCCCAAGTTCGACATGAATGAAGGACATGGAGACCCTATAGCTCATCTGCGGGGTTATTGCAGCAAAATGAGAGGTGCGGGAGGAAAAGACGAATTGCTAATGGCATACTTCAGCCAAAGTCTAAGTGGGGCAGCTTTAGAATGGTACACCCACCAGGATACTAGTAGGTGATACACGTGGGACGATATGGCTCCGGCCTTCGCTCGGCAGTTTCAGTACAATATGGATATTGTTCCAGATCGCTTATCTTTGACGAACATGGAAAAGAATCCCGGTGAAAGCTCTAGAGAATATGGGTTCCGATGAGGGAGCAAGCTGCACGAGTCAATCCTCTGATGGATGAAGACGAGATGGTTATATACTTTCTTCGAGCCCTGGAGCCTACTTACTATAGTTATTTGATCTTAGCCATCGGTAAGTCTTTCAATAATGTGTTGAAGACAGGAGAAATGGTGGAAGAGGGGCTCAAGTTGAGTAAGATCATGAGCTATTCTGCATAAAATCAACCACCCAAGCAATCCAGAGTGGTACCGGAAGTTTTCTTGGCAAGAAGATAAAGGAAGATGTCGCTATGGTTGTCTCGGGATCATGGAATGGCCTGATGGGTTCACCTCAACAATACATCCATCCTCGACCCCACCTCAAACCTATACCCAAGCTCAATATAATCCACCTCAACATTACTTGCCCCGTAAATCCCCTAATACTCAGCCAGGCCATCCTGATACCTTATTCACCATGCAGAGTCATATGCTCACCCCCTCCTTACCCGCAATGGCATGCTTCAGCTCTGTAGAATATCTACCCAGCTCCATAAAATACATATCCACCTCCACAACCCTACCAAAACCCCACTGGTTCAAACTTTCGATCAGAGCCGGATTATATGAGAGACAGGCTGTAGCAAAAATAAACTTTTACCCCGCTTGTAGAGTCCTACGCTAGTCTATTTCAAAGGTTAAGGCTGTTGGACATCTTGAGGCAAATTGAGTCAAAGATACCAAATCACCCTCCTAAAAATCTTGATTATTACCTACGATGCGCCTATTTTTGTTCTGACTCTCCAGGGCATGACATAGAGAAGTGTTGGCATTTAAAACGGGCAATCCAAGAACTCATTGACACAAACCAAATTTTAGTCCAAAGCCCAGATGCGCCAAACATCAACCAAAACCCTTTGCCAACCCATGAAGAGACGCATATGATTGAAATAGTTCACAAGGATGGGGAGTCCAAGAAGTCTTCTATGTCCGTCATGATGATCTGGGCTAGTGAAAACAATTTGGTTAGAGCTCAAGACTCTACCAAAGCAGCGCCCTCGAGAGTTGAAGAGGCAACAAAAAAGCCAAGCTCGAAGCCACCAGTGTTGGTCGTGAAAGGGCTCTCGAAAGATATTGGGGCAAGCCCTGGAAGTTCAAAAGTGGTAGTACTAGGGATTCCAAGTAACCCTGTTATAGTTAAGAAAGGGGCTCATATCACCCCGATCATCATTAAACCAGTAACCGATCTATCGGTGGTTGATGCCAAGGCCATTCCGTGGAATTACAAACAAGTGATAGTAACATACAAAGGAAAAGAAATACAGGAAAAAGTTAATGAAACTGGAGGATTGACTCATTTTGGGAATTGCTTCACCCCAAAAGATTTAAGGAAAGCCAAGTCGTACAAGGATAGCCAAATGCCAGTAAAGAAATCAGTCACAGATGAAGAGGCTAAAGAATTCCCGAAAAAGATGAACCTGCAGGAATATTTCATTGTAGAGCAGCTAAGGAAGACACCAGCTAAGATCTCTCTCTTGTCTTTGCTGATACATTCAGATGAACATCGCAGGGTCTTGATGATGATTTTGAATAACGTACATGTTCCTGATAAGATCAAAGTGAACCACTGGTAAAAGATAGCTGGCAAGATCTTCGAAGCAAATAGGATCACTTTCTTAGACGACAAACTTCTTGTGGATGGTACAGAACACAATCGAGGTCTTTTTCTCATAATAAAGTGCGAAGATTCTGTTGTCTCAATGGTTTTGGTTGAAAATGGCTCCAGTGCAAATACTTGTCCCTTATCTACTCTGTAGAAACAGAAGATTGGCACCGAAAGAATCCATTTGAATAGTGTGTGTGTTCGAGGCTTTGATGTGGGATGTAAAGATTCTGTTGGAGACATAATGCTCGAATTGTCAATAGGGCTAGTCGATTTTACCGTGGAGTTTCAAGTTGTAGATGTGGATGTCTCCTATGTTTTGTTGTTAGGCAGGCCGTGGATATTTACTGCTAAGGCAGTCCCGTTATCTCTTAACCAAATGGTAAAGTTTGAATGGGATAGGCAGGAAATAATTGTGCATGGTGATAATGACTTGTCGGCTTGTAATGACACAATTGTTCCATTTATTGAATCTGAAGATGATAAGGGACCTTGGGTCTATCAAACTTTTGAAACAATGTTTGTTGAGAAGATTCCTGAATGAGAATGCATTCCGGGTCCTAAGTTATCCTCCACGTCTGTCATGGTTGCGAATGAAATGTTGAAGAATGGTTTTGTGCAGGGCAAGGGTCTGGGCTCATCTCTACAAGGTGTTGTGCATCCACTGCGCCCTAGTGGGAATCCTGGTACATTTAGTTTAGGTTTCAGCCCACAGAGACGGGCGTGAAATGGTTAAAAATCTGAAATAGGAGGCATGGTCGCTCCCCAAGCTCGTCCCACACATCTCTAGGTATTTGGTCAAGACATGGGCTGAAAAACCTCCAACATCCTCAATTCCAAAACCTGTAGTTGATGTTGATGAAGAGCTGATCAAGAGGTTCTAAAGTCTATTCGAAGAGGTCAACATGGTAGAAATTTGTGAAGGCTCTAGTAAAGCAGATGTGCAGCTCGTTGGCTAGAATGTGAAGCTTACCAATTAGGAAGTTACTCCTCTTCCCACCAGGAAGGAGTTTTGGGAGTTTGCTTTGTTTTTCTTTCTTTTATCTAGGTTATTCCAGGGTTGTAATTCAAATTTTTAGTTTTTGCCTGTTTTGATGTTTCATACCCTTCTATCCTTTTTGTTTTCAATGAAATGCAATTTCTCATTTTCCGTTATTCTTAATAGTGTTTATTTTGTTCTTTTTCTTCTTTTGTAGAGTTCTTTTTATGCTAGTTGCAATGACAGGACATGCATGAGGAATTTTCTGTCGAGTCTTAAAAGCCAATCTAATACTGAAATAACAATCCAAGAAGTAGAATACGATGCTCGAATAGAATATGATGAAGAAGCAGCATTTGAGGAAATAAGTAAAGAGCTAAAACAGTTTGAGGGAAAACCGAAGCCTAAGTTGAGTGAACTGAAGCAATCAATTTAGGGGACCATGATAATGTTAGGGAAACTAAGATAAGTATGCATTTAGAACCGCAAGTTAAGGAGGAAATAATCAAAATATTATTTGAGTACAAAGATGTTTTTGCGTGGTCATACGATGATACGTCGGGCCTGAGCACTGATCTGGTAGTTCATAAATTTCCAATTAACCCAGGATTCCCTCCTGGTTAAGGAAGAAATCACAAAGCAGCTTACTACAAAGGTCATCCCGGTCACTCGATATCCCACTTGGTTAGAAAATGTTGTGCCAGTGCAGAAGAAGGATGGTAAGACCGGGGTCTGTATTGATTAACCTGATCTTAACAAAGCAAGCCCGGAGGATGATTTTCCATTGCCGAACATTCATATTCTGATCGACAATTGTGCCAAGCATGAGATTGGGTCTTTTGTGGATTGCTACGCAAGATATCATCAGATCTTGATGGATGAGGAAGATGCTGAAAAGACGACGTTCATCACGCCCTGGGGGACATATTTCTATCGGGTAATTCTATTCGGTTTGAAAAATGCTGGAGCAACCTACATGAGGGAGATGGCCACCATATTTCATGACATGATACACATGGAGATTTAGGATTATGTAGATGATGTGATCATGAAGTCAAAGAAGCAGTCTGACCATGTTAAGGACTTGAAGAATTTTTTCCATAGACTCTACAGGTACCACCTCAAGCTCAATCTAGCGAAATGTGCATTTGGTGTCCCCAATAGGAAACTGCTGGTATTTGTGGTCATTAGACATGGTAATGAGTTGGATCCATCAAATATCAAAGCCATTCAAGAGTTGCCGCCGCCAAAGAACAAAACAGAGGTGATGAGTTTGCTTGGAAGGTTAAATTACATCAGCAAGTTCATTGCTCAGCTCATGACAACTTGTGAGCCAATCTTTAAGCTGCCGAAGAAGAATGTTGCGGTCACGTGGACTCACGAGTGTCAAGAAGCATTTGATAAAATCAATAGGTACCTATCGAATCCACCGGTACTGGTCGCACCAGAGCCTGAAGACATTTAATTCTCTATTTGACAGTCTTGGATAATTCTTTCGGTTGTGTGTTGGGTCAACATGACATCACGGGGAAGAAGGAGCAAGAAATCTATTATCTCAGTAAGAAGTTCACTTCCTATGAGGTTAAGTACACTCTGCTCGAGAGGACATGTTGCGCTTTGACTTGGGTGGCACAAAAGTTTAATTATTATCTGTTGTCCTACACTACTTACCTTATTATCTGTGTGACTCAGAATGCTATGAAAGCCCAAGCATTGGCCGACCACTTGGCTGGGAATCTTGTGGATGATTAATATGAGCCATTGAAGACTTGTATTCCTGATTAAGAGGTCATGTGTGTTGACAACGTTGGGCACGATGAAAAGCTAGGTTGGAAACTCTTCATTGATGGAGGTGTAACATGAAAGGTATAGGGGCTGTATTTATCTCCGAAAAAGGGAAACACTAGCCTGTAACAGCCCAACTTTGATCTTATTGCACTAATAACATGGCTGAGTACAAAGCATGCATTCTTGGGTTTGAGGTTAGCTATAGACATGGGAGTCCATGAATACTTGTTCTAGGAGATTCAGATTTGTTGGTTCACTAGATTCTTGGAGAATGGGAGACTCGAGATTTGAAGCTCATGCTGTACCGACAGTGTATGTACAATTTTTGTCAAAAATTCAGTTCGGTTGAATTTAGACATATTCCTAGGATTCATAAAGAGATTACTTATGCCCTAGCTACCGTGGCGTCGATGTTACATCATCCAGACAAGGCTTCTGTTGACCGCGTGCATATCCAAGTTCATGATCAATTTGCTTATTTTAATGTGGTGAAAGAGGAAATCGATGGTGATTCTTGGTTCCACGATATCAAGGAATACATCAGGTCGAGGATATATCCAGTACATGCTACATGTGATCAAAAGAGAACCATTCGACATATGGCTAGTGGATTTTTTTTGAGTGGAGGAATCTTGTACAAGAGGACTCCGAATTTAGGACTACTGAGGTGCATGGATTCAAAAGAAGCTTCAACTATCATGTCCAAAGTGCATTCTGGAGTTTGCGGGCCACATATGAATTGGAATGTCTTGGCAAGGAAGATACTTCGAGCATGTTATTATTGGCTCACCATGGAACGGAATTGTATCAGCTTTGTTCACAAGTGTCATTGCACCTTGCCCCTTTGTTTCTTGGGGCATGGATGTTATTGGGGCAATCGAGCTGGCAGTGTCGAACGGGCATAGGTTTATCCGGGTGGCCAGTGATTACATTACCAAGTGGTTGAAGCTATAACTTTCAAGTCCGTGACCAAGAAGGCAGTGGTGGATTTTGTGCATTCAAACATCCTTTATCGGTTCGGAATTCCCAAGGTGATCATCACAGAGAATGTTTCTAATCTCAACAGTCATTTGATTAATGAGGTATGCAAACAGTTCAAGATCATACATCATAACTCCACCGCGTATCTCCCTAAGGCAAATGGAGCTGTTGAGGCTACCAACAAGAACATAAATAAGACACATCGTAAGATGGTTCAAGGTTCTAGGAAGTGGCATGAAAAGTTGCCTTTTGCATTACTAGGTTATCGCACTACTGCTCGTACTTCAGTAGGTGCAACTCCTTATCTAATGGTATATGGAACTGACGCATTTATACCTGCGGAAGTTGATATTCCCTCCCTTTGGGTTGTTGCAGAAGCTGAAATTGATGACGATGAGTGGTTCAAAACCCAGCTCGAGCAGTTGAGTTTGATTGATGAGAAAAGATTGGTTGCAGTTTGTCATGGTCAATTGTATCAGAAGAGAATGGCAAGAGCATATAATAAAAAGGTGCGTCCTTAGAATTTCGAAGTGGTCCAGATGGTATTGAAATGTATCCTTCCTCATCTGGCTGAACCTAAAGGGAAATTAGCACCGAACTTGCAGGGGCCATTCGTTGTGACAAGAGTGTTGCCTAATGGTCCTTTGTATTTAACAGACATAGAAGGCAAATGTGTAGATATGACCATCAATTCTAATGCAGTTAAGAGGTGCTATGTATTATTTTCTTGCTCACCTTAAGTTGTATTTTGTACTTGGCATGTTCAAAGTTGAAATGACGAAGGCATTTTGTTCCGCTACCCAAACACTTTCAACCTTTGCTACCTTTTTTAGCCTTATTTATTTTCTTTCACACCACTCTTTTGGAATCAATTGCAGAAGTAGAAAATGAAAAATTATGATGAATGAGTGTAAATAAGAAAACTGAAAAAGAAAAAAAAAAGAAAAAAGAGAAAAGAAAAGAAAAAAAGAGAGCAATAAAAACGAACAGCTTTCTTTTGAACTACGTTCGACCTGGTTCCCTTTAAGGATACGTAAGCAGCCTTACAGTTCGGTCCTATCAAAATAAAAATTAAAATTCCCCAGACCCAAAGAAACTGGGGCATAAGTTTTGCTTTTAAAAAGATCTAATTCCAAAAATTGTAATTTCGACCCCTTTTCGTCTTAAGATAGTTTGAGCCTTCATGCTACCCTTTCTTTCTAACCCCGTCCAAAAGCCTACATTACTGTCCAAAGAAAGACCTATTGATCGATCTTTGAGGATGCCACATTACATCATGGGTAACACTTTGTTCATGGGTGCTAGAGAGAAAATTTAAAATGAGAGAGTCTTATTAGTGAAAACCCTCAGGGGCAGCTTAAGGCAACGGTGAGCTGAGAGAAAATTTAAATGAGTGAGTCTTATTGGTGAAAACCCTCAAGGGCACCATAAAGCGATGGTGAGTTGAGAGATGAACAAATGAGAGAGGCTTGTTGGTGAAAACCCTTCAGGGCACTACAAGTTGAATAAGGCTCATAACTTTACAGAGAAATAAAATCAGTGAAAGCCCAGTTTTTGAATTATGAAGACATGGCATAAACTGAAAATATGATTGGCCGGACGGATTTGGTTGATCAGTCCGAAATACATCTCAGGATCATTGGATTTGGCTGCTTCCCTTAGATAAGTCCTCTATTTCTTATTCTTTTTCACATAGTCATCTTTGTTCAGAATTTTCATTTGTTCCTTTTGTCAAAAATCATGTCATTTTTACTCCTTCAGTCTATCTTTGTGACTCTCTTTCGAGTTAGCCCTTGTTGAACAAGCAGGAAAGGATTTCAAAGCCTACTACCATCTTCTAAATTGCATAAAGCGGATTCTGGCCAGGCACATCAAAATTGACATGATTCAGGATAAGCAGTATGGTGATAACTGAGGTTCAGGCAATCAAGTGAATCTTGAATTTTGTTGAAATTCAAGGATTCAGAAACTTCCTAAGTGAAAATACAATGCAACTAGTGAGTGTATGGGATTCAAGTAATCAAAGATTACGTGTTCTAGTTTCAGTTAAAAGAACAAACAACTCCTTGCTAGCCCAAAGAAGCTGATCAGAATGAAGCATAGCAGCGGCAGAAGAAGACGCTCATCAACGATGCCATAACGTAACCACCACGTTTTCAAACTGACAAGATTTTATTTGTCTGAAGTAGGGGCAAGAAATTTTTAAGTCCACAGGGACCTCCCATGGAAAAGCATCACACAGGGAGCAGGAAATTTTGTTCAGAATCCTCCAATATGAGACCGTGTCTCAGGTAAGTTCATTCTCAATTCTCAGGACCCTCCTGGATAATGGGATTTAGTTTAAATTTTCAGGACCCTCCTGGATAATGGGATTAGGCTTTAAAATTCTTAGAGTTCTATAGGTGTATGATCCGATTAACACTCAAAAATATGCCCAGATCCTAAAATGGCGCAGAAAAAATTTCTTTTTTTTTGTTTGTTTTGTTGCAGTATCAGGCGCCCACCTGGATAACGAGGGAATATATTTCATGTCTTAGCAATCAAGCGCCCACTTGGATAACGAGGGAACACATTTCATGTTTTAGCAATCAGGCGCCCACCTGGGTAACGAGGGAATACATTTTATATCTTAGCAATCAGGCGCCCACCTGGATAACAAGGGAATACATTTCATGTTTTAGCAATCAGGCACCCACCTGGATAACAAGGGAATGCATTTCATGTTTTAGAAATCAGGCGCCCACCTGGATAACGACGGAATACATTTCATATTTTTGCAATCAAGCTCCCACCTGCATAACGAGGGAATAAATTTCATGTTTTAGCAATCAGGCGCCTACCTGAATAACGAGGGAATATATTTCATGATTCAGCAATCAGGCGCCCTCCTCGATAACGAGGGAATACATTTCATGTTTTTGCAATCAGGCAGCAACCTAGATAACGAGGGAATACATTTCATGTTTTAGCAATCAGGCACCCGCCTGGATAACGAGGGAATAAATTTCATGTTTTTGCAATCAGGAGCCCACCGGGATAACGAGAAAATTAATTTGAGAGTTACTTCAACTCATAAATTCAAGAAGCATCATGAGCCCGCCTAAAGAGCAGGGTCCGTTTTCAGTTGCATATTGAAGATCAAGTAGAGATTCAAGAAAGTTTCAGGACAAGTAGTAGATAGGATCTTGTATTTTTCTTTTAATTTTGTTGTAATTTTCCCTTCATTTTTCCTTTTATTATGATGTAATGGCAGGAACCGTAGACCGGAACCACGACGGCACTCGACTCGACTCTCCACCTTGGTACTCCATCATTTTTCTCACGTCGAACTACACGTGGCATGATTCCTTTATAGCCTAGGATATGTAGGCAGCTCATAAACTAGGCTCGGCCACATTCTCTTTTCTTTTGTTTTTGTCTCTCTAAGTAAGGGTCGGGTCAAAAACATGTCTTCTTGTTCTTTTTCTGAAAACACCTTGTGTTTTCAGTCAAAGAGGGGCAGCTGTAGACATGTAATTTTTTACCCGAGCATTAGAATCACCTCAAATAGTCCTAGTATTTTCACGATATTTATTTAACCTTATTTCTATAGTATTTTTCTTTGTTATTAATTTCAATTCTTGTTTTTAAATCACATAAATTTGAAAACACACAAATAGTTTCACTATTATAATATTTTTCATGTTATACAAATATTTTTATATTTTAATACAATTAAATATTACTAGTCTTCTTATCGTGACGTTAGTCTAATTTTTCTATCTTTTCCATTTTTACTTTAACATAATCTTTGGAAAATATAAAAATCTATATAATTTCACTTTTGATATAGATTTAATTTAGTTAATTAATTAGTATTTTTTATTCTTTTTCTTAAGAAATTTTGTTTTGAAAAAAAGAAAAATCAAAGAAAGAAAAAAAGAATAGTGAGTTTTTTGGCTAGTCTTGTCTTAAAAAAAAAAAGAAGACCAAATTAGGCCAAACATGAGCCCAACAGTGCCTTAACCCATGCCCCAAACCCAAAGTCCGCTGACCCGACCGGACAACCCACAAATCCGCACCGTTTTTCCATCCAATCGTAGCCGTCCATCTCAAGTAATGCCACGGACCACCTTATTTCCCCAGACTCAAATATAATCCTAATCTTCCCCAAACCCTAAACCTAGAGAATCGCCGCCCCACACCTTCCCTCTTCTCTCCCACACCTTCTGCCACCATAACCCAACCCAAACATTACCAGAGTTCACCCGCTTGTCACCAATGGCCCTCTCCTCCCTCTCCTTCCTCCATGTCACTCACTCCATACAAACTTCATCATTTCTACGCATTTTATTCATTTATTTTGTTTTGGATGGTGAAGAATCCGAACCTTGAATCAACTTGGGAAGAATGGTAATCGTTGGATGAAATTTTCTTCCAAAAATCTCCATTTTTACCGATTTTTTATTTGTTAAAAGGATTTTTAAATTTTTTATTTTTGGGTCCACACGGTTTTTGGTGTTACTTGGAGAAAAGGAGAAGAATATTCAATATATATTGAGGATTTCGGACAGAAAGGGGGGATTTTGGGGAGAGGAATTTTCGAAGAGAAAAAAGGGGAGGGGGAGGAAAACGGTAGGGTTTTAGGACTTCTTCTTGTTCTTACATTTCCAGAAAAAATCATTAAAAAAAGTTCAGTTTCTCGTCTTTGGTGGCGATTTTATTTCCAGAAAACAGAATCCTGAATTTCAATTTTGAAGTTGGAGTCGCGTCGACTCGTGTCAGATCGAGGTGTCCGTGCTCGTGATCCTTGATCCGTTTTTTAGCCACGTTCCTTTTATGGAAAAGTATTTCTGCTATGATTTTTTATTTTTAAAAGAATTAATTTTATTGATCAAGGAAAGATAATGTAAAGTCAACTCTTACTAAGATGCCATATTTGAAAACCGATGGAGTCATGCTTTTCTTATAGTTTCTAGTATGATTTTCTTTTATCTTCAAGCGATTGGTCTTACTGATTATGAAGAGGCAATGGAGAATTAATTCCAATAAGATATCATGTTTGATAACTTGGTGTATTGTTTGGTCGCGGGTATAGTTTAACTTTATGAGTCAAGCTTTTGTTTTAGTGGTTAGTTTTTATCTGGAAAATGTTATTGATCGTGTTTTCATTGAACAGTTCGGGAAACTTTGTGTAGTAATGGCTATTCCAATACTTCATGATCACTAAAGTCTGTCGATGTCAGTATCTCATCTTCACGATAATTTCTTTTATCTTCCCTCGATCCAGTATCATATTTTGATCCGCTGTTATTTATTTTGTTGGTTATTTTTTCCTTTCTGTATGCTTTAGATGATATGCTTTGTGTTGGGTGATTATCCTGTTTACTACAACTTTGTTATGGATTCTTCGATTGGTTTGAGGGGCTAGACATAATATACAAAAATAGACTTAAACTATTTTCTGCTTCTTTTATATTATCATTTTTATCCGTTAGGAGCATGTTTAGGCCGACCGCATTCGGATAGGAAAACCTCTAGGGTGTTTATATTTTGTTTGGTTTTTTCGAGGCAAGAGGTTGTCCCTTTAGTTGATTATATTATTCGGGGAATATCCGAAGTACTTTGTAAATATTATGGAGGCCATGACGAGTTTGTGAAGGAACCATAGTGTAGTATTTTTTTTTCTTATTTTTCTTTTATCATAGGAAGGGACGACCTCGAACCTTTTGGATGTTTATTTTTTTTGTGTGCTTTGCACTTAATTAGAATATTTTAAATGCCAACTAGATCGAGTATGCAACCGTGACCTTCGCGGGACTTGGGGAGTGCCTAACACCTTATCCCCGAGTTAAATGAACCCCCTTACCCTAACCTCTAATGCGGACTTAGTTTTGAGTCCAAGTGTTTGAAAAGGAAGTTATTTTCTAAAAATCGGTGGCCTGACACAACGAAATCTAATGCCAGGTGGCAAGTTTGAGTTATCTCCTTTTGAACAAATTTTTGGCACTCTCATAATTGAAAACCCCTTTTCAAGCTTTATTTAAATCTTTTTTATTAATTCAAAGGGTTAAGTGGGGTTTTTTTTAAAAATAAGGGGTGTGACATATCTGACGACTCTGTTGGGGACTTGCAGGCTCGAGCTAGTACTTGATCTTGTCGGCTTTTTAGGATGTTCTGGTAAGGTTTTTATGCGTTTTATTTGCTTTATTTGATTTTTATTTTTGTATCGTTTTATTATTTGCTAATTGCTTATTTGTTTACAATTTTTTCTTTGTTTGTTATTGCTTTATAATTTTGTTATCATATGCATTACCCACTCAATTCTTTCTTAAAGAAGTCTCAGAGCATGCGCCGCGTGCACGAACTCTTTGTTGATTCATCCCCAATTTTTTAGAGAGCCGTCGGACGTATGGAGTGAGTGGAAAGCTTGAGCAGCCACTATCGACCATATGCTTCCCCGAATTGCCTTGTTAGTGAAGCCTAAACTTAGGTCGGCCTTTAGGTCATTTTTATTTGCATCATGTCATTTAGACCTAATAGGGCTCGGTCCTAGGTATCGTGTGCCTTTGTAGGAAGCCTGTCCAAATTTTGTCAAAGTGGGCCCGTGGCAATGACATTTAATCATCCTATGTGCTAAATGTAGCATCTATGAGGGTAAAAAGGTCATTTGACAGACCGATGTCTTGGAAAGAAGGGTAAAAAATGAAGCAAGTAGGGGCCATTCACATTTTCTTTCATAATTTTCCAAAATCAAAATAAGTGAAAATGAAAAATCCAAAAAGATTTTATATTTTCCCATTATTTTTAAAAAATTCAAAAAAATAGAAAAAAAATTCAAAAATATTTTTATACATTTTCATCATTTACCAAAAATTCAAAATTGAAAATAAAATCCAAAGGTTTCTACATTGTTTTATCATTTTTCAAAAAGACAAAAAATATAGCTTTTTGAAATTCGTTACATCTTCCCGAACTACACAAGCCTGATTCTCGTCTCTTAGGGAGGGATACTTAGGCAAATCACATAGGATCCGGTCATCCTAGTTAATCTTAGGTTCTCGGCTTTGCGGGATCTTTGAAAAATCTTGCATGTCTAGCAACTTTTGGCAACATCGGCCATTCCTGCAAAGTGGGGTCATTTTCGCAAAATTAGTTTAATCACCCATGTCTTAGGATTTTGAGTCTACAAATATGTGTCGTATTACTTTAAGTTCCATCCTTGTCGGGTTTGCGTCCCTAGCCACATTTGGCCATATTGGCCATTTTTGCGAAATTGGTCATTTCTGCAAGGTAAATTTTAGGGACGCGATTGTTGGGATGTTAGAGTCATGTAATGTCTAAATGAATTATTTTTCACGCATTAGGAGGTCATAGTTTCCAATTTTGTACTAATAGCCACTTTCAGCCATTTTGCAAAATATAGCCAAATCGTGTCTTGCATATGTCCACTAGGAAATGTTGTTCTGTCATGAAGTGTACCGATTCGCTAACCACGCATTGATTCGATCCAAAGTGCTTATGGTAGTAAATATTCCTAAGAAATTGACCAAGTGGTGGAAAATTTTTTCATCGTTAGAGCAGCATGAGTTAATTCATAAATTGGGCACCCTCACTTCCCTTCTTGATATCACACCCCTCCCAAACTTAGTGGAGGCGATGCTGACTTATTTGGATCCGCAAAATTTGGCTTTTAAATTTAGAGAGTGTGAGATGACTCCTACCTTGGCGGAAATGTCTGGTCTCACTCGTTTAAGCTATATAGGTCGGGACATGATACTTCCCGGAGACCACTCTAGGACAAGATTCCTTAGTGACCTGGGCCTGAAAGATAACAAGAATTTAAAATGCCTCGTGCGGTCCTGTATATCCTGGATTATTTGCTTGATAGATTTGGACCACGGGATAGTTTTGACGTCTTTTGGGATGTGTTCTGCACAACCAAGGAAAAAAGGCAAAGACGCCGCCTTTAAGCTTTCAGTCTTGCTTTGTTGGGATTGTTGGTCTTTCCATTAGATGAGAGGCACATTAGCACCCACCTACAGTCAGTGGTAATGGCACTATTTCATATGAAGCAACGTAAAACCATTACCGTTGTAGCGATGATCTTTACAGAATTGTACAAAGCCTTGAGTGAGGTTAGGGGAGGTGTTAGATATTTTGAGGGAAGTAACCTTTTACTACAATTGTGGATGATGGAGCATTTGCACACCGCTTCCTTACTTTGTCCCATCGACCGTATCTTGAGAGATCGGGTGGTGCATCGAGCATAGGATGAAATCTCCTAAGTTTACGTACCAAGTAGGCGTCACAACTTGGATTGAGTTCCTTGGTTTGAGTACAAATGGGAATGTTTTGTGGGCTTACCTTTGGCTACCTTTAGGTGATATTTTTGTAGGATGTCTCATGTAGCCTTTCTTGATACTGATAGGACTCAACTGTGTCAAGTCGTACACTCTCATTAGGGTAATGCGACAATTAGGCAGAAGACAAAAGGAGCCTCCAACTTTGAATCTTTAGAGGAACGTCATGAACTTTAGCGAAAAAAGCAGCTAACAAAATCAAGTACGTGCAAAGAGGATGAAGAAAAATACATTAATAGAGGACATTGGCAGGACTGAGTGTACTCAGGAGTACCAGATCTGGTTACAGTCCGTCCCACTGGCGGCCGACACTTCATTGCTAGCACAGCTTAGGGGGCGGGCAGCTCAGGGAGATGATGTTGAGCAGGCATCAGACCAAGATCTTTGGGATAATCTTGAGTTGATAAAGCCTTAGTTATCGGGATGGCATCAAATGTGGAGCAACATATCCAGTATTTGTTCGGGGTCAGCCTTCAAGATGCGGGGGTGGCCACCAGGGTCTTTGTTCCTAGCATCGGTATCTCTTTACAAGGCATGTTTCAGAGTTTGAGCATGACGGTCGGCCCAGGACCATCTCATTCAAGACCGTCACATTCAGGAGCAGCTTAGGGGGTCATTCTATTTAGGTATTTTGAGATTGTCTTCTGTTGTCTTTTACTTTCGTATCTTGTCCAGAAGTACTAAGTCTTTTAGGTAGTATTAGAGTCTGTCATAGTGTAGTCGAGCTTGTCATGTCTTTCATTATCATACTTCGTTTTGTATTTTAATATTGAAAAGTGTTTAAATGAAAATCCCAAAATGAGTTAATTTTAGTTTATTTTCTGTCACTTTTCCAAAAATACGCTTGTTCTGATTCATCAGGGACATGATACATAGACAACCTACATCGGGTTCAATCAAATTATTTTTGCATCAAATAAAACAAAATAGAAAATAAAAGGAAAGGAGAAAAGGGTGACAAGAGGCGTTGGAGAAGAAAGAGAAGGAGGTATCGAAAGGAGTAAATTAGGATGATACCATATGACACTGCGACCCTCAAAGCCATTTTAGAACCGTTAATTGTTACGAGGTGCATTGCATATAATGTGTTATTATCGTATTATGAATGACCTAACGCTAACATGGTATTTTTGTGTTATTGCTCCGTGTTACCTTTGTTTAATTTCAGGAAGGTGGTTAGTTTGTTAGCATCATGGAAAGTCATCCCTACAACACTCGATCAAAACGTCAAACAGTCATGGCTAGCAAGGAAACAGACAGTGGAGTTGTAGACCCACCAAGGGAGATTGTTGAGTCGGAATCAAAACTGCAAGACGAGGTCTAAAGGCTGAAGCGTTTGATGGTGGAAATGTGCCAAGCCTTGAATAAGGGACCCCTTCCATCCTCCCTCCCTTCTAACTACATAGAAAACCCCGTTCTATTCCACAACTCTCTCAATCCCAGATGCCCAATACTAGTGATCTTTCCCACAACACGCTACTTGTTTCACCGCTTACCACAATTACCCCGGCACTTCCTCCCAAACCTTCCATGCTCCACCAGCCAAAACAGTTTCATACTCTACTCCGACATCTGCTCCTATTTTGGAACCCCTTCTATAAGCTACCTTCCACCGATCCTCAAGTAAGCCCATATTTTCCGCTCCAGATACCCACTACTATGCATCGGATCCCACCTTCAAAGTCCCAGATCCTTACCATTACACTCCCCAACTTGAGACTTATGGTGAAACTGACAAACCACCCAAGAACGCAGAGTAAGAAGAGATGTTTCGGAAGGTACAAAGTCTGGAGCAATCATTGAGAAATATGCTAGGGTTAGTCAACCAGGTGAGTGTGGCCTATAAGGATATATGTATGTTCCCCCATGTCAAACTACTAGCCGGTTTCAAGATTCCTATGTTCGACCTGTATGACGGACATGGAGACCCTGTAGCTCATCTGCAGAGTTACTGCAGCAAAATGAGAGGTGCGGGAGGAAAAGACGAATCGCTAATGGCATACTTCAGCCAAAGTCCGAGTGGGGCAGCTTTTGAATGGTACAGCCACCAGGATGCTAGTAGGTGGTACACGTGGGACGATATGGGTCCGGCCTTTGCTCGGTAGTTTCTGTACAATATGGATATTATTCCAGATCGCTTATCTTTGACGAACATGGAAAAGAAACCCGGTGAAAGCTTTAGAGAATATGGGTTCTGATGGAGGGAGCAAGCTGCATGAGTCAATCCTCTTATGGATGAAGACGAGATGGTTAAATACATTCTTCGAGCCCTGGAGCCCACTTACTATAGTCATTTGATCTCAGCCATCGGTAAGTCTTTCAATAATGTGTTGAAGATAGGAGAAATGTTGGAAGAGGGGCTCAAGTTGAGTAAGATCATGAGCTATTCTGCTATAAAAGCAACCACCCAGGCAATCCAGAGTAGTACTGGAAGTTTTCTTGGCAAGAAGATGAAGGAAGATGTCGCTATTGTTGTCTCGGATCATGGCATGGCCTAAGGGGTTCACCTAACCAATACACCCATCCTCGACCCCGACCTCAAACCTATACCCAAGCTCAATATAATCCACCTCAACATTAGTTGCCCCGCAAAACCCCTAATATTCATCCAGGCCATCCCAATACCTTATTCACCATGCACAGTCATATGCTCACCCCCTTCATACCCGCAATGGCATGCTCCAGCTCCGTAGAATATCTACCCAGCTCCATAAAATACATATCCACCTCTACAACCCTACCAAAACCCACTGGTTCAAACTTTTGATCAGGGCCGGATTATAGAAGAGACAAGCTGTAGCGAAAATAAACTTTTACCCCGTTTGTAGAGTCCTACGCTAGTCTATTTCAAAGGTTAAGGCAGTTTGACATCTTGAGGCCAATTGAGTCAAAGATACCAAATCCCCCTCCAAAAAATCTCGATCATTCCCTACGATACGCCTATTGTTTTGATGCTCCAGGACATGACATAGAGAAGTGTTGGCATTTAAAACGGGCAATCCAGGAACTCATCACAAACCAATTGTAGTCCAAAGCCCAGATGCGCCAAACATCAACCAAAACCCTTTGCAAACCCATGAAGAGACGCATATGATTGAAATAGTTCACAAGGATGGGGAGTCCAAGAAGTCTTCTAAGTCCGTCATGATGATCTGGGCTAGTGAAAACAATTGGGTTAAAGCTCAAGACTCTACCAAAGCAGCACCCTCGACAGTAGAAGAGGTAACAAAAAAGCCAAGCTCGAAGCCACCAGTGTTGGTCGTGAAAGGGCTCTCGAAAGATACTAGGGCAAGCCCAGAAAGTTCAAAAGTAGTAGTAGTAGGGATTCCAAGTAACCTTGTTATAGTTATGAAATGGGCTCATATCACCCCTATCATCATTAAACCAGTAACCGAGCTATCGGTGGTTGATGCCAAGGTCTTCCCGTGGAATTACAAACAAGTGATAGTAACATACAAAGGAAAAGAAATATAGGAAGAAGTTAATGAAACTGGAGGATTGACACATTTTGGGAGATGTTTCACCCCGGAAGATTTAAGGAAAGCCAAGTCGTCCAAGGATAGCCAAACTCCAGTAAAGAAATCAGTCACAGAGGAAGAGGCTGAAGAATTCTCGAAAAAGATAAACGTGCAGGAATATTCCATTGTAGAGCAACTAAGGAAGACACCAGCTCAGATCTCTCTCTTGTCTTTGCTGATACATTCAGATGAACATCGCAGGGTCTTGATGAAGATTTTGAATAACACACATGTTCCTGATAAGAGCAAAGTGAACCACTTGTAAAAAATAGCTGGCAAGATCTTCGAAGCAAATAGGATCACTTTCTCAGACGACAAACTTCCTGTGGATGGTACTTAACACAATCGAGGTCTTTATCTCATGATAAAGTGCGAAGATTCTGTTGTCTCAATGGTTTTAGTTTATAATGGCTCCAGTACAAATATTTGCCCCTTATCTACTCTGTAGAAACTGAAGATTGGCACCGAAAGAATCCATTTGAATAGTGTGTGTGTTCGAGGCTTTGATGTGGGAGGTAAAGATTCTGTTGGAGACATAATGCCCGAATTATCAATAGGGCTAGTCGATTTTACCGTGGAGTTTCAAGTTGTAGATGTGGATGTCTCCTATGTTCTGTTGTTAGGCAGACCGTGGATATTTGCTGCTAAGGCAGTCCCGTTATCTCTTCACCAAATGGTAAAGTTTGAATTGGACAGGCAGGAAATAGTTGTGCATGGTGATGATGACTTGTCGGCTTGTAATAACACAATTGTTCCATTTATTGAAGCTGAAGATGATAAGGGACCTTGGGTCTATCAAACTTTTGAAAAAATGTCTGTTGAGAAGATTCCTGAATGAGAATGCATTCCGGGTCCTAAGTTATCCTCCACGTCTGTCATGGTTGCGAATGAAATGTGGAAGAATGGTTTTGTGCCGGGCAAGTATCTGGGCTCATCTCTACAAGGTATTGTGCATCCACTTCGCCCTAGTGGGAATCCTGGTACATTTGGTTTAGGTTTCAGCCCACAGAGACGGGCGTGAAATGGTTTATAATCTGAAATAGGAGGCTGTTAGTAAATACACTTAACGCTAGAGGGGGGGGTGAATAGCGTTATAATAAAATTTAGCGTAAACTTGCGGAAATTAAAATTTGCAGGAAATAAATAAGTGCGTTAAATAAACAAAAAGGAAAGAACGCACCGATATATTCTGGTTCACCACAACACGTGGCTAGTCCAGTCCCCGAGAGACTCTCTCGAGATTTTCCACTAATTTGTTAAGCTTACGGGTGCTCAACAAACCTTTACAACTTATGGACACAAGCCTTAACACCTTTGCTCGGAGATACAACACTCCAAGACTTCAACCAAGGAAACACAAGTTCCTTACAACAAGAGAATTACAATTCTCTTACAAGTGTATAAAACACTAAACACTCAAACAAAATACTCCTTAATGAGTAGATATGAGTAAAAGAAGTAAGCTCTAGATCACAACAACTTTGGACAAGAATATGGCTCTCAAAAGCTTTATGAAATTGAATATAAAATGATAAACAAGAGTATGCAAGCTTATAGCAATGTAATGATCAGTTGTAGTATGTTGTTGTGTTTAAAACACTGAAATGAAGCTGTATTTATAGTTGAAAAACTTGGCATTACCGTTGCCTAATTGCCAATTAAGAGTTGCTGATTTTACTCACTGACAATCGATTGTCAAACCCCAACAATCGATTGTCAGCCAGTCAGATCAAAATTCAATCCCAGATTTTACGCTTGATAATCGATTACTTTCAATCCATAATTGATTACTGGCAACGTTCAAAAAATCCTTTCCAGATTTTACCACAAACAATCGATTGTCGAGAATCAACAATCGATTACTCAGCAACGTTCAAAAAATCTTTTTCGGATTTTAATCAAAACAATCGATTATATAGAATCAATAATCGATTACCCAATAACGTTCAAAAAATATTTTCCGGATTTTAATCAAAACAATCGATTATACAGAATCAATAATCGACTACCTAACGGTATTTGAAAACTTTACGACAATGGTCAGCTTCACAATCGATTGCACAAAGTCAACAATCGATTACTTATCAGTTTTTGAAAAACATTTTAGACACTGTCTCTTTGACAATCGATTGTCCAATGTAACAATCGATTATTTAATAAATTTGAATATCACTGGAAGACACTGTCTCAACATAATCGATTACCATTAGTTCATAATCGATTATTCTGAGTTTTGAAAAACTTTGATGGACACTGCCTCAGTCACAATCGATTGTCATTAGTTCACAATTGATTGTCATGCAGGTTTGAAAAACCTGATGCTCACTGTCTTACTCAGAATCGATTGTCATTAGTTCACAATCGACTGTCATGCAGTCTTGGCTTGAAACAATCGATTATCATAAGTACATAATCGATTATCTTAGTCTATATTTTTAAGACATGTCTAAAAATTATTTTGACTACTGTAAATATGCATGATTTAAAATCATTTGACATTAAATTAAATATGCATGATTTTGGAAAATAGTTTTATGAGAGAAGCCATGTTACGAGTCAAGTTGTAGGATCAAGATCACAATTAAGAATGACTCAATTAAACTATAAAACTTTGTCTTGAGCTTGAATCTCGTTGTATATATTGTGCGTTTGTTTCTTGAACTTCGTCATATATCAATTTTTGCTTCGTTTGTCATTCATCAAAACCTATACAAAAGAACACACATTTTAGTATATTGCATTGAGAACGTGTTTCCAACAATTTCCCCCTTTTTGATAATGGAAAACATTAAGCGGGATATGCAAGACAAGCAATTTATAATGACGATTCAAGACAAGTATATACATGCAACAAGTATGCATTTGTTCCCCCTCAATTTGAGAATTCCCCCTCAATTTAAGCTTATAACTTGAGAGTGCATCATACCCGTTATCTTCCCCCTTTTGCCATTAGCAAAAATAATAATAAGATGCCAAAGATGAAATAAACCTTGTTTATTTATTGGAAAGAAGGTGTGATTATTTAAAGAGAGTATAATAGCTCATATGATAGCATTACAATCGATTATTGATACGAGATAATCGATTATTAGATGAGGGAAACAGATTTTTCTGAAGAAGACTCGATTCTTGCGCGTCATGCTTTATAATTCCCCTTTCCCTTGGGGCGATACCTGCAAAAATCGTTAGATGTCTCCGACGCTCAAGTTAGAAATCATGTAACAAAAAAATGCAATGCATGACTTAGATCAACGTGGAGTCAAGGATCCCGAGTTCACTGCGAATTCGAAAGAAGGACTCTTTCTCTAAAGGCTTTGTAAAGATGTCTGCCAATTGGTTTTTGGTTTCAACAAATTCAATTTCGACATCGCCTTCTATAACGTGATCTCTAATAAAATGATGTCTAATTTCAATGTGTTTCGTTTGCGAATGAAGAACGGGGTTCTTCGTCAAGCATATGGCACTAGTATTATCACATCTAAGAGGGATATGATTAAGACTTAGGCCATAGTCCAAGAGTTGTTGTTTCATCCATAGGATTTGAGCACAACAACTCCCCGCGACTACATATTAAGCCTCGGTTGTGGACAACGCAACACTTACTTGTTTCTTGCTAAACCAAGAAACGAGAGAGCTACCGAGCAAATGGCAAGTGCCACTAGTGCTCTTGCGGTCCAATTTGCATCCAGCAAAATCGGAATCGGAATAGCCAACAAGTTGGCATGAAGAGCCTTTGGGGTACCATAGACCCACATTTGTAGTACCAACAAGATACCTTAAAATCCGTTTTACCGAAGTAAGGTGAGACTCCTTCGGACACGATTGATAACGAGCGCATAAGCACACGCTAAACATGATGTCCAGACGACTAGTAGTAAGATAAAGAAGAGAGCCAATCATACCTCGATACTTTTTGGTGTCGACTTCCTTACCTTTCTCATCTTTGTCTAGATAATCGGATGTGCTCATGGGAATTGCCATTTCTTTTGCATTGTTCATCTCAAATCGTTTCAGCAATTCTTTGCAATATTTGGCTTGACAAATGAATGTACCTTCTTTCATTTGCTTTACTTGTAATCCCAAAAAGAATGTTAACTCACCCATCATAGACATCTCAAATTCGCTTGTCATTAAATCAGAAAATTCCTTGCATAAAACATTGTTAGTAGCACCAAATATAATATCATCTACATATATTTGAACTAATAAGATATCATTGTTTTTATGCTTAACAAAGAGAGTTGTGTCAACTTTCCCCCTTATGAAATCATTTTCCAAAAGAAACTTACTTAATCTTTCATACCAAGCTCGGGGAGCTTGTTTTAAACCATAAAGAACCTTTTTGAGCTTGAAAACATGATCGGGAGATTTAAAGTTTTCAAAACCGGGGGGTTGTTCAACATAAACTTCTTCTTGAATAAAACCGTTTAGAAAAGCACTTTTCACATCCATTTGAAATAAAATTAAATTCATAGAAGAGGCAAATGCAAGCAATAAGCGAATAGCTTCTAATCTAGCTACGGGAGCATATGTTTCCTCATAGTCAATACCTTCTTCTTGATTATAGCCTTTTGCTACAAGCCTAGCTTTGTTTCTAGTGATTATACCATTTTCATCTAGTTTAGTGCGAAAAACATATTTCGTACCAATTATGGTATGACCTTCGGATCTTGGCACCAAATCCCAAACGTCATTGCGTTCGAATTGGTTAAGCTCCTCTTGCATTGCCAAGGTCCAAAATTCATCCCCAATTGCTTCTGAGATGGTTTTGGGTTCAATTTGAGAAACAAAAGCAGTATGTTCTAAGGTATTTTTGAGAGAGTTTCGGGTACTTACCTTGTCTCCAACGTTGCCAATTACCTGTTCGAGAGGGTGATCTTTGATTGTCCTCCACTCGTTAGGCATATTCATTTCTTTTTCCAATTGTGGCGCTTCTTCCGATGGTTGTTCCTCAGTTTCATCTTTATTTTCCTTGGGTGGTTTCTCTTGTATTTTGTCTTTCAAGCTATCTAAGATACCTGCAAGATCAAAACCGGAATCCTTTCTCGCCAAGCGAGCATTATTTTCGGAAAATACAACATGAGGGGATTCCTCCACAATTTGGGTTCTTTTATTAAAGACCCTATATGCTTTACTACGTGAGGAATATCCAATGAAAATACCTTCATCCGACTTAGCATCAAATTTACCCAATTGGTCTTTGCCATTGTTATGAGCAAAACATTTGCAACCAAAAACTCTAAAAAGGAAAATATTTGATTTTCTACCCTTATAAAGTTCATAGGGGGTTTTCATGAGTATCGGCCAAATTACTACTCTATTTAGAACATAGCAAGCGGTACTCACGGCGTCCGCCCAAAAATGTTTGGGTATCTTAGCTTCGTCGAGCATGGTTCTAGCTATCTCTTCGAGACACCTATTTTTCCTTTCCACCACCCCATTTAGTTGTGGTGTACGTGGAGCAGAAAAGGTATGCTCGATTCCGAGTTCGTCACAAAAGTCCGCAAAGAGATTGTGATAAAACTCTCCCCCATGATCACTTCTAATTGAAGTGACGGTTGTTTCTTTCTCATTTTGAACACGCTTAAGAAAATATTTAAAATTTTGAAAAGCATCACTTTTATTGGCAAGAAATAAAGTCCAAGTAAATCTCGAGTAATCATCAACAATCAAAAAAGCATATTTATTTCTTCCTAGACTTTCAATGCGAGAGAGACCAAATAATCCATATGAAGCAATTGCAATGGTCTAGAAGTTGAAACAATGTTTTTAGATTTGAAAGATGCTTTTGTTTGCTTCCCCTTTTTACACGAGTCACAAATAGAGTCATTTTCAAATTTTAAATTGGGAAGACCAACAACTAAGTTTTGAGAAATCAATTTGTTCAAAAGATGCATATTGATATGTTCTACTCTACGATGCCATAGCCAAGTATCATCCTCTTTACTCATTAGACAATCAACATAATCGGGTGAGGAATTAGCAAGATCAACCATTAAATATTATCCACTCTAAAACCACGGAGGATAATTTTGAAATCACTACGTCTGAACACTAAGCATTCATCCGAATCAAATAAAGCAAGATTTCCCTTGTCACACAATTGGCTTATGCTCAAGAGATTATGCTTTTATCCTTTAACAAGTAATATATGCTTAATAGAGGATTTTTCATCCTTACCGACCGAGCCGATGCCGATGATCTTTCCTTTATTGTTATCACCGAAGATAACACTTCCTCCTTCTTTGTGCTCTAATTGAAGGAATTTGGATTCATCTCCCGTCATATGCTTGGAGCATCCACTATCAAGGTACCATAGTACACTTGATCCCTTCAAGCACACCTACAAAACAAATTAATGTTCTTTAGGTACCCATGCCATCTTGGGTCCTTGGGGGTTAGGCATATTATAATGATGCAATTGAGTAATATGTCTATGACGTGTAAAGCATGCAGGAGCAATATGACCAATACGTCTACAATAATGACAAGTCACATTTGGGTTATGCATCCTTCTAGGTTCATAGTAACTAGACCGATGAAAATTTCTTACTCTATTTTGAACACTATGACTATTTCGCATTTCATGAGAATTATTTCTCCTACTATGAGCTCTAGGATGGGCAGCATTTCTAGAGTGATTGTTTCTCGGTTGAAGGACATTTCTAGGTCTTCTCAAAGGTTCAACATTTGGCCTAAAATATGCATCATTTCTGGGGTAACTATTTCTAGGTGGTAAGTCATTTCTAGGTCTCCTAAAATGTTCAACATTTTGTCTAGCATGCATATTGGTTCTAGGATTGCTATTTCTAGGATAAGCATTTGTTTTATTAGTCCTAGGTTGAGCCTTAGGTGGTTGGGGTTTGGCTTCAACCTTTTCTTTAACCTCATTCTTAAATCCTATGCCATGCTTGGTTGATTTCAAATTTACAAGGACCTCATTCAAATTCTTGTGGGAAGAATTGAACTTATCTAAGGTACCTTTGAGTCTATCTACCTCATTTTTGAGATGCAAGCAAGAAGAACAATTTTTAGTAGAACTTTCGGGCTTATCGGCGCTTCTTTTTCCAAAAAAACTTGTTTTCCTCTTTCAGCTTTTCATTTTCTAAAACAAGTTTTTCTAAATCCTTTTCTTTCAAAGAAAGCTGTTTTTGAAAATCCTTTTCTTTTAATGAAGCATTTTCTTTTATGCCCTTAATAGTTTTTGAAGCCTTAATAAATTCAGTATATAATTCATCAAAAGCAGTTCGCATTTCTTCAAGAGTAAAGAAGTTTTTAGACGAGATTTGACATACCTCATCTTTGTTGTCTTCTTGTGCCATAAGGCAAAGATTTGCTGCTTCGTCTTCTTCTCCTTCGCTTGACTCATCTCCGGAGTCGCCTTCCCAAGAAATGTATGCACGTTGCTTTTTAAAAGGTTTCTTCTCCTTTTTGATGTTTGGGCAATTTGATTTGATGTGCCCGGTTTCACCACATTCATAGCACTTGATTTGTTCGCCTTGCTTTTTGCCCTTGCGTTCATACTCCTTGCGCATGAACTTTTGAAATCTTTTGATAACGAGTCCAAACTCGTTGTCTCCTTCCTCATCAATTTGCGGTTGGCTTGTGCTCGCCATTAGAGCTATTCTTTGCCTCCTTTGATCATCAACAAAAGGGTTAAGAATAGTAGATTCATAGGTCTTAAGGTTACCTCTTAGTGCGTCGATGGTGACGTTTGAAACGCCAATGGATTCTTGAATTGCATCGGCCTTTGATCTCCATGCCGGTGTGAGACTTCTAAGAATTTTTCGCACCAGCTCTCAATCCGTGAATGTTTTCTTGAGAGCAGGTAGGTCAATTACGATTATTGAAAATCGCTCAAACATTTTGTCCACCTTTTCGCCTTCCTTCATGTGAAATAATTCATAAGAATGGGTTAGGAAATCAATTTTTTCTTCCCTTACCTGGTCCGTACCTTCGTACGTAACTTCTAGCTTGTCCCACATCTCCTTTTCCGTTGTGCAACACAATATTTTCCTGTAATCGTCAGCATTAACAGCACAACATAATAAATTAATTGCTTTAGCATTATTTTGAACCTTTCGGATGTCATCCGCGTCATACTCATCCTCGGACTTGGGAACCCATTCGTTTTCCACCTTCTTTGTTGGAATTTGGTTTCCCTTCATTATCACCTTCCAAAGGTGAAAGCTGTTGGACTGAACGAAGATCTTCATCCTCTCCTTCCAGTACGTGTAATTTGTACCGTTGAATAGAGGTGGTCGTGTGGAGCACTGTCCTTCATCAATTCCTGCAAAAGAATCACGAGTAGAAGCCATGGATGGTTCTCTCAAACTGTTAAGTTTTCAGAGAGTTGGGCTCTAATACCAATTGTTAGTAAATACGCTTAGTGCTAGAGGGGGGTGAATAGCGTTATAATAAAATTTAGCGTAAACTTGCGGAAATTAAAATTTGCAGGAAATAAATAAGTGCGTTAAATAAACAAAAAGGAAAGAACGCACCGATATATTCTGTTTCACCACAACACGTGGCTAGTCCAGTCCCCGAGAGACTCTCTCGAGATTTTCCACTAACTTGTTAAGCTTACGGGTGCTCAACAAACCTTTACAACTTAAGGACACAAGCCTTAACACCTTTGCTCGGAGATACAACACTCCAAGACTTCAACCAAGGAAACACAAGTTCCTTACAACAAGAGAATTAAAATTCTCTTACAAGTGTATAAAACACTAAACACTCAAACAAAATACTCCTTAATGAGTAGATATGAGTAAAAGAAGTAAGCTCTAGATAACAACAACTTTGGACAAGAATATGGCTCTCAAATGCTTTATGAAATTGAATATAAAATGATAAAAAGAGTATGCAAGCTTATAGCAATGTAATGATCAGTTGTAGTATGTTGTTGTGTTTATAACACTGAAATGAAGCTGTATTTATAGTTGAAAAACTTGGCATTACCGTTGCCTAATTGCCAATTAAGAGTTGCTGATTTTACTCACTGACAATCGATTGTCAAACCCCAACAATCGATGGTCTGCCAGTCAGATCAAAATTCAATCCCAGATTTTACGCTTGATAATCAATTACTTTCAATCCATAATCGATTACTGGCAACGTTCAAAAAATCCTTTCCAGATTTTACCACAAACAACCGATTGTCCAGAATCAACAATCGATTACTCAGCAACGTTCAAAAAATATTTTCCGGATTTTAATCAAAACAATCGATTATACAGAATCAATAATCGATTACCCAATAACGTTCAAAAAATCTTTTCCGGATTTTAATCAAAACAATCGATTATACAGAATCAATAATCGACTACCTAACGGTATTTGAAAACTTTACGACAACGGTCAGCTTCACAATCGATTGCACAAAGTCAACAATCGATTACTTATCAGTTTTTGAAAAACATTTTAGACACTGTCTCTTTGACAATCGATTGTCCAATGTAACAATCGATTATTTAATAAATTTGAAAATCACTGGAAGACACTGTCTCAACATAATCGATTACCATTAGTTCATAATCGATTATTCTGAGTTTTGAAAAACTTTGATGGACACTGCCTCAGTCACAATCGATTGTCATTAGTTCACAATTGATTGTCATGCAGGTTTGAAAAACCTGATGCTCACTGTCTTACTCATAATCGATTGTCATTAGTTCACAATCGACTGTCATGCAGTCTTGGCTTAAAACAATCGATTATCATAAGTACATAATCGATTATCTTAGTCTATATTTTTAAGACATGTCTAAAAATTATTTTGACTACTGTAAATATGCATGATTTAAAATCATTTGACATTAAATTAAATATGCATGATTTTGGAAAATAGTTTTATGAGAGAAGCCATGTTACGAGTCAAGTTATAGGATCAAGATCACAATTAAGAATGACTCAATTAAACTATAAAACTTTGTCTTGAGCTTGAATCTCGTTGTATATCAATTGTGCGCTTGTTTCTTGAACTTCGTCATATATCAATTTTCGCTTCGTTTGTCATTCATCAAAACCTATACAAAAGAACACACGTTTTAGTATATTGCATTGAGAACGTGTTTCCAACAGAGGCATGGTCGCTCCCCAAGCCCGTCCCACGCATCTCTAAGTCTTTGGTCAAGCCAGGGGCTGAAAAACCTCCAACTTCCTCAATTCCAAAACTTGTAGTTGATGTTGATGAAGAGCTAATCAAGAGGTTCCAAATTCTGTTCGAAGAGGTCAACATGGTAGAAATTTGTGAAGGCTCTAGTAAAGCAGATGTGCAGCTCGTTGGCTCAAATGTGAAGCTTACCAATTCGAAAGCTACTTCTCTCCCCACCGGGAAGGAGTTTTGGGAGTTTGCTTTGTTTTCCTTTCTTTTATCTGGGTAATTCTAGGGTTGTAATCTAAATTTTTAGTTTTTGCGTATTTTGATGTTTCAAACCCTTCTATCCTTTTTGTTTCCAATGAAATGCAATTACTCGTTTTCCGTTATTCTTAATAATGTTTATTTTGCTCTTTTTCTTCTTTTGTAGAGTTCTTTTTATGCTAGTTGCAATAACATGACATGCATGAAGAATTTTCTGCCGAGTCTTAAAAGTCGATCTAATACTGAAATAACAATCCAAGAAGTAGAATATGATGCTAAAATAGAATATGATGAAGAAGCAGCATTTGATGATATAAGTAAAGAGCTAAACAATTTGAGGAAAAATAGAAGCCTAACTTGAGTAACCGAAGCAATCAATTTAGGGGACCAGGATGTGTTAGGGAAACCAAGATAAGTATCCATTTAGAACCGCATGTTAAGGAGGAAATAATCAAAATATTGTTTGAGTACAAAGATGTTTTGCGTGGTCATATGATGATATGTTGGGCCTGAGCACTGATCTGGTAGTTCATAAATTTCCAATTGACTCAGGATTCCCTCCTGGTCAAGGAAGAAATCACAAAGCAGCTTACTGCAAAGGTCATCCCGGTCACTCGATATCCCACTTGGTTAGCAAATGTTGTGCCAGTACAGAAGAAGGATGGTAAGACCAGGGATTGTGTTGATTACCGTGATCTTAACAAAGCAAGCCCGGAGGATGATTTTCCATTGCCGAACATTCACATTTTGATTGATAATTGTGCTAAGCATGAGATTGGGTCTTTTTAGGATTGCTACGCAAGATATCATCAGAACTTGATGGATGAGGAAGATGCAGAAAAGATGATGTTCATCACGCCCTGGGGGACATATTGCTATCGGGTAATTCTATTCGGTTTGAAAAATGCTGGGGCAACCTACATAAGGGAGATGACCACCATATTTCATGACATGATACACAGAAAGATCTAGGGTTATGTAGATGATGTGGTCATGAAGTCAAAGAAGCAGTCTGACCATGTTAAGGACTTGAAGAAGCTTTTCGAAAGACTCTGCAGGCACTGCCTCAAGCTCAATCCAGCGAAATTTGCATTTGGTGTCCCCAATGCTGGTATTCGTGGTTAGTAGACATGGTATTGAGTTTTATCCGTTAAAGATCAAAGCCATTCAAGAGTTGCCGCCGCCAAAGAAAAAACAGAGGTGATGAGTTTGCTTGGAAGGTTAAATTACATCAGCAAGTTCATTGCTCAGCTCATGACAACTTGTGATCCAATCTTTAAGCTACTGAAGAAGAATGTTGCGGTCAAGTGGACTGACGAGTGTCAAGAAGCATTTGATAAGATCAATAGGTACCTATCGCATCCACCGGTGCTGGTCCCACCAGAGCCTTAAAGACAATTAATTCTCTATTTGACATCCTTGGATAATTCGTTCGATTGTGTGTTGGGTCAACATGACATCATGGGGAAGAAGGAGCAAGCAATCTATTATCTCAGTAAGAAGTTCACTCCCCATGAGGCTAAGTCCACTCTGCTCGAGAGGACATGTTGCGCTTTGACTTGGGTGGCACAAAAGTTTAAGCATTATCTGTCGTTCTACACTACTTACCTCATTATCTGTGTGACCCAGACTGCTATGAAAGCCCAAGCCTTGGCCGACCACTTGGCCGGGAATCTTGTGGATGATTAATATGAGCCATTGAAGACTTATATTCTTGATGAAGAGGTCATGTGTGTTGACGACGTTGGGCACGATGAAAAGCTAGATTGGAAACTCTTCTTTGATGGAGCTGGTAATATGGGAGGAATAGGGACTGTATTTATCTCCGAAAAAGGGAAACACTACCCTGTAACAACCCAACTTTGATTTTATTGCACCAATAACATGGCTGAGTACGAAGCATGCATTCTGGGTTTGAGGTTAGCTATAGACATGGGAGTCCAGCAATACTTGTTCTGGGAGATTCAGATTTGTTGGTTCACTAGATTCTAGGAGAATGGAACACTCGAGATTTGAAGCTCATACTGTGCCGACAATGTATGCACAATCTCTGTCAAAAATTCAGGTCGGTTGAATTTAGACATATTCCTAGGATTCATATGAGATCACTTATGCCCTAGCTACCGTGGCGTCAATGTTACATCATCCGGACAAGGCTTTTGTTGTCCGCGTGCATATCCAAGTTCATGATCAATATGCTTATTGTAATGTGGTGGAAGAGGAAATCGATGGTGATTCTTGGTTCCACGATATCAAGGATTACATCAGGTCAAGGATATATCCACTACATGCTACATGTGATCAAAAGAGAACCATTCGACATATGGCTAGTGGATTTTTTTTGAGTGGAGGAATCTTGTACAAGAGGACTCCGGATTTAGGACTACTGAGGTGTATAGATGCTAAAGAAGCTTCAACTATCATGTCCAAAGTGCATTCTGGAGTTTGCGGCCATATATGAATGGGTATGTCTTGGCAAGGAAGATACTTCGAGCAGGTTATTATTGGCTCACCGTGGAACGGGATTGTATCAGCTTTGTTCGCAAGTGTCATTGCACCTTGGCCCTTTGTTGCTTGGGGCATGGATGTTATTGGGGAAATTGAGCCAGCAGCGTCGAACGAGCATAGGTTTATCTGGGTGGCCATTGATTACATTACCAAGTGGGTCGAAGCTATAAATTTCAAGTCCGTGACCAAGAAGGCAGTGGTGGATTTTGTGCATTGAAACATCATTTGTTAGTTCGAAATTCCGAAGGTGACCATCACAGACAATGTTTCTAATCTCAACAGTCATTTGATGAAAGAGGTATGCAAACAGTTCAAGATCATACATCGGAACTCCACCTCTTATTTCCCTAAGGAAAATGGAGTTGTTGAGGCTGCCAACAAGAACATAAAGAAGAAACTTTGTAAGATGGTTCAAGGTTATAGGAAGTGGCATGAAAAGTTGCCTTTTGCATTACTAGGTTATCGCACTACTGCTCGTACTTCAGTAGGTGCAACTCCTTATCTAATGCTATATGGAACTGACGCAGTTATACCTGCGGAAGTTGATATTCCCTCCCTTCGGATTATTGCAGAAGCTGAAATTGATGACAATGAGTGGGTCAAAACCCAGCTCGAGAAGTTGAATTTGATTGATGAGAAAAGATTGGTTGCAGTCTGTCATGGTCAATTGTATCAGAAGATAATGGCAAAAGCATATAATTAAAAGGTGCGTCCTCGGAAATTCGAAGTGGTCCAGATTGTATTGAAAAGTATCCTTCCTCATCAGGCTGAACCTAAAGGGAAATTAGCCCCGAACTGACAGGGACCATTCGTTGTGACAAGAGTGTTTCCCAATGCTGCTTTGTATTTAACAGACATAGAAGGCAAATGTGTAGATATGACCATCAATTTTGATGCAATTAAGAGGTACTATGTATGTCTTTCTTGCTTACGTTAAGTTGTATTTTGTACTTGGCATGTTCAAAGTTGAAATGACGAAGGAATTTTGTTCCGCTACCCAAACACTTTCAACCTTTGCTACCTTTTTTTAGCCTTATTTATTTTCTTTCACACCACACTTTTGGAATCAGTTGCAGAAGTAGAGAATGAAAAATAATGATGAATGAGTGAAAATAAGAAAACTGAAAAAAGAAAAAAAAGAAAAGAAGAAAAAAGAGAAAAGAAAAGAAAAAAAGAGAGCAATAATAACAAACAACTTTCTTTTGAACTACGTTCGACCTGGTTCCTTTTAAGGATACAAAGGCAGCCTTACAGTTCAGTTCCATCAAAATAAAAATTAAAATTCCCCAGACCCAAAGAAACTAGGGCAGAAGTTTTGGTTTTGAAAAGATCTAATTCCAAAAATTGTAATTTCGACCCCTTTTCGTCTTAAGATAGTTTGAGCCTTCATGCTACCCTTTCTTTCTAACCCCGTCCAAAAGCCTACATTACGGTCCAAAGAAAGACCTTTTGATCGATCTTTGAGGATGCCATATCAAGTGAGATAAAGTTATGATTTACATCATGGGTAACACTTTGTTCATGGGTGCTAGAGAGAAAATTTAAAATGAGAGAGTCTTATTGGTGAAAACCCTTACGGGCAGCTCAAGGCAATGGTGAGCTGAGAGATAATTTAAAATGAGTGAGTCTTATTGGTGAAAGCCTCAAGGGCACCATAAAGCGATGGTGAGTTGAGAGATGATCAAATGAGAGAGGCTTGTTGGTGAAAACCCTTCTGGGCACTACAAGTCGAATGAGGCTCATAACTTTACAGAGAACTTGGATCAGTGAAAGCCCAGTTTTTTAATTATGAAGACATGGCATAAACTGAAAATATGAT
The DNA here is from genome assembly GCA_034376525.1 of Nicotiana benthamiana. Classification (NCBI taxonomy): domain Eukaryota; kingdom Viridiplantae; phylum Streptophyta; class Magnoliopsida; order Solanales; family Solanaceae; genus Nicotiana; species Nicotiana benthamiana. Next base: position 127,080,777 of record CM067338.1, on the reverse strand, counting down.
TTGCCGGACGGATTAGGCTTATCAGTGCGTAATACATGTTAGGATCATTGGAGCCGACTGCTTCCCTTAGATAAGTCCTATATTTCTCATTCTTCTTCACATAGTCATCTTTGTTCAAAATTGCATTTGTTCCTTTTGTCAAAAATCATGTCATTTTTACTCCTTGAGTCTATCTTTGTGACTCTTTTTCCAGTTAGCCCTTGTTGAACAAGCAGAAACGGATTTCAAAGCCTACTACCATCTTTTAAATTGCACAAAGCGGATTCTGGCCAGGCACATCAAAATTGACATGATTCAGAATAAGCAGTATTGTGATAACTAAGGTTCAGGTAATCAGATGAATATTGAATTTTGAGAAAATAAAAGGATTGAGAAACTTCCTAAATTAGAATACAATGCAACAAGTGAGTGTAAAGGATTCAAGTAATCAGAGGTTTGGTGTTCTAATTTCAGTTAAAAGATCAAACAACTCCTTGCTAGCCCAAAGCAGCTGATCAGAATGAAGCATAGTAGTGGCGGAAGAAGACGCTCAGCAGTGATGCCATAAATTGACAACCACGTTTTCAAACTAACAAGATTTTATTTGTCTGAAGTAGGGGCAAGAAATTTTTAAGTCCGCAGGGACCTCCCATGGAAAAGCATCACTCAGGGAGCAAGAAATTTTGTTCAGAATCCTCCAATATGAGACCGTGTCTCAGGTAAGTTCATTCTCAGTTCTCAGGATCCTCCTGGATAATGGGATTTAGTTTAAATTTTCAGGACCCTCCTGGATAATAGGATTAGGCTTTAAAATTCTAAGAGTTCTATAGGTGATATGATCCGATTAACACTCACAAATATACCCAGATCCTAAAATGGGTCAGAAATTTATTTATTTTTTGTCTGTTTTGTTGCAGTATCATGCGCCCACCTGGATAACGAGGGAATACATTTCATGTTTTAGCAATCAAGCGCCCACTTGGATAACGAGGGAATACACTTCATGTTTTAGCAATCAGGCGCCCACCTGGATAACGAGGGAATACATTTCATATCTTAGCAATCAGGCGCTCACCTGGATAACAAGGGAATACATTTCATGTTGTAGCAATCAGACACCCACCTGGATAACGAGGGAATGCAATTCATGTTTTAGAAATCAGGCGCCCACCTGGATAACGAGGGAATACATTTCATATTTTTGCAATCAGGCTCCCACCTGCATAAGGAGGGAATACATTTCATGCTTTGGCAATCAGACACCTACCTGGATAACGAGGGAATAGATTTCATGATTTAGCAATCAGGCGCCCTCCTGGATAACGAGGGAATACATTGCATGTTTTTGCAATCAGGCAGCCACCTGGATAACGAGGGAATACATTTCATGTTTTAGCAATCAGGCGCCCACCTTGATAACGAGTGAATACATTTCAAGTTTTTGCAATCAGGCGCCCACCGGAATAACGAGAGAATTAATTTCAGAGTTACTTCAACTCATAAATTCAATAAGCATCATGAGCCCTCCTGAAGAGCAGGGTCCGTTTTCAGTTGCATATTAAAGATCAAGTAGAGATTCAAGAAAGTTTCAGGACAAGAAGTAGATAGGATCTTGTATTTTTCTTTTAATTTTGTTGTAATTTCTCTTCATTTTTTCCTTTTATTTTGATATATTGGCAGGAACCGCGAACCGGAACCACGACGGCACTCGACTTGACTCTCCACCTCGGTACTCCATCATTTTTCTCACGTCGACCTACACGTGGCCTGATTCTTTTATAGCCTAGGATATGTAGGCAGCTCAGAAACCAGGCTAGGTCACATTCTCTTTTCTTTAGTTTTTGTCTCTCTAAGTAAGGGTCGGCTCAAAAACATGTCTTGTTGTTCTTTTTCTGAAAACACCTTGTGTTTTTCGTCAAAGAGGGGCAGTTGTAGACATGTAATTTTTGACCCGCGCATTAGAATCACCTCAAATAGTCCTAGTATTTTTTGTATATTTATTTAACCTTATTTCTATAGTATTTTGCTTTATTATTAATTCTAATTCTTGTTTTTAAAGCACATAAATTTGAAAACAGAAAAAAAAATAGTTTCACTTTTATAATATTTTTTATGTAATACAAATATTTTTATATTTTAATACAATTGAATATTACTAGTCTTCTTATAGTGACGTTAGTATAATTTTTCTATCTTTTCCATTTTTACGTTAACATAATCTTTGGAAAATATTAAAAAAAAATATTTAATTTCACTTTTAATGTAGATTTAATTTAGTTCATTAAATAGTATTTTTTTATTCTTTTTCTTAAGAAATTTTGTTTTTGAAAAAATGAAAAATGAAAGAAAGAAAAAAAGAAGAGTGAGTTTTTGGGCTAGTCTTGTCTTAAAAAAAGAAGACCAAATTGGGCCAAACCTGAGCCCAACAGTGCCACCCAAAGTCCGTTGACCCGACCGGACGACCCACAAACCTGCCCCGTTTTACCATCTAATCGTAGCCTTCCATCTCATCTAATTCAACGGCCCACCTTGTTTCCCCAAACTCAAATATAATCCTAATCTTCCCCAAACCCTAAACCTAGAGAATCACTGCCCCACACCTTCCCTCTTCTCTCCCACACCTTCTGCCACCATAACTCAACCCAAACCTTACCCGAGTTCACCCACTTGTCACCAATGGTTCCCTCTCCTTCCTTCTCCTTCCTCCACGTCACTCACTCCGTACAAATTCATCATTTCTACGCATTTTATTCATTTATTTTCTATTGGATGGAAAAAAATCCGAACCTTGAATAAACTTGGGAAGAATGGTAATCGTTGGATGAAATTTTCGTCAAAAAATCTCCATTTTTTCTGATTTTTTATTTGTGAAAAGGATTTTTGAATTTTTTATTTTTGGGGTCCACACGGTTTTGGGTGTTACTTTGAGAAAAGGAGAAGAATATTCGATATATATTGAGGATTTCGGACAGAAAGGGGGATTTTGGGGAGAGGAATTTTCGAAGAGAAAAAAAGGGGGGAGAGGAAAACGGTAGGGTTTTAGGACTTCCTCTTGTTCTTACATTTCCAGAAAAAATCATTAAAAAAAAGTTCAGTTTCTCGTCTTTGGTGGCGATTTTATTTCCAGAAAACAGAATCCTGAATTTCAATTTTGAAGTTGGAGTCGCGTCGACTCGTGTTAGATCGAGGTGTCCGTGCTCGTGATCCTTGATCCGTTTTTTAGCCACGTTCCTTTTATGGAAAAGTATTTCTGTTATGATTTTTTATTTTTAAAATAATTAATTTTATTGATCAAGGAAAGATAATGCAAAGTCAACTCTTACTAAGATGCCATATTTGAAAACCGATGGAGTCATGCTTTTCTTATAGTTTCTAGTATGATTTTCTTTTATCTTCAAGCGATTGGTCTTACTGATTATGAAGAGGCAATGGGGAATTAATTCCAATAAGATATCATGTTTGAAAACTTGGTGTATTGTTTGGTCGCGGGTATAGTTCAACTTTATGAGTCAAGCTTTTGTTTTAGTGGTTAGCTTTTATCTGGAAAATGTTATTGATCGTGTTTTCATTGAACAGTTCGGGAAACTTTGTGTAGTAATGGCTATTCCAATACTTCATGATCACTAAAGTCTGTCGATGTCAGTATCTCATCTTCACGATAATTTCTTTTATCTTCCCTCGATCCAGTATCATATTTTGATCCGCCGTTATTTATTTTGTTGGTTATTTTTTCCTTTCTGTATGCTTTAGATGATATGCTTTGTGTTGGGTGATTATCCTGTTTACTACAACTTTGTTATGGACTCTTCGATTGGTTTGAGGAGCTAGACATAATATACAAAAATAGACTTAAACTATTTTCTGCTTCTTTTATATTATCATTTTTATCCGTTAGGAGCATGTTTAGGCCGACCACATTCGGATAGGAAAACCTCTAGGGTGTTTATATTTTGTTTGGTTTTTTCGAGGCAAGAGGTTGTCCCTTTAGTTGATTATATTATTCGGGGAATATCCGAAGTACTTTGTAAATATTATGGAGGCCATGACGAGTTTGTGAAGGAACCATAGTGTAGTTTTTTTTTCTTATTTTTCTTTTATCATAGGAAGGGACGACCTCGAACCTCTTGGATGTTTATTTTTTTTGTGTGCTTTGCACTTAATTAGAATATTTTAAATGCCAACTAGATCGAGTACGCAACCGTGACCTTCACGGGACTTGGGGAGTGCCTTACACCTTCTCCTCGAGTCAAATGAACTCCCTTACCCGAATCTCTGGTGCGAACTTAGTTTTGAGTCCATGTGTTTTCAAAGGAAGTTATTTTCTAAAAATCGATGGCCTAGAACACCGAAATCAAATGCTAGGTGGCGACACTAAGTTATTCCCCTTTGAACAAATTTTTGTCACTTTCATACTTGAAAAATCCTTTTTTAACTTTATTTAAATCTTTTTATTAATTTAAGGGGATTAAGTAGAGTTTGTTTTAAAAAAGGGGGTGTGACAATCCCATTGGTCTCCACTATCCCTATGTTCTGTAGAACCTCATGACATCTGTCCAAATAATCGTGGGGATACTCAGAAGATGTACCACCAAAACAGATAGTAAAAACCTTGGTGAAATTGTCCAACCTCTACAAGGCATCAGTAGATATAGCTGGCCCCTTACCGGTCTGTGCCACAACACCCAGCTGAACTACCCCTATTGGTTATGTTGTTGGAGTCTGAAACCGGGAAGCTATATACTCTTGAGGTCGAGTGCAGGAGTCTGGAATCCTCCTCCAGTATGAGAGACAATTGTGCTACAATAAATATGTTTGCCTGAGTGACGCTCGACATAAGGCCCGTTAGACATACCAGAGCATCCTGAAGTACCAGGGTGGCAATGAACCCCTCTGGGACCTGAGCTGGTCCTATTGGAACTGACTGGATTGGAACCTTATCGTCAAAATCGACTTGAGGCTCCCCTGTTGGTGCTGATGCTTGAGCTCTAGGATAAGCTCTGCCTCTGCCTCGAGCCCTAGCACGGAATCAGCCTCTGCCCCATGCGGGAGCTGCAACTAGAGGCTCGGGATGCCGGTCAGCTAATGAAGCGGTACATGTTCTCACCATGTGCGAAAGAACAGAGTGAAAGTTCAATTAGCATTGAGAAATCAAGTCGCACGAAAGTAAATAATAGATGTGAAGTTTTCTTAAACTCCATACCTCTAGGGGATAAACACAGACGCCGCTATACCGATCCCTCAGACACTACTAAGCTTGTCCATGAATTGTGAGACCTAAGCAACCTACAGCTCTGATACCAACTTTTCATGAATTTTCCACCATCGAGAGTCGTGAGGGTGCCTACTCGTGACAGTTTGGCAGCCGAGTGTTATAGATTTTATTACAACTTTTCCTTAATGTTTAATATTTGTTGCGATCAAAACACTCATGCAAGTGCACGTAATCGTCAAGTAATAGAGTAGTGAGTAGGGTATCGTTCCCACGAAGGCATATGATTAGCTTGGGAATGATTCAAACCAATATCTTTATCTATCCAAGAATTTTATCACAAACGACATTTGAATGTATTTTTGACTAACTTCTAACAATTAAATCTAGCTAACGCAATTAACTAAACAAGCATAAATGTGGTTAACAAACAATAGATGAGGATATTCCACGGTCACGGGCATATGTAACAATCATGTTGTGTCTTTAACTTCAAATGACCAATTCAGTTATCTGGGTTATTGATTGATAAGGTTAATAATACTCGTAAGAATCTTTCGAGTTCTTACTCGCCTATTCAAGTTAACTCAATGCCTATATGTCTATGGAATCAAGATTAACAAAAATGCTTGTAAAACTCTTGTATTTCAACCAAGTAAGGAAATTAGTTATATGTCTATCCCAATCGCGAATCCGTTCCCCGATGCCCAGGTTCAAGAACTTGCTCTATTTAATTCTATATGCAATCTAAAGTTCCCACTTTCGAGTTCAACTAAAGATTCGTAGATAGTACTTCACTTTTAGCTACTCAACAAAATAATTAAAATTAGAATTAAATAAACAACCCAATATGACACCGACTTCGTCGAATCAAACTTCAAACAACAACATTCATGTTTTACCCATGACCCTAGAACAATGGGTTCTAGCCACTCATACTATTGTGTTGAAACACGTTCTCAAGTCGCTAAAACTAAACGTGTGTTCATTTCTGTAGGTTTTGATAAATGACAAACCGACGCGCATGGAACATTGACATATGCCAAAGTCCAAGAACATGAGAAACAAAGAGCAAGATCAAGAATAACAACAAAGTTATAAATGAGTCACTTTATAGTGTGATCTTGATCCGATAACTTATTCAAGTCTTGGCTTCTCTCGTAAAATCATTTTCATGCATCATTGAGTTAAACCAAAATGATTTTCAAACATTTTCATTTTAGCCAAAATAATTTTCAAACATGTTTTTCAAATCTGGACATAAATAATCGATTATGTATTTTTTATAATGGATTATGTTAAGACAGTGTTAACCGAAATTTTCAAGACAGCAATATAATCGATTATGTCTTACTTATAATCGATTATGTTAAGACAGTGTTAACCGAAATTTTTCAAGACAGCAACATAATCGATTATGTCTCACTTGTAATCGATTATGTTAAGGCAGTATAAAATCGGATTTTCAAAACAACAAAATAATCGATTATACGAGATAGCATAATCGATTATTCACTGACCGTTGCCAAAGTATTTTTAAAACGCTGAAATATAATCAATTATACACAAGGCAATAATCGATTATGCTTGCACAGAATCTGCATCCGATTTTTGAACGTTAACAGATAATCGATTATGCAACTTGAATAATCGATTATTATGCTTAAAATCCGTATATGATTTTTGAACGATCTGCAGATCATATAATCGATTATGCAAGCACAAAAATCAGCAATTAGTGATTGGCAATTAAGCAACGGTCTTGGTGACTTTGAGCACTATAAATACACCTCTAATTCACGTTTTTAAACACAACAACTGATTATAATTCTTGCATAAAGCTTACATACTCTTCTCTCATCATTTCATATCTATTTCATAATTTTTGAGAGCCAAATTCTTGAATAAGTTGTTGTGTTCTTGAGCGTACTATGTTTACTTATATCTACTCTATAAAGAGAGTCTTGTCTTGAGTGCTAAGTGTTTGTACACACTTGAAGGGATATTCTAATCCCTTGTTGTAAGAAGGAAAGGTAGTTCCATGGTTTGAAGTCTTGAGGTGCGGTATCCTCGAGCAGGTTGAAGTCTTGTAGAGTGTATATCTACGAGCAAGTGTAACGGTTTGTTAGGCACCTGTAAGCTTAACGAAGTTAGTGTAAAACTCGAGAGAGTCTCTCGGGGACTTGACTAACCACACGTTGTGGTGAACCAGGATAAATTCGGTATGTTCTCTCCTTACTATTTTAATTTCTGCACTTACGTTATTCCTGCAATTTTAATTCCGCAAATTTACATTGATTTTTATTAAAACGCGATTCACCCCCCCCCCCTCTAGTGTTAAGCGTATATTCTAACAATTGGTATCAGAGCCTAACTCTCTGAAAGACTTAACAGTTTGAGAGAAACAATCCATGGCTTCTACTCGTAACGTTTATGCAGGACTAGGTGAAGGACAATGCTTCACAAGGCCACCACTATTCGATGGCACAAACTATACTTATTGGAAGGAAAGGACTAGTTGAATATGAACTTTTTCATATGAAGGAAAATGAGAAGATAGATGATATGTTCGAACGATTTTCAAAAATCGTTAATGATCTTCATGCTCTTAAGAAGACCTTCACGGATAGGGAACTTGTCCGTAAAATTCTTCGAAGTCTCACTCCGGAATGGTGCTCCAAAGCCGACGCTATTCAAGATTCAATCGGCATTACAAATGTCACAATCGACGGGCTTAGAGGTAATCTCAAAACCTATGAATCTACTATTCTTAACCCTCCTTTGGATGATCAAAGGAAACGAAGAATCGCCCTTAAAGCACACGGCTCAACCTCAAAATGATGAGGATTCAAGCGGCGAAGATAGCGAGTTCGGACTCGTTATTAAGAAATTTCACAAGTTCATGCAAAAGAAGTATGAACGAAAAGGTAAGCAACAAGGAGACCAATTAAAGTGCTATGGATGCGGAGAAATCGGGCATATCAAATCAAATTGTCCAAATACCAAAAAGGAGAAGAAACCCGTCAAGAAACAAAGAGCATACATCTCTTGGGGAGGCGACTCTGGAGACGAATCAAGTGATGGAGAAGGAAACGAGACCGCAAACTTGTGTCTTATGGCACACAAAGAAACTCAAAATGAGGTATGTACTACTTCTAAGAACTACTTCACTTTAGAAGAAATGCAAGATGCATTTGATGAATTGTATAAAGAGTTTATTAGCGCTTCTAAATCTATAAAAGATTTAAGAAAACAAGTTTCTTCAAAAGAAAAGGATTTTGAAAAACTAACTCTTGAAAATGAGAAATTAAAAGAGGAAAACAAGTTTTATGGCAAAAGAAGCGCCAATAAACCCGAAAGCTCAAATAAGGATTGTACTTCTTCCAAATCTCTAAAGGAAGAAGTAGAAAGTCTTAGAAGCACTTTGCACATATTCAATTCTTCACACAAAAATCTCAATGAAGTGCTTGTAAATTTGAAATCCACTAAGCACGGTATAGGCTTAAACACGAGCCAAAAGAAAAAGTTGAGTCCATTCCTAAACCACCTAAGACTCAACTTAGGCAAAACAAAATAAATGTCAACACTCAACCTAGAAATTTTAATCCTAGAAGTGCAACTCATCCTAGAACAAATGCTAGAAGAAATATTGGCATGTATAGACCACCTAGATAAGATTTTCGAAAACCACATCAAAACTATATTTCTAACAATAGAGTGAATACTAGAAGAAATATTGGCATGTATAGACCACCTAGACAAGATTTTCGAAAACTACATCAAAACTATATTCCTAAAAATAGAGTGAATAAATTTAGACCTCCAAATTATTATCATCCTAGAAGAATGCACAATACGAATGTCATTAATCATTATTGCAATAAAATTGGACATATTGCTCCCGCATGCTTCACTAGACATAGACATTTCACCGCAGGTCAATCACACCACCATTTTGCACCTAACACACAAGGACCCAAAATGGCGTGGGTACCAAAATCTCATTAATTTGTTTTGTAGGTGTGTTTGAAGGGATCAAGTGTACTTTGGTACCTTGATAGTGGATGCTCCAAACATATGACCGGGGATGCATCAAAATTCCTTCAACTAAAACCCACGGAAGGAGGAAATGTTATTTTGGAGACAATAACAAAGGAAAAATTATCGGCATTGGATCGGTCGGTAAGGACGAATCCTCCTCCATTAAGCATATTTTGCTATTTAAAGGTCTTAAACATAATCTCTTGAGCATAAGTCAATTATGTGACAAAGGAAATCTTGTATTGTTTGACTCCGAAGAATGCTTAGTTATCCGTCGTGGTGATTTTAAAATTATTCTTCGTGGTATTAGAATGGATAATATCTATATGGTTGATCTTGAAAATTCTTCATCAAGTTTTGTGAATTGTCTTTTGAGTAAAGAAGATGACATGTGGTTATGGCATCGTAGAGTAGCTCATGTAAATATGAATCTTTTAAACAAACTAGTTTCACAAGATTTAGTAATTGGCCTTCCAAACATGAAATTTGAAAAAGATTCTATTTGTGATTCATGTCAAAAGGGAAACAAACAAAAGCCTCTTTTAAATCCAAAAATGTTGTTTCAACCACTAGACCTTTACAACTTCTTCACATGGACCTTTTTGGACCACCTCGTGTTAAAAGTCTTGGTGGAAATCTTTATGCTTTTGTAATTGTTGATGACTACTCTAGATTCACATGGACGTTATTTCTTGCTCATAAAAGTGATGCCTTTCAAGCTTTTAAAAGTTTTCTTAAACGTGTTCAAAATGAAAAGAACACAACCATCACTTCCATAAGAAGTGATCATGGGGAGAGTTCGATCACAATCTCTTCGCGGATTTTTGTGACGAACTCGGTATTGAACATACCTTTTCGGCTCCACGTACACCACAACAAAATGGAGTGGTGGAACGTAAAAATTGATATCTCGAAGAGATGGCTAGAACCATGCTCGATGAGGCTAAGATTTCCAAAAAGTTTTGGGCGGATGCCGTGAGTACCGCAAGCTATGTTTTAAACAGAGCTATCATTAGACCGATACTCATGAAAACTCCCTATGAACTCTACAAGGGAAGGAAACCTAACCTATCCCATCTTAGAATTTTCGGTTGTAAATGCTTCATTCACAACAATGGAAAAGACAACCTAGGAAAATTTGATGCGAAATCTGATGAAGGAATTTTTCTTGGTTACTCATCGCGTAGCAAAGCATATAGAGTTTTCAATAATAGAACCAAAACTGTTGAGGAATCTCCTCATATAGTATTTTGTGAAAATGATGCTCGCTTGGCGAGAAAGGATGTGTGTAATGATCTTGCAGATATTTTAGATAAAATCAATCTCCAAGACAAAGTGCAAGAGGAAAACCCAAAGGAAACCCAAGACGAAATCTTGGAACAACCATCGGAGGAAGCACCATCACAAGAGGAAGAATCGGTAATGCCTAAGGCCTGGAGGACATCAAAAGACCATCCTCTCGATAAGGTAATTGGCGACATCGAACAAGGGGTAAGTACTCGAAACCTTCTTAAAGACACCGTAGGACATATGGCTTTTGTTTCACAAATAGAACCTACTAACATTTCCGAAGAAATTGGGGATGAGCATTGGATCTTGGCAATGCAAGAGGAGCTTAACCAATTCAAACGTAATGATGTTTGGGAATTGGTGCCAAGACCCGATAATCACACCATAATTGGTACGAAATGGGTTTTTCGAAATAAATTAGATGAGAATGGTATAATCACTAGAAACAAAGCTAGGCTTGTTGCTGAAGGTTATAACCAAGAAGAAGGAATTGATTATGAAGAAACTTATGCACCCGTAGCACGACTAGAAGCTATTCGTTTATTGCTTGCTTTTTCATCATCTATGAATTTTAAACTATATCAAATGGATGTCAAAAGTGCCTTTATAAATGGATTCATTCAAGAGGAAGTATATGTTGAACAACCCCCGGGCTTTGAAGATTTTAAATCTCCCGACAATGTCTTCAAGCTTAAGAAAGCTTTATATGGTCTTAAACAAGCTCCTCGAGCTTGGTATGAACGTCTAAGTAAATTTCTTTTAGACAATGAGTTTAAAAGGGGGAAAGTCGACACCACACTTTTTATCAAAAATAAAAACAATGACATCCTGTTAGTTCAAATTTATGTAGATGACATTATTTTTGGTGCTACTAATGAGCTTTTGTGCAAGGAATTTTCTAAGCTAATGACTAGCGAGTTTGAAATGTCAATGATGGGTGAGCTAAATTTCTTCTTGGGGTTGCAAGTGAAACAAATGAAAGATGGAACTTTCATTTGTCAATCTAAATATTGCAAGGAGTTGCTAAATCGCTTTGAAATGAGCAACGCCAAAGCAATGGCCACTCCAATGAGCACATCCGACCATCTTGACAAGGATGAGAAAGGTAAGGAAGTAGACACCAAGAAGTATCGAGGTATGATCGGATCCCTTCTCTATCTTACTGCTAGTAGACCGGACATCATGTTTAGCGTGTGTTTATGCGCTCGATATCAATCATGTTCGAAGGAGTCACACTTAACTGCGGTAAAACGGATTATGAAGTATCTTCTTGGAACAATAAATGTGGGACTATGGTATCCCAAAGGTTCTTCATTCCAACTTGTTGGTTATTCCGATTCCGATTTTGCGGGTTGCAAATTGGATCGCAAGAGCACTAGTGGCACTTGCCATTTGCTCGGTAGCTCCTTAGTTTCTTGGTTTAGCAAGAAACAAGTTAGTGTTGCGTTATCCACAATCGAGGTTGAATATATAGCCGCGGGGAGTTGTTGTGCACAAATCCTTTGGATGAAGCAACAACTATCGGATTATGGTCTTAGTATTGATCATGTTCCTCTTCGATGTGACAATACTAGCGCCATAAGCTTGACGAAGAATCATATTCTTCACTCAAGAACGAAACACATAGAAATTAGACATCACTTTATAAGAGATCACGTTCTCAAGGGCGATGTTGAAATTGAATTTGTTGAAACCAAAAATCAATTGGCCGACATCTTCACAAAGCCTTTAGAGAAAAAGTCCTTTTTCCGCATTCGTAGTGAACTCGGAATTCTTGACTCCACGATGATCTAATTCATGCATTGCATTTTTCTTTAAATAATTACTGACTTGAGCGTCGGAGGCGCCTAATTCTTTTTTGCAGGTATCGCCCCAAAGACAGGGGGAATTTTCGGGCACTGGTACCAAATAATCGATTATTGACTAAGAACAATCGATTATTTCTAACATCTCGGTTTGCAGGAATTTGGCAATAATCGATTATCATATATTACTAATCGATTAAGTTGAGATTCAGTGTTACAGGTTTTATAATAATCGATTATTTAGTACTGCATAATCGATTACCTTTTATCGTCTCGGCTTTTCATCATATCACTGGACTGAAATAATCGATTCTCATATTAACCAAAATCGATTATTCCCCGAGTCCGGACCCTCATAATACTTTTGTCTTCAAATAATCGATTATCTCCAATCGCATAATTGATTTCTTCTCTGACTACAATTCAAAATATTGGCGATAATCGATTATTCAGCCTCCATAATCGATTAGCAACGGTAAGTGAATAATAATACTTATGAGCTTCATGGGTACTTTGATCATGTCAACTATCCATATGCCCAAATTGTTCTTCTGGATGGATTGCCGGATGCCGACCGGATGTTAATGATGACAATGAATAATAAATTTTTAATGTATCGTTTGAATTATATTCTGTCTATTTTTCTTGCTTTCTCATGTATGTTTAATATTTTTAATGAAAGTTCATTATTTTTTGCTAATGTCAAAAGGGGGAAGAATAAGGGCTATGCACACTAATACATATTGGCATAAATTGAGGGGGAACTCATAAATTGAGGGGGAACTTATACTTATGGGGGAACTTATACTTATCTTATGCATATCCCGATATTGGTTTGCCATTATCAAAAAGGGGGAAATTGTTGAAACACGTTCTCAAGTCGCTAAAACTAAACGTGTGTTCATTTCTGTAGGTTTTGATAAATGACAAACCGACGCGCATGGAACGTTGACATATGCCAAAGTCCAAGAACATGAGAAACAAAGAGCAAGATCAAGAATAACAACAAAGTTATAAATGAATCACTTTATAGGGTGATCTTGATCCGACAACTTATTCAAGTCTTGGCTTCTCTCGTAAAATTATTTTCATGCATCGTTGAGTTAAACCAAAATGATTTTCAAACATTTTCATTTTAGCCAAAATGAATTTCAAACATGTTTTTCAAATCTGGACATAAATAATCGATTATTGTATTTCTTATAATCGATTATGTTAAGACAATGTTAACCGAAATTTTCAAGACAGCAATATAATCGATTATGTCTTACTTATAATCGATTATGTTAAGACAGTGTTAACCGAAATATTTCAAGACAGCAACATAATCAATTATGTCTCACTTGTAATCGATTATGTTAAGACAGTGTAAAACCGAATTTTCAAAACAACAAAATAATCGATTATACGAGATAGCATAATCGATTATTCACTGACCGTTGCCAAAGTATTTTTAAAACGCTGAAATATAATCAATAATACACAAGGCAATAATCGATTATGATTGCACAGAATCTGCATCCGATTTTTGAACGTTAACAGATAATCGATTATGCAACTTGAATAATCGATTATTCAGCTTAAAATCCGCATATGATTTTTGAACGATCTGCAGATAATCGATTATGCAGATCATATAATCGATTATGCAAGCACAAAATCAACAATTAGTGATTGGCAAATAAGCAACGGTCTTGGTGACTTTGAGCACTATAAATACACCTCTAATTCACGTTTTTAAACACAGCATAAAGCTTACATACTCTTCTCTCATCATTTCATATCTATTTCATAATTTTTGAGAGCCAAATTCTTGAATAAGTTGTTGTGTTCTTGAGCGTACTATTTTTACTTATATCTACTCTATAAAGAGAGTCTTGTCTTGAGTGCTAAGTGTTTGTACACACTTGAAGGGATATTCTAATCCCTTGTTGTAAGAAGGAAAGGTAGTTCCTTGGTTTGAAGTCTTGTGGTGCGGTATCCTCGAGCAGGTTGAAGTCTTGTAGAGTGTATATCTACGAGCAAGTGTAACGGTTTGTTAGGCACCAGTAAGCTTAACGAAGTTAGTGTAAAACTCGAGAGAGTCTCTCGGGGACTGGACTAACCACACGTTGTGGTGAACCAGGATAAATTCGGTGTGTTCTCTCCTTACTATTTTAATTACTGCACTTAGGTTATTCCTACAATTTTAATTCCGCAAATTTACATTGATTTTTATTAAAACGCTGTTCAACCCCCCTCTAGCGTTAAGCGTATATTCTAACATATTGTTCAACATAATCAGGTTCGCTATCATCACAATTGGCAAAAACAAAGAGTAGAAAAGAAAATTTTGATAATCCAAAATTCTCCTTGCCTCTTGCCTCTCCAATCCTTGCAAAACCTTATAAAAAACCTTGATAAATTGACCTTGGGCGATCTTGACTTTATATAGGTTAAGTGGACTTTTCCCAGATTTCCATATTTGCCCCTAACTTTGAATCGCGTTTTTTGGGACATGCACGGGCGCGCATTGGGCCGTGCATGTCGTATGCTCTCTGTAATGGACGCGCATATACGTTCGCGAGCGCGCACCTGGGCGCGCATGCCCTTGTGTTCAACTTCTTCGTTTTCTTGACTTCTCTTCGATCCCATTTAGTCCCGAGGGATCTCAATTGCTCCCGAATGATTCCAATCAACATTTTCTTGCACAAATAGGCTCCTTAACCTGCAAAACGTACAATTCGCTATTGGATCATCTTTTATCAATTAATCATGCTATACAACTAGAATATAATCAAGTAGAGGCACAAACAACGGCTAAATCACCTAGATTTTGCCTATTATCAACACCCCACACTTAATCAATACTAGCCTTCGAGCAATCATACTATACTCTCTAGACAATTCGCCACTCAACCATTCCCCTTAGCGCATTCCACCTAGAACAATACACATCCGTTGCGCCTAGCCGTGAACATTCATAGCCTCATAGGCAACTCTCACGAGCCAGCAATATTTAAACTTCCTCAAAGTACTCTACACAGAAGTCAAGACTTGCTTTTCTATCAAGAATCATATGCCCTCAATATTATATCACACAACTGAATTTGTTGCCCACAATCGAACCAAACACTCATGTACATCAATAGAAATGCTCACTCTCACAAATAAAGTCACATGCATGCAACGAGTACATAGGCTTGCCCTTAATATAAATTTCTACTGAAGTAGGTTAGCTCGGCTCAAAATCAGCCATGACTTGTTATGGTTGTAATGTGGGCTAATGGACGGGTGCGATAGATTTAGGAATAGTGACTAACCCTCCTAAGCACTTTAACATATCACGTAATCAACGTTAAGCGCAAATTCTTCAATCTACTTCACTTTCACAAACAATATCACCCAAAATTGCTCCCTTCTTCTTTAAGCACTATATTAATTCATACCCACTAGCAAGAATAAGACAATAATGCATTCATCTAAATTTTTTTTAGATTATTCTTTTTTAGTTTCCGCTAGTTGTGTATGCATTTTCAAAGCAAGTGCACCTTTCTTCTTTTTATTGGTTCCACTCGAAGCCATCCTACTCGTATCTCCCTTTTTACTTCTTTTAGTGCTCATCTCACCATTAATGTGCTTTAAGAGGTAAAAGGGATCAAAATCATGTTAATAAAGAACAAGGGGTACAGATTGTATTGCGTGTGCCAAATAAAAAGTCTAAAGGCTCAAAAGGGTTACTAGGGACAAATTTTATTTGTGATTAGCGATTAAGCTCAAGAAAGACCAAAGGGAGCCTAAACTCATCTCTCAAGCCAACCATCACCTAGAATTTAGCTTCAACTCACATAGTGGGAAAGTTCTAAACCCACAATACAATGCAAGGACTACACAACAATCTCACCACACATGGCATATGACTCGTTCAGATCAGCTCATCAAAACTTTCCATTTCAAGCACTCCAGTGAGTGATAAACATACAAATTAAGGCACGTTTAATGAGATTCAACAATGAGAGCTAAGCGTTACACTATTGAATTTATGGAGTTCATGTTTATCAACGCTCAGGGTTCTCTTTCAATTCATAGCTCACAGCCCATTATCCTAATCTACAAAGAAAAATGAAAAACTACCTACGCCTGGTTCAAGCTAAACCCTTGGAAAAGAACCACGGCCTAAAGCAAAATCAAGGGGGATTTGATACACTACCTAGAAGAAGAAAATAGAAAATTGTTGTTTTCTTTAGACTCATTTCCCTCAAGAAAATTGCCTAAAGGATCCGTCATAGGGAAGAACCTCTATATTTTATTTTATTTTTTTCGTCGACATATCTCCCTCAAGAACCCCGTCGAAAGGGATCCGTCCTAGGGAAAAGCTGTCTATCTCCTATACTAACTGACAAAGTTCCCAAAACGCTACTACAACCAAAGAAAACAAAGAAAAAAATTAATCTCACTAAGCAAACAAAACAACCATTTATACACATTTACAACATACAATTTGGAAATTCCCGCACCCCACACTTAAAGGATACGCTATGCCCTCATGGCGAAAAATTAAATGAAAGAACAATGGGGTTAAGGAACTTCCCTGAAACGTCAAAACTTGGTCGAAACAGTTGCGGGGTTCACGTTGCACGCGCGCCCCAAGGCTCGTAACCAACCAATTATTTTCTTTTCTAACTTTTTCTGCCGGTCTGCTAGCATATCCAAAAGGGTGCCCAATTCGTTCACATAGGTCCGCACAACAGCCATCTCTTGTTCCATGGCAGTAAGTCGCGACACTCGGGCTGTGCCTGATGGTGTGGCTGTCTCAGAAGGCCTTGCAGGTGCCATATTTTGTTCTGGGGCTTGGGAGGGAACTCCCTCATCATCCTCATCATCATCAGCGTTGCTCGAACTAGATGCTGCTATCTCGACTACCTCCGGCTCCTTGCTTGTGGTCACTTTATCTGCACGAAACTTGACTTTCTTTTTTGACCAATCCATCCACCGCTTTGTTCTCGGGCTCATTAGCTAACCTGCACAGATGAGTAACTAAAGAAGGGAAAAAGAAACCATACCTCCTTATTTGGCTGCGGATAAACATCTCATCATGGATAACATTGGCCACATCAAATCGTAGCCATTCATAAAGCACCGAATTAACGCAGCACGAGGCCCATTGACTTCCGTCATGTTGAGTGATGGGATGAGACGGTTGTTGATGATGTACAACCAAAATTTTTCTTCATAAGTGAGGGCCGCAAAATGGAACTTCTTCCCACTAGGCAACCATACCACCCCTCTGCAAGGGACACAGATAGTTTCAAAGAATCGTGCCCACTTTTCGGGCGTTAGATTGCGACCATAGACATAGAAATTATCGTGATACCCATGTGGGGCAGGAAATTGATAGGCTGCTCGAATCGCCTCAACGGACGCATTCACCGCGCGACGGCGCACTGTAACTACTCCATCGTCGTGCTTAGGAACACTGGCATAGAATTCCCGCACCACCATGAGATTGGCTTCACCGGGTTCATATAAGAACGTTTGCAGCCCCCTCCGCATCAACTACTCGTATACACGAGGGCATCCAACATGAAGTCTCGGAATGTCGACACCCCTTTCCGGAATTGGATTCCTACGAGCCTTCTCTGCGAATCGAGCTTGAGCATTTGGTGAGAAAAATTTAGTAGCATCATGGGTGGATGGCGAAGCAGCTCCTCATGGTCGAGATAAACCTGCTTGATGGCTGGAGGAAGAACCTGTAGCATGTTGTTTCCTGGATGGAGGAATATTATCTGCAAAACAACAATAATTTAGCATAATCCAATCTCCATTTAGTGAAGCCATGTGGCTACTCATACTTCACACGCATCTCTGGCCTCAATTAACTTTGTTCATGGTGATTGGGCCATTCCCACAAACACCTTGTGAGCATGAGGCCTTCACTATTCTTTTCAAGTTTCTTTGGAATAAGTATCCCTAAATCCACTCCCCAACATTACCAATTAACGGGTTTTCACCCCACACTTATAATGGACTACTTTCTCAACATATACCACCCTAAGGCTTCACTTAAAACAAACACCCACAACTAACCATAGTGACCCCTATAATCTGAAATTAAAAAGAAAGAAAATATAAAAACTAGTTTAGGAAACAATTAACAAGGGAACTACAAGACCATGTCATTACCAGAAAAGAAAGAGCAGAGAATATGGTGGTTGGGGGAGTCTTGGTGGTAGCAGCAGGGGGGTTTGTTGTTTCGTCGTTGGGGGAAGAGGGTTTGATGTTTAGGTGTGATTGAAGAGTGTTAGAAGATGGGGTGGTTGGTGAGGGAGGAGGAGGGTTTTAGGGAGATGGGAGGTAAATGGGTCCTTTCCTTTATATATAAATAAAAAGACTAAAATTAAAAACAAGAAATAAAACAAAGAAACGAACCAAAAACTAACCCAAAAACGCCGGATTTTTTTCGGGGTTTGTGCGTCCACATGCGCGCCCGCGCATATTAATGCGCGGCCTAACAAGAGACTATGCCAGATGCGTGCGCACATGCGCGGCCAAATGTGCGGCCGCGCACCTGGGCATTCTGCCCCCCCCCCCCCCTTTTTTGATTGATTGATTTACAAAACACATACAACATACAACATTTTAATGGGTTGCCTCCCATCCAGCGCCATATTTAACATCGCGGCACGACTCAACATGTTTTCATGCATCCTTCAATTCCACTGAGGTCTTGTGACGCACCAAGTCACCACCCCAATAATGTTTAATTTGTTGCCCGTTAACCAGAAAGGTGGCAGTCGCATTCATATATTTTTGTCCAATGGCTCCGTGAGGCTTCACGCTGACTACAACAAAAAGGCCAGACCAGCGAGATTTAAGCTTTTTAGGGAAGAGATTGAACCTCGAATTGAATAGCAGAACTTCCTGGCCTGGCTCGAACTCGCGATGCTGAATGTGCTTATCATGCCACCTCTTACTCTTCTCTTTGTATAATATGGAATTCTCATATGCATGTAATCAAAACTCCTCGAGTTCATCAAGTTGCAGCAGCCTCTTCTCTCAAGCTAAATCACTATCCATGTTCAACTTCTTTATTGCCCAATAGGCCTTGTGCTCGACTTTGACGGGCAAGTGACATGCCTTCCCATACACCAATTTATACGGAGAAGCACCTATGGGAGTTTTGTATGCTGTGCAATATGCCCACAATGCGTCCTCTAACTTGCCGGCCCAATTTTTTCTATTAGCGCTCACCGTTTTCTCAAGAATTTGTTTGACTTTTCTATTTACACTCACCGTTAGCACTCACCGATCCCTCGGGGTTCCAAACCAAATTTACACGCAAGTCTAAAAACATCACACGGACTTGATCGTGTGATTAAATAATCAAAATGACATCAGCAACTACAAATTCAACCTCAAATTCATAAAATTACTCAAGAACATCAAAATTTCCATTTTCCCAACTATACGTCCTATTTATACCAAATGTACTCTGATTCTTACCAAATCCCACATATTCAACCAAATTATTATTTTAAACTCGTACCAACTTCCAGAACAAAGATACGGCACAATACCATCAAGAAATTTCATCAATTTACTCCTAAAAGCCTTTATATTTTCCAATGAATAATTTTCTTTACAAAAACTTTCTCGGGCTTGGGACCTCAGAACTCGACTCCAAGCATACACCCAAATCCCATATTTTACTTTGGACCCTACGGGACCATCCGATCACGAGTGCGTGTCTGTTTACCAAAAATGTTGGCCAAGGTCAACTTTAATCAATATTAAAAGTCAATTTCCTTATTTTACTTAGATTTCACATAAAAACATTCTGGAAATGTGCCCGGACTACGCATGCAAATTAAGGTGAGACAAAAAGAGGTTTACAAGGCCTCAAAACATATAATTGAATTTCAAAATGACTGATGACCTTTTGGGTCATAACAAATGCCCATTTACAATTATTCTATACTAAAAAAAGTCTTATCTTATTTGTATGCTCAATCCGAGTCATTTTATAACTTTACTGAAGTTAAAATACTACTATATCTAACTCACATAATATATTTCTAATTTTCTAGTAAAATTAAAATAGTATTGTATTCATCTAACATAATATATTAATATATCATAAGCATACAAGAATAATAATAAAGCTAATAAGAGTCGATTTTCACAATGAACATGCAATTACAGATAATCTATTGTAATGGGTTTCACAAAAGAAGGATTGTATTTGTGCAATAAAAACCCACAAAAAAATCACAAGACCTAATTTTATTAGGGGTGTGTGTTTTTTTCCCTATTAAAACCTATTTGGGTTATAGGTCAAATCACATTAAGGGAGAAATAGATCTAAAGTGGGTATGGTACATTTAAGCTTATGTGGCATTTAGTTTTAGGATTTTCTCATTAAATTTTATGCCACGTTTTATTTATGGTAGAGTTTTGAGCCAAAATAACTTTTAAGTGACAATGTGAATGGTAGGATTTATGCCCGTCACTTGAGGTGGGGTGAATAATGAGGCACGAGAATGTCGACAAATTTTGCGGAATTAAAATTGCAGGAGTAAAGTAAGTGTAGTAATTAAAATAGTAAGGAGAGGTCACACCGAATATATACTGGTTCACCACAACGTGTGGTTAGTCCAGTCTCCCGAGAGACTCTCTCGAGTTTACACTAACTCCGTTAAGCTTACGGGTGCCTAACAAACCGTTACACTTGCTCGTAGATGTATGCTCTACAAGACTTCAACTTGCTCGAGGATACCTCACCTCAAGACTTCACTTTGCTCGTGGATACCGCACCTCAAGACTTCACACACTAAGATTGAAGGTACTTAGCAAACCGCTCAATGAGAAGGTATGGTCTTCTCAAGAACCTTTCTCTTTTACAACAAGAACTCTCTAAGAAGAGTAGATAAAGAGATACAATATAAGCTCTATGAACAACACAAAGTTGTCTCTCAAATGACTCAACAAAAGCTCTAAATATGATGTATAAATATTATCAATATGTTCAAGAATAATGAGAGATGTTGTTGCTTCCAAATGAGTTCAAATGACCTCTATTTATAGAGTTTAGAGGTGATATGTCCGTTGCTCAATATTTAAACAATAATACTCAATTCTGACAGAATAATCGATTATTACATTTACATAATCGATTATCTTATCAAAACGGTCAAAAAACTAGTCGTTGGAAGGCAACGGACATGAGAATAATCGACTATTGAAACTTGATAATTGATTATCCTACTTCTCTGGAATTTCCAGCAAAGCCAGAATATACCAGAATCAAAGCTGGAATATACCAGAATCGAAAACTTACTTCAAAAACCATTTTGGTTAAAATGAAAACGTTAAAATCATTTTGTTTGAAGTATATTAAAAATGTTTATGATATATATGATTTAATAAAATGATTTTACGCATA
Organism: Nicotiana benthamiana; assembly: GCA_034376525.1. Classification (NCBI taxonomy): domain Eukaryota; kingdom Viridiplantae; phylum Streptophyta; class Magnoliopsida; order Solanales; family Solanaceae; genus Nicotiana; species Nicotiana benthamiana. The sequence continues at coordinate 127,059,032 of CM067338.1, read as the reverse complement.
TTAATGATGACCTATGTTGAGCCAAAAGACGAGATAACTTAAATGTTGCTCTTACATTGGTTCTACCTAACGACCTACGCCTTGGGTCTTCGGTCTTGAACTTTTGAGCTCGTCTTGGCTTGTCTAAGCAATCCCTTCATCAATATGCTTCTTGGCATCCAATCTTGATTGTTTGATTCATCATCATTGATTCGTCAACCATCTCGATTGTTTGCTAATGCATCTTCATCGTTTGTCATACAATATCGTTGTTTGATAATTGACTTCATTGTTTGTCATTCATCAAAACCTATACCTGGAAATCATGCTAATACAACCAAAGCACACATATCAAATATATCAATGATTTCCAAACGAGGTTAAACGAGGTCTTACAATTTCCCCCTTTTTGATAATGACAAACAATAGGAGATATGCATATCGGATTCCCCCTAAAGACATGCTATATCTCAACATATAAGTCATGCAAAATATTCCCCCTTAATTGAGTATTCCCCCTCAAATAAGGCATACTAAAAGGTAAAGACATTCCCCCTTATTAGATGCATATCGCCTAAGCTCTTCCCCCTTTTGGCATTAGCAAAAAGATTATACAAAGCCTACTTCCCCCTTTTGACACTTCCCCCTTTTGGGTATACCAACTGTTAGTGTCAAAAATAAAATAGGAAATACAATGAGGAATATACATGATGACGATTTTCAAATAATAAAAAATCATACCAACATAAAATGATACCAAATGTTAGTAAAAACATAACAACCATATTAAAGGTTATTTTTAGCAAATCATATTACTTAAAAACATATCAACTGTTAACTTTTAGCAAACCAATAGTTGTATTAAAAACATGAGTCATTTATTTTTCAAGAATATACCAACTGTTATTCAAACCAAAAATAATATTCATCAAAACATGAATCAATCATTATTTTAACAAAAATAATTGATACCAATTGTTATTCAAAATAAAAGTTATCAAAACATGAATCAACAAAAATAATTGATACCAATTGTTAACAAAGACATATCAATCGCTAACACATATCAACTATTACGTTTTTATCAAAAATATGATAACTAACCTAAATTCCCCCTCGATGCAATAAGGTTTCGTGCTTGGTGCATCTACTACGATATTGTAGTCTTCAAGCACACCTGCAAACGTACCTAAAAATAGGTTTTAGGTACCCAAGTACTTTTGGGTCCTTGGGGGTTAGGCAAATAATAATCATAACCAAAAGACGAGTCCCTATGTTTAGAAAAACATACAGGTGCTATGTGTCCTACCCGGTTGCAATAATGACATATAACGTTCGGGTTGTGCATATGTTTCGGTTGAGCCAAAAACGTTCTAGGTGATCTAAAGACATTATTCCTAGAAGAGTTGAAATTCCTAGAGTCATTTCTAGGTGGTCTAACATGATTCATTCTAGGCTTATCAACAAAATTCCTAGAATTATTTCTAGGTTGTGCAATACCATTTCTATCATGATTCTTATTCTTTTTAGGCCTTTTATTCTTCCTGGGCTTTTTCTTCTTAATTTCTTCAACAGTTTGAGGATCTTCTACACTTCGTTTTTCTAGTGTGTTCCTAGGTTCTATGTTCTCTAATTTCAAAGTGTCACAAGATGAACAATTAGAATTGTGATCAATTGAAGGAGTTTCATTCATCTCCTTAATTTTATTTCTAAGATCAATATTGTCATTTTCCAAAAATTTATTTTTCTCTTCTAAAACTTTAATTTTAGCCTTGGCTTCTTTGGAGATTTTTGAAGACTTTTTCAATTCATCATATAATTCTTGAAAAGCTTCTTGTAATTCTTCAAGAGAGTAAGAGTTAGAAGTGCTTACCTCTTCTTCCTCGTTGGCCATGAGACATAGGGCGGCAGTTTCATCACCCGAGCTGTCCGAATCCCATTTCACACGCCTTCGGTGTTTCTTCTTCTTCTTGTCCTTGGGTTTTGGACAGTGTGACTTGGTGTGCCAAGTTTTCCACAATTATGGCATGAAGTACTTGGTTCTTCCTTCTTCATTTCCTTCTTCATAAACTTATAAAACTTTTCAATTAATTCGTTGGAAATAGTATCATCATCGCTTTCCGAATCACTTACCTCTACTCTTTTAGACGATGAGGCTTTGAAGGCAATTACTGGACTTTTCTTATTTCCAAACGAAGGATTAAGAATAGTGCTTTCATAAGTTTTGAGGTAACCTCTTAGTCCATCAATTGTGACGTCCGTGATTCCTATCGACTCTTGGATGGCATTGGCTTTAGAACGCCATTCGGGAGTGAGACTCCGCAGGATTTTTCGAACAAGATCTTTGTTCGAGTATACTTTCCCAAGAGCGTGGAGATCGTTGATGATCATTGAGAATCGATCAAACATATCATCGATGTTCTCAATGTCCTTCATTCTAAAGAGTTCATATTCATGTGTTAGAAAATCAACTCTAGTTTCTCGGACTTGAGGCGTACCTTCATAGGTGATTTCAAGCTTATCCCACATCTCTTTGGCGGTTGTGCAGCAAGAGATCTTCCGATAGTCATCCGGATTCACGGCACAATACATCATATAGATGGCCTCTGCGTTATTTTCAACCTTCTTGATGTCTTCGGCATTATATTCATCTTCCTCCTTTGGAACCATGATTTCCCCAACTTTCTTGGTCGGCATTTGTTCATCGTTCTTGATGATTTGCCATAATCGAAAGTTATTTGATTGGATGAATATTCTCATCCTCTCTTTCCAATATGTATAATCGGTTCCATCAAATAGTGGAGGCCTCATGGTAGAGTGTCCTTCGCTCATCATACCTGCGTTCAACATTCTTAACAAAGAAATATATATCGTTCTCTCAACCGGTTAAGGCTTTCAGAGAGTTAGGCTCTGATACCAACTGTTAGGATTTATGCCCATCACTAGAGGGGGGGTGAATAGTGAGGCACGAGAATGTCGATAAATTTTGCGGAATTAAAATTGCAGGAGCAAAGTAAGTGCAGTAATTAAAAGAGTAAGGAGAGGACACACCGAATTTATACTGATTCACCACAACGTGTGGTTAGTCCAGTCTCCCGAGAGACTCTCTCGAGTTTACACTAACTCCGATAAGTTTACGGGTGCCTAACAAACCGTTACACTTGCTCGTAGATGTACGCTCTACAAGACTTCAACTTGCTCGAGGATACCTCACCTCAAGACTTCACCTTGCTCGTGGATACCGCACCTCAAGACTTCACACACTAAGATTGAAGGTACTTAGCAAACCCAACGCTCAATGAGAAGGTATGGTCTTCTCAAAAACCTTTCTCTTTTACAACAAGAACTCTCTAAGAAGAGTAGATAAAGAGATACAATATAAGCTCTATGAACAACACAAAGTTGTCTCTCAAATGGCTCAACAAAAGCTCTAAATATGATGTATAAATGTTATCAATATGTTCAAGAATAATGAGAGATGTTGTTGCTTCCAAATGAGTTCAAATGACCTCTATTTATAGAGTTTAGAAACAATAATACTCAATTCTGACAGAATAATCGATTATTACATTTACATAATCGATTATCTTATTAAAACGGTCAAAAAACTAGTCGTTGGAAGGCAACGGACATGAGAATAATCGACTATTGAAACTTGATAATCGATTATCCTACTTCTCTGGAATTTCCAGCAAAGCCAGAATATACCAGAATCAAAGCTGGAATATACCAGAATCGAAAACTTACTTCAAAAACCATTTTGGTTAAAATGAAAACGTTAAAATCATTTTGTTTGAAGTATATTAAAAATGTTTATGATATATATGATTTAATAAAATGATTTTATGCATATTAATGATGACCTATGTTGAGCCAAAAGACGAGATAACTTAAATGTTGCTCTTACATTGGTTCTACCTAACGACCTACGCCTTGGGTCTTCGGTCTTGAACTTTTGAGCTCGTCTTGGCTTGTCTAAGCAATCCCTTCATCAATATGCTTCTTGGCATCCAATCTTGATTGTTCGATTCATCATCATTGATTCGTCAACCATCTCGATTGTTTGCTAATGCATCTTCATCGTTTGTCATACAATATCGTTGTTTGACAGTTGACTTCATTGTTTGTCATTAATCAAAACCTATACCTGGAAATCATGCTAATACAACCAAAGCACACATATCAAATATATCAATGATTTCCAAACGAGGTTAAACGAGGTCTTACAGTGAATTCTTAGTTACTTTAAAGTGACAAAAAATAGGTTACTGACGTTGGTGAAATTGAAAGATAGTTAATGACCATAAGTGAAATTAACCTGTGAAAACCTCAAAGGGTATGATAGAACGATAGTGAAATATAATCGACTTGGCCCAATATGTTGACGTATGATGATGTTTATCTATAGCACGACTTCACAAAAGGAATAAATAAAGGGAAAAGGGCCAAATATATCCCTCTATGTTAGTATATTGTTTATATCTATCATCTGTCATATTGTCGGGTCACATCTACTTTTATCGTTAACCCAACTTTATAAAAATAACCTTTGTTCGACTAAAAAGATACTAAATACTTTACAAGTGAAAACAATCAAAATGAATCAAAGGTAAATTTTAATGGAAGATAATGGGACCTAGAAATATGTATTATGTTACTTATTACTTCCAAATGATCAAATATTTAAGATCAAGAGAAAATGAGAGAGAGAAAGGTTTTCTCGAGATAGACAGAGTTTGAGACTTGTTCAATACATAAAAGATGCCCCTTTACAACATGGATCCTCTTTTATATAATAGAAGATCCTCCTTGAAATAATAAAATAATACAGAGATTAGTTGCGTTCCTTCGAGGAGAAGACATAACCGATGATTCACTTCACCCCGACATTCTTAGGTCGGGCCCTTACTTCGATTAGTGTATACTCGTTGGTCGTTCATACCAGTGTGAAGACGTAATGGGCAGAATTTGATCCTATACAGTTAGTCCCTTCGTTCGTCGATGACAACGGAACCATGTACCTTGTTTTGGGAGAATTTGGCCATGCTTGAAGACGACAATGTGAATGAGAGTGAACGAGTGAATGTTTGAGTTTATTGAAATGATGACGCACAATCTCTTTTCAAAGGTGACATCATCACATGCATGCGTCATTATTATGCGTATTCCCGCGGAAACACAAAAGGCGTTCTGATACTCGGTTTCTCGCGGCCGTTTGAACTCTGCTTCTTCGATTTCAATGCCACCAAACCTATAAATAGGGAAAGGGTTTAACTTAATGAAACTTTATATCATTTGCAAGAATTTTATGACATTCTAAGAAAACACTTTCTTTCTTCGAAACCTCACTATTTCTCAGAAATCACATTTACAGTTGTGTCGTACACCGCTCTTTAAATGGAAATTATGGCAAAATCTCGATGGGGTAATAATCCAAGGGCTCGAGATAATAAACCATCCGATGTACCGCCTCCATATGGCAGTGATGAAGGAGAGGGGGAAGAGGACCTCACCCCTCTTACTGTGGACAACATTCTACCGAAGCAACTTCTTGTTAGAAAAGATTTCCAAAAGGACTCCTCTGCCCAACCTTCGGAAAGTTCTAAGTTAACGCAAGATCACTTAGATGTTTTTGTGCGTCATTTGGCATTCCTGCTCATGTGAAGATGGTCCCAGCGGGAATGGATTAGGTGAACGCCCACAGACCAGGATATTGCACATTCTATGAATATCCTTTTTTAATTGGTTATGGCCTTCCTATTTTTTCTTTTGGTGAATGAGCTTTGCCGCTTTTACAACATGTGTCCATATAACCATACCCCATACACCTTTAAAGTATGTACGATAATGTCTACATACGCAGAACTTGTTAGGTGCGTACGTCCACCACCTTTTGCAGTTATTTAGTGTCAATTATCTAAGGTGTAACATGTTGCATTTGAAGAGACGTGGCTCGAAAAGGCTGGTCGTCTAGATCGATGACCGAGCCACCCTCGATTATTGGAGTAGGTACTTCTTTATTAAAATGGAGCACCTGGTGTTTGACCCTATCGGGTTCCCAGAGAGGTGGAATTCGAAACGTAAGCGTTTCCATTTGTCAAATTCTTTTTCATACGTGAGCTCAATGCTTCAGATCGTACCATTGTTATGATTTTTCCTTTTATTTTTCCTTTTATTCATCACTAGTATCAAGCAATGGGTAGTAGGTTTGCTGCCTTACGCGAAAGAGACACGCACATGGTCTACATAATTTCAACGCTATAGCCCCGTAGGCCCTCTAAGTAATTCTTCAACTTTAGTCTGTCGTTTCCACAAATTTCATCGACTGAACTATTTGTGTCGGCAGGTCACAACGTTTCTAAGAAGAAGGTGACAGTATCTACCTCCCCTCGATTGGATATCGGCCCGAATGCTCAGGAGATACTTTGTGCGTCCGTCAGGGATGGTGTTCCCCTAGTTCCTTTACAAGATGTTGCGGCTGTGGAGACGGGTATGAATGAAGTGAAACCATCAACCCCATCTCTGCAGCATAAGGATGAGTCGTTATTCGTTCGTAGAGACCAGCCCATAACACGAGTGTTTCTGCCGATTCCAGCTCAGTTCGTGCTGCTGAGGGTAGCTTGACATCCATTATTGGTGGGGATGATGAAGGATCGGACCCTGAGATCACCCAAGAAGACATAGACGGGCAGGCGGAAGGTCTTATGCATGTGGAGATAACGGCGAATGGGTCCGATTTCCGAATCCTAATTTCAGGGGCGTATAATTTATTACAGCAAAGCGAGCCATCCGCGTCGGAGATGGCCTTGTTATGTGTCGCCCCGAGCATGAAATGCTAATATCTATCAGTGATGCAGAGCTATCTCGAAGTGTCGCCGGCATGACTTTACAGGTAATCTTTTGTTCATCCGCGCGTTGTGAGGTTGGCTTTGATGTGTACTAACTCATGTTTTCTCCTTAGACCCTTGTTTTGGAGGTAGATAGGAGGCATCGCGAGCAGAAGAAAGCGATCGTTTTTAATAAAATGGTGAAGAAGTATAAGAGGTGCCGCTCCAAGCATCAGGCGACAGTGGACGTTTTAAAAAAAACCCAAATTTTGGATGTTCCGGGAAGGTCTTGAACAGAAGGAGGTGCAACTGAAGTGCAGGGTGGCAGAGCTGGAGAAGACCGATGGTGAGTTGGTAAAGGTTGTGGCTCGTAATAATGAGCTGGAATCACTTCTCAAATCAAAGGAAGGGGAGTTGGAGCTTAGTCGTGTGGTGGCGGCAGAGGTTGATGATTTACACTATGGGGTTGCGGCCTTTACTACCGAATTCGAAGCAAAGGAGGCGGAGGTTGACGTTCTTTGGTGGGCTATCCCACCAAGGCCTGGAAATGTGGCTCGGCCTTCTTCTTCCCGTCTTTTGTATGATGAGGATGCACATTGTGAAGCGCATGAGATGTTGGTTTATGCGGAGGCGGGACTGAACGTATACAAGAAACTTCTTGTTGTGGGTCGTGCCAGTTAGGAGCAGGTTCAGGAGCAGTGGCACGAGGCTTATGCTACTCGTGAAGTTTGTAGATATAGTTCAGACTTCCCTGACCGGGTGAACTTGGACTCCTGGTATAATGATGCTTACTGCCCTGGTGGTAACAGTTTAGATGGCGAACAGACAAGGGGCGATGGGCAAGATGGAGAGGCTCCTTAAAATATGCATATTTTTTGCTTTTTGTAGAATGTAGTGGGGGCCCTTTGCTGGACTGAATGTATATGCCTTTTTGTTATAATATATGAATGATACTTTTGCTGTTATTCTTTTTGTGTTGTTCTTTGTTTTTCGAATCTTTACCTCCTTAGAGTTGATATTCATAGACAAGCGAAAGCCCAACCTTCATGAATAAATAAGACAAAATTTGAATCATTGGTTGAATGTTGTTCGTTGTAATCGAGCTTGACTGACGCTTAATGGCGATGGATATTTCCAAAAGGATGTAACTTTGACTATCGTTGGAGTGTCATCCGTCGTTGTCGAACTGGGTCGACGTATAGTGGTGATCGCTTTGGCTAATAGGATATAATTTTGAATGTCTTCAAAGCATTGTTCGTCATAGTCAAGCAGGGTTGACATTTCGCGGCGATGGCCTTAGCCAAAAGGATGTACCTTCAACTGTTGTTGAAGTGTTATCCATCGTCGTCGAGTAGGGTCGATGTCTAATGGCGATGGCCTTAGCCAATTGGATGTAACTTCAACTGTCGTTGAAGTGTTATTCGTCATCATCAAGCAGGGTCGACATTTAATAGCGATAGCCTTAGCCAATAGGATGTAACTTCGACTGTCATCGAAGCGCTATCCATCGTCATCGAGCAGGGTCGACATTTAAAGGTGATGGCCTTAATCAATAGGATGTAACTTTTACTGTCATCAAAGTGTTATCCGTCGTCGTCGAGCAGGGTCGACCTTTAATGGAAATGGCCTAAGCCAATAGGATGCAACTTCGAGTGTCGTCAGAGTGTTATCTGTCATCATTGAGCAGGGTCAACATTTAATGGCGATGGCCTTAGCCAATAGGATGTAACATTGACTGTCGTAGAAGTTTTATCCATCATTGTCGAGCAGTGTTGATATTTAATGGCGATGGCCTTAGCCAATAGGATGTAACTTTGACTGTCGTCGAAGTGTTATCCGTCGTCATCGAGCAGGGTCGACATTTAATGATGATGGCCTTAGCCAATAGGATGTAACTTTGACTTTCGTCGAAGTGTTATCCATCGTCGTCAATCACGATCGACATTTGATGGTGATGGCCTTAGCCAATAGGATGTAACTTCGACTATCGTCGAAGTGTTATTTGTCGTCGTCGGGTAGGGTCGACATTTAATGGCAAGCATGGTCAACGTTTAATGGTGATGGCCTTAGCCGTTTACACAATGGAGATGGTGGTGACCTAGACCGTTTACACAATGGAGATGGTGGCCTTATCCGTTTACACAATAGAGATGGTGGCCTTAGCCATTTACACATTGGAGATGGTGGCCTTGGCCATTTACACAATGGATATGGTAGCCTTAGTCGTTTACACAATGGAGGTGGTGGCCTTAGCCGTTTATATAATGGATGTGGTGGCCTTAGCTGTTCACACAATTGATATGCTGGCCTTACCCGTTTACACAATGGAGATTCAACTAGGCTAGTCCCTTTATTATATCGGCCAGGAGATCATGTTGAGTGGCTAATGTGATAAACTTGTCCTCATATACCCCCAGGTGTCCCCTTCATCGCCTCGTTAAAAAAATCCCTGAGAAAAACCAATTGGGACAAAACTCGGGTGAGGGAAAAAGTGTACCACTCGGGAGACGCCTTTCAGAAATGGAAGTACTTGAGTTGGGCGGCGTTCCAGTTGTTTTGGAGTGTTTTTCCTTGTATTGTTTCTAACTGGAATGCTCCTTTGCTTGCTCTGCTGTGATTTTATATGGTGTGTCCCAATTGGTGCCCAATTTTCCTTCGCTCGGGTCTTCTGAAGCCAACATTTTGGCTTTGAGGATGTAATTACCAACTTTGAGTGGTCTTATCTTGGCTTTTTGTTGTAATACCTTATGACCTATTGTTTTTTAGCCATCATTCTTATGTGGGCCATGTCCCTTCGTTCTTCGGCCTCGTCGAGGTCTTGAAGTCTATTCATTTCGTTATCTGCTCTGATAGTATGTGAATACATTAGGCTTGGTTCTCCGATTTTGACCAGTATGACCGCGTCAGTTTCGTAGACCAGTGAGTATGGTGTTTCTCCTGTGCTGGATTTGGGCGTGGTCCGGTGCACACATAACACTTCTAGTAGTAGTTTAGTCCACAACCCTTTGGCTTCTTCGAGTTTTTTTTCCAGTATGTTTAGTATCATTTTGTTGGAAGATTCTACCTAGCCGTTGGTGGCAGGGTGATATGGCGTGGAGAGTATTTTCTTAATGTGACATTCCTCGAAGAATTCACTTGTCTTTTTGCCAATGAATTGGGTGCCATAGTTTCAGTTAATTTCCTTGGGGATACCGAAATGGCATATGATATTCTTCAGTATGAAGGTGATGACTTCTTGTTCGCGTATATGGGTATACGCACCTGCTTCCAGCCACTTGGAGAAATCGTCGCGCTGGTAGGGGACCGATTATGTCCATTCCCCACTTGATGAAGGGCCAAGGCGAGGTAAATGAGCGGAGAGGCTCTCCTGTTGATGTATCATGGGGGCATACTTTTGGTACAATTCGCACCAGCAGACATACTCTGCTACCACTTTTTTCATAATGGGCCGGTAATAACAGGCTCAGATGATGCAACGGACGAGGGAGCGATTACTTGTATGGGCACCACGGTGACCCTCGTGCACCTCTTCGAGTACTTTCCTCATTTGGTGCAGTCCTAGGAACTTAGCATGGGGTCCGCCAAATGTCCTTTTGTAGGGATCGTGTTTTATCAAGCAGTGTCGGGCAACTAGTACGCGGAGCTTCTTGGCTTCTTTTTGTTTCGAGTGGGAGTATCTCGTCCTACAGATAGGATACAAATTTTTTGCGCCAATCCCATGTCAGATTTATAGAGAGTACCTCAGTGTGATCGATGGCTGAATGGAGGAGGGTGATTACACTCTCCCTATTGATATTTTTGGTTGCTACGGCCACTTTTGCTAAGCCGTCTGCTTTGACATTTTGTGCCTAAGGGATTTGCTCAAAGTGCCACTCGTCGAACTCGGGCAAAAACATGTGGATTTCATATTGGTATTTTTGTAGTCTCTACTCCTTCATTTGGTAAGTCCTAGTGACCTGGTTCACTACGAGTTGGGAATCGCAATGGAGGATGAGTCGTCGAGCTCCGTATTTGATGGCTAACTTTCTACCTGCAATCACAGCCTCATACTCGGCCTCATTGATAGTCATCTTGGGGCATCATTTGGACAGATGAATTATTTCACCCATGGGGACTTCAAGAACAAGTCCTACTCCTGATCCCGAGGCATTAGCGGTGCCGTCAGTGTAGAGGGTCCAAAGGTCGGTACTAGAGGAGGCACGAATAGCCTCCAGTTCGGCCTCTGGCAATATCTCTGTGCTGAAGTCGGTGAGAAGTTGGTATGTACCTGCGACTTGATGGCGTTTCTTGGATGATAGGATATGTCGTGCTCACTGAGCTCTACGGCCAATCTGGCGAGCCTGTCCGACAATTCAGACTTGTGTAGGATACTTCTCAGGGGGAAGGTTGTTGATACCTTTATTCGGTGGCACTAAAAATCGGGTCTAAGCTTTCATGAAGCTACGACCACTGCCAGGGCCGATTTCTCAAGGTTTGGGTATCGTGTTTCGGCTTCCACTAGGGTTTTGCTGACATAATAAATAGGAGATTGTGTACCTTTATTTTCACGGACCAAGACTGAACTGACAGCAACTTCGGACACCGGCAGATATACCAGCAAAGTTTTGCCTGGGTTTACTTTGAATAGAACTGGTGGCGAAGATAAATACGCTTTTAATTTTATCAAGGCCTCGACGCATTCCTCATTCCACTGCAATCCGTGATCCTTTCTCAACACATTGGAAACTTATGGCACCTGTCGGAGGACCACGAGATGAACTTGGATAAGGCGGCTATTCGTCCTGTTAGCTTTTGTACGGGATTTTTGTTGTTCAAAGTCTTCGGTATTACATCTATTTCTTTTATATGTTTTGGGTTCACCTCGATACCTTATTGTGTTACGAGGAAACCCAAAAACTTTCCCGAGGCCACACCGAAGACACACTTTTTCGGTTTTAACTTCATCCAGTATCGTCTTAGTATCTCGAAGGCTTCTTTTAGATGGTCGATGTGGTCTTCTTTCTTTGCCGACTTCACTAGAATATCGTCGATATAGACCTCCATGGTCTTTCCAAGTTGTTCCTTGAAAATTTTGATGACCAGTCTCGGATACATTGCCCCTGCATATTTGAGTCCGAAGGGAATAACCTTGTAGCAATACGTCCCTTGGTGGGTGATAAAAGTTGTCTATTCTTGGTCCTCCTCGGCCATCAGGATCTGGTTATTGGCGCAGTAGGCATCTAAGAAGCTTAGCAGTTCATGTCCTGTGTTGGCGTCGATCAACTAGTCAATGTGGGGTAATGGGAACGAATCTTTCGGGCGGTGAAATGCATGCACATTCTCCATTTACCATTTTTCTTTTTGACCCATGACGACATTGGCGACCCACTGGGGGTACTTTGATTCTCTGACGGACCCATTAGCTAGTAACTTATGTGCTTCTTCACTGAGCGCCTCGTTGATTGTAGCATTAAGCTTCCTTCTAATTTGTTGCACGGGCGTATATAGTGGGCCAATGTTCAGCTTGTGAGTGGTGATGTCTTTCGGAATTCCCGGCATATCCGAATGAGAAAAGGCAAATAAATCTATGTGGTCAGTGAGAAATTCATTGTACTTACTTGAGTCGTAGAGGTTGTGCCTAATGTAGGCTTTCTTTGTGTGCTTGGTGCTGTCCAGTTGGACTGGGTTGAGATCCTCGACATTTGCTTTGCAGGATTCTACGATGTCTTGATCTTTGATGGCTTCCATTATCGAGTCAACCTTAGTCACCGACATGGTTTACTGTTATGCCTCTGCACTTGCTCCTTTCAACTGTTTGGTGCGGGCACAATCTTGAGCGATTCGATAGCATTCCAGTGCGGTGCATGGCTCGCCCCGAATGCTAAATACTTACCATAGGGTGGGGAATTTGATCTCTTGGTAGAAGGTTCATGGGACTGCTCGCATGGCATGTATCCAAGGGCGTCCTATGATGGCGTTGTAGGTCGTCTCCTAGTTCATGACATGGAAATAGGTTTCCAGCGTGACTCTCCTCGCTAAAACCGGCAATGATATCTCCCCGGAGGTCTGTTCTACTGCATTATTAAAACCTGTCAGTGTTATACAATAAGGTATCTTATCTTCGAGTCTCATTCGCACGAGGACTCTTGGATAGATAATACAGGCGCCGCTTCTGTCGTCAGCCATTATTCTCTCAACATGAGTATCGACAAAACATAAAGTTTTGACAAAAGCATCATAATGAGGAAAATACAAACTGTCGCCATCGGACTTATCGAAGGTGATTCTATCTTCAAAGTCGTCATACCGTTCGGGGGCAATTACTCATTTCAATTTTTATGTGGTGGTGAACTTTACGTGGTTGATTGCTGAATCGTCACCACGTCGAAGATCATGTTAATGGTACGTGCGAGCAAAGGTTGTTTTGGAGGCCCTTGGGATTGTTCCCAACCTCGTGTGAAGTTGGTCTTTCCCTTATCGCTAGGCAGCTCCCTCAAGTATCCTTGGTTTAGCATCCTGATTACCTCTTGTCGCAGACATATGCATTCTTCGATTTTGTGTCCTCTTTCCTTATGGAAATCGCACAGGATGTTCGACCTCCTTGTGGTAGGATCTGATTTCATTATCTGCGGCCATTGCACCATGGTGCTCAGCTTCTCCAGTGCGTACATTATTTCTTAAGAAGATGCGCAAAAGTTATGGGCAGATAATAAAGGGGGTATACCTTTTTTATTCCGGAGTGGAGCGATGTGTCGTTGCAATGCCTATGTGTGCCTCGAAAGTGGTGGATGGGAGGATCTAACGTAGAGTTGATGCCTTTCTTTGTTGAAGTAGGGGAGTTATTCCCGTCGCATGTCATTGCGTTGTTCCCTTCTTGCTTCTGATTGTATTGTCATTAGTCGTTGGGTCAGCCCATTGAGGTCGTCCTCATCCACTCGTACTTTTGCACAGTAGGCGGTGCGGATCTCTTCCCATGTGGTGGGGGGATATTTCTTGACTCGACTTAGTAGTGTTTTAGTCGCCCTTGAACCATCTTTATTCAGTCCGTTTTGGAAAGTTGCGACCGCCATGCCTTCCGATTCATTTGGTAGACTCATCCTTACCCTGTTGAATTTCGCAAGGAAGTCCCTGAGCCCCTCTCCCACGGTTTGCTTGACAACAAAGATATCGTTGACCCTGGCCTCTACTTTCTTTGCTCTTGCATGGACGATGGCGAACTTATTAGCCATCTCTTCGAATGTTGATATTGTCCTTGCTGGCAGTTGGGAGTACCATTTAGGGTGTGAAGAACAGTGGTTCGTTGTTCTTTTTGATATTCTAGGTGCAAACTATAATTTGATTGCCGAGTTCCCCACAGACAACGCCAAATTATTTGACTCAAAAGATACTAAATTCTTTATAAGTGAAAACTATTAAAGTGAATCAAAGGTAAATCGTAATCGAAGATAACTAGACCTAAAAATATGTATTATGTTTCTTGTTCCTTCCAATGGATCAGATATTTAAGAGCGAGAGAAAGAGAGAGAGAGAGAGAGGGGGTTTCTAGAGATAGATAGAGTTTGAGACTTGTTCAATACATAAAAGATGCCCCTTTATAACATTGGGATCCTCCTTTATATAATAGGAGACCCTCCTTGAAATAATAAAATAATACAGAGATTGGTCACGTTTCTTCGAGGAGACAACGAAAACGACGATGCACTTCACCCTGATATTATTAGTTCGTGCCCTTACTTTGGTTTGTGTATATTCGTTGGTCGCTCCTACCAATGTGGAGACGTAATGGGCAAAATTTGACCCAATATACCTTCCACCTAACGGAAAGCTACCAAATTAAAAAAAAATGAAAAAACCCATTAATAACATGTTATGCCCCTTTTATTTATTGCACGTCTTCCTCACAGATTAATTAATGCAGCGAGGTATTTCATCCTCCAACAATATGCCTAATGTGCCTTTGTTGATGAGTATTCACGCATTATGATTTTATTGTTCTGCTTTAAGCATTTAGACAACGAATAACTATCGCCAAATCATGCCTTACGAGCCAATGTTAAATTCCAAGCAATGGGATGTGATGCTCGTCATTCTTACTAAAAATTGAAGTCATAATGAAAAAAACTAGCGGAGATTCTATTTAATATCAAGCAACAGTTTAAGGAATTCAATAAGAATGAAGGGCAGTACACCAACAAGTCAAAAATTAACTAACAACCTAAGTACACTAACTTCATGTATTAACCAAACACAAGTATTGTTAAGTATATATTATTTCTTACCAACATACAAATCAACTGTCAAGTGTGCATTATATTAGACAAAGGAATGCCATATTATAACCACAAAAAATACAATCAAAAGTAATAACATGACATTCTAATGCCACCATGACATCCTAATACCATCATTCTCGGTCTCTTTTTAAATGAATAAAATGTGTTAAGACGTCTCAGAAATCTAAGTTTCGTATTTTTATATGATGGTTTTAACAGGTTATGGGTTAATGAATTTTTTTTAAATGATTATTTATTAATCCGGTAGATTTCCGTCGGATGGAGGATATTTTTAAGAATAGAGATGTCCCAATAGTATAACGGAGAGTAAATATAAATAATATACCTAAGTAGAGGGATATATTTGATTTTTTTCCCATAATTGATACATAATACTATCTTCTATCAACTTAGTAGATATTATGATGATAATATATAACATGCCTTCTTCACACTAGGAAATGATAATGTCAACTAGTAGATGACAAGTACACAAATTGACCAGGTGCATATACAGTTAATTATATGATAATATTCTAGCAAAACCTTAGACTTATTAGGAAATCCAGATATTAATTGATTGGAATGCTCTCTTTATTAACATTGTCGTTCCACAAGCATGTCTCCTCATCAAGTAATGGTACTAGCCATATTTGTTACAACATGCCTGGTTGTGGCATCCATCTTTTATTTAATCTGTATAGCATGTCGCTTGCATCACGAAGCTATTCGCCGGCGTGTCACCAGGTTTTTGGCCGGGGCACCATCGCTGTCGCCTCAGGTTTCCTCCGTGATAATTTCTTTATCTACTTCTGGCCTTGATGACTGCACGATTCAGTCATACCCAAAGGTAGCCGAAGGCAGATTCAATTTGTTCTCTACAGTTCAATTTATGTGAACATGTTTGACTGGGTACGAAATTTAAGAAAAACATAAAGACTTTTGAAATTTGTGGTCCTAAACAAGTCAAAAAGGGCCCAAAGTATTTGTGTGGTTACGAAAGCTTCTTATTAATGATAAAATAGTAAATTTAAGCTAAATTATTATCAAATTTAAAAATTGGTCATTCTTGTTTGAACGGACCAAAAAGAAAATAGATTCACATAAACTGGAACAAAGGTAATATATATATATATAAATCGCACTCTTTGTGAACTTATAGTCTTTCGATTTTAAATTTCCCTTTTGTAGGTAGTGCTTGGTGAAAGCCGACGACTTCCGGGGCTTAACGCCGTAACTTGCCCGATATGTCTACTTGAATACAGTGGTGGAGAGTCAGTGAGGCTCATACCTTTGTGTGAACATAGCTTCCATGCCGACTGTGTTGATGAGTGGTTGAAGATAAAGGCCACCTGCCCTGTTTGCCGAAATTCTCCACATCTTTAGATTGTGTTAATAATGAACTGTTACCTGATTCTTTTGGCAGCTACTCTACTCATTTTCTTGTTTTGTGTTCTAGGGTTGTTTCTTAAATTTGTTGTGTGCCGAATGAATCTTCTTATTCATTTAGCTATCATGTTTTCTATAGGTTGGTTTGGAGGGGGTTATTTTCAGATAGAAGGAAGCTTGAATATTTTATATTGCTCTTGTTGTGTTACGATCCGGATTTCCCATCATCGGTAGTTGTGATGGTGCCTACTAACGGATCTAGGTCAGTCAAACTTTAAACATTCTCCGATACTACACTTCCTCCTTTAACTCATTTCTTTCTCAGCTACTACTCCATAAGAAATTATCAATTAAACCACACAACTCTATGACGTCTTTTGAAATAAAAGCAATTACGACTCACAGTCATGCTAGACTCCGATGCATAGATAACCGTCACCATGTCTATACACTGTACTCAACAATTAGCACGTAGCAAATAATATCCTAATCATAATACCTCAAGCTAAAGTTAAAACAAGCACTTACCTCGAAAGCTCCAAACTCAACTCAAGCCTTTAGTATAGTTTTACCCTTTGAATTCACCACAAGACCGCCCGAATCTAGTCACAAATTACCCAAATATATCAACAAATGTTAGTTAAATCAATTTGAATGCAAAAGATTGAATTTTCCAAAGTTTTGCCCAAAAATTCTCAAAATGCCCTCGGGCCCACGTGGTCAAAACTCGAGGTTTGAACAAAAACCCGGCCATAATTCCCCCACGAATCCAAATATATGATTAGTTTTAAAATCGAACCTCCAATTCGGTCCAACTCCCCAAATTTTGAAAGACTTAGGTTCCACCCAAAATCCCAAATTCCCATTTGTAAAAACCTTTAATTGAAATTGGAATCATGTTAAAAGATGCTAAGGAGTAAGGAAATTAAGTTATAAATTACTTACCAATAGTTTTGGAGATGAAAAGTTGTTTGGAAAATCGCCTCTTAGGTCTTGGGTTTTTGAAAAGTGGAATAATTGCTGAAATTTCCGAAATTTATACCTTTCTGAGGACCTGGCGCGGACCACACAAAAATGTGTTGCGGCCGCGTTGAGTGGGAGGAAAAATTGGGTCTTTATGGTGATGACTCTTTGGGTCGTCTTGCTGAGATCAAAAAGGGAAATACTTTACCAGCATTTGAAAATTCTGTACAAGACAAAAAATTTGGTGGAGTGGTAAGTGCTCTTTCAACATTAATCAGAGATCTCGGGTATGAAATCGCCTTTAGGAGAATGTCTTACTCCTAACGTGTAACTTTCCGGCTCCATAAGAATTTAAAAATAAACATAAAAAGAACTAGAGCAGAGAATAGAACAAACGCAATCCACTTTTTCATACTTAAAGGATGTTTTATGTTCAGCAGTATTTATAATGGATCAAAATATTCCTATACCTATACTTCAAATGGATTGTCCTAGTTTTTTGCTCTATTGCTGTCAGTGACATCAAAAAGGGAAATATCTAAACACCCCAGCTTTAGAAACTATTACACGTATATAAGAATTTTTCGTAATATCTGTCTCACACAATGCTTAGTACTAGACAATGTCATACAACAAAATTACACAGCAAGGAAGATTGTATACGGTAAATCTGGGGGCTCCGATTCCCCGACATAGGGTTATCTCGCAAGCATGGATTTCTAAGCTCGAGGACGGGGTCAGGACTCACCCTCGAGGTTTGTCTCAAGCTGATCCGGAAAATGGTGCATTTTGGTTGATACTTTATGTTGCAACAGGCAAGGGAGAAGCTCCTGAATCGCACGATCTGACCTAACAAAGGCTGACCTATCCAGAGCCTATGCTGAGGCATCATATCAGACCATTTCATCTCCTTACTTTATGATTTTTCTCCATGCATTTATAATCGAGTCTCTCCTTCTATATAAAGGGGACTCGCTCCACCTTGTAAACCACAAGACATGGCTCCACTTATCCATTAAAGCAATAATCTCTCTCTCTCTCTCTCTCTCTCTCTCTCTCTCTCTCTCTCTCTCTCTCTCTCTCTCTCTCTCTCTCTCTCTCTCTCTCTCTCTCTCTCTCTCTCTCGTAAGTCATTTGTTCTCGTTGGCTCGAGGCCACCCTAATATCTATTGTCTCTTAACCCGTTCCTCGTCATATAGCTCAATATTGACCGTAAAGAGTCTTACTTAAGTATGTTTCTACTTGTTATGCCTTCCCCAACTACCCCTGTTAAACCGATCACGGTGCAAGATTAGCCCTCGAGGATCCTATCTATCCACGCCACTCTCGGGTAGCGGGCCCCTTCGGTTTGCTTACTGATTTGTTTTCGCTCACCTCTTATCTTTATGATTAGTGTTTCTCAGCATCGATTGCTCTAACAACTAGTTCGGGAATAGATCACGTATTTTTAGAATCTCATTTACAAATTTAATTGTTGTTACCATTTTCATGGTTAAAATTTTGGCGCCCACTGTGGGGCTAAAAACAATTGTGATCATTCTTGTTGGTTTTCATCATCTACATGTACGTTATCTTTCACACTTGCTTTTTCCTGAGACCGTTGCTTACAGGAGAGAATGTTCGGCCGACTTTTAAAAATAGGCAACCAAGACCTCAAAAGTGACAGAGAGATGGGCATGACCGATCCAGAGTTCAAAGCGTCCCCGGACTCGATCGGAGCGAAATGTAGGAGCCCCCAACACAGTGTCCGTATGATTATCGGAGGAGCTAACGACCTCCAAAGAGCCGTATAGAAATAAACAAAATATCAGCTACAGAAGAGGATCGGCCCAAAAATGCTTATCCATAGAAACCATCGTATTCGCCGAAGAAGACCTCGAGACCATGAGGGATCCACACAATCACGCGCTGGTGATTTCATTTCTCTTAAACAATACAAGGATAAAGCGCGTGCTTGTGGTCCTAGGAAGTTCAGCTAACATAATCAGGCTAGAAGTAGTAGAATGGTTGGGGCTACTCAGGCAAGTTACCCTAGCCCCTTGAGTCCTCCGCGGCTTCAACATGGTCGGGGAGGAAACGAAATGGGAGATCATCCTCCCGATCCACACGTCTGGCACAGACCAAGACACCAAGTTTCAGGTTATCAATGGAAACATGAGGTACAACGCCTTACTTACTCTATGTGATCGCAATGGAAAATTGAGTCTGCCCAGTGATTTACTCTATGCGATCGCAATGCATTGAATGTGATCGCATAGTTCTAAAAAAGTGATACAATGCAAACGCATTCCTAATAGTGCGAACACACAGAAAAAAGGAGGTCTGGTCAGCTGGTGGTCAACAAACCTATGCGAACGCAGTGGCTATGTGCGAACACATAGCTTAAAGAACTTATCTCTCTGTGATCGCAACGATTTTTGTGTGATCGCATAGTGTGTTTTCTGGGCAGTTCTGGGCAAAATTGGAATTTACTATTTGTAATCCCCAGACCATTTTTATACACGACCAAGCAGATATTTTTGAGATCTCTGGCTTATTTTCAGTCCATAGAGACTAGAGAGAACAAGTTCTTGAGCTAGTCTTGAAGATTAAAGCTTGTGGTTAAGATTTGCTTACCCATTTATGTTTATTTCTTCATTTCCTTGCTTTGTATTGTTTATCTAATTGTGTAGT
This sequence comes from Nicotiana benthamiana, assembly GCA_034376525.1. NCBI lineage: Eukaryota > Viridiplantae > Streptophyta > Magnoliopsida > Solanales > Solanaceae > Nicotiana > Nicotiana benthamiana. The sequence goes on along the minus strand of CM067338.1, from coordinate 127,038,949 downwards.
ATTTTATCCAACACTTAAATCTTGTTTATGGGAATATTCATAATTAACGTGTGGATTTTATACCTTGTTGTGCTTATGTATTGAATGATTTGTATATATTTATGAAGTGAGTTATTGTTTCTTTAATTATTCTTGTTTTTTAATGTCTCCAAAGGGATTATCTAACCCTATGACTCGCTCATTAACTCCTAATTAATTTTGGGAAAATAGTTTGTGGTTGGGAAAGATTAATTAACAAGAACTTGAGGCGTTAACCCTCATTTTATAGATTCTACCTAGAGATAGGATTGTACTACTTTTAGCCTTCCAAGTGTGCTTAATCTTCTAATTGTGATTAGGGATAATTCAATTAGGAATTCTTGTTAGTCTTCAGAAGAAGCTAATTAATAATTATTATCCGTGGCTAATTAATATAAACTCACTCATATTTGTAAACTTGTGAAATACATTGGATCGTTACTTGAGTGTAATTCCCGATGCTTTCATACTTGTAGTCATTGATCATTTACTTGCTTTCTAGGTTAGTTTACATTTCCACATTTTAGATATAAAAACAATGTTCAACCAAATTCTTAGTGTTTGGCATTGCGTGACTAGCGATAATTTTCTTACATTCCTAATCACCTACACATTGTTCTCTGTGGGATACGACCCCGACTCATAGTTTGGGTAAATTATATTGCATGCGACCGTGTCTATTTCTTTTTAGCGGTGGATTTGGACGTCACCATGTTTGAGTGGAACGATGTAATTTATATCATTTCTACAGGAATAGGTACCCTTGGTGGTAACATAGCAACTTCAAAGGGCATAAGTGCTTTTGGAGCCCCAAACTGAACCTCAATTGGTCTGACCACCTTTGTATAAGAGGGTGCTTCAAATTCAAGAGGTATAGACATATTTACTTCATCTCTTTTAGAGGGCTTATTCTACATAAAAATTGGGTTAAGCGTGATCGTCGGTTTCTTTGGCTCATCACCCTCAGCAATCAATCATATCGACCCTTTGGGGTCCCAGTTATCATCAATCTCGATCATGTGAATGTCTCAACCTTTGTGGTTAGGCAGAGGGTTATTGTGGACATTAGGAGAAGGCTCATTTTCTATGATAGCCTTATTATCATTAATATTTTGAATCTTGTCCTTCAACGAGCGACACTCGTCAATGGTATGTCCTTTCATGCTAGGGTGGTACGCATAGGTCTTATTAGGGTTGACCCACTGGAAAGGATTTTCTTGAGTTATGGCAGGGATAGGGGAGACATAATCAGCGGATTTAAGTCTCTCATACAGCTAGTTAATTGGCTCAGCGGTGGATGTATATTGTCTAGGAGGTCTGCAGTCGAAATTTTGTCTGGGTGTTGGTAAATAGGTGTAGGTTGAGAGTATCTTGGTGACGTGGATTGATTTGTGGGAGGTGCAGATGATTGGTAAACGGGTGGTGGATTTTGGTAAGAGGGTGCGGGTACTTGGTAATTCAGAATGGGCTGATATGTAGTGACGGGTAAGCGTGGTATATTAGTGGTGATTTGGCTCCCTGTGCGACCATCATGGCACTCACATCCTTCTTCTTGGATGTGCCACCAGACTGTAAAGCCTTGTTGGTAGCCTGCAATGCTTTAAGATTAGTAACCATATCTGCCTTCCTCAATTCTTTCTCCCAGCTTAATGATATTGTAGAATTTCTAACCCTCATCACAATCAACCTCTCGTCATATTGTGGATCCTGAGCCCGGACAAAAAATTTGTTCATTTGTTCCTCTTCCAAGGCCGGTTTGACCTTAGCAACCTCTAATCTCCAACGAGTAGCATACTCTCGAAATGTCTCGGTAGGGTTCTTCTTCAATATCTTGATGTAGAATACATCTGGTGCATTCTCTATATTTAATCGAAACCTATCCATGAAATTTGATGTGGTACCTACCCAGATTGTCCATTTCTTAGGGTCTTGGCTGATGTACCAAGATAAAGCATCCCCCTTTAGACTTCTCATGAAGAGTTTCATGTGGATTTTTTCATCCCTTCCGACTCCGACCAACTTATCACAATATGTCCTCAAATGGACTCTGGGATCTCTTGTGCCATTGAACATTTGGAACTTGGGGGTTTGTACCCCTCCAAAAGTTCAACATCTGGCTGAATACAGAGGTACTCATAATTCAGCCCCTCTATACCTTTGTTTCTTTCCATGCCCTGGACTCGGCTGGTCAACTTCTTGAGTTTTGTTGCCAAGCTTCTGATGAGAGAGTTCTTGTCATCAGACTCAAGTGCACTTGAGATTGGTTGAGTGTAGTCGGGTATGGTATCTACGCAGACAGGAGTGTTGTGGAGGTGGTAGTTTGTGGTGTTCAGTGGTTCAGGAATGAGTATTGGAGAGTGTTTCATGTGTTGCAGCGTTGAGCATGAGTGGGTTTCGTATGTGGTTGTGGGGTATTCTGTAGAGGTTCGGGGTTTTTAGCATCAGGAGCAGCGAGAATGAATGATAAATTTGCCAAGTTCTGAACTTTGTCCAGCTTTTCTTGGAACTTCAATAGTTCCTGCTCAAATTGGGCAGCAATTTCCTCAGCAATCGGGGTACACAAAGGATTCTCCATTCTTTCAATTTCCTTTCTGGTGCTTGAATCTCCCAGTCTACCATTGTTCTTGTTCGGAATAAGACTCAGAGGAGGAGGTGGTGGAGGGCCCTTGGATCTCGTACTGTATGATGATGGTGCCAGAATGCACGAACTAACCTTTGGGGTGGGGAATAATAAAAGAAAAGCAAAAAGGAAACAAGTTAGTGCGGATTATGGGAAAAAATGTTGCAGTATTTAAACATATTGTGCAAGGATATAAATCATGTCCTAATTTAGGTGTCTCGTCGTGCCCGAGGTAGGACTAGCAAAAAATTAATTTGGAGAACTTCTAATGCTAAATACCTCATTTTAATGATAAAAACAAGACGAATCCAAAACGGCACTAAATAACAGAAAGTAAAATGTCACTAGTGGCCATTGGCCTTATTACATCATTAAAGCAAAATGAAAGACTCCTAACTACTAGGTCCCAAAAGGACCTTCCCTAGATTCAGCATCTTTATCTCCCTCGAACAATTTCACAAACTCGCATAGTCCTAGCATCAGATAAGCTCGGGCCAAATGTCCGCCTGCATTCCCTTCAGCGTTTTGACAGTCTTCAATCCTCTTGATGAACATTTCTTCTATCTCCACTCGACCCCGCTCCAAAAATCCTAGTCGCTTGTTGGCGCTAATATCCATATCTTTCCATTCCTCGATCAACTTCTTATGGGCTTCTTGTATTTCCCAATGCTCACTATCACACTCTCGAATTCTCTTGAGCAACTGATTGTACTTAACTCGTGCTTCAGCTTTCTCGTCGATGATCCTGTGACCTTGGATGAACCCGGGCTGACCCAAACCATTGTTATTATCTTCCAACCAACTTGAATAGTGCGGCACACAACCTGCGTGATATCTGTCTAGCTCAATAGATTAATTCCCAAAAACGAGCTTGCAATGCCATATGTGCGGAGCTTGGCACTTGTGAGGGCTATCATCATCAAGGAAATCAGCCCTGAAGTGACTCATTTTGTTGACCCTTGGTATGATTTTCTTTCTTCCAGCCTCCCTCATGGCCCGAAGGGGAACATAGGGATAAGTTTCTCTCAGACCAATGAGTATGAGAAATGGTGTGTCTCGAGATCGAACAATGAATTCCTCCATAGGGAACCACTCGACCATCCACTGTACCAGGTCTTCTTTCAGATTCTCAAATAACTCTACCCATCCTCCAGTGTCCTCTAGCTGAGCGAACATGTTAGGAATATAATTCATACGCCTTGACTGGTGGAAGGCGATATGATCATCCCAGTCTCTGTGTAAGATCTCTTGCCTGTATTCTCCTTTCTAGAGGTGCTCCATGAGCCAGAGCTAAAGTAATAAGTTGCATCCCTCAAAATGGTTGGCCTTTTTCTGACAGTTGTCCAGGGCTCGATATATTTTAGCAACGATCATGGGCACTAAACTGAAAGGCTACCCGCCAATTCCTTCCATCAGAGTCTTTGTTACCATGGCTAGTCTGGTGTGGATCCTAGCCTTCTTTATTGGGAACACTATCATCCCCAGGAAACAAAACATGAATACGAAGACCTTTCTGTGAATATGCCCAACTGAGATGAGGGAAAATTCGTCTGACTAGGTGCGGTATGACTTACTATGGTCGTACCTCTCGTACAAATAGTCGAATGGGATGTAGGAGTCTTTCAAAAAGGTCACGTCTGGATTCTTTTTCAATCCCAATATCTTAAGGAAAACCCTGCCCTTGCGATTATCTGGCATAAGCAAACCCGGAGTCTCCCAAGGAATACCAGCTAAACCTCCTATCTCTTCAAGCCAAGGGGTCATTTTAAGGTCCCCGAAGCGGAATAGAGACCGGTCACTATCCCAGAACAGTGTTGCAACCTCTATGATTATGTTATCAGGCTAGATTTTTAGAAAAGAAGATAAATTCCCTAATTATTTGTGGACGAGCGTCTAATCACTGGAGTGGAGGTCTTTCCACCAATTCAGGAGCCTTGAATGAATGTTGGTTACCATGCCAAATCTGGGGACTTCGTGCCTCATTTTCTAAAAAATAGGGTGTTCGGGCCTCACCCCACTGGACTCGACTATTTAAACCAATAATTAGCATAAAAATCATTTAGTTCTCCAATAAATGCACAAAATATGGTGGTGTCCGTTTGGGTTTCAGGGAAACCCGATGGACTTTGGATTAGGCTATCTTAACGAGTCATTATGCAGATAACATAAATGACTTAGCTAGGTTTGACCATGATGCATGTACAATTAAATAGAGTAAGGTTTCTATTGGGGTATTAGACAGGTACCTTTGAGCGGACAACTCAAGAGGGAAAGGCACGGAACCGTTGACAGCACCGATGATCTACTAGTTTTACAGTAAATATGTCTTTGCCAAATTTAAAGGGTGATAATACTGGAAGAGCGGAACCACTCATTATAAGCATTGCTATGGTATTTGTTTTGGAACTAGTGGAATATGATATTGAAGATGCAATTACAAGAATGAAACAAATTCACATGTATTTCCAAATTCATAAGATAATAATGATTACAATAATTTCTCGTAATTACAACAGTATTGATATAAAGCAGTAAAGGAAAGAAAAGGCATGAATAGCCAAGTCAGTTTTGCAGTGAAAGAATAAAAGATAGTAAATAAAGCAATTAGTAAGATAGCAAAGTGACAAGCATCATGCAATGGTAAAATCCTAAAAAAATTCCCAGCAAAGTCGCCATGCTGTCGACGCCCCCTTTTCCGAATGGGTCAAAATCGGGTATACGACATTAGGGGGATAACTCTATTCCCTTTCAAGGGTTTAGGAGTTAAATAATCACCATCTAATGATTCATAGTGCATTAAGACACTATTTAGAAGAGTCAGAGATGAAGAGACCAGAGATTAGGGTAAGGGATAGAAATTATCCAGAGGGAAAGGTGTTAGGCACCCCTCAGGATCTATAAGTGTGGTTCCCGGCCATGCTACAATTGTGAATTTAAGAACACAAGTAGAAAAATAAAGAAAAGGGCTTCACATAGTTTTGCAAACAAGTTTAAGAGTTGAAGAAGTGGAGAGTTTAGGAAATTAGTTTAAATGAAAACTTAAAAATTAAAAGTAAATGGAGATAGGTCCTAGGTTTACCGATTATATGGATCACATCAATGCAATATCCAATAATTACTCCTCAGAAGAGGGGCATCGCATGGTATTAGCGCATAGGTAATCATATCTATATTCTACCCTTCCCACCTCGTTAAGGTATTAAAGCTCAAAAGGTTTCGTTACTTATTGCATGCTAGTAACGGTCCCAATCCTATCAGTCCTAGAGGCGTTCAGGACTACTAATCCTAAAGGGAAAGGTATCTAGGGCCTTTGAGAGTTTGAATGGCAAAAATACTAAGGGGTTAATCAAAAACACATAATACAATGAAGGGGAAAGCAAATAAGCAAGTAAGGCTCACGTAAACCTCCTGAAATTAGATAAGCCATTGAGATTGGCATGTCTTGCAGTACTGGTTTGGTCATTAATTATATTAAAGTGTTAAGTGGACTAGTTCAGTACATATTTTTAGATAGGAAGTCTGTATTAGACTCACTCGAATGCAGTTGTCAAAGGCTGAGCCGTTTGATTAACTCGCTTTTTATCTAAGTGTTGAATAGGACTACTGATTTTGAAAACAAAATGGTGTATAAGAGTTGTAGGATAAAATATGTTTTAGAAAAATAGATTGCATACATAATACAAAAAATGGTTAAAACGAGTTTCAGAAAAGTAGACTGTATTAGAAAAAGAGTTGCCGAATTTTAACAAAGAACTGAATTGAAGACTGATTCAAAAGGTTTTCATATAAGAGGTAAATTCAGATTGATTTGAAAAAAAAGTTTGTTGGAAAGCAGTAAGTTTAAGAAAAGATGCACTGAATTGATTATGAGAGAAGCTTAAAGAGTTCAGAAAGCGTGCAGAAAATTATTTAATTTGGCAAGAGGGTCACTACTATTATAGACGAGTGAAACAATTCTAATTTGAAGTTCTTATAGGCAGGATCTCTACGAGTTACTGATTTTAATAACTTTCAAACGTTAGCAGCCTTATAAACATGATATTTATATGCTATTTCATTATTAAACCTAACGGTTTGCCTAATGTCACTGAAAAAGCAAATCCCTATAGGCATGGTATCTATATGCATAGTTGCAGAAATCAGAAAGTTAGAGCCTATAGGCATGGTTTCTACCTGTGAGATTGCCTAGATTAACAGTAAAAGTTCTATAGGCATGGTTTTTACCCTTTTGTGCATAAAAGTAAATCCCCCTCCCTTTTCACAAGATCCCCAAGTTTATACAAAATTAGTGCATACCAAAAATAAGGCAAAAATTAAAAATACGTCAGAAGTTACAGCTACATCCGAGCAGCCTAATTCAGACTTAGTATCTAGCAATATGAGATTGAACCGCTTCCGAGATCTAGATTTTCAAAGTCTTCTCTTATCTAGGCTATTTCAGAGATCCAAGGAGTTTCCAAAACTCCAGGCAGTGCTTGCACCCAAGATATTACTTAGAAAGAGTTAAAGTACAGTGTGGAAGAGCCAGCCCTTAGTGTTAGGTTTTATGCCCGTCACTAGAGGAGGGGTGAATAGTGCGGCACGAGAATATTGATAAATATTGCGGAATTAAAAATTGCAGGAATAAAATAAATTCGGTAATAAAAATAGCAAGGAAAGAACATACCGAATTTATCCTGGTTTACCACAACTTGTTGTTAGTCCAGTCCCCGAGAGACTCTCTCGAGATTCCACTAACTCCGTTAAGCTTTCGGGTGCCTAACAAACCGTTACACTTGCTCGTAAATGTACACTCTACAACACTTCAACTTGCTCGAGGATACCGCACCTCAAGACTTCAACCACTAAGATTGAGGGTACTTAGCAAACCCGATAATCAATGAGAAGATATGTTCTTCTCAAACACCTTTCTCTATTACAACAAGAACTCTCTCAAAAGAGTAGATAAAGAGATACAATATTAGCTCTATGAACAACTCAAAGTTGTCTCTCAAACGGCTCAACAAAAGCTCTATAATGATGCTCAAATAATATCAATATGTATATGAATATTGGGAGGTGTTGTGTGTTTAAAATCAGCTCAAAAGACCTCTATTTATAGGGGTTAAAATGTGGATGATTAATTGACAATCAATTATGCTGATTTTATGCCAAAATAATCGATTATGTGATTGCATAATCGATTATCTTCTCAACGTTCATAAAATGGAACGTTGGGAAGGCAACGGATAGTGAAATAATCGATTATTCCAATTACATAATCGATTATGTTGCTCCAGTAAAATCGGGAAACTCAGCAAAGCTGGTATATACCAGAGTATACCAGAATCAAAGCTGGAGTATACCAAAATATACCAGAGTATACCAGAATCGAAAACTTACTTCAAAAACCATTTTGGTTAAAATGAAAACGTTAAAATCATTTTGTTTGAAGTATATTAAAAAATTTTATGATATATATGATTTAATAAAATGTTAAAATCATTTTGTTTGAAGTATATTAAAAATGTTTATGATATATATGATTTAATAAAATGATTTTATGCATATTTATGATGGCCTATATTGAGCCAAAAGACGAGATAACTTAAACGTTGCTTTTACATTGGTTCTACCTAATGACCTACGCCTTGGGTCTTCGGTCTTGAACTTTTGATCTCGTCTTTGGCTTGTCTATGAAATTCCATCATCAATATGCTTCTCAGCATTCAATCTTGATTGTTTGTCATATAATATCGTTGTTTGACACTTGACTTCATTGTTTGTCATTCATCAAAACCTATACCTGAAAATCATGCTTATACAACCAAAGCGCACATATCATAGATAGAATGATTTTCTACAATTTCCCCCTTTTTGATAATGACAAACAACAGTAGATATGCATATTGGATTCCCCCTAAATTCATGTTATACCTCAACATACAATTTATGCAAACAATTCCCCTTTATGATGATTCCCCCTCAAATAAGGCATACTATAACGTAAATTCATTCCCCCTTATTTGATGCATATCGCCTAATTTCTTCCCCCTTTTGGCATTAGCAAAAAGAAGTATACAAAGGCTGTTTTTCCCCTTTCGACACTTCCTCCTTTTGGGTATATCAATTGTTAGTGTCAAATATAAGATTGGAAATATAATGAGGAATATACATTGACGATATTTTAAAAATCATACCAACATGAAATAATACCAAATTTTAGTAAAAATGTAACAACCATATCAAAGGTTATTTTTAGCGAATATACCAATTGTTATTCACACTAGAAAAAAATTCATCAAAACATCAATCATTATTTTTAACAAAAATAATTGATACCATTTGTTATTCAAGATAAAAGTTATCAAAAAATGAATCAAGAATAATTAATATCAATTGTTATTAAAGATATATTAATCGTTAGCACATATCAACTATTACGTTTTTATCAAAAATATGATAACTAACCGAAATTCCCCCTCGATGCAATAAGGTTTCGTGCTTGGTGCATCTACTACAATATTGTAGTCTTCAAGCACACCTGCAAACGTACCTAAAAATAGGTTTTCGGTACCCAACGACTTTTGGGTCTTTGGGGGTTAGGCAAATAGTAATCATAATCAAAAGATAAATCTCTATGTTTTGCAAAACATACGGGTGCTATGTGTCCTACCCGGTTGCAATAATGACATATAACATTCGGGTTGTGCATATGTCTAGGTTGAGCCAAAAACGTTCTAGGTGATCTAAAGCCGTTATTCCTAGAAGCGTTGAAATTCCTAGAGTTATTTCTAGGTGGCCTAAAATGATTATTTCTAGGCTCGTTAATAAAAATCCGAGAATCATTTCTAGGTGGCCTAAAATGATTATTTCTAGGCTCATTAATGAAGCCCCTAGAATTATTTCTAGGTTGACCAATTTTATTTCTATCATCCTTTTTTCTTTCTTCAATTGTTTTAGGATCATCAACACTACGTTTTTCTAGTGTGTTCCTAAGTTCTATGTTCTCTATTTTCAAAGACTTACAAGAAGAACAATTTGAACTTTGATCAATTGAAGAGGCTTCATTCATCTCCTTAATTTTATTTCTAAGATCAATATTGTCATTTTCCAAAAAATTATTTTTCCCTTCTAAAACTTTAATTTTAGCCTTGGCCTCTTTGGAGATTTTTGAAGACTTTTTCAATTCATCATGCAATTCTTGAAAAGCTTCTTGTAATTCTTCATAAGAATAAGAGTTAGAATTACTTACCTCTTCTTCCTCGTTGGCCATGAGGCATAGTGCGGCAGTTTCATCGCCCGAGCTGTCCGAATCCCATGTCACGCGCCTATGGTGTTTCTTCTTTTTCTTGTCCTTGGGTTTTGGACAATGTGATTTTGTGTGGCCAAGTTTTCCACAATTTTGGCATGAAGGACTTGGTTCTTCCTTCTTTATTTCCTTCTTCATAAACTTATAAAACATTTCAATTATATCATTGGAAATAATATCATCGTCGCTTTCCGAATCACTTACCTCTACTCTTTTAGAAGATGAGGCTTTGAAGGCAAGACTCGAACTTTTACTTCTAGGATAGGGATTAAGAATTGTGCTTTCATAAGTTTCGAGGTTACCTCTTAGTCCATCAATTATGACATCCGTGATTCCTATCGACTCTTGGATGGCATTGGCTTTGGAACGCCATTCGGGAGTGAGACTCCGTAGGATTTTTCGAACAAGATCTTTGTTCGTGTACACTTTCCCGAGAGCATGAAGATCGTTGACGATTGTTGAGAATCGTTCGAACATAATACCGATGGGTTCTTTCTCCCTCATTCTAAAGATTTCATATTCATGTGTTAGAAAATCAACTTTAGATTCTCGGACTTGAGACGTACATTCATAAGTGATCTCGAGTTTATCCCACATCTCCTTGGCGGTTGTGCAGCAAGAGATCTTCCGATAGTCATCCGGGTTCACCGCACAATATAGCAGGTTGATGGCTTTTGCATTTCTTTCAACCTTCTTGATGTCCTCGGCATCATATTCATTTTCCTCCTTTGGAACCATGATTTCCCCAACTTTCTTTGTTGGCATTTGTTCACCGTTCTTGATGATTTTCCATAAACGAAAGTTGTTTGATTGGATGAAGATTCTCATCCGCTCTTTCCAATATGTGTAATTTGTTTTGTCAAATAGTGGAGGCCTATAGGGGGAGTGTCCTTCGCTCATCATTCCTGCGTTCAATATTCAACAAAAAAAATATATATCGTTCTCTCAACCGGATAAGGCTTTCAGAGAGTTAGGCTCTGATACCAATTGTTAGGTTTTATGCCCGTCACTAGAGGGGGATGAATAGTGCGGCACGAGAATATTGATAAATATTGCGGAATTAAAAATTGCAGGAATAAAATAAATTCGGTAATAAAAATAGCAAGGAAAGAACACACCGAATTTATCCTGGTTCACCACAACTTGTGGTTAGTCCAGTCCCCGAGAGACTCTCTCGCGATTCCACTAACTCCGTTAAGCTTTCGGGTGCCTAACAAACCGTTACACTTGCTCGTAGATGTACACTCTACAAGACTTCAACTTGCTCGAGGATACCGCACCTCAAGACTTCAACCACTAAGATTGAGGGTACTTAGCAAACCCGACAATCAATGAGAAGATATGTTCTTCTCAAACACCTTTCTCTTTTACAACAAGAACTCTCTCAAAAAGAGTAGATAAAGAGATACAATATTAGCTCTATGAACAACTCAAAGTTGTCTCTCAAATGGCTCAACAAAAGCTCTATAATGATGCTCAAATAATATCAATATATATATATATATATATATATATATATATGAATATTGGGAGGTGTTGTGTGTTTAAAATCAGCTCAAAAGACCTCTATTTATAGGGGTTAAAAGGTGCATGTCCGTTGCTTAATTGACAATCAATTATGCTGATTTTATGCCAAAATAATCGATTATGTGATTGCATAATCGATTATCTTCTCAACGTTCATAAATCGGAACGTTGGGAAGGCAACGGATAGTGAAATAATCGATTATTCCAATCACATAATCGATTATGTTGCTCCAGTAAAATCTGGAAACTCAGCAAAGATGGTATATACCAGAGTATACCAGAATCAAAGCTGGAGTATACCAAAATATACCAGAGTATACCAGAATCGAAAACTTACTTCAAAAACCATTTTGGTTAAAATGAAAACGTCAAAATCATTTTGTTTGAAGCATATTAAAAATGTTTATGATATATATGATTTAATAAAATGATTTTATGCATATTAATGATGACCTATGTTGAAATAAAAATGCTAAAAACATTTTGTTTGAAGTATATTAAAAATGTTTATGATATATATGATTTAATAAAATATTAAAATCATTTTGTTTGAAGTATATTCAAAATGTTTATGATATATATGATTTAATAAAATGATTTTATGCATATTTATGATGACCTATATTGAGCCAAAAGACGAGATAACTTAAACGTTGCTTTTACATTGGTTCTACCTAATGACCTACGCCTTGGGTCTTCGGTCTTGAACTTTTGATCTCGTCTTTGGCTTGTCTATGCAATTCCGTCATCAATATGCTTCTCGGCATTCAATCTTGATTGTTTGTCATATAATATCGTTGTTTGACACTTGACTTCTTGTTTGTCATTCATCAAAACCTATACCTGAAAATCATGCTTATACAACCAAAGCGCACATATTATAGATAGAATGATTTTCTACACTTAGGTGACCAAGTTCAGAGGGAGACCATGGATACCAAAGCAAGGCTCATAAGAGAGGGGCAAAACTTAATGTTATAAGAATGAGTGCAAGTTCAATAGAGGGGTTAGGAAGTTTCAAGGAAGGCTGATGGTCATACCTAGATATAAGGTAAACTAGCAAACCCCTGACCAAACTTGTTCAGCCAACAAAGAGGAGCACATACCTATTGAGGGACAGACTGTGGTCTGGACACTGATTAGGACACTGGCAGACCAAAGTCTCAGGATCAGAATACACATAAATGGGAAGGGGGATAGGAATTGAAAGACTTTAGGACTCAGGGAGTCAAGTCCATATACATGAATAACAATGTTAAGTGTTGTCATGTTTTTCTAAATCATAACTCAACATAAAAAGGGAATTGGGGAGTGGGAATTCATGTAAATATAGAGAAAACAGTAAGTAAAACTTGCAGAAATTACAGCATCGAAACAGCAAGACAAACAAGGGAGAGACAGAAGAATAAACATATAGTGGAGAGACAGAATTTAAACAATGAGAGACATACCCGTTGCAGAGAAAGTAAACAAAGAAACACCAGTAATCTTTTAGCCAAAACCACAATCAAAGAAGGAAGTTTTGAACTTGTGAGTTTAGAGAACTCGAAGGCTTTAGAAATTTTAAAATGTACTTGAGAGAAGAAGTAGTGATTTTGTTATGTTAGAACTTGTTCTTGAAAGAGAAAATGTGCAGGTATTTATAGCTTTGAAAACGAGCAGAGAATAAGGTAACAAGTACAGCTTTAACACAAATATGGGTATGATCACAATCAGAATCAATTAACACCAGATTTTCCTTTAATCAAGCGATTATTTTTCAAACAGATACTAACGGGATCAAAATAAGGAAAGAAAAATCAGCTTGTAAGCAGAATGGTTGTCGCCATAAAAGGGGCAGTAAAATCATACAGTAGGTATTTAAGTCCAAGTATAGGATTGTACTTATTTTTAAAAAGGGTTTAGTAAGGCCAAACAAAGAAATAGAATCAATTAACCCATAATAGATGAGTAAAAGTCAAAATTTCACAGAAGGAAAAGTTATGAAATCAATTACGAGTTTGAAAAATCAATCGCAGAAGGGACTAAGTATATAAATGAATGCACAAGTAATAGACATGTGAGGCCAAGCTATGGAAAAAGAACAGGATATAGTAGTAGCTCAAAAGAAAACATTCGAAGCATGATAGTCAGATCTAGGTGTTTAACAATAGATAAAAGGACCAGAGGCATGCAAAGAATCAAGTGAAAATCATAGTCCAGTTTGACAGGTACAAAGAGCCCAGAACCAAAAGAGTCAAATAAAGAAGAATCTCAGGAACTTAAATAGACCCCCAAAGAACTAGGGTTTTCAAAATCAGTCAGGTTAGAGGCGACAAACAAATGAAACAAGCAAACAAATTCATAACCTAGAATAAACTCCAAAAACTAGGGTTTTCAACATGATAAATTAGATAGAAAAACAAGGTAAATGAATGTTAACAAACACACTAAGAAACTCAAACAAAATCTCCAAAATTAGGGTTTTAAACATGCTAACTCAGACAGAAAAAATCACAGCAAAACATATCGAGAATCAGAGAGGAGATTCGAAGTAACTTAACATAAAAATCCCAATAAAAGAATAAATAGTTTTGAAATCAAAAATTAAAGAAACTTCAAGAAACATGCTCACAAATTTTAAACACACATAGATCCGGACCAGATCTCAAAATAAATCGAAGGAACCTTAGAGATTAGGGTTTTGTAAGAAACCCCGGCGAAGAGAAAGGCTTTGAAAACCATCGATCTGAACAGGAAAGTCTAAGATCGAACTCGAATAGCCATGTCTGGCCTAGACAAAGGTTGAAGATGACCGGAGAACGATCATCAAGCAAAGGCTAGGTCGGAACCCTTCAAGATCTGGTCATAGGACCTCAAAGATGAGCACGCAAAAGCCATGACAGGCTAGTACAGGCCTCTGATGAGCCAGGGAAGCCATGAATTAGGGTTTTAGTGATAGGTGGTGGCTAGGGTTTGGGGAGTATTGAGATAGATTTGAGAGAAAGAAGGGATTCAAAGGAGGCGTTTCTGAAGGAATAGGGTAGGTTTAGGGGTCGTTCGAAAATTAAAAAGGAAAGAACCAATGGTGGTCATTGATCTAAGTGATCAACGGCCCAGATTAAATAAGGCTATAGGCTAGGTAAATTGAGTAGGTAATTGGGCTGGGTAGTTTGGCATCGAATTTGGGTTAAATTGAGGTGCCAAATTGGCTGAAATTGTAACACGTTTGAGGCTAGATCGTAAATTGCCACTTTTTCCATTTTGTTTTATGAAAATAGATTTAATAATTTTAAAAATAAATTAAAAGTACTGGAAAAATAAATATTATATAAATATTGATTAAAAATTATGGAGTTAATTTTACAATTATAAAATGTTATCAATAGCAAAATAGGCTATAATTGCAATTATATGCAATTTAACTTTAAAATGCCAAATAAATTTGTAAAAATATGCAAAAATTACCTTAGTTATATTTAGTGTAAATATGAGGATAAAATAAGTTATTCACCAAAAATAATAATTTTGGGAATAATTATTGGATTTTATGGTATTAAAATAGGCAATAAATTTGTTTTAAAAAAAATAATTAAAATACCAAAAGTCTTGGGTGCGCTAATATATGCACATATATTATATTTTGGAAATATTTTGGGTATAAAATTAACTAGAAAAAAATTGGGTATTAACACCTACCATAATTATTTTCCTCCCACCCCCCTTTTGAAAGATCACGCCACCGATTCATGAGTCCAGTATGCCACCAGCTTACTAGTACATTCGGCTAAGACCGGAACCTCTTTGGGCAACCAATGAGTTGCTGCAAACAAAAGGCGGGAAGAAATCAGCATGGATTTGACCTCACATGAAGAAGAAGACAACTCAAACAGAGTATTTACGTATGGAGCTCCATTTCTCAGGGAACGGTAAGAATTCTCCGTGGACAACGTCAATCAACCGAACATTGATAAACTGGTTCATCCATCCAATTTTTTCATCCTCTTGACCGCCGCTCATAGGAGCATGAGTGTACCTATTCTGAAGAGAAACCAGGCCTCGGAAGTGTATTGGTCGTTACAACCTAGTGAGGTGGATAAGAGTAAACTCTATCCCAGCCTTGTTGCCAAAGTATCTAATCGATCATACAATGCTTAAGAATAAGGGGTGAACCTGTGCTAGCTTTACTTGATACCTCTAGCAAAAATTAAGCACGACCCGGTCCAAGAAACCTAGTGCGAGAATGCTGGTATACACGCTCAAGAAGCCTTAATGTACATTGGAACATTCTAGTCGGGGGAAGGGGCTTGCAAGGCCACGCCTTCCTCCAATCCACATTTTCTCCTCATTACCTCGAGGTCTTCTTCTACTACCGAGGAGTTAATTCTCGATATAT
This sequence comes from Nicotiana benthamiana, assembly GCA_034376525.1. NCBI lineage: Eukaryota > Viridiplantae > Streptophyta > Magnoliopsida > Solanales > Solanaceae > Nicotiana > Nicotiana benthamiana. Next base: position 127,023,118 of record CM067338.1, on the reverse strand, counting down.
GCCCCCAGTGGCCCAAAGTATTGAGAGGTTTTCCTGGCGTAACAACGTTTGTCGAGGCAGCATGCTCCGAGCACTGCTCCCCCGACGTCACAAGAGGGCCACTATCACCGGCCAAAGGCAAAATACAGGAAGAAGTACCCTTCGTTTGAGCGTCAGATGTCGAAGCGGTAGCCATGGCCACAACAGAATAATAGATTAAGTAAAGTATCTAGGCGGAATTACCTAAGGCAAAAAAGTGGAGAAGCTCGCGGAAGGCGCCTGGCTCTAAAGAAGATACAAAAGTATCAAAGAAGAGATTGCATAATCGTCGCTTGAGGGAGGGATAGACAAATATATAAGGGCCAAGCAACAACCGGCTAATTTCCCGAACAGACCAATTTATTATGGCCGCTTTAGTGTCATCTTACTCTTGGGGAATGCAATGGAACAATTGCTCCAGGCTTCCACGCGATTCGTGAAAATAGGGGAACCTCGAGAATCATTGACGTCGGTCCGTAGAAGCTATCAAACCCAACCTTGGCCACATAATACCAAAAGGCCCCGAAGGCCCGATATTCAACGCTCTAAAAGAGCTGCCAAAACAAGAGGCCCCTTTCATATGAATAACAAAATGGTCTCACATCATTACAATTTCATTTCCCAGAAGGAAAGACATAGGAAACAAAAAAAAAAAGAAGGGAGTCTCGGAGACTACTCCCCATCGCTATACTCTTCTCCCTCATTAGGAACAGTCAAACGCTCCAGTTCCTCCTTTGTCACACGGGCATCATCCAGGTCAGCAAGTAATTCAAAGCCCCAGGTCTTTAGTTCTTCCAAGATCTCCCTCTTCCCCTCTGCCTTAGCGTGATCAACATCTCGGACCAATTTCTGCTCGGCCGCTAGGGAGATGTCACGAGCCATCACATGTGCCGTAGCCGCGTCCTCTTTATAAGCAATAGCATCTAATTCGATATCAAGATTAGCCTTGGCCAAAGCAATAATCTCCTTGCGGCTGTCTGAAAGAAGGCCTCGTGATGTCGCTAGCTCCTCGTCTCATTCTCATTCCACTACCTCAATCCGTAGATCGCCATTTCACACTCGTCGATCTTTGAGCTTCCCTAATCAACCTTCGTTAAGGGGAAAAACGAGGAAATATGAATACTGAGCATATACAGATACTGACCATAGGAACAGATAAAAGAAAAAAGAGAGAGCGGAATACCTATGCAGCAAGAACAACCTTATCGCGGAGTGCTGTCTCTAGCAAGGCTCAGAGCTCCTTCAGCTCTTCATCTCCCCGCATGCCTCGAGACTCCAAGTCTTGTAGTTTCGAAGCAACAACTTCAGGCTCCTTCTTAGGTCATGAAGTTACCCAAGGAGTCGAGAGATGATGCTCTCGTATATCTCCCTGCACTATGACATAATGGAGAAATTAAGAAAATCGATGGTTAAATGCCCGAGGGCGAAAAGAAACACTCAAGGAAAAATCATCACCTGCCGCAAGGATTTCTCCGCTACATCAATAGCGTCGGATACGTCGAGGTCGACTCCGTCAGGTATACCATCAAGAATGTTGGCAATAAAGCCTTCCCCTCCTAAAGAAGTACCGGCCATGACACCAACCATCCTCCAAGCATCACTCAATTCTCCCAACGAGATCGGATAGTTTCGAAAAGGTCATTTTAGATCCCAACTCCATCAAATAGCGGCACATGCCCTTGAAAGGCTCTAAACTCCGTCCCATCAGATTCCTAGCCCTACTGACAGAAGCTACATCAAATCTGGTCGGGAGATTGAAACCACATCTGCGTCATCGTCACAAACTCCCAACTAAATAGCCTAGCCGGTCTTCGTTGTCCTACACTCAGACGGGGCACGTGTGAGCCCCTCTCACCGTCCCTCGATCTCCTCATCAGTGTACTTTCATCATCACCTTCCCTGCCAACATTGAGATTTTGATCAAAGGACAAAACAGCAGACTCATCAGACCGAGAAACGGCCACTCTTATTTTCCTTTTCTTGTTCGTGCCGAGCCCCAAGGCCTCCATTTTACCACTAGGGGATGGCCTCATCAGCATATTTTCTCCAACGCATGCACCAACACAATGAATGCGTAATGTCATTGGCTGGAGCCTGGGGGGATACAAAATACAATATACATATATAAAAAATCTTACCATGGTTCTTGGCCACCCAACGCTTCTCGGTAATAATGGCCCAGGACCGGAGATGATACAGGAACCTCCTGTCCAAGCGTTCGATCCACCTTGCCAAATCCAGAATCTCCTTAGGGTGCCAAGGAGAAGCTAGAGGAAGTTTCCATGAGGTTACCACAACACTAGAAAGAAAAATTGAGAATCGAACTAGAGGAAAATGTACTTACGTTAGTGGTTCCACCATTCGAGAAAAGGAATCCATTGAAATGGGATGATATCCGAGTTTCGCACTCTAACTAACCTGCTTATCCCCCCCACCCCCACCCCCCATCCTTCCCTTCAACAACGCTTGTAAAGAAAGATGTTTTGGACCGTCGCCGAAGCTTGATCAAGCCTCGGTACAGCCGAGGATGGTATAATCCGACCAGATGATTAAGAGTGAAGACTTCACCTATGACCCCTTGGTAAAATGCTGGAGCATCAGCACAATCTCCAAAAAGACGGAGAAATCTGGCCAAAGGTCATTCGATACTGAATGCAGAAGTCGAGGATCACTGAGATAATCCCCGAAAGAGGTTATTCTATGAATTCTTCGAGACCCAGGGTGAACGGATAGATATATATACATAAAGAGTGCCCTCATTGAAACTGGTAATATCATCATAGGAGGCGGGAATTTCTACTGTCATCGTTTCACTCCAGCGACAGTCACCCTTCATGTTTTTAATATTAGTTACATCGTTGATATATCGAGACACATCCTCGCATCGTCCTGGAGTGGATGCGGGGGTATCGATGTCAAAAATATTTTGATATATCAAGCTCGGGTGGAGTCCACTGCTCTAAAGAAAGAATCGAGTTATACTCCCCTCTAAGTGATTGGGACAACAACGCAGTGTCGTTCCAATGGGGTACCGTCCGGGAAGTCCTGGCCATGAATAATGGCAAAGCCGCTCCGAAAAAGGGGAGAAAGATGAAAATATGTCAAAGAAGTTGAGATTCTGGTGCAGGAATCTAGAAGAAAGACGAAGATGAGGAGCATCCAGCGATCATAGAGTTTTAATAAGAATCGGTTGGAGAAGAAGAAGGGACGAAACCGTAGCAGTTCGTAGACTCTTAGATTGCCGCATATGATGACGGCCCCTCACGGATACCTGGGATATGGCATTTAATGCTCTTATATGGATGATGTCACGGTAATCATGTCCTCAAGACGATGATTCAATATTGTTTCCTACCACTTCGATATAGGAAACGTGGAGACTATCTGTGTGCAGTAAAATTGGAGGAGTTTATTCCCCGCCATCGAGGTACATCAGAATTCCCTAGCGGCATGTCGAGGTCATAAGGTCGCGATTGAGCTCCTACCCTCGGGTGTAATTCTCGGAACTGTGGTGGCTCGAAGGCCAGCAGACATATCCGCAACCTAGCTGAAGTCGCGCGTAAGCTAAACTCTCGGAGAGATATCCTGAACCAATGGGTCCTAGTGTCTTGTCTAGGCATCCCATCTCTGTACCTTTACATTTAACGTACCATGTACTATACCAAGTCCCCTCGCCTATATAAAGGGGACTCGCCCTACCTTGTAAGGGACTGATCTTGCTCCACATCTTCACAAATACAATAATATCTCTCTCTCTCTCTGTCACTCACTTTCTTCTAAGATATTTGTTTCCATCGACCTCGAGTTCGCTTTAGCACTTAATCGTTTCATCGTTTGTTCTTCGTTATTGTGCTTAGTTTTTTATACTATAGAGCTTGGCTCAACTGTATTTTAATTGTTATCCCTTTCCCAGTTATCCTCAATAAGCCCGAGATAGGCTCGAGGCTCGGCTTTGAGGTATTAACTAGTTGGCTTTACGCCCCCTTGCTGGTTCGATTATCTTTTTTTTAAACTCGATCTCTATCACTTTACTTCACGTTTCAGCACTACTCACCCTTGCAAACTAGCTCAAGAATAGCTCTCATATTTTTAGAATCTCATTCACAAATTTAATTGTTGTTTCCATTTTTACGGTTAATAGCCATCATTTTCGCCCTACTCAAAAGGAAGAGCAACTTCGAATGGACTCCGCAATGCATAAGCACCCTGGAACGATACATTCCCACCATTGTTTCACACGCCCAAAGAGAATGAAACATTGTATCTATACCTGGCACTATCCAAAATTGCGGTAAGCGGTTTGCTAGTCCTAGAAGAGCAAGGTACGCAATTTCCTGTGTATTATGTAAGTCAAACAGGACGCCGAAACACGGTATCCCCACTTAGAAAAATTGGCACTATCACTAATAAGTGCTTCGCGCAAGCTTAAGCCTTACCTTTAATGCCACAGTATTTGCATCGTATTGACCTATCCCCTTCGGAGCATACTACCCAAACCCGAGTTGTCGGGTCGACTGGCCAAATGGGCTATTGAACTCAGAGGATATTATATTGAGTATCAACCTCGAACAGCCATTAAATCCTAGATCCTAGCGGATTTGATGGCTGATTTTTTAACCATCCCTCGCCCTAAAGTAGAAAAGGAACTTTTACTAAAGTCAGGGACATCTTCCGGCATGTGGACTCTGTTTATGGACGATGCCATTAATGCCAGAGTGTCCGAACTCGGTATAATCTTAAAGCCACCCATTGGTAGTGTGATCTGACAATCCATATACACTGTAAAGCTAGCTAACAACAAAGTCGATTATGTGGCTATGATTGCAGGTTTGAAGTTGGCAAAGGGTCTAGGAGCCGATGTCATCGAGGAAAAATATGATTCACTCCTCATGTTAGTAAACTAAATGGAGCTACGAAGATCGGGAAGACAGAATGCAGAGATATCTGGATAAAATCCTGATCGCCTTGCGCCTCCATGTGCCCCGAGAGCAGAATTACGAGTCTGATGCCCTGGCAAACCTGGGATCGTCCGCCGAAGAGGAAGACGTGCTCCCCGGGGCTATGGTCCAGCTAATCAAGTTCGTGGTTGAGGAAGGTCACGCGGAAATCAACTCCACCAGCCTGACATGGGATTGGCGAAACAAATACATTGTTTATCTGAAGGATGGGAAGCTGCCCGCTAACTCAAAAGATTCGAGAGCTTTTCGAACAAAAGAAACCTAGTTCTTGCTCGACGAAAATGTGGCCCTATACCATAGAATGTTCGATGGCCCCCGAGTGGTATGCCTAGGACCAGAAGACATGGATTATGTGCTTCGAGAGATCCACGAAGGCACCTGTGGAAACCACTCAGGGGTAGATCCCTAGTCCGAAAGGTAATCAGAGCCAGTTACTACTGGGACAGCATGGAGAGGACCCCCCCCCCCCCCATGATTCACCGGCCCGGAGAACAATTACATTCCGTCCTATCACCATGGCCATTCATGAAATTGGAAATTGACATCTTTGGCCATTTGACAACGGTGCCAGGTAAAGCTAGATTCATTTTGTTTATGACTAATTACTTTTCAAAATGGGTATAAGCGCATGCCTTCAAAAAACTAAGAGAGAAGGAAGTTATCAACTTTATACGGTAACACATTGTTAGAATATACGCTTAACGCTAGAGGGGGGGTGAATAGCGTTTTAATAAAAATCAATGTAAATTTGCGGAATTAAAATTGCAGGACTAACGTAAGTGCAGTAATTAAAATAGTGAGGAGAGAACACACCAATTTTATCCTGGTTCACCACAACGTGTGGTTAGTCCAGTCCCCGAGAGACTCTCTCGAGTTTTCCACTAACTTCGTTAAGCTTACGGGTGCCTAACAAACTGTTACACTTGCTCGTAGATATACACTCTTCAAGACTTCAACCTGCTCGAGGATACCGCACCTCAAGACTTCAAACCAAGGAACTACCTTTCCTTCTTACAACAAGGGATTAGACTATCCCTTCAACTGTGTACAAACACTTAGCACTCAAGACAAGACTCTCTTTATTAAGTAGATATGAGTAAAAACAATACGCTCAAGAACACAACAATTTATTCAAGAATGTGGCTCTCAAAAATTATGAAATAGATATGAAATGATGAGAGAAGAGTATGTAAGCTTTATGCAAGAATTATAATCGGTTGTTGTGTTTAAAAACGTGAATTAGAGGTGTATTTATAGTGCTCAAAGTCACCAAGACCTTTGCTTAATTGCCAATCACTGATTGCTGATTTTGTGCTTGCATAATCGATTATATGATCTGCATAATCAATTATCTGCAGATCGTTCAAAAATCATATGCGGATTTTAAGCAGAATAATCGATTATTCAAGTTGCATAATCGATTATCTGTTAATGTTAAAATATCGGATTTAGATTCTGTGCAAGCATAATCAATTATTGCCTTGTGTATAATCGATTATATTTCAGCGTTTTAAAAATACTTTGGCAACGGTCAGTGAATAATCGATTATGCTATCTCGTATAATCGATTATTTTGTTGCTTTGAAAATCCGGTTATACACTGTCTTAACATAATCGATTATCAGAAAGAACATAATCGATTATTTTGCTTTTTTGTAAAATCCGGTTATACACTGTCTTAACATAATCGATTATAAGTAAGACATAATCGATTATATTGTTGTCTTGAAAATTTCGGTTAACACTGCCTTAACATAATCGATTATAAGTAAGACATAATCGATTATATTGTTGTCTTGAAAATTTCGGTTAACACTGTCTTAACATAATCGATTATAAGAAATACATAATCGATTATTTATGTCCAGATTTGAAAAACATGTTTGAAAATAATTTTGGCTAAAATAAAAATGTTTGAAAATCATTTTGGTTTAACTCAACGATGCATGAAAATGATTTTACTAGAGAAGCCAAGACTTGAATAAGTTGTCAGATCAAGATCACACTATAAAGTGACTCATTTATAACTTTGTTGTTATTCTTGATCTTGCTCTTTGTTTCTCATGTTCTTGGACATTGGCATATGTCGATGTTCCATGCGCGTCGGTTTGTCATTTATCGAAACCTACAGAAATGAACACACGTTTAGTTTTAGCGACTTGAGAACGTGTTTCAACAATTTCCCCCTTTTTGATAATGGCAAACCAATATCGGGATATGCATAAGATAAGTATAAGTTCCCCCTCAATTTTTGAGTTTCCCCTCAATTTATGCCAATATGTATTAGTGTGCATAACCCTTATTCTTCCCCCTTTTGACATTAGCAAAAAATAATGAACTTTCATTAAAAATATTAAACATACATGAGAAAGCAAGATAAATAGACAGAATATAATTTAAACGATACATAAAAAAATTTATTATTCATTTTCATCATTAACATCCGGCACGGCATCCGGCACACCATCCGGAAGAACAATTTGGGCATATGGATAGTTGACATGGTCAAAGTGCCCATGAAGCTCATAAGTCAAACGAGTGACGTTTTGATCAATACGAGTCACTTAGGTTGACAAAGAAGCAAGTTGGTCCGAAATGGTTTGAAGAGTAAGAGCTTGAGGACGACGTATTTGAGTAGGAGGAGGAGGAGGAGGATGTTCACCAATATTGGGAAATGAAGATTCTTGAATTTCCCAATGCTTTGTTGCCTTTTTGTGAGGACCGATGGAGGTGTCGATACCGGAGGCTTCAAAAATAGCCATTATGAGAAAAGCATATGGGAGTGGCTTATCGTCCCCAATTGCATCATACATGTGAGTCATGACAAACTGGCACCAATTGATGCAAGCCCCGGTGATAATTGCATGCAAGAGTTTTGAATCCTCATGAGAGAGGGTGGTATGATTGAATTTTCGGGGTTTGAGAACTCGGGTGATGAAATAAAATATTAGACGATATTCTGGGCGCATGTGCGTAATGGTTGGGCGACGATTTTCCGGACAGTCGCCAATACCGATTTGGCGGAAAAGAAATTGTTCATCAAATAAAGCGCCTTGTTCTCTAGTGTAGAGAGAGATGTCTTCACCATTTCGTGGAAGGTTAGTGAGGAGTTGCAAGTTTTCCTTATTTACAAAAATTGGGATTCCATTGATGCTAGAGACAAGGTCACCATCGTCGTCCTTCTGTAGATTTGAATAGAAGGCACGGATTAGAGCAGGGTGAATGTAAGGAGTTTGAAGATATAGAAAGTCAATGAGTTGGCTTTGTATAAGAATATTTTCTGTTAGTGGGGGTGCGCTATTTCGAAGATATCTAGTAGTTGAAAAACGAGGCGGAAGGATTTCTCGATTCTCAAATATTTCAATGAATCGAAGAAGTTCGGGTTGAGTATCAAAACGCAAATAAGAGCCGTCTTTGTAGTGGAAAACGGGTGGAGGAGCGGCGGAAGAGGAGGCAATTTGTTTACCGGAACGCGAGCGTTTAGAGTGCTTGCTTGCCATTAGTATGAAGAAATAGGAGTTGTTTCAAAAGTTTGAAGGCTTTGGAAGATTGTTTGAAGCTAAGAGTGAAGTGTGAAGTGTGAAGTGAGAAATTTGAAGGATGAAAACATCTATTTATAGAATTGAAGAAGTGAGGCATTTATGGAGCAAAAACCTGCAGATTTACTAAGCCAAACGGTCATGAACGGTAACAAAAATTTAAATACTGACCGTTGGTAATCGATTATGGAGGCTGAACAATCGATTGTTTCCAATATTTTGAATTGTAGTCAGAGAAGAAATCGATTATTCGATAGGAGATAATCGATTATTTGAAGACAGAAAGTATATGAGGGTCCGGACTCGGGGAATAATCGATTTTGGTTAATATGATAATCGATTATTTCAGTCCAGTGATATGACGAAAAGTCGAGACGGTAAACGGTAATCGACTATGCAGCACTAACTAATCGATTATTATAAAACCTGTAACACTGAATCTCAACTTAATCGATTAGTAATATATGATAATCGATTATTGCCAAATTCCTGCAAACCGAGATGTTAGAAATAATCGATTGTTCTTAGTCAATAATCGATTATTTGGTACCAGTGCCCAAAATTTCCCCCTATCTATGGGGCGATACCTGCAAAAAAAAAAAGAATTAGGCGCCTCCGACGCTCAAGTTAGTAATTATTTATAAAAAAATGCAATGCATGAATTAGATTATCGTGGAGTCAAGAATTCCGAGTTCACTACGAATTCGGTAAAAGGACTCTTTCTCTAAAGGCTTTGTGAAGATGTCGGCCAATTGATTTTTGGTTTCAACAAATTCAATTTCGACATCGCCCTTGAGAACGTGATCTCTTATAAAGTGATGTATAATTTCTATGTGTTTCGTTCTTGAGTGAAGAATAGGATTCTTCGTCAAGCTTATGGCGCTAGTATTGTCACATCGAAGAGGAACATGATCAATACTAAGACCATAATCCGAGAGTTGTTGGTTGTTGCTTCATCCAAAGGATTTGTGCACAACAACTCCCCGCGGCTATATATTCAGCCTCGCTTGTGGATAACGCAACACTAACTTGTTTCTTGCTAAACCAAGAAACTAAGGAGCTACCGAGCAAATTGCAAGTGCCACTAGTGCTCTTGCGGTCCAATTTGCAACCCGCAAAATCATAATCGGAATAGCCAACAAGTTGGCATGAAGAACCTTTGGGATACCATAGTCCCACATTTATTGTTCAAATAAGATATTTCATAATCCGCTTTACCGCAGTTAAGTGTGACTCCTTCGGACATGATTGATATCGAGCGCATAAACACACGCTAAACATGATGTCCGGTCTACTAGCAGTAAGATAGAGAAGGGATCCGATCATACCTCGGTATTTCTTGGTGTCTACTTCTTTACCTTTCTCATCCTTGTCAAGATGGTCGGATGTGCTCATTGGAGTGGCCATTGCTTTGGCGTTGCTCATTTCAAAACGATTTAGCAACTCCTTGCAATACATAGATTGACAAATGAAGGTTCCTTCTTTCATTTGTTTCACTTGCAACCCCAAGAAGAAGTTTAGCTCACCCATTATTGACATTTCGAATTCGCTAGTCATTAACTTAGAGAATTCCTCGCATAAAAAATCATTAGTAGCACCAAAAATAATATCATCGACATAAATTTGAACTAATAGAATGTCATTGTTTTTCTTTTTGATAAACAGTGTAGTGTCAACTTTCCCCCTTTTGAACTCATTGTCCAAAAGAAATTTGCTTAAGCGCTCGTACCAAGCTCGAGGAGCTTGTTTAAGTCCATATAGCTCTTTCTTAAGCTTGAAGACATGATTGGGAGATTAAAAGTCTTCAAAGCCCGGGGGTTGTTCAACGTACACTTCCTCTTGAATAAACCCATTGAGGAAGGCACATTTGACATCCATTTGAAATAATTTGAAATTCATAGATGATGAAAAAGCAAGTAATAAACGAATGGCTTCTAGCCGTGCTACGGGTGCATAAGTTTCTTCATAATCAATTCCTTCTTCTTGATTATAGCCCTTAGCAACAAGACTAGCTTTGTTTCTAGTGATTATACCATTTTCATCTAATTTATTTCGAAAAACCCATTTCGTACCAATTATGGTGTGATTATCGGGTCTTGGCACAAATTCCCAAACGTCATTACCTTCGAATTGGTTAAGTTCCTCTTGCATTGCCAAGGTCCAATGCTCATCCCCAATTGCTTCGGAAATGGTTTTTGGTTCTATTTGAGAAACAAAAGCCATATGCCCTATGGTGTCTTTAAGAAGATTTCGTGTACTTACTCCTTTCTCGATGTTGCCAATTACCTTGTCAAGAGGATGGTCTTTAGACGTCCTCCAAGCCTTAGGCATCATCGATTCTTCTTCTTGTGGTGGTACTTCTTCCGAAGGTTGTTCCATGACTTCATCTTGAACTTCCTTTGGATCCTCCTTTTGTACCTTGTCTTGAAGATTGATTTTCTTTAAAGCATCTGCAAGATCAACACAAGAATCCTTTCTCGCCAAGCGAGCATCATTTTCACAAAATACTACATAAGGAGATTCCTCAACAGTTTTGGTTCGATTATTGAAAACTCTATATGCTTTGCTACGCGATGAGTACCCAAGAAAAATTCCTTCATCAGATTTCGCGTCAAATTTTCCCAAGTTATCTTTTCCGTTGTTGTGAATAAAACATTTACAACCGAAGACTCTAAGATGGGAAAGATTTGGTTTCCTTCCCTTATAGAGCTCATAGGGAGTTTTTATGAGTATCGGTCTTATGACAGCACTGTTTAAAACATAGCTTGCGGTACTCACGGCATCCGCCCAAAACTTTTTGGAAATCTTAGACTCATCGAGCATGGTTCTAGCCATCTCTTCGAGACATCGATTTTACGTTCCACCACTCCATTTTGTTGTGGTGTACGTGGAGCCGAAAAGGTATGTTCAATACCGAGTTCGTCACAAAAATTCGCAAAGATATTATGATCGAACTCTCCCCCATGATCACTTCTTATGGAAGTGACGGTTGTGTTCTTTTCATTTTGAACACGTTTAAGAAAACTTTTAAAAGCATGAAAGGCATCACTTTTATGAGCAAGAAATAACGTCCATGTGAATCTAGAGTAGTCATCAACAATTACAAAAGCATAAAGATTTCCACCAAGACTTTCAACACGAGATGGTCCAAAAAGATCCATGTGTAGAAGTTGTAAGGGTCTAGTGGTTGAAACAACATTTTTGGATTTAAAAGAGGCTTTTGTTTGTTTCCCTTTTTGACATGAATCACAAATAGAATCTTTTTCAAATTTCATGTTTGGAAGACCAATTACTAAATCTTGTGAAACTAGTTTGTTTAAAAGATTCATATTTACATGAGCTACTCTACGATGCCATAACCACATGTCATCTTCTTTACTCAAAAGACAATTCACAAAACTTGATGAAGAATTTTCAAGATTAACCATATAGATATTATCCATTCTAATGCCACGAAGAATAATTTTAAAATCACTACGACGGATAACTAAGCATTCTTCGGAGTCAAACAATACAAGATTTCCCTTGTCACGTAATTTACTTATGCTCAAGAGATTATGTTTAAGACCTTTAACTAGCAAAATATGCTTAATGGAGGAGGATTCGTCCTTACCGATCGATCCAATGCCGATAATTTTTCCTTTGTTATTGTCTCCAAAAATAACATTTCCTCCTTCCGTGGGTTTTAGTTGAAGGAATTTTGATGCATCTCCGGTCATATGTTTGGAGCATCCACTATCAAGGTACCAAAGTACACTTGATCCCTTCAAACACACCTACAAAACAAATTAATGAGATTTTGGTACCCAAGCCATTTTGGGTCCTTGTGTGTTAGGTGCAAAATGGTGGTGTGATTGACCTGCGGTGAAATGTCTATGTCTAGTGAAGCATGCGGGAGCAATATGTCCAATTTTATTGCAATAATGACAAATGACATTCGGATTGTGCATTCTTCTAGGATGATAATAATTTGGAGGTCTAAATTTATTCACTCTATTTTTAGGAATATAGTTTTGATGTAGTTTTCGAAAATCTTGTCTAGGTGGTCTATACATGCCAATATTTTTTCTAGTATTCACTCTATTGTTAGGAATATAGTTTTGATGTGGTTTTCGAAAATCTTGTCTAGGTGGTCTATACATGCCAATATTTCTTCTAGCATTTGTTCTAGGATGAGTTGCACTTCGAGGATTAAAATTTCTAGGTTGAGTGTTGACATTTATTTTATTTTGCCTAAGTTGAGTCTTAGGTGGTTTAGGAATGGACTCAACTTTTTCTTTTGGCTCGTGTTTAAAGCCTATACCGTGCTTAGTGGATTTCAAATTTACAAGCACTTCATTGAGATTTTTGTGTGAAGAATTGAATTTGTGCAAAGTGCTTCTAAGACTTTCTACTTCTTCCTTTAGAGATTTGCAAGAAGTACAATCCTTATTTGAGCTTTCGGGTTTATCGGCGCTTCTTTTGCTATAAAACTTGTTTTCCTCTTTTCATTTTCAAGAGTTAGTTTTTCAAAATCCTTTTCTTTTGAAGAAATTTGTTTTCTTAAATCCTTTATAGATTTAGAAGCGCTAATAAACTCTTTATACAACTCATCAAATGCATCTTGCATTTCTTCTAAAGTGAAATAGTTCTTAGAAGTGGTACATACCTCATTTTGAGTTTCTTCGTGTGCCATAAGACACAAGTTTGCAGTCTCGTTTCCTTCTCCATCACTTGATTCGTCTACGGAGTCGCCTCCCCAAGAGATGTATGCTCTTTGTTTCTTGACGGGTTTCTTCTCCTTTTTGGTATTTGGACAATTTGATTTGATATGCCCGATTTCTCCGCATCCATTGCACTTTAATTGGTCTCGTTGTTGCTTACCTTTTCATTCATACTTCTTTTGCATGAACTTGTGAAATTTCTTAATAACGAGTCCGAACTCGCTATCTTCGTCGATTGAATCCTCATCATTTTGAGGTTGAGCCGTGCTTGCTTTAAGGGCGATTCTTCGTTTCCTTTGATCATCCAAAGGAGGGTTAAGAATAGTAGATTCATAGGTTTTGAGATTACCTCTAAGCCCGTCGATTGTGACATTTGTAATGCCGATTGACTCTTGAATAGCGTCGGCTTTGGAGCGCCATTCCGGAGTGAGACTTCGAAGAATTTTACGGACAAGTTCCCTATCCGTGAAGGTCTTCTTATGAGCATGAAGATCATTAACGATTTTTGAAAATTGTTCGAACATATCATCTATCTTCACGTTTTCCTTCATATGAAAAAGTTCATATTCATGGGTTAGAAAATCTATTTTAGCTTCTCTTACCTGGTCCGTACCTTCGTAGGTAATTTCCAATTTATCCCACATTTGCTTAGCCGTGGTGCAACATGATATTTTCCGATAGTCATCGGGATTTACAGCACAGTACATCATGTTGATCGCTTTTGCGTTGTTCTCCACCTTTCTAATATCGTCTGCGTCATACTCATCTTCCGATTTTGGCACCATTTCATTTTCTACCTTTTTGGTTGGAATTTGCTCTCCGTTCTTGATAATTTTCCACAGTAGAAAATTATTTGATTGGATAAATATGCTCATCCTTTCCTTCCAATAAGTATAGTTTGTGCCATCGAATAGTGGTGGCCTTGTGAAGCATTGTCCTTCACCTAGTCCTGCATAAACACTACGAGTAGAAGCCATGGAAAGTTTCTCTCAAACTGTTAAGTCTTTCAGAGAGTATGGCTCTGATACCAATTGTTAGAATATATGCTTAACGCTAGAGGGGGGTGAATAGCATTTTAATAAAAATCAATGTAAATATGCGGAATTAAAATTGCAGGAATAACGTTAGTGCAGTAATTAAAATAGTGAGGAGAGAACACACCAATTTTATCCTGGTTCACCACAACGTGTGGTTAGTCCAGTCCCCGAGAGACTCTCTCGAGTTTTCCACTAACTTCGTTAAGCTTACGGGTGCCTAACAAACCGTTACACTTGCTCGTAGATATACACTCTACAAGACTTCAACCTGCTCGTGGATACCGCACCTCAAGACTTCAAACCAAGGAACTACCTTTCCTTCTTACAACAAGGGATTAGACTATCCCTTCAAGTGTGTACAAACACTTAGCACTCAAGACAAGACTCTCTTTATAGAGTAGATATGAATAAAAACAATACGCTCAAGAACACAACAATTTATTCAGGAATTTGGCTCTCAAAAATTATGAAATAGATATGAAATGATGAGAGAAGAGTATGTAAGCTTTATGCAAGAATTATAATCAGTTGTTGTGTTTAAAAACGTGAATTAGAGGTGTATTTATAGTGCTCAAAGTCACCAAGACCATTGCTTAATTGCCAATCACTGATTGCTGATTTTGTGCTTGCATAATCGATTATATGATCTGCATAATCGATTATCTGCAGACGTTCAAAAATCATATGCGGATTTTAAGCAGAATAATCGATTATTCAAGTTGCATAATCGATTATCTGTTAACGTTAAAAAATAGGATTTAGATTCTGTGCAAGCATAATCGATTATTGCCTTGTGTATAATCGATTATATTTCAGCATTTTAAGATTACTTTGGCAACGGTCAGTGAATAATCGATTATGCTATCTCGTGTTGAAACACGTTCTCAAGGCACTATACTAAACGTGTGTTCATATTTGTAGGTTTTGATGAATGACAAACTATGCGCAATGGACATGTGACGAGGTTCAAGCACATGCGCGCAATTGATATATAACGAGATTCAAGCACAAGACCAAGATCAAGCAAAGATATAAAGTTATACATGAGTCGTTCTTTAATTGTGATCTTGATCCGATAACTTGACTCAAGACTTGGCTTCTCTCGTAAAAACATTTTTATCAAATCATGCATATTTAATTTAAAGCAAAATGATTTTAAATCATGCATATTTACATTTGTCAAAATGATTTTTAAACATGACTCTAAAAACTGGACTAAGATAATCGATTATGTACTTATGATAATCGATTATGTTAAGTCAGCTGCATGACAATCGATTGTGAACTTATGACAATCGATTGTGTTAAGGCAGTGTGCATCAGATTTTTCAAATCTGCATGACAATCGATTGTGAACCTTATGACAATCGATTGTGTTGAGGCAGTGTACATCAAAGTTTTTCAAAGCTACAAAATAATCGATTGTGAACTTATGACAATCGATTGTGTTGAGGCAGTGTACATCAAAGTTTTTCAAAACTGCATGACAATCGATTGTGAACCTTATGACAATCGATTGTGCTGAGGCAGTGTCTATCAGACATTTTCAAAGTCATAAAATAATCGATTGTGAATCTTTGACAATCGATTGCATTAAGGCTGTGTCTAATTAATTTCTCAAAGACTGATATATAATCGATTGTTCTCATAGCATAATCGATTGTGTAATTGACCGTTGCCAAAATATTTTCAAACACCGTCAGGTAATCGATTATAGATTACTAATAATCGATTGTTTTAAATAAAATCTGAAAAAGATTTTTTGAACGTTGCCAAGTAATCGATTGTAGATTTCTGACAATCGATTGTTGTAAGTAAAATCCGGAAATGATTTTTTGAACGTTGCCAAGTAATCGATTGTAGATTTCTGACAATCGATTGTTTTAAGTAAAATCCGGAAATGATTTTTTGAATGTTGCCAGTAATCGATTATTGATCTTAGATAATCGATTGTTAAGCGTAAAATATGGGAATGATTTTTGGAACGATTGGCAAACAATCGATTGTGGCATTTTGACAATCGATTGTCACTGAGTAAAATCAGCAATTCTTAATTGGCAATTAGGCAACGGTAATGCATGGTTTTGCAACTATAAATACAGCTTCAAATCAGTCTTCTAAATACAACAACTGATCATATTGTTGCTATAGCTTGCATACTCTATTGTTCATCACTTTCTATTCATTACATAAGTTTTTGAGAGCCAAAATTCTTGACGAAAGTTGTTGCGTTCTTGAGCGTATCTGTTTACTCATATCTACTCTATTAAGCGAGTCTTGTTTAAGTGAGTGCTAAGTGTTTTATACACTTGAAGGGAAGTGTTAGTCCCTTGTATTGTAAGAAGGAACTTGTGTTTCCTTTGGTTGAAGTCTTGGAGTGTTGTATCTTCGAGCAAAGGTTGTTGAGGCTTGTGTCCTCAGTTTGTAAAGGTTTGTTGAGCACCCGTAAGCTTAACAGTGTTAGTGGAAATCTCGAGAGAGTCTCTCGGGGACTGGACTAGCCACGGGTTGTGGTGAACCAGGATACATCGGTGCGTTCGTTCTTATTTATTTATCGCACTTATTTCTTTCCTGCAATTTTTAAATTCCGCAAGTTTACGCTAATTTTTATTATAACGCTATTCCTCTAGCGTTAAGCGTATTTTCTAACATCTCGTATAATCGATTATTTTTTTGCTTTGAAAATCCGGTTATACACTGTCTTAACATAATCGATTATCAGAAAAGACATAATCGATTATTTTGTTGTTTTGTAAAATCCGGTTATACACTGTCTTAACATAATCGATTATAAGTAAGACATAATCGATTATATTGTTGTCTTGAAAATTTCGGTTAACACTGCCTTAACATAATCGATTATAAGTAAGACATAATCGATTATATTGCTGTCTTGAAAATTTCGGTTAACACTGTCTTAACATAATCGATTATAAGAAATACATAATCGATTATTTATGTCCAGATTTGAAAAACATGTTTGAAAATCATTTTGGCTAAAATGAAAATGTTTGAAAATCATTTTGGTTTAACTCAACGATACATGAAAATGATTTTACAAGAGAAGCCAAGACTTGAATAAGTTGTCGGATCAAGATCACACTATGAAGTGACTCATTTATAACTTTGTTGTTATTCTTGATCTTGCTCTTTGTTTCTCATGTTCTTGGACTTTGGCATATGTCGATGTTCCATGCGCGTCGGTTTGTCATTTATCAAAACCTACAGAAATGAATACACGTTTAGTTTTAGTGACTTGAGAACGTGTTTCAACACACATCGTATGCCCGCTCGGAATCCCGTCCGAAATAACATGTGACAAATGGGAGACAATTCATTAGGAGCATGGTAACACAGTTCCTTGACGACAACAAAATCAAGAGAATCCTTTCAACGCCATACCATCCATGCGCAAACGGTCAAGCTGAATCCACAAATAAAACAATCATTCAAAACCTAAAGAAGAAATTAGACAGCTCCAAGGGAAAATAATGAGATACTTTACGAGAAATATTTGGGCATATTGGACGACTTCAAAATCGAGCACATGAAAAATGTCTTCCTCTTTAGTATATGGTGCTGAAGCATTAATACCGGTATAGGTCGGGGAACCAAGCACCAGATTCCGCTACACCATTGAAGAATTGAATCACGAGGCCATGGTGATAGCCCTCGAAAAACTCAACGAGAGACGGGAAGCCTCGTTGGTTCGGATGGCTGCCCAAAAGTAGAAAATCGAAAGATACTACAATAGGAGGAGAAACCTCAGATACATTGGTATCGCAAACTTGGTCCTAATGAAGGTTACTCTTAATACCCGAAATCCTAACGAAGGGAAATTAGGCCAAAATTGGGAAGGGCCATATCGCCTTCTCGAAATTGTTGGCAAAGGCTCCTATAAGCTCAGCACCATGGGAGGTGAGTAGATCCCGAGCAACTGGAACATGTCGATGCTCAAGCAATATTACTTTTTGGGCCTCCGATCATTAAACCTCCGCAAGAGCCCCCGAACAAATATCGCCCCTTTTTTCTCGCATACGGACTTTAACCTTGAAGCGGGTTTTCTTGCTGAAAGGTATTTTTTGAAACAAAACAATGCGCCAGGATGAATAGTATAAGAAGTCGAGCCCATGTGGGTCAAACTCATGGCGACAGGGCAACGTGTACTTACAGCCTATATCCACTTCAAGTAATAAAAAAAATCTTTGTTACTTTGACATAGTCACGGCAAAGCTTCTCTATCAAATAAAGTCCCGAAATATTCGAGGACTTAAACAATTCAGCACCTCCACAACCCATAGTCGGGACTCCGGGCTCACAAAGCCCTCGCAATACAACTCCAGGTTTGCAAAATGTGGTATTCAAGCCTAAACTGATCCGATATACTGAGACTTAATATAAGCAATTCAATAATTTGCACGACCCCAGGTCGGAACTCCGGGCTCATCAAGCCCCTAGACGCAACTCTGAGCTCCCGAAGAGCTGTCTCCAAGCATAAACAATCCCGATGACTTGCAGACTGCTATCTCCAATCACCATGCACTGGAAAAATTCGAAATTGTAAGACCCTAACGGGCAGCCTCGGCATAACAAGATATGTTCTACAAAATTGTAAGACCTCAACAGGCATGACAAATTATAAGACCTCAACAAGCATGAAAATCCTGATATTTGGGTTATACGTCGCATTTGTAAGAATCCCAAAAGGGCATACCCTCGATGTAGACGCCCAAACTATCACTACAGGATCAAAAATGGCTCTGGCCAAACGCATACGACTACTGTCAAAACGATTGATACAGCCTAAATAACGCGACTCGGGGACGCCTACCTGTTGCTAAAAAATCACATATCATTACTCTGATATACTATAGAAAGAACCGGTTAAAATAGTCTTCCCTCCACAGTCAAAAATGAGCTCCGAAAATGTCGGCTCCAAAATGCAAAATGTTGATCTACTCGACCCACGAGCTATGAACCTTACGAGGTGCTCGAATCATCACCGACAACGAACTTAAATCGAGGTTCCTCTAGAACCGACAACGAGTCAGAAAAAATACTACAAAAAAGACCTTAATGAGTGGACAAAAAGCCTATGCAACACCCACGGGCAAAAAATAGCGTAAGAGCCATTGTCTCCTACTAAGCAATCCACCGGACCACATCAAAGACCTTTACGAGCGGACAGCGTAAGGGCCATCTCCAACTAAAAAATCTTGACAACTTGAGGATTAAAGTGAGCTCGAATCGTAATCCAATTCGGAGATCGGATCCAAAATAGTAACTATGCAAAGCCTATGGGCCACCTATTAAAAGGTCTCTACGATCGAGCGGTATAGGAACCACTATTGCCGGAAATCCAGTAAAAGCTATGGGTCGATCACGGCTCAAATCATTGCATGGTCCAAAGACTGGACCCGAAGAACACAATGCCTAAAAGCATTACACTAGTACCATTATCGCCGCCCAGAGACCCGACAAGGAGTAAAGGTCGATCACAGCTCGAATCACAATGCGACTCGGAGTCTGGACCCAAAAGTAATTAAGCCACAAAAGGCTCAAAGGCATGCCATAAACGCCATATCAACGGGCCCTAAGCAGGCTGCGAAGTAACACCATAAGTGTTCACTCGCCAAAAAAAGAGAGTAAAACCACAAGATTCTTACCTAAAAATATGCGGAAACAAAAATACTGTATACAGGCAGGAAGATCGACAGGAAAAAACAACATAGCCTAAATCTATCGCCAGCCCGACAGCCTTAGAGGATGCCTCCGGGCGATCATGGACCCTCTATCGGTCCCTTCTCGACAGCATCCCCTCTCTCTGGGGACTCACCCCCATTTTTAACACCGATAGAGTTGCCTTCCAATATGCCCTTGATGGTCAAACTTCGATGATCCGGCCGAACACACTCCGCAACCCGAGGAGAAACTAGATCCGCCCCATCAAGGATCCTCTCAACAGAAGAATCTCCAGCGATTTCTCCCTCCCCTTGCTAAGATACAAGCACCTCGGCCTCGGCTTTGATCCAAAATAGTGCAGCCACTAGCCCGGAACAAAGACTTCTGTACTTCCCACTATCCCCCATTGCATCCTGATTCTGACGCTCAGCTGAGTCAACTCTCCTCCTAAGGATTTCCCTCTCAAAAATTGCCTCGCTTGCACGGTGCCTAAGCTTAGAGATCTCGGCATCCTTAGCTTGAAGCTCCCCCATAGCAAAAGCTTCTCCTTTTCAAAGTGGATGAATCAGGGCTCCGGGAGTTAGAAGCAATATAACCCCGTATAAATCCGGATAGTGGTCAAAATAGGGGTGAATAACCTATTCGGTTAAGAAGGCTTTTCGTGCTCCCAGTGGCCCGCCTCGTCCCGCTACTGGGTGAAGACCTGGTTGTAAAGTTCTTCGGCCTAAAACTAAGCAAAAAGCCAGAGGAATGAAGATCGGAGTGGCCGCGGAGCAAAAAATTAAGACAAGAAGAGTTACAGGCAAAGTTACCCATTCGCAAAGCATGCTCATCTCGCTAAAGACAGAGGAAGCAGTAACATCAGAGCTACCTTCAACAATGACCGTCGGTCTCCCGGGGGCATCTCCGCCTTCGATCAGCTCTCCCTCCTCGAGAAGGTCCGGGCGAGGCTCATTTTGTAGTCCGGACGGAAGCACCCCTACCTCCAGGGAGACGAAAATAACCAACAGGTTTACATGTCTAGGCAGAATTTTTTCCCCTCGCTCATCTAAGTCCTCCAAACGAGACCCCTCGAGACCGCTTGCTGGGGGCGTCCCAGATAAAAAGAGATTCTGGCCACCCGCCAAGTCGAGGCTAATGCCAAATAGCCCATCCATCCCTTTGCCGCTACAAGGACGAGTCACTTCAGCAGCAAACTCCTGTTCAGAAGCATTTGTCCCTTCAGCTTGAGGGACAAACAACCCCGAAAGATCACTAGGGGGAGACGAGAAGCTGCTTACCCCTCACCTTCAGCACGAGGATTTTTACCACCTCGAAGAACAGGAGTGGTGAATCAACCTCGAACTTCTACGCTTTGGGTTTTTTAGTCTTCACTAGCTCAGCCAGCGCGCCCCTTTTCCTTTTCTTCTCCTCTCCAAGTACCAAGACATCCCCTCCAACGGGCAGCGCCTCTCTCGTCAATAGAATTTCTCCCAGGTCTGCATAAATGAGGAAGTCAAATATACATAAAGGAAAGAACTGCCGGCAGCAAGCTACGCTAAAAAATGCGGATGCATCAAAGCTCGGAACTCACCATGATCTTTTGCTTCCCATCGGGCCCGAGACAAATCCCGCCATGTGCGATCGTTTTACGGACAGATTGAATACAAACTTTTGACCCAATTCTGAATATCCGGCACCGCTTCGGGATAGATCGCTATGGATGAAAAGACTAAGGGAAAGAAACAACGGAATCAGAAACATAAAGAAGAAACATCGAAGGGAAACAAAGGCCATGCGTTCACTTATGCCCAACATTCCAATTCTGAGGAAATGACACCCCTTCCGCAGGGATCAAATCAGACGTCCTCACCCGGACGAACCGACTCAACCAACTATCGCCCCCAAATTCCTCGGATTATGCAAAAAGGGATCTCGGGGCTCAGCAACAAAGCCTCATTAATCCCCGCGAAGGAAGCGAGGACTATACATCCGAATCAAATGGCTCAGAGTGAAGCGCATCCCCTCTACCATGTTCGAGTAATGTCTAATCATGTATATCACGCGCCAGAACGAAGGGTGGATTTGACCCAAGGTCACATAGTAACTCCGACTAAATTCAACAATCACCGGGTCGATCGAAGGCAAAGACGGTTCCACCAGCCCTAGAGTAAATGGATAGGTATACACGCTCAAAAAGCCGGCCCTGCAAGCTGTGATGTTTTCATCCCAGGCAGGAATCTACACAAGTACAGCATCCCCCCCCCCAACGACAATCGGCCCTCACTCTCTCAACATCTGTGATGGAGCTAACATATCGAGTTACCGGATCGTGGCCCCCTAACTTTGGGGAGGGCCTCTCAACCCTGAAATATGAAGCCATCACGAAAGGCCCTGGGACATACACTTCGACGCGAGCTGGAGTTGTCGCTTCAACTTGGGAGAGGAAGGAAGAAGACAAGCCCGCAATCTCCTGAGAAGCAACAGCATAGACATTCGTCATCTTTGAGAAAATCCACAATAAGAAGAAAGGGAAGGGAGCCACGTTCCTAAAAGAAGGGGAGAAAGGAAAAATAGACTTCTCTAAAGAGGTTCTTGGCGCAAGAATATGATTCGGAAAGATAGAAATGCATAGTTATAGGAACATCATAAGTACATTAAAGGAGCCCAATCGCCGTGATCAATGCTGGAGTCCCGAGTAATGGCGTGTAATGCACGCTCTGGTGGCCCATAACAGCTCACAGAGACACCGGAGGAAGCAAGAGTTGAGAACTGTTTCCCTTCGTTTCACGACGCTCTTACTCTGTGAAATGCGGAGACTATCTGTATACGGTAAATCTAGGGGCCCGGATTCCTCGACATAGGTTTATCTCGCAAGCATGGCTTTCTAAGCTCGAGGACGGGGTCAGGACTCACCCTCGAGGTTTGTCTCAAGCTGTTCCGAAAAATGATGCATTTCGATTGATACAGTAGGTTGCGGCAGGAAACGGAGAAACTCCCGAATCGCACAGCCCGACCTGACAAAGGCTGGCCTATCCAGAGCCTATGCTTAGACATCATATCAGACCATCCCATCTCCTTACTTTATGCTTTTTCTCCACGTGTTTATAATCGAGTCTCTCCCTCTATATAAAGGGGACTCACTCCACCTTGTAAACCAATTGACAAAGCTCCACTTTTTCGTTAAAGCAATAATATCTCTCTCTCATAAGTCATTTGTTCTCATTGGCTCGAGGCCCCCTAATATCTATTGTCTCTTAACATGTTCCTCGTTATATAGCTCAATATTGATCGTAAAGAGTCTTACTTAATTATGTTTCTACTTGTTATCCCTTCCCCGACTACTTCCGTTAAACCGATCTCAGCGCAAGATTCGGCCTTGGGGATCCTATCAATCCGCTCCACTCTCGGTCGGCGGGCCCCTTCGGTTTGCTTACTGCTTCATTTTAGCTCGCCTCTTATCTTTATACTTAGTGTTTCTCGGCATCGACAGCTCTAACAACTAACTCGGAAATAGATCACGTATTTTTAAAATCTCATTTATAAATTCAATTGTTGTTATCATTTTCACGGTAAACAAAGATAAACTACCAATTACCGAGTGACATCCCCACTAGGTCGCACTCATAACTACATCAGGTCCCCATTGTTAAAACAATGTTTTTAAAGGTAAAGACGGAACAATGTAAGCTAGGGAAGTCTGGCCAAAATGGATCCGTAACTTCAGGACTCATATTGTCAACTCTTTTGAGATTGAGATGCTTGAATGGAGAGCATGTTTAATAATTGACAAGGTCTGTTTCCTTCTTTCCTTCTCCTACCCCCCCCCCCCCCCCCCCCCCAACCTTAGAATCTGCCATGAGATCGAAAAGCCAAAAAAATAATCTTCTTATTAAGGTATAAAGTATCAAAGGAAAGAGCAGCAACTGTTAGTAGTACTTGCTCCAAGTACTTATCACAAAAGATAAAAGAGACATCATGCTTGAAATGAATTCTAATCATATACCACTACACTGTGGAATTCCTGAATGAACTGAAGCTAGTAGAGAGTCATCTGTAAAACAAAATTCTTGTACATTTCTCTGGAAAATGATTTCCAATGTTAACACTAGTATAACAAAGTTGAACCCCTAAATTCTAACAAAACTTGTCAACTTTAATGAGGTTATAATATGTCGATCCTACAAGCGGAAGAAAATCTACACAACTTTTCTCCTACCACCACCTTTGGCGTCGTTGAAGAGGGTTGCTGCGGCTAAATCACGATTTCCCATCTTACATTCAATAACTGAAAGCTAAGGGCCGAGATGTGACCATTTACTAGCAAAATTTGTAGAGCTAGTGCACGAGAGCCTCATTCTAAATTCAGGATAAGAACTACCAGCAACACGCAAGCCCTCGCCACTGTTTCTTGCATCACCACTTCTCAGTCTTCTTTCTGCTTAATATTCAAGGGGTGAAAAATCAGAATCTTTCAACGAAAATTCTTTCAAGAAAATGATCCTCCAAAATAATGTTGAGAAGTATAATGCAATGACAAAGTTTAGAAAAGTTTCACCAAAAAGAGTTTAACGAAATAGGCAGGGAATACAAAGTACTCCAATTAGTCAAAGCATCATTTGTCACCACATAAATACCATGTACTCCCTTGGCCTTCATTTATTTGATCTAATTCGTATGTGGCTATTTGAAAAAAATAAAAGCAACTATAGAGAGGAAAAAACTATAGGATTTGTTTTAATAATTAAACTCAAATAATTATTTTGTAAGTGCTTCAGCTTCTATTCCGTGTTCATGCTGCAATTTTTTGTGTCTTATTGGCAAGAAGGCAGCATCCAATTACATTTCATTCACCATAGGCATCTTTTGCCTCAGACGACATTTCAAAGTATTTATGAATGGCTTAAAGTACATCAAATACATGCAAAGGTCAATAATGCCACTAAAACAAGCTAGAGAGACTGGGCTCTAACGGCAGATGGAGAAGCAGACTTAACAAAAATATAATAAGCAAAAACCAGCTAACACAAAGTAAAATACTATCATTCGAATGAAACTTCTCCAAAGTATGAGTTTGAGGCATCCTTAGAAAGAACTAAAATATTACCTTTGATAATGCGGTGAAGATGGTCGATCAGGAGAAGACCGTTGCACAGAGACTGCACGAAATCTCTGTTCCTCAAATGCTCCCCTTGGTTGACTTCCATCGCCTGGCTGGACTTGTTCGTTTACACCTGAGAAACCTACTGGACCCACAGATCCGAACTCAAGCTGTTCTCCATGTGAATTGTAAGTAGAATTATGGTCAAACGGATAAAACATTACAACAGGAGGGACACCAGGTCCATTTGAAGACACTGCACTTGGGTTCATTGACGTTAAGGGATACATGCCATGCACCATATTGGGAAGCATACTTGGGCTTGAGTTTGCATGCAATGGACCATTTTGAGACGGGTATGAAGGGAAGGAATCGTGTCTATGAGAGCTCCATGATCTGTCAGTTCGGCTTTCACGGGACGCTGGTCAATCCAATCTTAAGTTTAATTTCTCAGATTGGCTGCGGTTGTAGTTGCGCCAACCGGCACGGGATTTCGAATTCGCATTCCAGTTACCCTCTCTGTCACAATAGATATTATTTCTGTCATGGTTGTAATTCCCCCTTCTTGTACCGGAAGAGTGAAGATCCCTGACCGAAGCCTTCAAAAGTAATAGTCAAATTGCAAAGATAAAATATCCATTAGAAATGACACTATCACTCATCTTAGTAAAAAGGATCTTATACAGCAAAATAGAAGAGTAATCACTGAAGTGACATGAAATCCAGTTTCACCAACTAGAGAGACCAGGCCAGGGTAATGTGTCTGAGATTCATGGACATAGAATAGGCAAACGGCTCATTGGACCCCTCAGCATAAATTGAAAAACATGGTAAAGCAAAGTGGAGTGAGTCTTCACTTAAAAAATATACCCTCTTAAAACTCGGGACAAGTATAGCCTTTTTTTTTTAAATTTAGTATACTAGGGACAATGTTTAAATTATTGTTCGATATTGAGATGGTTTTATTGATCTAAAGTCGATCTCGAGGATCTGAAGAAGAAAAAGTCTAATATACACAAGTGAAGACAAAGATGTGCAAGAATTCTGCATGCATTTTATATAATAATGTAGCCCTGTACCCGTCTCCAACCACACATTCTAGGATCAAACATACAATGGAATAGAGCAATATCAATCAACAAACAGGAATTTTGAGCAGATTTCTTACTGGATTTGGCAAGTATGTCCCAGTCCCGCTACGATATCTCGGCATCTCGGCTACATGTTGAAGCATATTGGGAGGTCTATTTGATACAGATTGTAGCGATGAAATGGGTAATGTACGAGGACCAAAGCTCATCAACTGAGTAAAAAGGTTCATGCCCACTGAAATCGGTCTTCCAGGACCATCCCACGGGAAATGGCCTTGTAAGTATGCAGGCGGTACCATAACAGGAGAAGGATAAACAAGAGGCCCAGGCCTTGGATCTTGGCAAAACCGTCCATACTGTAAATTTTGCCAATGACTAGCAAAGTCACTGTTAAGTATATCAGACTTATGTTTATTATTTTCATTTTCAGTGTGGTCAAGTCCCGCAGAAGGATCAAGATTCTGGCCTAAATCATGATTAGCAAAGCATTCTTCTCTTCCGAAGTGGCCGGTTGATACATCAGGAGTTCCAGACTCAGGTGGAATATTATATACTGGAAGCATTGTAAGAAAGGGAACTGGTGGCCCGGTGGGATAAAATGCAATAACCCCAGAATTATCCATCATTCTTTGCTGAGAACCAGGCCTTATGAGCATTGGGGCAAAGGGCACTATTGGGTCAGATCCACTTGTCTGAGCACCTTCATATTCAGGCATATGTTGCCTTGCAATGTGCATGGAAATAATGCCCTGGCTACTCTCAGACATTTCGGTACCCAAGTTTGAAACAGAGTTCCAATCCTGATCATCTTCCACGGCTTGGTTAGATTTATGGTCAGACATCATCTTAACCTTTATGTAACCAGTAGTTGACTCAGTAGCACCTGTTTTATTTCCCCGTCTTCCCCTTGTTGACTTTGTACTTTTAGTAGAAGACCCATCCCAAGAACTCTCAGAAGAGGTTTTGCTGTGAGCAGCGGATGGGAACCTTGAACTTGCCAATCTTTCTTCAGCATAAACATCGCTCATTCTTATGTTATCCTGAAACTGAATATCATCAGAATGTTCTTCCTTGATTGGCCCACGTTTTTCCTTTGTATGCTTCTGCTGAGCTCTACTACTGGAGCCAGTCACCCAAGATGAAGGAACAAAATTAGAGCCTGACCCGACTGCATGTGTTTTATCATCAGATTGAGGTGTTTCATAATTTCCGTTTTGTGGGTTAAATTCAACGTTAGAACCTGCATCTGGCTCCTGCCAGAAATCTTTGATTGCCTCGCCTGAGTTCATATCCGTAGAACTAAAATTTTCACTATTCCGGTCAACTGAATCTTCAGAAGCTGGACTCAACCCAAGGCCTGGAAAGTAATGATTTAAGTGGGGCGAAATCATACCATAAGGAAATTGCACCTTGGAAAATGCAGGAGGAAAATTAGTGGGAACTAATCCTGGAATATTTCGTTGATTATATCCCATAGAAGCCAGAAAGGAAGGCGAAATAGGGAAAGGAGGTTGGGCTGCAGCCCAATTAAATGGAAAGTGAACCTGACCGTTAAAACCATGGACCGAAGTAGATGGCATCAGATTCACAAGATCTTGCTCATCCTGATGCACCATCCCCTGTGTACTACAAAGCTCTTCATTTGGAGAAACTAATCCCGCATCTCGGCTAAAGCTATTTGATCTACTGTTGGAGTCAGCAAAGGCTTCGAGACTTTGATGAGATGGAAAATGTCTTATCGATGAAATGTCAGATCGACCATTCTGGCTCGCTAAATTTTCAGATCCTTGATTCTTCCTCCAGTTACTGCTGTCCTGCCTCAATGGAGTAGGTTGCATTTTTGCAGTCTCCTGAGCTTTTCCACGCCTTCCTTGAGTAGTAGTAACTTCACCATACATGTCAGTCAGCTCAGGACTAGACCGTGTTCTAGAAAAAACAAGCCTACCCTGTGTATCAATTCCTATTTGATCAGATTTCAAATTTCTCTCTTTTTTCTTTTGATCAGATACCCTTGAGGTGCTCAAATTCCCATGGTTCTTTTGGGCGGTATCATTCATTCTAGAGAAGCTTCCAGACGAATGAATACCATGTTGAGAGGAAATGATAGGTGATTGAGTTCCTTCCACCTCAAAATCACGACCAGAAGATTTTCCATTCACCTTTTTCCCACTAGAGTTGACCCTAAAATACTCGGAGTCGGGTAGGTCATCCGGTGTTGAAAATCTCAGGCGCAACAACTCGGGCCCTGGTGCATCAGGCCTTCGGCCACTACCATGTCTGTCCAGTGTATTCATAAAGAACTGATTTACTTCATGAATTAGATCTTCTTTGGGGCAGTCCAGTAATCTTGCCAGTCTTTTGGCACCAAAGCCAAATGCACTCCGTATCCTATAGAAATTACCTGCCAACAGTATTCATATCCACATGAAGCAGGAAAACATATCATGCTAAGAATCCCATTCAAAATTAGTCAACAGAAGAACTGAGCAAATACTGTTTATAACGGCTAAGCAATGTAAACAGTCTCACAATAGTAAGAGCGTCTCAAGATTTTCAACATCCAAAATTAGTCAACAGAAGTTTGCCTACGACTATCGACTAACCAATAGAATTGTATCTTTTTGTTCTTCAAAGGCACCAACATACATTTCTAGAGACCCCGTACAATGCCCGAGTTACAAACCTTTCACTTAAATACACTAAATATCAGATAGATAAGTCGTTTCATGAAAATGGTCAGATAGAAATAAGATTTATAAACCAAGAAAAATGAAATCAAGAAAAAACAGAAATGCAACTAGATATAAGTAAATCCTCATAAGCTAAGACCACCCTATGCCTAAAAAAATAAAAAAAATTACAGAAACCACTTTGAACAACAAGGAACAACTGACGCCAAGGAATGTCATTAAAAACTTTCAAAGTTTGAGTACCTTTACTCACACTGCGGCCAAGGTTGTTGTTTACTCGTAAAGGATCAATCACATTAAAATGTTTAGAAGAGAATGGTTGTCCTTGGTTTTCCTGGCCAACAGGGAAAACAGCATATACGGAGCTACAGGCCTCAAGAAACAATTTGCTGAGAAGCAATTCTCCCTCATCTTTTCGAGGAGGTTCCGCTGCATTTTTCCAACTATACTTAAGCTAACAAATAATCTCACATTACGGTAAAGGGAAACAAAATGAAAAACTGGCTCTTCCACATATTTGTACCAGTGACATCAGGAAGAGAACTAATCGACACAGGCCCCCACAAGCTAACACAAAAGTTTTCCCAATCAAAGTTGCTCAAGAACTCCAAGAAGCGATATAGAACCTGCAAGTATAAGTACAAAACCTTAAAGGATAGAGATGATGAATGCAACATTAAGAACACTTTAAACAAAAGAAAAAATAAAATAAAAAAGTTACAAGTTAGTAACCTCAAGTGGCCCAGCAAACGAATTGTTGAACACGTGAAATATGTAAAGAACTAAGGTCTCCAAGGCATAAGTTGAAATAAGACCGTGATGAGCACCCAATATACGGCTCTCATAATAACACCAGGCCTTAATCAAAATAATGCTGCGCTTGAACAAATGATTCTGGTTTATCAGGTGATCGACCTACAAAAGATGAGCACGTAAAGTAAAGATCTTCATTTCCTTTCCTCAGGACTCAATACTTAACTTGTTTCTTCGTTGGTTTAGACTTTAGTCTGTTATTTAAAAAATAGTACTTTGCATGGTATATTAAAGTTATGAGCATATCATAAAATATCAGGTTTTTTAGGATAAAAAAAGAAACTGCACACCTCCTCAAGGAAGCAAAGGGTACACAAACCCCCTAGCTGATTGAAAGAAATGTCAACCACGATGTTTTCAACTAAGCATTTTATTAACTTTACCTGCAATAGAAAAGGGACAAGAACAACGATGAGTGAGTGCAGAGCAAATTAGCAAAATAAAGTTACAACCGAAGAAATGTCAAGTATAACAACCAAGAATACAAGCGGCAGTTACCTTCTCTAAGCCTTATAATAAGACAACAATATAAATAAATTATTGATTACTCATGTTAAATATTAGCTACTAATTCAATTGACATTTCCGTAAATTATATAAAACTAGTCTCTTTCCCAACACTATAATATCCTCATTAGCCAAGTTCAATCCGAGATGCAAGTGTAAACTGAGGCAATAACTTAAAACTTGCAAAAACATCACAGCAACCAACATGCTATCTCCATCAGAAAAGTTTATAAGGCTCAAGAAATAGCGCCAAGTTATCACAAGACGATGAAGCTTACATCAGTAAAAACTGAATTACATCAAGAGTATCCTGCTGTCAGCTCTAGCCAGACAGACTGACAAGCAGAACAGAGGGAAAGAGAATATGTCCTTAAACTAAGGCTTAAATAAAAAATAAGAAAATATTGAAAAAAAGAAAGAGAAAATGACGTTTGCTTCTATTCTCAAAGTTCAGAAGAAAATGAGAAAATATGATTCTCATGATAAACTTCATTTTCTTTATGATATTCCTTTGAGGCCCAAAAAAATGCAGATAAAATTCAGACCCAAAAAAACAACAAAAGAAACTATTTTCACCTTATCTGTTGTTTTCAGAATAGGACAAACAACCTGAATGGAGCTCTCTAAATTTAGAAAAATACTCCAACATACTCTCACTCAGTCAGCAGGGTTATGTTCCAATTGCTACAGAAACTAGAGCACATTGCATTCAAAATCTAAAGAAAATGGTGGTTGTGTAGAGGACATACTTCAGCTTGAATATACTGAATCTCCTTGACACGAAATTCAGCATTTTCATTTTTCTCTTCCTCCTCTAACATATCCCGAACCTGATAAGCCCACGTATCATTCAAAGTTTGGTTATTACTGAAGGCAGTTAAATCAATGTCTCCATCAGGAAGATAAGTCTTCAATGGTACTGAACCAAAAGTGAAAACCTGGAAAGAGCAAGTTGATCCCCAAAAAAAAAATTAGCAGTGAAAAGCCTCACATTAGCAATCCACAACAGAGGGCTTGCATATTTATCTTTTTCTTGAAGCAATAAAAGTAAGAGGACAAAGTATTGTATGGAAACTCTAAGTAATCCTTTCTTTACCAAGAAAAGCTTACACCAGAATGAATGACATAGTCAGCTGCACTGTAAATAAAAGTAAGAGGACAAAGTATTGTATGGAAACTCTAAGTAATCCTTTCTTTACCAAGAAAAGCTTACACCAGAATGAATGACATAGTCAGCTGCACTGTAAATACTAATGCTGGAGATTAACTCTATAACCATAACAATTAATCACTTTCACTCGTCGATGAGATACAACAATATTTGATATGCTATACTTAGTTGATCATGATGATTCCATGCTTTTATTGATTACACCGGTACATTGTTAAGTTTTGAACACTCAAACCAGCAGTCCACCCAGATTTTTTACACCGCATCCACTGCACCCCACACAGAAAATATTTCCGCTTTCCCACTTCAGAACTCATTGAGCTTCATCAATGAGCTATTGTTTCTATAATCTACTCCACTTACTTGACTCTTCAGATCAGAAATAAAGGAAAATGAAATATCCTCAGACCATTGGAATCAGTTTTTTTTTTGTGATGTGGTGTCGGGGCCAACTTGCGTGCACCTTAACTATTCCACCGGGTACCTGCTAGGCTGCTACCTCCCACTGGCACAGGTAGCGGGTAACTCTGCGCATCAAGACTTGAGCAAATGAGAAGAAACCACCTCGCGCTTTTTGCCTCTACTAGAATTTGAGCCTAAGATTGCATGATTCTCCTCCTATTTCATTGACTACTAGGCCACGCCCCACTCCATAGAAATCTTATATTCATTGACTACTAGGCCACGCCCCACACCATTGATTCTTATATGTGCTATGACAAAAGAATAACAAATTACACAACTATTATTTACTCTCTCAGCTTCAGATAGCATAATTTGCTTCGCAAAGCAGAATAACGCGCTCTAATTATTTGAACAAAATATTAAGTCATTTCAAAAGTTAAAAGAGTTTTATATTGGCCATACTTTCCACCATTGTATACTCAAGTGCCAACGTCATTGAAAACATCTACGAATTCAATTTTTTACATTTTCGTAGAGGTAACTAAGTCATATCAAAACAGATCAGCCAAAGATTGCATATGGAACTTCTATACAGCTATTTTACCGGAATGTGGCAACACAACCACCATAATTTCAAAGATTGTATTCTGAGGCGCCAAACAAAGGGGGTATCCAGGATTTGAACTTTATGAATTCGAGATTCTCGGACAACAACCTCAAGTGTTGGTATTTGGTTTCAAATTTTACTGTTCGTATATATTTAGTGAATCTCTTAATACAAATATAAAGTCTAGGACAAAGCTATTAGATTTTGCCGAACCCGTATAGTACACTCTACATTCGCCCCTGGTGCTAAACAACAACAACAACAACTACCCAGTA
Organism: Nicotiana benthamiana; assembly: GCA_034376525.1. Lineage (NCBI taxonomy): Eukaryota > Viridiplantae > Streptophyta > Magnoliopsida > Solanales > Solanaceae > Nicotiana > Nicotiana benthamiana. The sequence continues at coordinate 126,990,542 of CM067338.1, read as the reverse complement.
TAGTCCCACAGGGTGGGGTCTAGGGAGGGTAATATGTACGCAGTCTTTACCCCGCCCGAAAGGATGGAGAGACTGTTTCCAATCGACCCTCGGATTAGAAAAAGAAAAGGAGATATAAAAACAAAAACAAAAGAGCATTAGTACCTCCAACAGAAATCACGATACATAATTATGTAAACATAGACCATAAGTAACATGACATGCAAAAGGGAAAAGTAACCAAAAACAGAAGTAAAAGGGCATTCATAAATTTAAATTTAGCCACATTCAGTAAATAAAATGGAATGCAGTAACAACAACCACTAACTACAAGCCCCTATCCTACAACCCTAATACTAGACCTCCAAAAACTCTCCTATCAAGGGTCAATGTCCTCGGAAATCCGCAATGCAGTTATATCATGCCTAATCACCTCTCCCCAATACTTCTTTGGCCTCCCTCTGCCACGCCTCGCGCCAACCACCTCCAACCGCTCACAACTCCTTACCAGGACATCTGGGCTTCTCCTCCGCACATTCCTAATCTTATCTAACATGGTGAGCCCGCACATTCACCTGAGCATTCTCATCTCTGCAACCTTCATTCTCTGAACATGGGATTTCTTAACCGGCCAGCACACCGCCCCATACAACATGGTAGGTCTAACCACAGTTCTGTAAAAATTCCCCTTGAGTTTCTATCTTGTCACACAAAACACCTGATGCAAGCCTCCATTTTGACCACCCTGCCCCTATACGGTGAGTGACATCCCGTCGATCTTTCCATCCCCCTGAATCACCGACCCCATTATTTGAACTGTTCCTCTTGGCGATGGCCTGAGATCCAAGCTTCACGACCCTACCTACTTCTTCTTCGCTCAACTCTACGCTAAACTTACACTCCAGGTATTCAGTCTTAGACCTACTTAGTTTGAAACCCTTAGACTCGAGAGTCTGTCTCCAAACATCCAACCTCTCGTTGACACCAACCTTCGTCTCGTCTATAAAGACTATGTCATCAGCAAATAGCATACACCATGGCACATTCCCTTGAATATGGCAAGTCAGAGCATCCATTACCAAAGCAAATAGGAGAGGGTTAAGCGCAGAGCCTTAATAGAGCCCCATAACCATCGAGAAATGGTCTGAGTTGCCATCCACCGTCTTAACCCTAGTCTTAGCGCCATTGTATATGTCATTGATCAGTCTGATGTAGGCTTCCGGCACACTCTTCGCCTCCAGGCTCCTCCATAGCATCTCCATTGGGACCTTGTCATACGCCTTCTCCAAGTCGATAAACACTCTGTGTAGATCATTGTTCTTATCCCTGACTGTTCCACCAATCTCCTGACAATGTGGATAGCTTCTGTTGTGGAACAGCCCGGCATGAAGCCGAACTAGTTCACGGAGATAGACGTCATCTCCCTCATCCTTGCCTCCACCACCCGCTCCCAGAGCTCCGGGTGCTAAAGTCATTGAAAATAACTGAGAATTCCTTTTTACATTTCATAGAGATAACTAGGTCATATACCACAATGGATCAGCCAGAGATTGCATATGAAACTTAGATAAAAATTATACAATTAGGGAAATTTCAAGACAACCTGACAAGGGAAGCACTTCATGATAAGGCGTTGGACGTAATCAGCAACAGCATTTCTGCGCTCCTCAGACGGCTGGTTAGGCTGAATGCAGCCAATTAACTCAGCAGTCCTTTCCTCGGCCCTTGACCATCTCTCCAAGTCAAGGGCTCGGATCATCGGTTCTGATTTTGCATTGGGCAATAGCCCGTTCGGACATAGCCCACTTGGCTCTGCCCATCCCTCATGTTTTCCCATACACCACTACTACTTGTTTTAACCCAATAAAAATCTTGAATTGCTCTCTTTTATCACCTTTATTATGAAACCCAACATCAAAAAATCAACCTTTCTGCTAAACTAGCAACCCCGCTAACCAGTTATGTCAAATACAATAGTACAATCTAAATTCCAGTAAAACCCAACAATACACTAACCATGAACTTTAATACCAACTGCAATACAACCATTAATCAAATTCAACAATAGTTTTTTGTAATATGCTCCTGTATATGAAATAAAAAGCCATTCTTTACACACACACACGAAAAAAATCAAATAGCAGAAGGAAAAAAAAAAGGAAACCTAAAAGGTTAAAATAGAAAGTTGTGATAGCACTTCTTGATCAAGTGATTTAAATGGAGACGTATTAGATTTTTTGTTTAAAATCTAATAAGAAAATAACCCAGAAACTGCTTCTCGTTTCTATGTAATATAAATGATAAAGATGGAAATTTGAATTATCATTTCAAGAAGATTATGAGGATCTTGAAAATCCAGGGAAAAAACAAAGAAAAATAACAGAAATAAGAGGGGATGTGGGAAATGACAAGCAAAAATTGAAGTGCGCGCGTGTGTGTATGTGAGAGAGATAGAAAGAGAATCAAGAATTCAAGAAAGATGGCGGAATCGGCATTGACGTTTTTTGAAGATATAAAGGGATTTGATTTTATGATGTATGTTCTGGAAAAATAATAGGGAAGGAAGATATGTTTTTCTTTCTTGTTCTTTTTTTATGTTGTTTTTATTTTTATTTTTGTGGTTTTTTTATCTATATATACTTAAAAAGTCAAAAACAAAAGCTTCTCGTTAAGATTGACACATGTATAAGACAAAATATACCAATTTTCTAACTAAAAAAAATTTCTCAATTTTAAATTTTAAATTAATTGGTTAATATAGAAGTTTAAATTAGTTTCAAACTTATTATCTAGAGTAATGATTCCACTAATTGTAAGTGCTAATTATGGTTTCTCCTACGAAAGGTGATTGTTCCCATTACCTGCGGAATCTAATCTAATAACACTAAAAATTAAAAATATATATGCATAATGTTTAAAAAGGTAATTCATATCTTAAAAATTTGGCAAAGTATAGTAAAAAATATATTATAAATAGAATAACCGTTTCCCGTAAATTAATACTGGGGAACAAATTATACATATCAAAGGAGGAAACAGTTACATCACTTCTAAGTTTTTGGGATTGAAAAAGAAAAATTAAGTTTTTACTATGTCGTTGGCTTTAAACATTCCTTTGATTAGTAGTATTTTTCTTAGTATAATTTAAACTATATTTTATATGTATATATATATATATACACACCCAATGACAAATACCACCCCATTATACCATGTTTCCCATTTTTCCCTCTTCATTCACGCTCCACTACCCTACTTTCCTCCGCTCACTTTCTCATATCCCCACTTATAAATCTTTTGCACAAAACTAGATAACTACTTATTCAGTTTTATAAATAAAGGGAAAGTAACTCACGGAGAAGGAGGAAAAATCACGCACACATGCAGATACACAAGAAAAGAAACAACAACTACCCCATCATTAATCCATAAATGAAAAATCAAAAAAAATCTATTTTTTCTAGCTTATATATCTCACGTCAAAGATAATTTTCCTTAGTCTAAGTTTGAATTGGAAAGAAGCACGTGAAGCAGAAATGGGTTTTAGTTTGAGATCGGTTTGAGGTTGAAAAGTCGAGGTCTGCGATTCAAGAGTTCGAGATTTCGGTTCGCAGTTTCGGCGTTTCAGTCTGACAATTGTTGCTTTGTTATCCCGATTGAATTGCAGTTTCGGCGTTTCCTTGCATAAATCTTCTGAAATGTATGTTGAGTGTTTGATTTGCTTGCTAAATTATAAATCATAAATAATAATAATAATAATAATAATAATAATAATAATAATAATAATAATAATAAAATAATAATAATAATAATAATAACAACAACAACAACAACAACAACCCAGTATAAACCCACTTTAGTGGGGTCTGATGGTTGTTGACCATCAGAGCAACCCCTCTTGTCAATAATAATAATAATAATAATAATAATATGATTCTCACCGTATTCTTCATATATATATATATATATATATATATATATATATATATATATATATATATATATATATATATATATATATAAAGTATGATATTCTGTTTATGCATATTAAAACTTAAGTAGACTTTAGGTAATAACTTCTTTTTGTTCTCTTTTGTGCAAATAAAGAAAAGCATACAGATGCTAATTGTCATATTTTCATTTTACAAAGAAAATATTATCATTGAAGCTCTTCAGTTACATTGAAGAAAAGAAAGAGACGTCTGTAAACTACTTGGCAGTTTGTTTCTATGTTAAATTGCTTTGTTATTTTCTTTATGTTATGATACTATTGTTTAGGACCTGTTTTCTTTGTGTTAGTATAGTTTTGGACCGCACTAACAGTTAATATTTAATTGGACCATATATTTCTTGTCTAATATGGAAAGAACATTAGTTTGGCAATAAAATTTGTAATTTGGGCTTTAGATATTTAGTGAGCAATTGACTTGAACTCAGCAGCCTAAAGTTTTGAAATATGTAAGCGTGGTCCATCATTCTATAATAAATAACGACAACTTGTGTCAAAATCACTGCTATTCTTTAGGCATGTATTAACAAATCTATTATTGTGATTATGTATATGTTCATGTGACATAATTATGATTTTCAAATTTTAAATCAAGGTATGCGTTCGCACAACTATGGTAAAATAATTTAACTAATAATAAATTATAAAAATAAATGTCTTGAATCAGAAAGAGTCAAAATAATTGAAATACTCTAAAAATGTTAGAAAATCTTTCCACGTACTTTGAATATTAGTCCATGTGTTCATACCCGAATATTGGATTGATACGTTTAAATTAATAAAAGGATCATGTATGCATTACCGTGTTTCGATACCTTTAAATTTAAAATAATTATATTTTAGCCATGTGTACATTCTGTACCTTGGTTTAATATCTACCTTCAAAGAAATACCTTGTGTGCGTATCGCATCTTGGTCAAAACAACTAATAAAAATATAAAGATCGAGTAAAGTGGTAATAGACAGGCTATAACGAATAAAGTACAAGAATAGTCAAAAATTGATTTAAGCCTTACATTAGTCAATAAAAGCGGCCGTGTTTGAACCACGGGACTCAAGGGGTGCCTTACGCCTTCCCCTCGATCAACAGAATTCCTTAATCGGTCTTCTGTTTCATAAACCATATATTAGCAATTCTTATGGATTGGTGGCATTTCTTCTCAATAGCACAACCCAATGTGGCAGTCGGGTGGGATCGCTTGCATTGGAAGCTTAAATATTACAGTTCAACAACTATCTTATGATTGAAAAATTGGCATAAAGGTTAGTCACTCTGTATTTTGTATCGATCACTTTTGTAACCATTAGATAGAAGAACTGGATTACTTATGTTACTTAGCTAAATTTCGTTACAATGATTGTTGCTTTATACAAAGATTGTGCACAAAACTTTCATAACTAATGTCAACTAAATTTTTTTTCTTCTTAATATAAGATGATTTACCACCTGTTAGTTCATCTTTGGTAATTATTGTTCATAGGGAATGTCATGAGGAGAACAAAGAAGTTGTATCATCATTGATTTTTGTAGCAGCAAGATTCGCTGATGCGTCAAAGTTACGCCAACTAAGAAGTGTAGTTACCGAGAGATTTGAAAAATCGTTTGAATGTTATGTCAATAAGGAGGTACTGACTCATATTTTCACTATCATAATATACTTTCACTGTATTGACGGTTCAAATCTCACTCTTGCCTATTTATTTGCAATTCTATTAAAGTAACTCATCTGCGTCATATTTTTATTATTCCAATTAGACCAAGGTGATGTAAAGCTTATGTTATAGACTGAATTGTTTTTATTGCAATCACTAAATTAAATCTACCATACATACATATATATATATATATATATATATATATATATATATATATATATATATATATATATATATATATATATATACATACATATATATATATACATATATATATATATATATATATATATATATATATATATATAATTTTATTTTTACTTTTTCTCTTCGGTAAATATTTTTCTTTTAACCGATCCGTATATCGCACATGTACGTATACTAATTTTTAATCAAAAACTGAAACTTATATGGCGATGAGTAATGGGGATGTGAAGATATTTGCTTATGATAACATGATCTAGCTATTTAAATTGCAAATAATTACTACAATTATTGATGTAGCTTTTAGTGTATGTAGTATTTAATTAAGTATAATGTGAGGAAGATTTCCAAAGTTGCACCTTCACTCGGGCCACCAACATGCCCTAGACGGTGGGATCTGGCTTGGCCCTTAACCTGGTTATAAAGGTAAAAATTGCAGTCCCATTTAACAGCAAAAATTTAGGAAATTTTTCATAAAGCACTATTTTTTTTAGTCTAATTAGTCATTTAAAGATATTTTTTGCTATATTACGCATTATAAATACCTTTTATATTTTTATAAGATGCATTTGATGTATTTAAGTTATTATATTCATGAAAACAGTAGCAAAAATAAGAGTGATTCAGGGAATTACAGCTGGATAGATTATTGTATTCTACTGTATTCACGGCGTTAAATAGAGGATTACACTACTTTTAAAACGGAAAGTGAATCAATCAACATAATAGACTCCTAATATAACCAACAAATTTAATTATAACACACAATTTTTTTCAATTATAAAAAATATTCTCAACCGAAAATACCACAAAACATAACAATCTTCAAAGAAATTATATAATACATCTGAATACATAAATGATATTAATTAAAAAAACTTATGAATATATTCATGGAATATAGCGAGATAGTGAAGACAATGAAATACTTAGAATACAGGGGGATACATTGAAATACAATGCGAAAAAAAATCGGTGAATACAATGAAATACATGGAATACAACGAGAAACATTGATATTATAAAGAAAAAAAGACAATGAATACAATAAAATACATTGAAATATATTGTCCAAAAAATTAAGTTGCTCAGCCCCAAACTCCATTATTTTTATTCAAGAACATTCTTTAATTTCCGACGAATTCGCCGTTCACCAAAAATCGGTAGTGAGAAACCAATCAGAATAAAAGAGCTAAGGAAGATCTTATATCCAGGAACATCTACCTCGTCAAAAACAAGAGAGGAAGAATATTTTCCATTAATCCAACACTACCCCTGTTAAAAATCTCATGGTAATTAATCAATCTTGTCGGCGGCGGCGGCTGGTTACAAACCAATCAAAAATTTGGCAGATTGCAATTTGTTTGAAGAATGATTTAGTCGTTCATTGAGAATTGGATTAACTAATCAAGACAATAGGGATTAGAAAGAAATTTGTGTAATTGATTAGCGTATTTAGTGTCTTAGGGCTAAAAGGTAACCAAAAAATAAAAAATTTGCTATAAATATTAAAAGATATTTATAGAATATAATTTTTTAAATGATATTTATTTAAAATAAATAAGGTGTTAACCTTTGCTATATGAGGTAAAAATTCCAAAAATTTAACAGTAAAAATTAAACATTGCGTCATATTTGATTGTCCTTATTTTAACTTATATTTATTTTTTTAAATTTTTAACTTTTATTCATTTTTAAATAACTCCAGCCTCTTTCTTTTCTTCCTTCTCCTTCTCAATGTTATATCCGCCCTAACTCTCTTTGTGCTGGACAACCATAATAGGAGCAGCGCCACAGTTGAGATACAATTCGTTGAAATGTGGTGTAGATATTAAGAAGTTCCAAGACCCGTAGATAAGTTGGCAACGGAGTCGGTCTTCTGCTTGAAGTCATCATCTGGAAGAGGTTTACAATACTTAATTGAAATATAAGATCGAACCATTGTGAAACTGACAATCTAGTTTCTTTGGTAAAAAGAAACATACTATTACTACCCTGTAGAATTAAGAAAAAGGTTCCCACGAATGACAAAGGCTTTGTCTTGGAAAAGCCTCTAGGAAGCATGAAAACCATAAGCTAGTTGCAAAATTAAAATTTCAGCTCTAAAGTTGAAGTTTCTTAATTACAAAAATAAAAATTTCAACAATTACAAATAAAAATTTCAGCGCACTTGATTCAGCACAGTTGCTACTTCAGTCTCATCTACTAGAATGCTTCCATATGCTAAAGTTACGCGAAAAAGTGGGTTCGCTTGCAACTATATTATACTGGACCGGTTCCTGTGCAGCAAAGTAGTGAATATTTTTCATTGACTTAGTAAATAGTGACTATTTTTCATTGACAAGTGTAAAAACTGGCTATACCATGATATTTTAACATTATAAGGGGCTTAGTTTTTTTTTTAATCTGATAATGAGATATAAGTTTGTATAACAATAAAGTACTACTATATAATTTAGTACAACACTCATGAATAACATGTGTTGCTCGTTCTTTCATTGTTCACATCACATGGGAGGAGAAAATAATTAGAGCTCAGGAAGAAAGTATTGAGTAAAAACTTATGCTGGCAGTATGATATGAATGGAGATCATTCGATCAATAAATTGTTCTATGAAGACATAAAATATATTAGTATTATAAATGTGAAATAGTGTCACTATTTAAAAAAGGGAGGAGAAGGTTTAAATTTAAACCATAGAAAACAATACCAATTTTTAATTTCCTATTTTTAAGTGATTATGACAAACGAGAGTTTTAATATAATTTACCATCCAATTTTTTTTCTTGATTTATGTTATTGAATCGTTTCTTGATTTTTTTTTCTTGAGCCGAATGTCTATCGAAAACAGTTTTTATATTTGTTCGTATGGGTAAGATCTACATATATACTACACTTTTCATGCTTCACTTGTGAAATTTAATTGGTGTTATAAAATATTCTATTTTAGGTGAATGTCCATATTTTGAGAGATCCTAGGGTTTACTACTTGGTGGCTAAGTCACCACCTCCCTTTAAATAAAGGGGCTCTCTCCCATTGTAAATCATCCCAAAGTATCAATAAGAATACTCCTCTCTCTACTTTTCTCTATATTGTTCTTGTTCTTGTATTATTGTTCTTGTTCTTATATTATTTCATAACACGTTATCAGCACGAGTCTCTAACCAATTGAATTTAATATTCAGCAATTATCGCTCTCAGAATCTCGAGTGAATTTCCAAGCAAAAGAGTGTAATAACGATTGCTACTGCTCCATATGAGAATTTCTATACGGAAAAATAGAAGAGATGGTATCATCATAAAGTAATGCAACGGGATGGAAACTCAAGAGGTATATTTGATAACACAACATTTATTGGTATACGTTAAAGGTAAGTAATTTACTTTTCCCTTTCAAATTCTTGAAATTCTACGATTTGATTTCATATACAAACATAGACAACAAAGTTTGATTATAACTCTAATGGAGTTTGTAAGGAATTATAACCACGTGAAGTGGTAAAAGTTCTATGTCTTGCCATGATTAAATTCATGTATGATTGTGGGCAAAGAATTGAAAATCCGTCCCATTGAATTTGCTTCATTCTCATTCCCTTTAGAGAATGTGATAACAGTATGTGATAAGTCTGAAAGAAGACAAAATTATTACCGTGAAGGTATCATAGATGTGGACGTGGCAATAGACGGAATTATAATCGTCATCATTGTGATAATGAGAATAATAAAGATTCTCAAAATAATCTTTCACTTTATGAAAGTAATATTTGACATGAGATTGTATATAGCACATACAGATGATTATGATCCATTACCTGAAGTGAATGTGATAATTGTAATAAAGCCCGTAAGTAGGGACACGCTCTTGATGTAATTTTGTTTTATGTCTGACATTATGAAAAGAAAGTTCGTTGCCCTTGAAATTTCGGGCAAGAACTATATGACATGGGTGTTGGATGCTGAAATCCATTTGGATGCAATGCGTCTTGGAGACGCCATTAAAGACAGAAATAATGCATCCACCCAAGACTATGCTAAGGCCTTGATTTTCTTGCGCCATCACCTTGATGAAGGTTTGAAACTGTGCTAAGGCCTTGATTTTCTTGCGCCATCACATTGACGAAGGTTTGAAAATTGAATATATCACAGTCAAAGATCCACCTATCTTGTGGAATTGCTTAAAGGAGAGATATGACAACCTGAAGTTGGTCACTCTGCCACAAGCACGATGCGATGAGAATCCAAAAGCAAATAGTTCATAAACTATACATTATCGTTGCGGTGGAAAAGGGCACTGGGCGAAAATTTGCCGTGTACCAAGACATTTGGTTGAGCTTTATCAAGCATCTCTAAAAGGTAAATGCCCTGAAACCAGTTCTGTCTCTGACGACAATTTTGACATCACCCACTTGGATGTGGCAGACTTCTTTGAGCACCCTAAGGGGAAAATAGGCCACTTAATTGGTGATGGATCTGTGATGAAGGAAGATGGAATTGTTTGATTTTATTTTACTTATTTGTATTAGTTAGTGAATAAACTAATAGTCATTAGTATCAGCTAGTATTAGTTAGCTTATGATATAATGTTAGTATTAGTTCTTTAGAATGTTTCAATATGCTTAAATTTCAAAGATATTTTTATTTTCCAGCAGAGTTAATCGACTAATCTAACAGTTAGTAGATTATCTAATATTTCGCATTAAAACTGAATTTTTCCGCAAGCTAAGATAGTCGACTATCTGATTTAGATAGTCGACTAACCTGATGACTGTTTACTAAGTTAGTCGACTATCAACTTAGTTAGTCGACTAACTAATATTTCGCATTAAAACTGGACTTTTCCGCAAGGCAAGATAGTCGACTATCTGATTTAGTTAGTCGACTAACCTAATGACTGCTTCCCAAGATAGTCGACTATCAATTAAGTTAGTCGAATAACCTCAGCAGATTTTGAAAATATTGTTTAAATATGAAACAAACGGATTGAATTTGTTTATTCTCATGTTCGTGTATTTCTTTTGTATGTCAAAACCATGGGAAAGCAAATATGAATATCTCACGAAGCAAGCTTGGATCAACGTCCAACCGTAAAAATATTTGTTTAGTTGATTCATGTACTACACATACGATACTCAAAGAGAAGAAATATTACTCTCATTTAAGTATGTGTAAGGCAGATGTTACTACAATTTCTGGTAGTAGTAAATTGATTAAAGGCTCCGGAAGAGCAACTATAACTCTGCCTAAAGGAACAATATTTTAGAGAATGCAATGTTCTCCTCCAAGTCTAAAAGGAACTTGTTGGGTTTTAAAGATATCATTCAAAATGGATATCATATTGAGACAATAGATGAGAATAATCTTGAATTCCTCATTTACTCATGAAAACGAGGCTGCCCACTTCGGTTTGGGGTCACGCCATTTTGCATGCAGCAATGCTAGTTCGTCTCAGAACGACGAATTATCACAAATATTCCCCGTTGCAATGAGTTTTGGGTCATGAACCTAATATATCCCACTTAAGAATTTTTGGATGTGCAGTATATGTGCATGTAGCACCGCCATATTGCACCAAATGGGTCTGCAAAGAAGGTTAGGAATATATGTTGAGTTTGAATCGCCCTCCATTATTCGCTACCTCGAAACATTGACATGGGATTTGTTCACTGCACGATTTGCAGACTGTCAATTCGATGAGACACTTTTCCCAAAATTAGGAGGAGAAGTTGGTGAAACCAAACGGAAAATTTTGTGGAAAATGCATCAATATCTCATCTTGATCCACATACCTCTATTTGTGAAAAAGAGGTGCAAAATATTATCCATTTGCAAAGAATAGCAAATCGAATGCCAGACGCATTTACAGATTTGAAAAGGATAACAAAATCACATATCCCCGCAGTGAATGTGACAACATCTGATTCACGAATACATATTCATTATTGGAAGAATATGAACATGAAACTGGTATTGAATATACCACACTCACCCCTAGAAGGAGGTTTGAGATGATATATGAAAATAATGTCATTGTTATGGCACGAATAGTCATTGGTCACATACCTATTGTACGCCAAAATAATTTGTCAATGTGATTATCAAAGGACAATAATAATGCAAGAAACATATCTTGCATATAATTTTGACATGACCATAATGGTATAACTTTCTCTTTAAAAGAGATATTCACCACATAGATGTTGATGAATTTGTGGTAGTACAAAATTAGTTGAGAGCTTTAGAAGAGCCAATTATTACTATGTTGGAAAAACACAATTGATTACCAATAAGGTATTGTGTTGTAGTAAGTCTCAAAGAAACTTATTCAGTTTCCAAAGTATATGCGAAAGCGATTGATTATATTGAGACTATAAATAAAGGAAAGATTTGATATCTTCTTCTATTACTACAACTTGTAGCGGGATAATCTGTATGTGAAAAACTACCCGCTTTATTCTCCAGTTTGCACTACACAAGAATACCACAATAAAGTGGACGTTTATTGATATAAAAACCCATATCATAATAAAATTGAAGTTTATTGATAATTGCACATGTCATGGTATAAATTTGAAGTTTATCAATATTGATAATTTATTCAGTTGGCATTCGGGTTAGCCATATCATTTTAAGTATGATGTGCAGTAATAGAGAATTTACATGGGTAAATATTAAAGAACTAGAAAGTTCTTTACGAATTCTCTTGTATTACTTGTTCTCATTAATTAATTGACCAACTAAAGAGTTCGGGTTGAATCCCATAAATTCTGGAAATATCAAAAGTGAATATGGGCCCATTCACCTGCCATGTATACCACATATGATGCATCTATGATATGGTTACATGTGCGATTGTTATTAACCCGCAGCCTGGCCGGTGCTTGCGAGGTAAATTGCTCAGTAATATAACTTCGAGCATAATTTCCAGGTTTTCTATTCAAGATAGTTCATCTTGATAAGTTGGTTTATATCATAGTTGGTTTAGCAAGATAATTATTGAGTGCCTCCACTCAATAGCTAAACTATTTCTTATGAGAACAAAGTTATATATATCAGTTTGATATACGTTGTATACGAGAGTATATTATATTCTCCCCTCACAAGTGGTTCAGGGTCAGGAACCAAATAATTTCATCTTATTATTATTGATGTGCGGTGTATATTTTCATTAACACCATAATGCACAAAGATGGACTCTCAAAGTTGAGGAAACAAGTTAGCTTTTCTAACATGAGGGGGAGACATGATAAACACTTGAGAAAAGGTTACATAGGATGAATTATCATTTGTATATATAGATCCTCGAATATTATAATATGAACCTGAAGTTCATAAAAGGATAATTCAATTGCAACATATTGCAAAACATACTATACGCATTTGCTGACCCAAAGAAAGTAACTATATTCTCACTGCAAATGCTCATATTAAGTCCCAGAAGGACAAAGTCTTTGATACGCTTAAAGCGTATGGACAAATCGGTTTCAAAATAACTTCTTAATAAAGAAGATGAGCAAATGATCAAAGTGATCATAATGGGGAGGCAAGTGATCTAGAAGATCACATGACATAACACTTCATAAAATCTCATGAGAGATTCAGGTACCTGAATATATGAATAAAGAGATCTCCATGTTATGTCTTTATGAAAATTTACTGGAACCGATATAAAATGTTCGTCGACGACATCTATGATAGCGCTAAATATCGATGAGGATCTTATGTTTGTCGAATACAAACAAAAATATTGGCTAAATGGAAGAGATACAATTCAAGCAGAATTGATTCCATATGAAAGACATGTAGTTTTGGACATGTGGTTCAAATACTTGAAAGTATAAAGTCAATGGTATGTGTAATCAGTTTTCGATATCTTATTTATTTAGCATGACATGAAAACTTGATATGCATCTAAAGTCTATTATATGGCTTATATGACTTAACTTATATGTCAATCCATGAAAGATTGAAGTTGCTTGAAGCATATACAATTCTTGGTCCTGAAGTACCACATCCTAAGTGCAACTTGTGTACATATGTATCTTGCTATAACTATAAGCATGATGACATCGAGAATACCTCTATGGAGATATTGAAGAGTCATTCCACGACATTATATGAAGATGTTCATATCTATCAAGAATGATAATTTCAAGGTGCAGAATATTTATTCAAATCAATATGGCTGATTTATTTATCAAATCTCTACAAAAGATCGTTTTGAAGATGGTGCACAATATTAGAATGCAAATGTTCAAGGACGTGAATTGATGCTCTTTTCAGGGGGAGTTAATGCGCGTTGCACTCTTTTTCGCTTACAAGGTTTTGTCCCACTGGGTTTTCCTTGCAAGGTTTTTAACGAGGCAACCAATAGACGCATATTCAAACATGTGTACTCTTTTTCCTTTTCTTTAATTTTTTCCCATTGGGTTTTATTTTAGTTAAGGTTTTAACGAGGCACATTATTGAATAGACATTCAAGGGGGAGTGTTATAAAATATTCTATTTTAGGTGAATGTCCATATTTAGAGAGATCCTAGGGTTTACTACTTGGTGGCTAAGTCACCACCTCCCTATAAATAAAAGGGTTCTCTCCCATTGTAAATCATCCCAAAGTATCAATAAGAATATTCTTCTCTCTACTTTTCTCTATATTGTTCTTGTTCTTGTATTATTATTCTTGTTCTTATATTATTTCATAACAATTGGGTTGTTATTGTTGTTTTCCTTGATATTATTGTTGATAATAGTTGTAAGAATTTCTACCTTTCTTTTAATTGCACATGGCCAAACTTCTCCTTTATTCTAGTAGTTTCTAATATAATCTTTGAGAATGTGTCTTAATTTTCTTAATTTTCTTTCTCATGGTGGTATATTTGAATATTAGTGAGAAATCTACGTCACCTGGTTATTAGGAAAAAATAAGTACCAACTCTACTTTATAAAAATTACCTAGTTTGAATCCTAGAGAAATTTTTAAGTTGTGTTTGGTACGAAGAATTTTTTTATGTTTGGTTGGCTCTTTGGACTCATTTTTCGCAATTGAAGAAAAATATTTTTCTTATCAAAAGAATAGGGATGTTTATCGGGTGGATCAGGGGGTTATTTATGCTTAACGGTTTACCTTATCGATTATCGCTTTATAAATACAATAATCCGCTAGCTATCCAATAACACATCGGATGAATCGATATTGGGTTAATGATTATCGGGCGATTTATCGGCTAGCCAATAAAAAAAAAGTAGAGAACTAAAGAATTAGTCATTTTTTCTGTCTTCAGACTTCAAATAAAGTTGATATTGTCTAGCTGAGCAAATATGTTTGAAAAAATTAAGGAGATTTGTTGTGGAAATCATATATAGCTATCAATGGAATCTTGTTCAGATTCGTAATTGTTTTTCAAGGTTATAAATAATTGATTTGCATGTACACAATGAAATGTGAATGTATGCGTAGCCTTTTTCATAGTCAAAACTCGTATGGAAGAGATGACCAACGAGATTGGGAAATTCCAAAGTTTGAAAAACCCTAAGTCTAGAGAGAGAAGCTCTGGGCGATTTTCTGGGCGATTAGAGAGAGAAAGCTCGCTGCTAGTCTCCATGGCCGCTCCGGCCGGTGGCCAGCCACCTACTGTGGCTGGGCTGCGTCCCCTACCTCCCCCAACATAGCCCAGCCCTCTACGACAGCAAACAACAACCATATTCCACTGGATTATTCAAAAATTCTGAAGCCAGCAATGATGAACAGTAGCATGCACGAAAAAGTTGCAGAAGTTGATCCAATCCCTTTTCGTCGTGCTACATTGTTTAATGGACAGCATTTAGTTCAATTTACGGAAGCAGAGGTTGAAAGGATGAATGTGATCGAGGGACTTCAATATGCAGTTGTTGGAAAGCTTTCCTATGGTTGGCCTGATTTACAACAATGCGGAAAATCAACCCTGGGCAATGTGGAATCAAAGGAGAATGTAACATTGGGTATCTTAGGGATAAACACTTTTTAATCCAATTGACATTATGAGAAGATTATATGACTTTTACATCAAAGAGTGCTTACTATATCAGAGATAAGGATGGTTATCAATATCAGTTGAGGGCACTTATTTATGACGCAAAATTTCAAGCCGGGGAAGAAACTCCAAAAGCAATGGCATAGATTTCGTTTCCAGAATTACTTCCAACATACTTCGTTAAGGATTGCTTATTCTCACTTGCTTCAGCTGTAGGGCAACCAATGCAATTGGATTTGGCTAATATCAATAAGACCCGACCTAGTTGTGCTAAGGTTAAGGTCTTGGTTGATCTCACTGCTGAATTACAAAAAAAAGTGAGGATGGATATACAGAATGAAGTATCTGGAGAGGCACGTAAAGAATGGGTAAACATTAGGTATGATACAACAACAACAACAACAACTACCCAGTATACTCCCACCAGGTGGGGTCTGGGTAGGGTAATATGTAGACGAACCTTACCCCTACCCGAAAGGGCAGAGAGGCTGTTTCCAATCGACCCTCGGCACATAGGAAAAAGGGAAATCAGCTGTAAAACAAAAACAAAAACAATAGAGCATTAGTATCATCCGCAGAAATAGCAGAAATAATTATCTAAACATAAGGAACCTAAATACAATCGCATGCAATAATATCATACAGTAACTACGAAGAACTCTAGGAGCCCCTAACCTGCGACCCTGATCCTAGACCTCCAGACTCTCCTATCAACGGTCATATCTTCGGAAACCTGCATTCTAGTCATGACCTGCCTAATCACCTCTCCCCAATGCTTCTTAGGCCTCCCTCTGCCTCGCCGACCGCCAACAATCTCCAGCCGCTCGCAGCTCCTCACCGGGGCATCGGGACCCCTCCTCCGAACATGCCCGAACCACCTCAGCCTCGCTTCTCGCATCTTCTCATCTACCGGGGCCACCCCTACCTTCTCTCGAATAACTTCGTTCCTAATCTTATCTAGTCTGGTGTGCCCGCACATCCACCTAAGCATCCTCATCTCCGCGACCTTCATTCTCTGAACATGAGAGTTCTTCACGGGCCAGCACTCCGACCCATACAGCATCGCAGGTCTAACCACGGCTCTATAGAATTGCCCCTTGAGTTTGTGAGGAACTTTCTTGTCGCACAGGACCCCTGATGCAAGCCTCCACTTCGACCACCCCGCTCCTATGCGATGGGTGACGTCCCTGTCAATCTCTCTGTCCCCCTGAATCACCGACCCAAGATATCGGACACTGTCCCTCTTGGCGATGGCCTGGGAACCAATCATCACGTCCCTGCCTGCCTCACTCGGTTCGGCGCCAAACTTGCACTCCAGGTATTCTGTATTAGAACTGCTTATTTTGAAACCTTTAGACTCGAGAGTCTGTCTCCATACCTCTAGCCTTTCACTAACACCGACCCTCGTCTCGTCTATCTAAATATTGCAAAGAATGTAAGTTACAAGGCCATGACATGATGCAATGCTGGAGGTTGCATCCGGAATTATTTGAGGACAGAAGCATTGATAATCAGGCTACAGATGACAATCAGGCAAAGAAGTAAAGCAGAGGTAAGAATCAGCCCTTATTGATCTTGTCAACTGGAAAAGTTGTTGGCAATGTGACTGGTAATGGTAAGGGACAATGGAAGGAAGTCAGGGACGATAGAGGAAGGAATAATACAAAGTTGAAGGGTGCACATGAGGATGATCAAACTACGGGAAAAGAGTTAGTAGCAGTTGGAAAAGAAATGGTTGCAGTGGAAAATTCTGCAGATCATTCTGCTGTCAAAGTGTGGATACAGCTAATAAATTCTCCGTTCTGGAGGCAGAGGATGAAAGGGAATAAGGACAATAATCAGTTGGTAGTAGTGGAGGAAACTCAAAGTCAAAAAGTCCTGTTCAACAGTCTAAGGTAGCTGGGAATTTGAATCTAGCTGCTCCAGCTTATATGCCAACTATTTCTGGGATTGCTTCGTCTTCAAAAGTTGGTAATAAAACAAATGGCACTGAGGCTGATAGGGAACAAATACCAACAACTGATCAAGGTGTAAATAAAGAATCTACAAGGCATTGGGTTAGTAGAACTCTTGTATAAAATGTTGCAACAAATCAACCATATCACGAGGTTCCTTCACAGTCAGAGGATCTGACTGCAAGTGATGGCATAGCTGAAGGTGATGAAACAGCTCAAGGACAAAAATTGTGGCATCATGAAACAGAAGTGGACTCACAAGAAGGGGACTTACCAGATGGTGCTACTGGGGAAGAGGAATCAGCAGATGATGAAGAGGAACAAGTGGAACAAAGTGTGAATAAGAAGAACAAAGGGCAGGAAACAAGCAGAAACAATGTGAAGGAGGGGGAACAAATTAGAGAGGTGCAGGATGGTTCAGAAGAGGAGAGAAACAAGCAGATGTTGAATCTTAATCCTAGTAAGGAATTGCCACCACCTGATCCAAATATAGGACCTGCAGAACTTACTAATGGTACAAATAAGAATGTAACTCCTAGTGATCCTCAAGGTACTGAAGAAGTAATGGTGAGGTCCCCAGATCCTAAACAATTCAGTCCAGGTGGTATCACAAGCACAACCAAACACAAGCAGAGAGAGCAGATAAATAAAGAGAAGAAAAGAACTGAATTGGTTTCTACTAATATACAACAACAATTGGCAGTACAAGGTGAGGATATTAGAGAGGATGACCTTCAGGAAGTAACTGTGAGAGATTTTGACGAAGAATCAATCTAACAAAACTTTTAAAATGTGGTAAGAATGGGTGGTCTATCTCCTAGGCATATGGAAAGAGCTAAATCAGCAGGGAGAGGAAAGAAGAAAAATCAAAAGGAATTTCAAAGTGTAGTACCAGGGGTTCAAACAAGAAGGAACCTATCTAAATCTCATAATCAATGAATGCGATCATATGGAATGTGAGATCAGTCAAGACAAAGAAAGAATTTGAGAGACTGATCAATATGCATAGGCAGTATCATTATCAATTCATAGGTATCATGGAACCAAAGCAGAAGGTAAGAAAATTGGAGTGGTACAGAAGGAAAATTGGAATGCCACAGGCTTTTGGTAATATATCCAACAAAATATGGGTATTTGTAGATGAAGACCATGGAGTGGAGGTCCTGATTAATGTGAAACGGCAGATGACAATGAAGATCACCAACATGGACACACAACTGTCAATCATTGTAACCTTTGTGTATGCCAAATGTGAATCCATTGAGCGCATAGAATTATGGGATAGCATGTATTATTTGGCGAGAGATATGTCGCTTCCTTGGCTTGTGGGGGGGGGGGGGGGGTGATTTCAATGTTATTTGGGATGAGGAAGAAAGCTTGGGGGTTTACCTGTATCTCTGAGGGAAGTCAATGATTTTAGGCATTGTGTGAACACATGTAATCTCACTGATATAGGATTCAAAGGCAGTATCTATACTTGTTGGAATGGACAGGCTGGGGATGCTTGTGTTTTCAAGAGTTTGGATAGGTGTTTGGCTAATATAGAGTTTCAACAGATGTTTCCTGCTCTTGAAGTTACTCATTTATCGAAAATAGGGTCTGATCATAGCCCTATGTTATTGAAATGTAAAGAAGATGCAGCTCCTGTTAAAAAGGCTTGGTTCCAAGATGGAGACAGGAACACGAGGTTTTTTCACGCACAAGTAAATGGTAGAAGGAAAAGACTACAACTGAAGAGAATCCAGAATGAAGCAGGAATTTTGTTGGAAGAAGAGGCAGACATGGCAGATGAAGCAGTAAAGTTCTATACAGCACAGTTCCATGAAGATGTTGTCCCCAGATCATTTGACATTTTGCAACACATTCCTAATATGGTAGACAGTGACAGAAACATAGAACTTGTGCAGTAGCCAACCAAGGAAGAAAGAAAAAATGCAGTATATGGACTCAATGGTGAAAGTGTTGGAGGCCCTGATGGTTTTAATGGTACGTTTTTTCACTCATGTTGGGACATAATTGGAGACGATATAGTTGATATAGTGAAAGCTTTCTTCAATGGGCATGATTACAAAGGTTTGTAACTCATACAAATCTGGGTTTGCTTCCAAAAAATAAAGAAGTTGTAACTTTTTCAGACATGCGTCCTATTAGCCTCAGTAATTTTGTAAACAAGATCTTTTCACGAGTGGTGCATGAAAGGTTGGTCAGTCTGTTGCCTAGTCTAATTTCTGAAGAACGGGCAGGCTTTGTGAAAGGGAGGAGTATAGTGGAAAATGTGCTATTAACTCAGGAAATAGTCAAAGATATTAGACTACGAACCAAGGCTGGACCAAATGTGGTTATTAAATTGGATATGACAAAAGCGTATGGTCGATTGTCTTGGTTGTTTCTTTCAAATGTGTTGAGGAAAATGGGATTTGGAGAATGATTTATAGGGCTGGTTTTTGGAATTGTTTCTAATAAGTGGTACTCTATTCTGTTAAACGGGCAACCTCATGGTTTTTTTAAATCAACTAGAGGGGTGAAGCAAGGTGACCCTTTGTCACCTGCTCTTTTCATACTAGCAGCAGAAGCTTTATCTCGAGGGCTCAATTCACTACATAATAATTTGTACTTTTGTGAATTTGGGCTGCCAAAATGGAGTCCTAACATTAAATCATCTAGCTTATGCTGATGATACAATTATCTTTTCATCATCGGATGCCACATCTTTACAACTTATAATGCAAGTATTGTCATCATATGAAGCAGCTTCTGGGCAATTTATAAACAAAGGCAAATCTGAAGTCTACTTGCATCACTCGGCCAGGGCACAAGTGGTTCAGAAGGTTCAGAGGATCACAGGTATTCCAAAGCAAGAGTTCCCTTTCACTTACCTTGGATGTCCGATATTTTATCTTAGAAGGAGAATGGACTACTATAAGGATCTTATAACAAAGGTAATGGACAAGCTGCAGAGCTGGAAGGGGAAATTGTTATCTATTGGAGGGAGGGCTGTGCTTATTACTCATGTTGTTCAAAATATGCCAATCCATTTGCTTTCAGCAGTCAATCCTCCAGCTAATATGATCAACAGACTTCATAAGATCTTTGCTCAATTTTTTTGGAGTGATTCAGTGGGCACATGAAATAGGAATTGGGAGTCTTGGAGCACATTATGCTTGCCATGTGAAGAGGGGGTGTGGGATTCAGATCATTGCATGATATGGCTTCTGCTTTATTTTGTAAGTTATGGTGGAATTTCAGAACAAAGCCAAGCCTGTGGAGCTCATTCATGAGCAACAAATACTGTAAGAAACTAAATCCTATTATAGTACCTTGGAGGAATGGATCTCAGGTGTGGAAGAAAATGCTTGACTGTAGGGACATAATAGAGCATCTGATTTTCTGGCAACCTAAGATGGGATCATCTTTATTCTGGTACGAAAACTGGACAGGGCTGGGAGCATTATACTTTGTTCTACCTCTAGATTTTGTGATTGATGAAGAAATGCAAAATGTATATGATGTAGTTGATGGAGGACAGTGGAATGAGGAGAGAATAAGAGAAGTGCTACCTGAAGATATTGCTACCCATATCTTGGAAAACATAAAGCCACAAGTAAGTGATGACATGATTGATAAACATGTATAGACTCTAGAAACAAGGGGGAATTTTAGTTAAGTCTGCCTGGGAATACCCGAGAAAGACGCAGCACCCAAGCTTAGCTTCTAGGAATATTTGGGTAAAAGGTTTGCCTTTCAAAATATCATTTTTGTATGTGGAAGGTTTGGAAAAATAGGCTGCCATTAGATGAATTTTGTAGGCGATTGGGGTATCTAATGGCATCCAAATGCTGGTGTTGTAGAGAGCCTAAGGAGGAAACAATGCAGTATTTGTTTTTTACCTCTCCTGCTGCTGTTACTGTATGGAAATACTTTCTAGGTCATGTTGGGATCATAGTCGAGGGGATCAAATTGCATCAAGCCATAACAAAGTGCGGGACTGCAGATGTTATTCCAAGAATGAAGCCCATCCTGCAAGCTCTGCCTTCAGTGATAATATGGGAGCTGAGGAAGCGAAGGAATAGCTACAAATATGGTGATGTTGTCACAGTTAACATGGTTGTGTACCAAATATCAACTACTATGCCGTATTTGGTTAAGCTAAGGCAGTCAGGTATTCAAAATATACCTCACAGATGGCCTGATTTGATCAAGATACTAGACAAATACACACCTAAACTGAAATACACAAAGGTGCTGTGGGAGTTTACTAATCAAGGTTGGATTAAGGTGAACACAAATGGGGCTTCAAGGGGCAATCTTGGGAGGATTTCGTTTGGGTTTCTTCTGAGAAATGAAGAAGGGGATGTAGTGTACTATTGTGGTAAGGAAATTCAGGAGGGATCCAATTTAGTTTCAGAAGCAAGGGCAATCCTTGAGGCATTGAAATATTGTGTGGAGAATGGCTATGTTTTAATAGAATTGAACACTGATTCCATGATGCTGAAAAATGTGATGAGGGGAGTGGAAGATACCATGGACAATCAGTGAATCTATGGAGGAGATTAGGCAGCTGTTGGCAAGATGCAATGCAACAGTATCTCACATTCTTAGAGAAGGGAATAGTTTAGCAGACTATATAGCAAACTATGCTCTAGATAATGGTCTATTGGAATGCTTTAGTTTTGAGGATCTGGACTCACATGGTAGGAGATTGGTAAATAGCGATAAACTACAATTTCCATACGTAAGGGTGAAGGTAGAAAGAAAGTAGATATGGAAGAGGAAGTGGAAGCAAAGGAGAGGGTGAGAGCAGGGGTGCAGACTTATGTTCACCATATTCAAATCCATTTGGAGGAGAGTATGGTGAATATTTATTACACTAACAGAGTTTTCTTTTTGCAGGAGCTGTTACTGTGTCTATTCCCTACTCGTTGGTGAAATTCCAATTTGTGGTATTAGTGCATAACACTCATTCCACTGGAAAGAAACTAATGATAGGCACAAGCATAGGAGCAGGAAGTCTACTGGCCAGATCCTTATTGATGGGCAAGCAATTTTGGAAAACATGTATTGTAATAAATGAAGTGATTGGAAAGCATAAAATGGTTGAGACTAACACCTTATCAACACCAGCAGAAAGCAAATCACTCTCAGACAAAAAAGTGCAGCAGGAAACAACTTTTGGTGCTAGCAAAATGGGCACCAACACACAGATATGCAGCAGCTGCAGAGATGAAGAACAGAGTCACAATAGGATCAAGTTGAAGCAATTGAGGATGCTATCAACACATACAGGGAGCTAGGCAGATGGAAAACAGCAGCAGAAACAAGACATACCCAAGGAAGGCACAAGGCCAATTGGAAGCTGCAAATACAAGGAACAAGCAGCGTGGACTTCAGTGAAAAAGCAGCAGTTTCGAATTGAAGGTGTGGGGATTATTTCCATGTGTAAACAAAGGAAATCAATACCTACAGTTAGAAGAATACACAGGACACACAGGGGAAAAAGAAGAACACATACTAGAAGCAATGCGACTATCACATGCAATATAGAAACGTGGAGCTGGGCAGGTATTCAAACGAGCATACAAAGCTGTTTGATACAGGAGGACACAACAAGTGGATGCAGCTCAATTGTGTACAATAAAGCTAAGGGAAAGGGACACACAAATGGAGAGAACCACAATGTGATGGGCCAATATGGCAAACAAATCCGCAACAAGGCAGATCGAGGTTATAACCAGAATAGACTAGGTTGTATATTTAAGTCTAGATAAATTTTTAATGTCACTATTGGGTCTCCTAGAACAAATAGAGACAATAGGAGGTATGTAGAATACAAATTTTATGGTCTTACTTCTGGTAAGGCAACATCGACTATTTTTTACTATATCATTTAGATATAAAAATCTAGCCCTAGGCGCTCAGCTTAGTGGGAAAAAAACTCAATTCCAAAAAAAAAAAATGGGAATTGAGAGAAATTTTAATTAGAGATTTTGGACTTTAGGTGATAGAAAAGAAAAAAAGAGAGAGATGAATGTAGGGGTGCTTATAAACTGCTATTGAGATTTGATAAATTAGGCATTTAAATTTTAGGCCTTAGGTTTTCAAATATTACTTTATATACATAGGATAAAGTATAAATATAAAATTCTTAAAGGGTTAGCGGTTTATCCGATAAAGAAATTGAGTAATCTTCCCCCAAACTGTTAGGTCGTTAGTTATAAAATTTCAATCCATTCATCAACTGTTACCCCGACAACCCGATATCAATAAGTCAATAAATCATTTTGCAACGACCTGACAGGTCGTTTTGGTTTTTAGAACCCTATCCCCTTAAATAAAATTTTCTGCGCTTGCATTAACTAATCTACAACTTGCAGGGATGGTTGGTTCAGGATTTGGAAGAGTTTGGATTGAAATAGTCTCATTTGATTTCTTAAGATTTTTTTAAAAAGGCTAAGTTTGACTTTGGTCAATATTTTTAGAAAATGGACCCGGATTTGTACTTTGACAGTCCTACAGGGGCCGTAGGAAAATATGAGACATGAGCGTATGCCCAGAATCAAATTCCAAGGTCCCTAGCCCGAGTAATGAATTTTTACTAGAAATTGTTAAACTGAAATTCTAAGAATTTATAAACTAAATAATGATTGATCACGTAGGTATCAAGCTCGTACATTGGTTCCGGAGCCCGGTACAAGTCCAATATAGCATATAAGAGTTGCCAGCAAAATTTGGTGCCCATCCGAGTAGTACAAGCACGTTTCGGCACGATAGAAATAAATTGTAGAACTTGAAGTTCATAAGTATGATCCAATCAGTTTTAGGGGGTGATTCGTAGATTTAGCGTTGTTTCAGGCGTTTCAAAGGTTCGAGCGGGTTCTTTTCATGATTTCAAATTTGTCGGTATGTTTGGGCGAGGTTTTGGAGCCCTAAGCGTCAATCAGGGGATGCTCGAGTGAAGTTGGAAATTTTGGAAAGGAGCTGAAGCTCCAGCTATCAGTCATAACCGCACCTGCGGTTGGTTGTTCGCAGGTGCGAGACCGCAGAAGCGGTGAACCTCTAGCAGATGCGGCCAAGCCAGGCCAGGACTAAAGCCGCAGAAGCGGCCCGGTGGCCCAGTTGATATTCCGTAGAAGCAGTCTCCTTTCGGCAGATGCGGTGCGCACAGGTGCAGCCCAGGACCGCAAATGCGAAAATCACCGAAGCAGTGAGCTTTATTTAATACGGGATCCAATCATTTTTGGCCATTTTGCACACGGGTATCGGGCGATGTTAGAGCTCTTGAAAGGAGATAGCCACCTAGCATCTTGAGGTAACTTCATCCCCCTTATTTCTAAGTTTAAACTCAACAACATAAAATACAGATAATGAAGCATAAAAATCAGAAATGGGGGAAACAAAGCGGTAACTCATGAATCCAAAATCAGAACGAATATGTCAGAATATTCTAAGGGAAAAAGCCCAAGCAAAAACAATTGAAAAATATCAAAAATCTCGAAATTAGCAAAACCCGAGCGTCGAGGCCACCTCTTGAAACTCAGAAACTTTTATATCACGAGTTCCTTATCCTTCCATGAGTTCATACGTATTAATTTTTTTTCAAATCCGACCTCTAATGGTCCTTCAAGTCCCAATTTATCAATTCAAAATCCCAAGCCCTAGTTCTTCCATTTTTAGCTTAAGTTCCTTGAATTTCTAGGTAGATTTCACAATAGAATTACGTTTTAGGTTCATAAAACTTACCTCCAAGAAATTCTCCTTGAATCCCCTTTCAATCTCCCTCAAAGAGCTCTCAAAATACTCAGCTATGGTGAAAAAATGGCTCAAAATTTGTGGATGAAATATTTTATAAACTTACTGCCCTGTTTTGATATTCCCTCATCGCGAACGCGAACCCATAGACGCAAATATGAAGACCAAATCACTTGTCTCCCGATTTAATCCTACGCGACCGCAACACAGCCTATGTGATCGCGAAGGCCAAAACTCTGCAACACTGAATTGCAAAAATCTGCAATCACACAAAGCCAAAAATGGTCCGATTGACCATCCGAAACTCACCCGAGGACCTCGGGACCTCAACCAAAAGCACCAACACCTTCTAAAACTTCATTCAAACTTATTCCAATCTTCAAAAAATGTGAAACACAAAATCCATCAATTCACATAGAATTCAAGCCTATGTTTTCTAAAAACTTCCGAAATACGCTTTCGATCAAAAACTCAATCAAACCACATCCGAATGTCCTGAAATTTTGCACACGCATTCCAAATCACATTATGAAGCTACAACAACTCTCGGAATTCTATTTTGACCCACGGATCAAAATCTCACTTATTAACCGGAAATTTCCAAAATACTAACTTCGCCAATTCAAGCCTAATTCTACACCGAACCTCCAAAATCAATTTCGATCACACTCCTAAGTCACAAATCACCTCCAAAAAATAAACGAACCATCAGAGCTCACGTTCGATCCCTCTATCGCATAAGTCAATATCCGGTTGATCTTTCTAACTTAACATTCTTAAAAGAGACTAAGTGTCTCATTTCTTACCAGATTTATTCCAAACGTAAATCAATCAAGTCGACCACATAAAACACGGATAACGAAGCATAAAGTAGCAAAAATGGGGAAAACATAACGGTAACTCATGAGACGACGGTCGGGGAAACATAGCGGTATAATGTATGATATATAATGTAACTGTATAATCTTGCAATTAGATCTGTTTAGAATTCTTTAAAAATTTTATGGACAACTGATATTATTTCAGTTTAATAATTGAATTAAATAAAATTGAGCTCTTTGCATATAATTTTATACCATGTTGGTATAGCTATATACTATACCGGTATCATATGTTTGTTAATATTTTTATGGTTATATTAGCAACATTTAATTGGTACATAATTTGAATTTTCTTTAGTAATAATATAAAAGAAAGAACAATTAAAAATATTAAAACGGTAAATGAAATAGATTATGAAGAGTAAAAGAATATAAAAAAGAAGTTAAATGAAATTAGATATGAAAAAAAGAAAAAATAAAGAAAAGGAGAAAAGAAGGAAGCATAGAAATAAAAAAGAATTAGAGAATAAAGAAAAAATTCCACATAAAACCTACTATGGGTTGGGATATAATTAGTTTATGGGTAGAAAAATAAGTGGATAGACAGGGGCAATTAGTTTTATTTTTTGGTTAACTGTGTTAAAACCCCAATTTTAACCCACCTAATTCAGCTCATCTAAAATTAGTCCAAAGTAATCCATGAACCTTATCAAAATAATTTTCCAAAAAAAAGTTATTTGATATGTTATACGCCCTCACTCTATTTCAATTTGTATAAATCTATTTTTGTCACGACCTAAAATTTTCACCACCGGGAGTCATAATGGCACCTACTCGTAGAAGCTAGGCAAGCCATGGACTTAGAAAAATATTAACTCTTTTGTTTTAAAAACTTCTTACCAATTACATTAACAAGTGGCAAAATTTTAAATAACAGCAGAATATAAGATTAAGCGGAAGACTTAAATAAATATAAAGCCAAAATATTACAGATTTCAACATCTGCCTCTCCTTAGAAACTGGTGTTACAATATTCACAGACCACTAAGCTTACTACATACAATTGTTTGAAAGAAAGAAAATATTGTCTGTCTCATATACAAGAGATAACAGAACATAATCAAAGATAGAGGAGACGCCAGGCATGCGGACGCCTGTAAGGATACCTTGGTCTCTCGGTGGACTGAAGGCTGGCTCCATTACTATTGTTGTCTAAATGTTGCTCCGGTATCTGCCCAGAGTGCAGATTAAAGTATCAGCACAACCAACCTCATGTGTTGGTAAATGTCTGGCCTAATCCTGGCGAGGTACTGACAAGGCTAAAACCAGACCCCAGATAAACCTATGAAGTTATATAATATATGGTAGAAAATAAACAGAAATAAGTAGCTAAATGGGAGGGGGTACATTCTTAGGGGAAAATATCAAACCAACAAAAGCTTAATGAAATATGAAAGGACAAATCAGTATATGCAATAATAAAATAACAATACTGTTGAAGCACGCAACCCGATCCTTTATCATTTAATATTGTTGCGGCGTGCAACCCGATCCAATATAATAGATGTTTCGGCATGTAACCCAATCCACATATATAACTATTGTGGCGTGCAACCCTATTCAATATAATAGTTGTTGCGGCGTACAACCCGATCCAATATAATATTTGTTGTGGCGTGCAACACGATCCAACATATATATATATATATATATATATATATATATATATATATATATATATATATATATATATATATATATATATATATATATATATATATATATATATTATGGCGTACAACTCGATCCATTTATAATAAAAATATTATGATGTGCAACCCGTTCCAAATATACAGTCAACAAAGATCGTAATAACAGTCCCGGCAAGGGATCAACAATAAGCTATACTATCCGGAAAGGGAGTTCAACAATACAAGTATATACGTTCCGGCAAGGGATAATCAGTTATAACCAATCTTAATTCAACTCCTACTCATCTCAATTATTATCATTTCTCAATAATAAGTAGATTCCACGATATATAAACTATGTCCTTGCTCAATATCAAGGATTTACTCACCATAACAACCATAGTATCATTCAAGAATACAACAGGTATCAATTTAAGACTCACGGTCACCAACGAATAGATACTCGTCCCCCATGCCTATACATAGTACTCAACAAGAAACAAATAATACGTAGGATGCAACTCCTAATTCCTCAAGCTAAGGTCAGACCGAACACTTACCTCAAGCTTCCACGGCCAACTCAAGCCTGAAGCACCACTTTTCCTTTCAAATTTGGCTCCAACTCAATGGCATCGATACACAATTGACTTAATAACGTCAACAAATGCTAAACAATCCAATTCCAATGCCTAATTATAGCTTCCTGGCCATTATTTCCAAAAATTCAAAAATCGACCCTGGGCCCGCTTGGTCAAAACATGAGGTTCGGACAAAAATTTGATCACCATTCACACGAGCCCGAATATATAGTTAGTTCCACAATTCGACCCCAAAGCGAGGTCTAAATCATAATTAATCAAAAACTTCAAACTCTGCCCAAATCCCTAATTTTATACACTTAATTATATGTTTTAGGCCTAAAAATCTAGTGGGTGTTGATAAAATGGTAGAAAATAAGTTAAAGATTACTTACCCAAGAGTTTTTGTTTAATAAGTGCTTCAAGGATCACCTAAGAACTTTGGAGAAGAAAGGCTTTGTGAAATTTTGGAAAAATCCCGTAATGGGTTATGTTTTTGGTCTTTTAAATCACTAGGCGAGAATGCCCTTCGCGTTCGCGACAAACCCTTCGTGTTCGGGAAGGATCAGGCTGGATAAGCCTTCGCGTTCGTGGGAACATGCTCGCGGTCGCGTGAACGGGCTCGCATGAACGGAGAAGTATCCCCTCGAGCCCTCGCGTTCGCGTCCAACGGGTCACGTTAGCACACGGTAATTACCCCACCCCTGCCCAGACCACTTGGCCTTCGCGTTCGCGTGGCCAGGTCCGCGTTCGCGAAGGGATAACCCCCTACTACCTTGCGTGTGTGACTTGAGCTATGCATTCGCGGAGAAGGATTTTCCCTCAACAGCAATTTACACATTGCGATCGCGAGGGACTTCCCGCGAAAGCGAAGAACGTTTTAGAACACCAGAACAACTATTTTCTACAATTTTTCTTGAGTTCAAAACTTCCTGTAACACATCCGAGCCCCGGGCCTCCTAACCAAACATTCCTACTAACTCAATAACATCATACTAACTCATCTTTGTGATCAAATCACCAAAATAATATCATAAACAACGAATTAAACCTCCAAATCAAAGAGTTTTTCCCAAAGTTCATAAAACAATAACTTTAGCAATTTATGACCGAGTAACGTCAAACAGACTACGTTTTTAATCAAATTTTACAGAAATATCTTAAATCATATATATGACATGTACCGGGTGTCGAAACCAAAATACATGCCCGGTACCATCATGTTCTAATCAGATTTCATTTCAAATTTCCTAAAGCAATTTGAGAAAATAATTTCTTTTATAAATTTATTTCTCTGGCTTTGGACCTCAGAATTCGGTTCCGGGCATACGCCCAAGTCCTATATTTTTGTACGGACCTTCCGGGAATATCAAATTATGGGTCTGGATCCGTTTACCCAAAACGTTGACCGAAGTCAATTTAACGCATTTTATAATCAAGTTTTATCATTTTGCGCATAATTTCATATTTAAGCTTTCTAGCTATGTGCTCGGACAATGCACTCAAATCGAGGTGACTCTAAATAAGATTTTCAAGACCCCGGAAGCACATTATTTTAATTTAAAGCAATCGCAATTTTTTTTAGTTTGTGTCAAAGGAGTCCATTTTCATATTTTGAAGTAACATACCTTTATGCAATGATTTATAGCTACATAAAATATGTGTGCCTTATTTTACACAACAAGTTCACAATTCTTATCTTTTTTCTTAAACATCGTGCACAGTCAAATAGGTTCACATAAATTGAACAACAGCAACAACAACAACACAACCTAGTATAATCCCACTAGTGGGGGCTGGGGAGGATAGTGTGTCCGCAGACCTTACCTCTACCCTAGGGTAGAGCGGTTGCTTCCAAATAGACCCTCGACATCCTTTCCTCCAAGAACTCCCCACCTTACTCTTGGGGTGACTCGAACTCACAACCTCTTGGTTTGAAGTGGAGGTTTCTTACCATCAAAGCAACCCCTCTTGTCGATAAATTGAATAGAAGGAGTATATAACTAGAAAAGAAAATTTCTTTTTTGTATTAGTTTTGTTTGATAATTAAACAAATTACAAGGAAACAAACAAAGAAATTAGAACTTGATAAGAGCAGGCCGAGTTTGGTTATAATTCATTGTTTAGCTTATCTAGACAATATGCATGACTCGTCTTTTTATTTACTCAACTCATTTTGATCCGTTCATATTCAGCTCAGCTAGACCATTTGACACTCCATATTCGTCGGCTTGAGGTAGAGTAGCAAATTCGAGAAGGTCCTTGTCATTCTCAAAAGCGGACATTTGTTGTTCGTTCAGGTTGATAATCACTTCTATTCCTCTATCATGTGTACTCATCATGTAAAACATCTTGTTAAATGGACTGCTGGGCATGGTTGCTCTAATAGGCTTTCCCCATCCAAAATCCAAATCTTTAAATGGTATGTTTGATGCACTACTACAACGGTATACATCACAGTTACTTTGGCGATAGGTACCATCTCCTGTATTATATGCATGTAATATCCCTGAAGCCCACTCATTCTCTTTAAAATTATCTCTGTTGGGAAGCTCATGTTTGGACTTTCTTATATCGGCTACTAACTTTGACACCTTAAGGTCTTCTTTCTTGTTATAGATTGGTGTTGAAAAGATTGTGAGAATATTGCCGATGGAAGTTGATGGTACTGAATATGAAATTTCTTTTCGTATATCTGATAGTAGGATCAACCGAGATTGCTCCTGAGATGAATCCAAGTTGGCAATAGCAGCACTTTTGTAAACAAGTGCACTTACAACCTCAGTCGTTGTTGGATTTTCCACGCCTGATTCAGCAGCAACCAAATCTTTTAGAGCTCTTATCTTTGAGGCAGAAAAATAGAACCTCTTTTCAAGTTCTATACGTTCTTCTGGTTTTGACACGATTACTGGGAAGGCGAGAGGACCATCAGATGGTGACGGTATTAAGGAATCCTGGACAAAATATGGAGGAGATACTAGTTCTGCATTTGGATCTCGAGTTAATGCAGCCCAATCCCTCACAAAGAAGAGGGCGCTGCGCGCGTCCCCCACCTTGTGTGATAAACACACGCTGATTGCTATTCCTCCGCACTCAAAATGGCTAAGTTGAGATACGATTAAGGAGGCACCATCTGCAGCATTTCTCAAGGGTACACCTTGAGGAAATGCTATATTTTTTATGGATGAATCTTTGTGATAAAGAACTTTATCCATTGGACAATTCACTTCAACTTCCATGAACTCAGCCCCAGTATCATCACAGTCGATAGTAGCATTGTCTCTTAAACTTCCCGCCCATGGATAGTAATAAGTTATTGCTTTTGACAATGAGTTTTCAAGAAGTGTAGAAAGTTGTTTTGGTTCAATTTGGAAGGTATCTACTTGGTGTTTGGGGTAGAAAAGCACAAGGCCCATGTAAAAGTTACCAATGCCTTGATCAAGAAGGGAAAGCTTGTGACATCTTTGAGTTGATGGGGTGGGAGACAAGGGCTTGACTATTTTCTTGGAGATTATTGTTGATAAACCAGCCATCTTAGCAAAACTCCTCACTATATGAACTTTCCATGTTAGTCTTTGTCACTATATATACACAGACCCACCAGCTTTTACCTCCCTTATGTCGCACTTTTTAGAGGAAAAAAAAAATCTTTTACCCCATTTCTTAGTAATGTAAAATAAACACAACTTGACTAAGTTCTTTAACTGGCAAGTTGAAAGATTCAAAGTGAGGGTAGGAAAAATAACGACGTGCATGCACGAATGCGTGTGAATATAATTATTCAAATTAGTGGTTAACTGGTTATGTTAATAACTCCCGCTGATAAGGCTAACAACTAACAAGCAAGTGGCGTTACCTACTTTCTTTTGGTAGGAACATTAAACTAACGGGTCATTTGGTTTAGAAGCAAATTATGCGGGGTTAGTGATGAAACTATTGTAATGAAAGGATTAATAATGCAAGATACATATATTTATAATATATGAATTAGTAATGTAGGGATTGTGTACCCGGTTTCTAATTAAAAAAATGCAATGTAGGCATTATATCACTGTCGAATATTTGATTTTCTATTAATCCATGTTTACTAATTAGCTACATTCTTATTTCACTATTTGTATGTCCAGCACAAAATAATACGCAGATTTTCACATAATTGCGGGTGTTATTTTGGAGGACAGCCTAAATAATCGTGATTACAATAAAAATAAGAATTAGTGATGCACAAATTTCATTGTTGAACATCAAAAATATTATTTACGGATAGATTAGTAGGGATTAGCTACCATTTATCGAAAGATACTATCTAGTGACAATTAGTTACAGATTCATAGTTAATTTTAATTTTTTGGTTAACCAAGTAATGTATAATAAAGTTTATGAGGATACCAAAAACCAAACAATATATAACTAATACGGCATCTGTTCCCTTTCACTAGTAATTAACTTCACAGCCCCTTAAGAAATTACTTGTTAAGGGCTTGTTTTCGTAAATTACCCTTATTAATAGGTTTTTAAGTTGTAATATTCAATAAATTCGGGAAGTGTGGCTATTTAATACTAAGGAATATATTGAAAGAAAATACTAAATCTCTCTTAATATGTTTAAATAGACAAATAGAAGGAAAAACTTATTTGTAGTATAAGAGATTAATA
Source organism: Nicotiana benthamiana (assembly GCA_034376525.1). Taxonomy (NCBI): domain Eukaryota; kingdom Viridiplantae; phylum Streptophyta; class Magnoliopsida; order Solanales; family Solanaceae; genus Nicotiana; species Nicotiana benthamiana. The sequence goes on along the minus strand of CM067338.1, from coordinate 126,957,238 downwards.
AAAGGAAATATAGGGAAAAATAATTTATTACATGTATTATGCAGCTACTTTGTGCTGCAAATCAAACGGCCCCTAAGAAATTAAACGTTAACGTATATTTAAGTAAAATCTCTCTATCTAGCTATACTATTATCCCATCCGTTTTAATTTAGATGACACACTTTTCTTATTATTCCATTCGAAAAACATGACACATTTTTATATTTAGAACAATTTAACTTTAAAACTTTCATTATACCCACTTTATCCTGAATGAAAAGGTTTTATTGTATAAGGTGAAATCGGAGGGTCCAATCCCTCGTCATTAAGGTATTTCAGGAAGTCATCTCGGGATCTCGAGGATGTTGCGTCCGCAGACCAGGAGATCTAGTAGAGACGTTGAGATACATCTATCGCGTCCGCAGACCAGGAGTCTCTATCTTGTTCTAGCTTTAATAGTTAGCTTTCCTTTCATACTGCTGTATTAGATATTATGGAGTTAGAGCGGTGTGCTACATTCTGTTAGCTTGTATTCCCGTGAGTTTCCGCGTTTTGGGATGATATTGTACACTTCCGCATTATTGAGTTGTATATGCCGAGCGGCATTTAAATATAGTTTTCGTTTTAGTGGTTCGTTTTTATTTATTTATTTCCGCAAGTTATGTTGTTTTTTGCATTGTTAGGCTTACCTAGTCATAGGGACTAAGTGCCATCACGACATATTCACGGAGGGAGAACTGGGGTCGTGACAAGTTGGTATCAGAGCTCTAGGTTCATAGGAGTCACGGAACACATACCGATTGATTAGAGTCTCGCTAATCGGTATGGAGACGTCTGTACTTATCTGCGTAAGGCTTCGTAACTATTAGGAAATTTTTTTACTTCATTTGATTCCTTGTCGTGTGATATTTTGACATCACATTTCTAAACTTATGTCTTCAATTCTGTCACAGATGCTGAGGACACGTGCTACTCGGGATGATCAGGCACTCGCGTCCCTTACCGCAGCCATCAGATGGAGGGGTCAGGGTAGTATCCATAGACGCACACACGTTACAGCCAGAGCACCTACGCGAGCTGCCGTTGAGGTACCACCAGCAGATCCAACCAAAGTTCAGGCACCTGACACGCCTACAGCTACTACTACTCCAGCCTTTCAGGAGACTTTAGCACAGGTTATGAGTATGTACCCCATGTTGGATCAGGCAGGGTTGTTTCCCCTTGCTGCAGCCATATCCCAGGACAAGGGAGGAGCACAGACTCTCGCTGCTCGCACTCCTGAGCAGCAAGTGCATGTTTAGTAGGTCCCAGAGATCATTTATGTACAACCTGCAGTACCAGTTCAGCCCGAGGATGGGGCAGCTGCTTCTGAGGATGAGCCGCGAATGCTTGAGAGATTCATAAAGTATGATCCTCCAGTATTCAATGGATTAGCATCAGACGATGTGCTAGGATGTCTAGAGGAGTGCCATCGTATTCTTCGCACTATGGGTATAGCCGGATCCAGCGGAGTTTTCTTTACTGCTTCTAGCTTCAGGGAGCCGCCTATGATTGGTGGCGCACTTATGAGATTGACAGTCCAGTCGAGGCTACTTCACTGACCTGGACCTAGTTCTCAGATATGTTTATGAGAGAGTTTGTCCCTCAGAGTCTTAGAGACGCATCACACAGAGTTTAAGTATTTGTGCCAGGGTTCTATGACCATTTCGGAGTATGCTATCTGTTATACTAGATGGGCCAAGCATGCACCGATCTAGGTTGCTACTGTCCGTGAGAGATTTCGCCGGTTCATTGAGGGTCATATCCCACCCATCAGATCTAGCATGGCTCGAGAGTTGGAGATGGAAATTCTTTATTAGTAGGTAGTGAGCAATTCTAGGAGGATCGGGGGTATGCTCTCTAGGGAGCGAGAGGAGAGGAAGGCCAAGAGGTCTCGAGAGTCGGCCCACTACTTTGGTGCCCGTACCCTAGCAGTAGATCGTCATGGCAGGGGCTATATGGCTCGCCCCGTTCATTCAGCTCTTCCATGAGGCAACAGTGCTCCAGCTCCTCCTAGGTCCCAGGAGCCTTTCTATGCACCTCCGGTTTCTAGCGAGCCTCCTGCACGGGGTGCTTTCAGAGGTCAATCCAGCAGACCTGGCCCTAGCCAGTCATAGCCACCACGTCCTCACAAAGCTTGCTTAGAGTGTTCTGAGACTTGGGATGAGTGCACCTCCACAGACTTCTTGGTCACAGCGTGCTCAGTAGAGTTCTCAGGCCATGATCACAGCTCCAGCTGCTACCCCATCTGCACAGCCAGCTAGGAGCGGAGGTCGGGGAGGTAGAGGTCGCCCTCGAGGGGGATGCCAGGCTAGATATTATGCCATTCCTGCTCGCACCGAGGTTTTTGCCTCCGATTCTATCATCACATGTATTATACTGGTTGGTCAAAGAGATGCATCGGTTCTATTCAATCCAGTCTCCACTTATTCTTATGTGTCTTCTTATTTTGCTCCGCATTTGGGTGTAGACCGAGATTCTTTGAGTTCTCCTATTTACGTTTATACTTCTGTAGGAGATCCTCTTGTTGTGGACCGCATTTATCAGTCGTGTTTAGTTACTATCCGTTTTTTTTCCAGAGTAGATATATTATTACTCAACATAGTGGATTTTGATATTATCTTGGGCATGGACTGGTCGTCGCCCCATTAGGTAATTCATGATTGTCACGCCAAGATCGTGACGCTGGCTATGATAGGTATTCCGTGTGTTGAGTGGAATGGTACTTTAGATCACACTCCCAGTAAAGTTATCTCTTTCCTTAAAGCTTAGAGTATGGTCGAAAAGAGGTGTGACAGATACTTAGCTTATGTGAGATATGTCAGTATTGATACCCCTTCTGTTGATTCGGTTCTAGTGGTACGGGATTATCTTGATGTGTTTCCAGCTGATGTTCCGAGCATGCCACCCGATAGAGATATTTATTTTGGCATTGATTTGTTGTCGGTGACTCAGCTCTTCTCCATTCCTTAGTATCATATGGCTCCTACTAAGTTAAAGGAGTTGAAGGATCAATTATAGAAATTGCTTGATATGGGTTTTATTCAACGCAGTGTTTCACCGTGGGGTGCTCCTATTTTGTTTGTGAAGAAAAATGATGGTTCTATGCGTATGTGTATCGACTATAGCTAGTTGAACAAAGTTACAGTGAAGATTGGTTATCCTCTGCCTTGTATTGATGATTTATTTGACCAGCTTTAGGGTGCGCAGGTGTTTTCTAAGATTGATTTGTGCTCATGTTAGATCAATTGAAGATTCGGGAGCTAGATATCGTGAAGACCTCCTTCAGGACTCGGTATGGTCATTACGAGTTTCTAGTTATGTCATTTGGGTTGACCAATGCCCCAACAGATTTCATGCATTTGATGCATAGTATGTTCTAGCCATATCTCGACTCGTTCGACATTATTTTCATAGATGATATTCTTGTATACTCTCGGAGTCGGGAAGATCATGAGCAGCACCTGAGGACAGTGTTTCAGGCCTTGAGGGAAAAGAAATTGTGTGCCAAGTTTTCAAAATGTGAGTTTTGGTTAGATTCTGTGGCCTTCTTGGGTCACATGGTGTCGAGCGAGAGTATACAGGTGGATCCAAAAAAGGTATAGGCAGTGCAGAGTTGTCCTAGACCATCCTCGGCTATAGAGATTCGTAGTTTCCTCGGCTTGGCGGGTTATTACCGTCTGTTTCTTCAGGGTTTTTCTTTTATTGCAGTACATATGACTAGACTGACCCAGAAAGGTGCTCTATTCTAGTGGACAAAGGATTATGAGGCGAGCTTTCAGAAGCTCAAGACAGCTTTGATTACAGTCCCAGTTCTGATATTGCCTACAGGTTTAGGTTTTTATACTGTCTATTGTGATGCCTTGAGGGTTGGCCTTGGAGCAATTTTGATGCAGGACGATAGGGTTATTGCCTACGCATCCAGGCAGTTTAAAGTACATGAGTAAAATTATCCTGTCCATGATCTTGAGTTAGCTACTATTGTTTATGCCTTGAAGATCTGGCATCATTATTTGTACGGTGTGCCTTGTGATATTTACATGGATCGTGGGAACTTACAAAACTTGTTCAAGCAGAAGGATCTAAATTTGCGCCAGAGGAGGTGGTTAGAGTTGCTGAAGGATTATGATGTTACCGTTCTGTATCCCCTGTGCAAGGCCAATATGGTGGCCGATACCTTGAGTCGCCGAGCAGATAGTTTGGGGAGTTTGGCATATATACCAGTATCAGAGAGGCCTATGGCGATGGATGTTCAGGTCTTAGCTAGCCAGTTTATGAGGTTGGATCTTTTAGAGCCTAGTTGGGTTCTAGCTTGTGTGGTTTCTTGGTCTTCATTATTCGATCGTGTCAAGGAGCGGTAGTATGATGACCCTCACTTACTTGTCCTCAAGGACAAGGTTCAGCATGGCGATGCCAGGGATGTGACTATCAGTGAGGACATGGTATTGAGGATGCAGGGTCGGGTCTGTGTACCAAATGTTGATGGTATTAGAGAGTTGATATTGGCGAGGGCTCATAGTTCGCGGTATTCCATCCATCCGGGTGCCGCGAAGATGTATTAGGACTTGAGACTACACTATTGGTGGAGGAAGAAGAAGAAAGACATAGTTAGATTTGTAGCTCGGTGCCTAAATTGTCAGCATGTGAAGTATGAGCACCAGATACCAGGTGGGTTACTTCAGCAGATAGAGATTCCGGAGTGGAAATGGGACAGGATCACCATGGACTTTGTATTTGGGCTCCCTCAGACGGTGAAGAAGTTTGATGCCATTTGGGTGATTGTGGATCGGCTGACCAAGTCCGCATACTTCATTCCTATGTGTACTACTTGATCCTTGGAGCGGTTAGCAGAGATTTACATTAGGGAGATTGTTCGTTTGCATGATATTCGGGTTTCTATGATCTTGGATAGGGGTAATCAGTTCACTTCACGGTTATAGAGAGTTGTTCAGTAGAAGTTGGGTACTGGGGTGGAGTTGAGCACATCGTTTCATCCCCAGACGGACGGACAGTCCGAGCGCACCATTTAGATTCTTGAGGATATGCTCTGTGCGTGCGTGATTGAGTTTGGAGGGTCTTGGGATCAGTTCTTGCCATTGGTGGAGTTTGCTTAAAATAATATTTATCAGTCCAACATTCAGATGGCGCCATATGAGGCCTATTATGGTAGGAAATGCATATATCTAGTGGGGTTTGAGCCGGGTGAGGCGAGACTATTGGGCACAGATTTGGTTCAGGATGCATTGGAGAAGGGTAAGGTGATTCAGGATAGACTCTGTACAGCCTAGTCTAGACAGAATAGTTACGCGGATCGGAAGGTTTGTGATGTTTCCGATATGGTTGGCGAGTGGGTTCTGCTTCGGGTTTTGCCTATGAAAGACGTGAAGAGGTTTGGGAAGAAAGGGAAGTTGAGTCAGACGTGAAGAGGTTTGGGGAGGTTGCTTACGAGCATCCCTGTCTGTCCGGGTTTCATCCGGTATTTCATGTTTCAATGCTCCGGAGGTATCACGGGGACCTGTCGCACGTGTTGGATTTCAGTTCAGTCCAGTTGGACAAGGATTTATCCTTTGTTGAGGAGCCAGTGGAAATATTGGATATACAGGTTAGAAAGCTCAGGTCAAAGAACAATCCATCGGTAAAGGTTCAGTGGTGGGGTCAGCCGGTCGAAGAGGCGACTTGGGAGACCGAGCAAGATATGCGCAGAAGATACCCTCATCTTTTCACTACTTCAGGTATGTTCTCTATGCTCGTTTGAGGACAAACGAATTCTTAAGTTTCGGAGTATGACCTGGCCGGCCGTTTTTAGAATTTACGCCCCAATCCCCTACTAACTTCTTCCCCTAAGTTCATTTCTACTATTTTGGTTTGTCGGGATGTTCGGTGTTGGGTTTTCAGAGATTTTTGGGACACTTAGTCCCTAAATAAGAGATTAAGTATTAGAAAGTTGCTCGTCGTCGGAGCAGTATGAAGACGGATTTGGAATGGAAATCTGATGGTTCCGTTATCTCCGCTAGGTGATTTCAGGGTGGGAGCGCGTTCAGAATGTACTTTGGAAGTCCGATGGTGAGTTTTTGATCCGACTGCCGTAGCGGAATTCCGGAAGTTGTAATAGCTCTGTCAGGTCATTTGGCACGTGTGTGCAAAATTTTAGGTCATACGGACTTGTTTTGGTTATGTTTTTGATCAAAAGCGTGTTTTGATGAAATTTCAAAGGTCTTAGGCTCAGATCCTTGATTAATTCGAGTTGCCAATGTTGTTTTAGGTGGTTTAAGGATCGCTACAAGTTTGAATGATGCTATGAGATATGTTTGTAGGTTTGGTTGAGGTCTCGGGAGCTTCGAGTGTGTTTCGGATGCTCAACGTGGCATTTTGGAGCTGTGAAAAGTTGCAGATTTCCCTTCAGCTGTTGCAAAACCCTTTCTTCTTTGTGATTGCATCCCTTCCCATGTGATCGCATAAGTGTAATTCCAGAAGCGGCCAATTCCTTCTACGCGATTGCATTGCATGGATCGTGCTCGCATAGTGCTGCCCCTTCCTTCTTCGTGTTTGCAATCCCCTCCCGGCGTTCGCATATAAGAAACTAAGCCGGTGACTCACTGATCAAACCCTTCTACGTGATCGCATGGCTCTGTACGCGAACACATACATCTCCTCCCTCTTGTTCTACGATCGCATTCCCTTGGCCGTATTTGCATAGGCTACTTTCAGAGCCTTTAAAATTTACTCTTCGCGATCTCATTCCTACTCTTGCGATCGCATAGAACAAACATCAACTATAAACATTTCAAAATCAAGGGCGAGCCAATTTTATCAAAACACAAGCTTGGGAGCTCGAATTTGGGAGAGATTTCGAGGGATTTTTTAGGGCAACGATTGGGTAACGATTCTATATTTTCTTATGCTTAAAACCCAGTAGTCTAATCATGAATTCCTTCTTAGTTTCAGATTTTGGGATGAAAAATTGGTAGAACTTCATACACCAAATTATTGAGTTTTGAGTGCATGTCTGACCTCTGTTTTGAAAGATTTTTATATGGTTAGACTCATAAGGGTACGAGGGTTATAAAATGCTAAATTCGTCCGATTCCGAGATATTGGTTTGAGGGGCATTTTGGTCATTTTACCTAATTTTGCGTCTTAGCTTTGAATTAAATTGTAGAATCAATTGTTTGATATGTTATTTACAATATGTAATTAAATTGAATATGTTTAAGCCATTTGGAGTTGGATACTCGTGGAAAAGGCAGGTTTCTAGTTGATTTTGAGCCGGTTCGAGGAAAGTGGTTTGACTAACCTTGTGTGAGGGACCTTTTCCCTTGAGATATGATATTTTGTAATTGAATGCCTTGTATGTGAGGTGACGAGCGGATACTTGAGCTAATTGTTGAAAATCCTTTTTTACTTGATGTTTTTAAATTGAGTTTCCTTGCTTACCTGTTTATTCTAATTGCAAATTTAATCTATGTTAGTTTAGAGAAGCATGTTTAGCTGACTTACTTGCCTATTTGCTTAAATTGTCTTGTTTGTGCTCCGTAAAGCATGTTAGGTTAGAATCTACTATTACTTGTTCTGATTTTAGCATTTATCCTGATGTTTGAGCTGTTATTGTGTCTTTTAAATTTGGGACTACGGGACGACATTCCGGGAGATCCCCTGTACGTGACATGTTCTGGATTGAGGGTGTGGGATACTAAGAGATCCCTGGCATATCTTTATATATGTATTGAGGGTACCAAGAGATCCTCAATATACCAGGACATCCCTGTTATCATTCCTGTTGTGAGCAGTATTTCTTTGTATTGTCTTATTTCTAGATTCCTTATTATCCTGTTTAGACTGTCGTTGTGAACTATATTTTAGGGGTGTTCATCGGGCGGATTGAGCGGATTTTTACTCTTAACTGTTTGTCTTAACGGTTATTGGCTTTTAAATATATTCATCCATTAGCCACCCGATAAGATATCGGGCGGATTGGTATCGGGTTAGCTCTTATCGGGCGGTTACCGAGCGGTTTATCGGTTTAATACCTAAGGGCTCAAATTATTTGTACACTGTTCGTTCATGTAAGAAGAAGATATGGAGCACATATGGTACCAACTGGATAATACCTATAAATACTCAAATCAACCACTTAACGATTACATGTTGTACAATTGGATAAAAACACAACGTCAATCCAAAGCATAGTTCAACGGATACCTCAACAAGGCCGATGTCATTCCTTTTATCCTACGGCATTTCTGCTTACACAGGAACGACGGAATATTCAAGAACAAAAACAATCCTCTTCAACTTGAGCAAATAGTCAATAGCACCATTGAACACAAACTGCTCACAGATTCAAAAAGGCCGCCATGTCCTAAAATAACTTACATTAAACGGAAGCCACCAGATATGGGTTTCTTCATATAACTTAATATATATAATTATGTAAGTAAAAATAAATTTTATATATATATATATATATATATATATATATATATATATATACATATATATATATATATATATATATATATATTTATGTTCTTAACGGGTTAACGGATTATCCGTTAAGAAAATTGAATAATCCTCCCCCAAACCGATAAGCCGTTAATAAAAAAATCAATCAGTTCTCTGTCCGTTAAGCCGTTACCATTAAGCCATTAAGCTTCGGTTCGGTTCGATTTTCGATTTCGGATCGGTTTTGAACACCCCTACTATTTTCATACTGCTTCTTTATCCTATCATTTATTATGTTTTATCTTAGTAGCGCCCTGACCTTCCTCATCACTAACCGATCGAGGTTAGGCTTGGCACTTATTGAGTATCGTTGTGGTGTACTCACACCCCTTCTGCGCATGTTTTTCATGTGCAGATCTAGGTACCTCCACCTAGGTGTACTATCCCCGAGGCGGAGAGATCTATCAGAGATTTCGAGATACATCTGCCGCATCCGCGGACCAGGAGTCTCTATCTTATTCTAGCTTTAGTAGTTAGCTTTCCTTTCATATTGTGACATTCTGGAGTTAGGGCGGTGTATTACTTTCTGTTAGCTTGTGTTCACATGAGTTTCCGGTTTTGGGGTGATATTGTAGACTTCTGCGTTATTGAGTTGTATATGTCGAGCGGCATTTATATACTATTTTTATTTTAGTGGTTAATTTTTATTTATTCATTTCCACAAGTTATGTTTTCTTCCGCATTGGCAGGCTTACCTAGTCATAGGGACTAGGTGCCATCACAACATGTTCACGGAGGGCGCTAGGGTCGTGATAGAAATTCAAGAGCGCCATCGCCACTATGTTATAATCGTCTCCCTATGTTTTTCTATTTTTTACTCTACGATAACTTTTGCGCAGGCTATCGAACAAAGCAATCAAGATGCCGATCCAGCTCAAACACCTTGAGGTTCTAAAGCGTCCATTTCGCTCTTTTCCTTCGAACGAGTTGTAATCCCAAAATGTGTTTTTATCGGCAAGGTTTTTAACGAGGAAATGTCCATGCGCTACCTAATGATGACCCAACAAGGGTACGAGGCTTCTTTTGCAATTGACCCCGAACACTGGAGGGCACCCCCTTGAGAGGACATCCACTCGGAAGAACCGAGGAACGACAAACAAAGTCCCAATAAGAATTGATGTATCGGGCCAAACGGTCAAATGAACCGTATCCGCATAAGCCGGGCTCGCGGCAATAAAACAACATGTATTTATGCCAAACAATCAAAGAATATCATTCGTCAAAGCAGCTCCTACTCCAGCGGAAATTTAGCGTTTTCACAACAAGGATCCCTCAACCAAGAACACCCCGAAATACTCAAAGACTAGCGTCAATAACTCGAAAACTACATGGCCTTAGGTCCGAAGCTCCAAATTCATAAGCCCTCAACGAGGCATCATGGAAATCATAAAACATCACCAAAAGGGAAAAATGTCCCGAACGCTCGTAGACTGGCATCTCAAACTTAGAAAGTGCATGACCTCAGGGTCGGAATCTACAAAATCATAAGCCATTAATGAGGCAATTCCAAGTTCACGAGTAACGGCCCCCGAGCCAAAGAAAATTGGATGACTCAGAGAATATCGTCAATCGCCATTTACTTAAAAACCTAAGGCCATAAGACACCAAGCGGGCAGACCCAGTCTAGTAAGACCTCAATGGGCATGAAAAACCTGTAAGAGTTCAACGAGATGAAAATATTGTAAGACCTCAACAGGCATGAAAAACCTATAAGACCTCAACGACATGAAAAACCTCTAAGACATCAATGACATGAAAATCTTTAAAGACCTTACCACATGCATAAAACTCGATCCCAAATTTTAGGCTATATATTGAATTTGTAATACCCGTGAAAAGGCTTACCCTCGATATAGAGGCCCAGACTACTACACTCGGGACCAAAAATGGCTTCGGCCAAACATAAATGACTAGGGTCATACGACTATACCAACCAAATTAACACGACTCGGGGATGCCTGACCGTCACTACAAAGAACTGGTTAAACAGGCTACCCTCGACATGCAAAAGACCTTCGACCATGTCAGCTCCAAATCACAAGGCTTCGAGCTACTCACCCTATGAGCTAAACCTTTCGAGGAGCTCGAACATCATTGCAAATGATTTGAAATCGAGGTTCTTCCCGAACTGATGACGTGGTCTAAAAAATCATTTTAAAAGTCCTTAACGAGAGAGGAAAAATCCTATATATGCGTAAGGGAAAAGCGTGAGAACCATTTTTGTGAGCTTAAAATTTTGAAAGCTTGGGGGTTAAAATGATCTTGAGTCATAACCTAATTTGGAGACCGCACCCAAAATAGTTAACAATATATGCCTAAGGGAAAAACATAAGTGACATTGTAGCCAGCCGAAACAAGCCTCAGGGCCACACATATAAAAGTCGCTTTGACCCAAGGTGTAAGAGCCATTATCGCCATCACACACAAATACAAAACATGAGGGTAGATTGAACTCGAGTCGAAACCCGACTCGAAGATTGAACCCAAAATAGTTAAAATACGTATGCCCAAGGGCAAAGCATAAGAGCCGATGTCGCCAGTCTAACGAGCCTCAGGGCCGTATCACGGATTTAAAGATTTCTACTAGCTCAAAGGTCGAGTCGTCCTGGTTGAAATCTTGACAAATTGAAACGCAGAAGACACAAATTGCGGGGTTCCCCCTTATACATGCAGATTATAAAATACAATCTCCATTTACAATGTACTTAGAAAGTTATGTACACAAGAATAAGATAGGAAATAAACATCCCCCATTGGTTACTATGGCCCGCGGCCCCTTCCTCGTCATATTCAACATCGAACAGAAGGAACTTTGCATCATACTCCTCCTCATTGGCTTGCTCGATCTCTTCTGAGAGATCAGATCGCCTGGTGTGAATCTCCTCGAGAAAATCCCTCTGAGATTAGCACTTCGCATACTCCTTGCTACTATTTGTACGATCGAGGGCTCTCTTCATTTCAGCTTTAGCAATGGCAGCACTCTTCAAATAGGCCGACATATTCAGTCCCGTCATGGTGCTGCTCATCACAATCTCAGCTCGGATATTTTCCACCTCGGCCTTTGCCTTCGAAAGCTTAGATGAAAGCCTTGCGATTATATCCGCCCATGCAGAATCATTCGCACGAACAGTCTAGATTTGCACCTCAACAGCAGAAACCATGGCTAGAGCACTCTTTTTGTCCACAAAATAGGGACTCACATGCGCTTGCAACTCATTGAATTAGCGTTTTGCTCGACCAACCTTGCCTTAGAGATGTCCCACCTCCTCTACCTTGTTCTCCAATTTAAATATCAAAACATTAATCAGCCGATATGAAAAGGTGAGTGCAATCCAGCATGGAAGCAGGGTACCTATTTTTCTAGGAAGATCTCATGGCTCCGGATCCGGTCTACCTTGCGCTACAGGGTAACCAGCTCGCTTTCCTTTTCTTCACATAGAAGATTTAGGGATTTTTCCCTACCCAAAGCCACCCGCAATAGGGGGCTCACAATGAAACAACAAGTATTTGAGCCTGTCGAAGGCCTACGAAAGAAAACTAAATGAAAAAGATAAGAGTGTGGGAACGTAACGATCTCACGGCGATAAAAAACTCAGCATAAGGCTGAGCCATTATGCCCCGCCAAAGGGCGAGGATATATCCGATGGCTCACTACCTTCAGAAGATGGTTGACTAATCGAATCGATCCTTCTTAACAAGCTAAGTAGGAGTCACCCCACTACAAGCCCCTTCACACCCCGGGGCTCCTTTCGTTTGTCACCAGTTGTCGATCCCAAGGCTGGTAGTATCTCCTCCTCTCCCGGAGGACACGGCCCCATTTCGGAAAAATATCTGATACCTGCAGCAGTTGAGTTAATGAGCTGACAAGAAAAGCGCCATTTTCAGGAAACAAAATACTGGACATCTACCATGATGCTTTGCCTCCCATCTCCCTTTGGACAGATCTTGCCACTAGCGCCTATCATAAATCGATCAAGCTGCAAACTTATGAGACCACTCGGCCAAATCAAGGACCTCATTCGGCGACCGATTAGTTGTTGCAAACATGGAATGGAAAGATGTCATTATGGATCCCACCTCCGGCCAAAATGATGATAGTTCAGGTGAGGAACTTACGTTTAAAGTTCTATTTCTTGGGAAATGGCAAAATTCTCCAGGGATTAAAGTGGTCGTTGGAATCCAGATGAACTGATTCATCCATCCATGGTCCCCATCCTCTTCGCTACCGATGATAGGAGCTTGGGTGGATCGATGATGCAGAGCGATCAAACCTCAGTAGCAAGGTGGCTAATAGAACTGCATGAGATGGCTGAGGGGACCCGTCAAAAAAATATACGTGTATACGCTCACAAACCCCTCAACGTATGTCATGATTCTCTCCTCAGGAGAAGGTAATTTTAATACCACACCTTCTCCCCATCATGAATCTTTGCTGATCATTTCAAGGTCTTCCTCTCCCACTAATTAGATGATCCTCAACACGTGATCCCGGTGACCCGGAACATTGGGAGGCCTCCCTAGCGTGATGGCTCTCCTCGAGGCGAGGAACCCTGAGGCCCGCTCACCGAGCACCGGCGGTGCATCACTATCACCAACCGAATACGAAGCATAGGGAGAACTCTCCTCTCCATAACAGTTGGACGTCAACGTAGCAGTCATGGCTACGATAGAATAGGAGGAGAAAGATGTGGATCTGAGCAAAAGTGTTTTTTTAAGCAACGGAAGAACTAGCACAAAAAAATCCAGGTTAGCGGATGAGATAGTCTCTCAAAGTAGCAGAATCACCATTGGAAAAGCAAGTGAATGAATATATAGGGGCAAAGCAGCAACTGCATGCCTACCCAAAAGGCCAATTAATTTTGGCCGCGTTAATCTTACCCTCTCCTAGGGAAACATACCGGCAGAATTGCCCCGGGGCCCCTTTACTAGATTTGAGAAAATATTGCTATGCCACAGAATTCGAGAAAATGCGAGGCTCGGGGGCTTCTCGATATTGCCGGCACCGGTCCGTTAGAAGCTATCAGTTTAACCCCGGGGTATGGGCCGATTTGAGGGTCTCGGTCGCTCCAAGAACAGATTTTTAAAGGCTAACGTAAAAATAGAAAATATTAAATCCATGAAAGCAAAGGAACAAAAGAAATGGAAACAAGAAAAGTCCCTCTTTTTACATTTCCAAAAAAATGTATCTACAAGAGACTTCTTTATAAGATCCATCATACAAAAGGGAAAAGAAAGTATGCAAAATGACTTGGGGACTACTTTTCATCACCACTATCTTCATCCTCATTTGGGGAAATTAAAAGCGCCCATTTTCTCTCCAATTCGCGGGCTTCCTCGGGATCAACTAAAAGATCGATGCCCCTGGCTCCGATTTTCTCCAGGGTTCTCTCTCGCCTCCGCCCAAGCATGTTTGATAGACCGAGCTAACTTCTGCTCGGCTACTATCGACACGTTATGAGCTATATTATGCATCGTGGATGCGTCATCCAGATAAGTGGCAGCATTTCTTTCGATCTTGGTCTTGGTCGCGGCCAAGGCAGCAACCTCTTTGCGAGCATTCTTGAGAAGAACATGAGATGACACCAACTCCTCAGTAACTACCTCACGTTGCTTCCTCAGCTGGAGGATCTCCGCATTCAATCTACTAGTCTATTAACCATTTTGCTCGACCTGTAAAAAGAAAGGTAAGCCAATTTGTGTCGGAATATGGGAGCAAAGGTGTAAGGCCTCGTAAAAATTTGTGCTCGCGTGCTAGCAGCTCATAGAGTTGAGTCTACCCGTTGGGATCAGATCCTCTTTACTTTTTTGAAATTAAAAAAGTGAAATCCAATTTTTTCCAAAAAATGGTCAGAATGCGGTCGCAGATCAGTTATGCGGACCGCATTCCTACCGCAGAGTGAGTCAGAGAGCAACAAATTTTTGATATTGAAAATGCGGTCAAATCTGCGATTTCATAATCAATATGCAGACCGCAGAGTGATCGTACATTGTCACTGAGAAATTCGGAGGTCAGTTCTGCGGTGCATTCTGCGACCGCAAAACTCAAATGCGGACCGCATATTCACCGCTTTCCCAACCCAAGAGGTTAGAAATTTGAGCCATTTCTGTGGTCCATTCTGCGGACCGCATGTCTATTCTGCGATCGCAGATCGCGTGCAGATTGTGCTCGCCTAATATTTTTCTAGTAATTTAGACCCGACCCGCCTTTTATTAAAACACTTCCCTCATTTTTATCACACTTCTTATCAAAATAAGAGAGAGGGAGAGAGGGTTCTTGAGAGAGGAAGTGAATTCTTCATCATCTAGTCTTTCAAAACCATTGGATCTTGGAAAATTCTTGGTGCATTATCTTCTCTATTGATTTCTTAGGTAAAATCCCTAACCCATTTCCCCCAAATTTCGAAATTAAGCTTGGGAAGGGAACCCCATACACTTGCTTTGAAATTTATTCATAAAATCTTCATGCATGTCTTCAAAACTCAAAAATCTTGAAAAGGGGGAATTGGGTAGTAACTATGAGTTTAAATTTCTAAAACCTAAGTATTGTTCATGAACTAGATTGACTTATTGATTGCTTGGAAAATCGGACTAAAGGTTTAAAGGGGAAAACTCAACTCCAGGTATGTATGGCTAACTGTGATCCTTGTGAAATCGCCCTTTGCTAGTTGTGAAATTGTTGATAGTTGATATTTATGTGATAATCATTGTGAAGCTTTTGTGTTGTATAAATGTGTGGTAACACTTTGTGGTAAAAGTTGTGGAACTTGTAATTTGAACAACGGAAATGGAAATAATATGGAACAACAAAAATGGAAATAATATGGAACAACGGAAATGGAAATAATGTGGAACAATGGAAATGGAAGCAATGTGGAACAATGGAAATGGGAATAATGTGGAACAATGAAAATAGAAATATTGTGGAACAACGTGTATGATTAGTTGTGAATAACGGTTGTGATGATCCAAATTGTGTACCAATTTTATGAACATGAGGAAATTGTTGTTGCTAGTTGTGGGATTCCATTATCCTATTGTGGACCTATTTTAACAATGTAACATAGTTGATTTCTTGTATTTGTTGTTGTGTTGTTTGTTGTTGTGAATTGAAAAATGTCAGGCGGGGTCGGGTGCCGCAACACGGTGAAATAAGGTGTGGGTTGGGGTGATAAGGGTGGCCGAGGTAATAAGGGTGGACGGGGCAATAAGGGTGGAAAATGTGATCCAATATCACTATTAATATGAATATGAATCATGAAATGATAAATATGGAAATGTGAAAGGAGACAGCAAGAGAGTTTGTAACCCGTGGGGCACTGATTTCCCCTTTGTATGACTACTTGAATTAATTGTCGTGAAATGTTTGGTTGTTGCTCCATGGTTGTACTTGTACCATTGTTGTTCAGTTCTATACTTGTATATGCAAATTTGGCTTGAGTTTACTTGGGACAGAGTTTGTCCATACATGCCAGTACAATTCAAATGTACTGACGTCCCTTTTGCTGGGGGCGCTACATTCGTGTTATGATTGTAGGTGGATCCATGGCAGGCACTCTAGTCCACCGTTCGTAGCTCCTCCTCCTTCTCTATCGGCGGTATTCGTGTTCGGTGAGACCCTTTCCTTCTGGGGCCTTGTGGGGCTCATGCCACCATGTTGTTGTATTTTGGAGTCTTGTGTCCTTTTGTAAAGATATAGTCGGGGCCTTGTCGCCGGCAAGTGTTATACTATCTTTCTCTTAGAGGCTCCATAGACAGTGGCATGTGGATTAGAACTTATGTATAAATGTGTATGTTTTGGGCGCTGTAAACTTGTATACGACGTTCTCTATTAATCATAATGTGTGTTTATGAAAGAGAAATCATATATTCTTTCAATTGAAAATTTGGTTAATTATCATTGAATAATGAGGGGTAACGCGTGGGGAATAGGAGAGGCACCCAGGTCCACTCGACTGGGGATATCCGGTTGACTGCTGGTCATGCCTCTCGAATTTGGGGCGTGACAAAAGGTCGGGCACAAGAAATGCGAAATACATGCGCGTGAGATCAGCCATTTCCTAGAGTGATCCCTCCAAAGCACCTCGGAGATCTCCTAAATCTTTCTCTCATTAGGCAGAGTGAGCCTCCGAATCCCACAACTTCGAGGTAAGCTTCTTACACTCCTTTCACGGTAAGAAAGCTTCTCGCGAAGCCGAAAGAGGGCATGATCATACATATCCTTGCACTGCAGCATAGAGGAAAAGTTAGAAAGACGAAGAATGACACCCAAGACTAAAAGAAATATACAAAAGTTAGCTATCACCTGCTGCATGAATCTCTCCGCCACCTTGACGATGCCAGGAATGACAAGACCGACATTATCTCTAACACTATCAAAGATGTTGGCAAAGGAGCCTCACCCTTGGAGAGGAATCCCTGCTTTGATAGAATTCACCTCTCGAGCGCCCTTCAGTTCCCCTGGCGAGACCTGAAAGCATGAGATGAAACCATTCATGTTGCCTATTTCTCCAAAAGGCAACCCTTTCTCCTGAAAAGATCCGGGCCTTGACCCTTCAGGAACGACGGCAGCTGTCCCCCCAACGGAAACTGCGCCAAATCTGGTTTGCGATATGAGGCCACATTAACACCCTCCTCCGAAAAGTCGGAAACCGCCTGTGGGTGCCAAGCAGTGGCTGCATGAAATGACAAAGAGGTCATCATTCAGGGGGGAACGGGAAGAAAATTACAAAACATGGTTAAGGGAGAGTCGCTTACGCTGTGTGTTCCACCTCTACGGTAAGGGCATCCTCCGGGTCAGAATGTTTTCTAAGGTTCTTACCTAGACGAACCTGCTCATCCATCCTCGGTCCTTCCATTTGTTGATGCTCGAGAAAAATAATTTTTTTGATTGATTATGTAGCTTGATCAAACCTCGATAAAATCAAGGGTTGTACAACCTAATCAAATGGCTGAGAGTAAAAACCTCGCCCGCAACCCTTTCAGTGAAATGACAGAACATCAATACTATCCTCCAGATATAAGGATAGATCTGATCGAGCATCACTTGATGCTTATCATGAAAATCAAGGATAACCAGATCTATTTTAGGGGGAGAAGATTCAGGGGGGATCAACAGGACCCAAGGTTAGTGGGTCGCTATACACATGAAGAAAGCCGGCCTTGTAGTCCGTTATATTTCATCAGGGCTGGGAATTTCCACCTCCACTGCCTCACTCCATTAGTCTATCCTCGTTGTTTCTATGTTGGTCATGATGCTAATGTATCGGGACACATGCTCACATTGCCCCGGTGTGGATGAAGTGGTATCGACAGTAAAATCTTTTGACATTTCAATCTTGGAGGGAGTGCACTGTTCCAATGTGGGTACCTTCTTGGCTTTCTCCTTAGACGACCGAGAAGAAGATGCAGCTTCATTCTGCCGAGGAACCATTCTAGAAGAACTGGCCATAGCAATGGTAACATTTCTTCTCAGAAAGCAAGACGGAAAAGTGTAAAAGAAGTTGGATATGGACTCGTGAATTTGAAGATTCTACAAAGATAATGATTATCAAACAGTCGATGCATTTATAGGAACCGTTTGGGCAGCGGAAAGGACGAGACAATAGCAGTTTGTGGGTTCCTCAATAATCCCATTTGACGGTGACCCTTGCACGGGTTTTTGGGACATGGAATTTAATGCTCTTATAGGTTGACGTCGCGGCTATGATTCCCTCTGAACAATAGCTCAAAATTATTTCCTATTACTTCGTTCCAGGAAACGCAGAGACTATCTGTATACGGTAAAATCGTAAGGTCCAATCCCTCGTCATTAAGGTGTTTCGAAAAGTCATCTCGAGATCTCGAGGCTGCGAGGTTGCAGTTGAGTTCTCTCCCTCGATGCCCATTTACGCTCGACCAAATGAGGATGCCGAGGATGGGGAGCTACTAAGACGAGCAGATAGCATTGACAGGGCCTGGTGTCACGTCTAGTCGTCCCATCTCCATACTTTTACAATTAATGCATTTTATACTATGTTGGGATCCCCACCCACCTCCATATAAAGGGGATATTTGCCATTTCATAAAGGCTCTACTGTTTCTTCAATTATTCTACATGAAATATACGAGAACTCTTTCTTTTCCCTCGAACGTATTATTTCGATATTATTGCTCGTGTTTTTTGGCTTCATACTTGTTCTTCATTTACTGTTTATCATTGGCCATAAAGAGCCTCCTTCAATTATATCCTAACTATTAGCCGTTTCCAGATTATTCCCAATAGCTCGAGCCCGAGCCCAGGAACTTCGAGGCCCCTAGGCCTGAATAGCTAAACCCCCCGGTTCGATTATTGTTCCATTTCAGCTCGTATTTCATCTTTTATCTTCAGATACCTAGCACCAATTGCATAAACAACTAGCATCACATATTTTTAAAGTCCCCTCAATAAATTTAATTGTTATTACCATTTTCACGGTAAACATTTATAGACATACAAATACTATGACACCACCAACATTTTGCCTCTTAAGCATTTAACACCACGTGTTTCAACAATTTTTTTTATTTCTTAAACTTCGTGTCATGTTAAACTACATCATCTAAATTGAAACAGGGAGAGTACTATATATACACCCACCCACCAGCCTTTAATTGCAAAAAAGTTTAAACAAAACATTTTTTTGGCACCGAGATAAGATTTATAAAAATATATGGCAAATTTTTAAAATCTCATTTTACATTTCGCTTCATAATATTAATCTTATTTGTGATTTATAATATTACATTTATCTTTCAAATATTATTTTTCTTGTAACAAAACTTTAACCTATTTATTATTAATATAAAAAAAATTTATAATTTGACTAAGCTCTTTAAGCGACTTGGCAATCTAAAGGATTCCAATTATATCACTGCCAGCAAATATCGATTGTCAAATGAGAGAGGATAGGGGGAAAATGGAACGACATGCACTATAACGTGTGAATATACTTATTCAAATTATTAATTTATGTTATAATTCCTGCTGATAAGGCTGATAGCAAGGAAGGGAATTGCAGATTTGATTATGTTCATACGATTTAAAAAATCAAAATTAGATTTTCTTCTTTGGTCCTGTATGAATATTAAGCTAAGGGGCTGTGTGGTTTAAGAAGAAAATTAAGTGAAAATTAGTAAAGTAAAAATTTTAATGCAATAATTAGTAATGCACATTTCGCAATATAGGAATTATAATGCAGGTATTATAAATACAAGAAGGGAATTATTTATTAATGGATATTTGGTTTGTTAGATAAAAAATTATAAAATAGCATATTTTTTAACAAAATAAAATATCCGGTGCTGCATGAAGTGTTATTTTTGTCATTTAGTAGTTTTACTCCATAATTGCCAATTCCCGTAATCTTATTTCACTATCTATCCTGCACAGAACTGAGAAATTTATACATAATACAACTTTTTAAAAGTAATTTTAAAAAGTTTACGACTACTTTTACAGAATTTTATAGACAAAATACATACTTTAGCCATCGACCTTATCCCTAAATCCCTCTTACATATTTATTAAAGACGGAAATAATATTACACATCAAAACTTTTAAAGGTGTGTCAATTACACACGACTTCGGTGTTTGACCACATCTGCTTAAAAATTGCTATTACATGCGCCAATCAGCGTCAGACATGCGTCATAAATCGTTAAAAAAACTAATAAAAATAACCTCTGCCCCACCCCCACTCCTTATCTTCCCAAAGAAAAAAAACAGAAAAAAAACCTACCCCCTCCTCATCTCCCCAACCCCATCGTCTTCTCCACCACCACCATACTACCACCGACCCTTCCACTACAAGCACCTTCTTCCCCAACTATTGATTCAACTCTTTACCCAATTTTTAATATGTTTTAACAACATCCATCACAAATCCTTACATAAATTTCAAAATCAAGCTCAAACCCACAGCTTCAAATTTGTTAATGGTGATTTTTGAATTTTATCAAAATTAATCACCTAACTAAATTTTTATTCAATAATAATCACGAATTCAAACTAATTTTCTAGGTCATAGAACGCTAAAATCACAAGACCCGATTAAATTTTCAAGCTTTTTAAAAGGTAAATAATGGTGAATTTTACAAGATCAAATAGCTCTTCTTTTCTTCTTAGTCATGGGGGTTAAAGAGATGAAATATAAGGGGGTATACAAAATTAGGATGGAGGTTCAGGAAGAAGATGAAATGGGAGGGGGGGGGGGATCGCTAGGGTGTGGGTACTGGAGAAGAAATGAGTTATATTTTTTTTTTCTTTAATTTGTAGAGAAAATAGTTAAAAAGGAAAAAATAAAATAAAAAATTTAATTTCAGATGAATTTTATAGTTTTCACGTGCTTCTTTTATGTGTAATACATGCGTGTGACACGTGGCAAAAGAGGTGTGTAATTGGCATACTTTTAAAAGTTTTAGTGCGATATATCATTCCTGTGTTTAACATTTGTGTAAGAGGGATTAGATTGGTACTAGGATTTTGCGATGTTTTTGGTATGTGTAGATATAGAATTCAACTTAATTTATTTATCATTACATATAATTCAATTAAGATATTGTATGAAAATATGATTTTTTTGATTCTCCTTTGAGAAAAGGAGGATTTTTTATTGGATGAGTTCAAAGAAAAAGAAGTATTTTTTGTTTACCTTACTTACTTTCCCTTTCCTTATATCAATAACTCAATCGAAATGCAATTATCTCCAAGAAAAAAAGTCTGTTATGCAACCTTTAGTTTGATCGGTATTAAGAAGGTCGATGGGTGAAGCATATATTTTGTAATATGGTTTTTTCTCCCAAATTTTTAACTCTGTAATTAGGACATCTGTCTTTTAAAGCAATTGGTGCCTTGACTTTTCTCTCTCCCCCCTTATAACGTTCTAATCCCCACCCCCAACCCCACCCCACCCCAACCCCACAATGGTAACACGGTAGCTACACTCTGACATTTTGTTTCTTAGCCGTCACCATCGCCATCGCTGCCGCAGGTGCTGTTATAGGTAAGTTCACTTCTCTATTTCCGTCCTCTCTCTCCCTCTCTTTCTCTTTCTCTCTCTTCTTTCTTCGTTCTCTTCTTTTTCGGTAGCTTCAGGCCCTTCTCACTGCGGGAGTCGGGACGTGCGTGCGTAGGAGAGTTTCTGCAAGTCCGGCGGCTCTTCATATTCTGCATTTTCCGGCGACCCTTGATCCGTATTCTTCCTCTTTCTCTCTCTCTCTCTCTCTCTCTCTCTCTCTCTCTCCCTCTCCCTCTCTCCCTTTCTCTCTCCGTCTTTTTGTGTGTGTGGTGGTGCATTTTGTTCTTTGGACAGGTGCAACATTTTCCGGCGAGGACGGATTATTTTTCGGTGTGTGCATAGATTTCCGACAAGTCTCATTAATTCTTGCGACTCCCGATCAGCTTTCCAGCGAGACGCAGCTGGACTATTAGTGCCATTGCGTAGATCAGACAAACTTTAGGAAAACTTGCTCTAGGTTCTTTCTTTCTATATCCGGTATTCATGATATTGGTATTCTTCTTTTTACTTTTTACTTTTTACTTTTCTCTTTTTTCTTGTTTGTCTCTTTAACATCTACAGTATCTTGTTTAAATTATATTTAGTTAGATTTGTCTGCTTATATCGGTCTCTGCCTCTCTTTAGTATTATAGCCAATACATAGTTGTTCCCTGCTTAGTCGGATCCTTTATTAGCACCATGTGTACCTATAGATTTCTGCTTAATCTATTCGTTTATAGTCTATCCTTTTGTAATTTTGTGCTAGTCTAGTGGCCACATCGAGCTATGATAGAGTGAGAACATGCCCTCAGGGGGAGCCGACGGAGCAAGGGTAGAGGGTAAGGGTGGCGGGGGTAAGGCACCTTCTAGGCTGAGAGTGGGACCATGGAACATAGGGACTCTAACGGGGGAGCCAATAGAGTTAGCAAAGATACTCCATAAAAGAAAGATTAACATAGTTTTTGTCCAGAAGACTTGATAGATAGGGAACAGGGCTCGGGAGGCGGATGGGTTTAAGTTGTAGTATTCAGGGTGGGTGAGAGGGAAAAAGAGGGTAGGCATTTTAGTTTATAAGGATCTAGCAAATAGTGGTTGAGGATAAGAGGGTGAATGAAAGGTTGATTGCCATTACGATAGTTGTGGGAGGGTATACTCTGAATATAGTTAGTGCTTATGCGACTCAGATCAATTTGGACAAGAAGGTTAAAAGACGCTTCTGGGAAGAATTGGATGGGTTGGTTCCACCGCACATTGGGAGGTCACCTGGGGGATATGATGATATGAATGGTGGCTTCGGGCTTGGAGATAGAAACGGAGGAGGTACATCACTATTGGAGTACGCTAAAGCTTTTGAGCTGGTGATCGCTAACGTGTTACCCGATGACATGGATCACCTGATAACTTTTCAAAGTGCAGTGGTCAAGACCCAGATTGATTATCTACTTCTTCGGAAATGTTATAGAGGTTTATGCACGGATTGCAAGGTTATCCTGAGTGATAATCTTACGACCCAGCTTATGCTTTTGATTATGGACTTAGAGATCACGTGGACGAGGAAGAAGATCGCTATGTCTGGTATACCTAGGGTCAGGTGAGGCGCATTGACTAAGGACAAGGCCCGTGAGTTGGGGTAGAAATTGCTGGCTATGGGGCCTGGAGAAGTAGCAGGGATGCGAGTTGTATGTGGTCTATGAGATCGAATTGCATTAGAGAGGCGGCGATGGAGGTGTTAGGGTCTCAAAGGGTTTTTCTGGTAGCCATAAAGGGGATTGGTGGTGGAACGAAGAGGTTCAGAGGAAAGTGGAATCCAAGAAAGCGGCATATTTGAAGCTAGTAAAGAGTATAGACGAGGGGCATGAGAGTGCTAACAGGGAAGGGTATAAGAAGGCGAGGAAGGAGGTGAATTTGGAAGTTACTGCAGCTAAGACCACAGCATTTAGTTGTCTATACGAAGAAATTGGGGATAAATGCGGGGACAAGAAGTTGTATAGGCTAGAAAATGTGAGGGAGCGGAAGGATCGGGATCTGGACCAAGTGAGATTCATTAAAGATGAGGAGGGAATATTTTCTTGGAGGGGGACACAGATTAGGCAGAGTATGCAGTCTTACTTCTATAGACTCTTGAACAAAGAGAGAGATAGGGGTATTCTGCTAGTGGAGTTGGAGTACTCGAAGCAGCAACGAGTTTTTTTGTACTGTAGACGTATAGGCGTGGGGGAGTTTGTAGGGGCTATATGCAGGATGAGTAGGGGTAGAGCGACTTGGTCGGACGAGTTCCTGGTGGAATTCTGAAAGAGCGTGGGTATGGAGGGCTTGGAATGGCTTGCTAGTTGTTTAAAGTTATTTTTAGGATGAAGAAGATTCCCAAAGATTGGAGGAGGAGTATGATGATGTTGTTATACAAGAACAAGGGGGATGTCCAAAACTGAAATAACTATAGGGGTATCAAGTTGTTAAGCCATATGATCAAAGTGTGGGAGAGGGTGATTCAAAGGAAGTTGAGAAGGTGTGTGTCCATTTTCGAGAACCACTATGGTTTCATGCCGGTACGGTCGACCACTGAGGCCATTCACATCGTGAGGAGATTGGTTGTGTAGTTTAGGGCGGTGAAGAAAGATTTGCATATATGGTGTTCATTGACTTGGAGAAGGCCTATGATAAAGTTCCGAGAGAGTTTGTATGGAGATATTTGGAGGCTAGAAGAGTTCCTGTAGCATATATTAGAGTGATTCAGAACATGTATAATGGATCTAAGATGCAGGTTAAGACAGCATGGGGAGACTGAGACTTCTTTTCGGTTGAGATGGGACTGCATCAGGTATCAACACTTAGCTCATTTTTGTATTCCCTAGCAACAGATTCTTTGACACGTCACATTTAGGGGGAGGTGCCTTGATGCTTGTTATTTACGGATGTTATAGTCCTGATCGATGATATGCGAGGTGATGTGAACGAGAGGCCGAGGTTTGGAGACATAGCCTGGAGCCTAAGGGTTTCAAGTTGGGCAGGACCAAGACATAATACTTGGAGTGCAAGTTCAGCGGTGTTACCTAAGAGGCGGACAGAGATGTGAAACTAGATACACAAATGATTTCTAGGAGAGAGAGTTTCAAGTATTTGGGATCTATAATTCAGAAGGATGGAGAGATAGATGAGGATGTCATACAACATACCGGAGCAGGGTAGATGAAGTAGAGGCTCGCTTCCGTTGTCTTGTGTGAAAGAATGTTCCGTAAATAGTTAAAGTAAGTTCTACAAGGTAGTGGTTAGAGCGATTATGTTGTATGGGGCAGAGTGCTGGCCAGTCAAAAACTCCCACATCCAATAGATGAAGGTAGTGGAAATGAGGATGTTGAGATAGATGTGTGGGCATACTAGGTTGGATAAAATTAGGAATGAAGTTATTCGGGACAAGGTGAGAGTGGCCCTACGGAGGCAAAGATGCATGAGTCAAGGTTGAGATGGTTCCGGCATGTTAAGAGGAGAAACACAGATTTTCCTGTGAGGAGATGTGAGAGGTTGGTCTTAGGAGGTGAACATAGGGGTAGATGTAAGCCAAAGAAGTCTTGGGGAGAGGTAATTAGGCAGGACATAACGTAACTTGAGCTAACCGGGGACATGACCCTAGATAGAAGGGTGTGGAGAGTGATGATTAGGGTAGAAAGTTAGTAGGTAATCGTGCATCTCCCTTTGTCTTCTCTAGCTCGATAGTATTAGCGCTACTACGGTACCCTTTTTTTCCTTAGTTTATTATATTCGCATGTATTGTTGCGTTGTTACTTGTCATTGGTAATTCCGCAGTTTGCTAGCAACACTTCATTCATATTCTCGTTTGCTGCCTTGGATTAGTTTTCTGAATATGTTATCTTTTTACTACTTGTTATCGGTACCCCTTACCTATTCTCTGTTGCTATCTTCGATTTAATTTTCTAATTATTTGTCTTGCTATTACTTGCTATCAGGGATTCTCTCACCTTCTTTAGCCGAGGGTCTATCGTAAAACAGTCTCTCTGCCCTTCAAGAGTAGGAGTATGGCTGCATAAATCGTATCCTCCTGAGACCCCACTTGTGGGACTATATTGGGTTGTTGTTATTGTTATTGTTGTTTTAACTCTTTAATTACATTAATACTATATAATTTTTCATATACCTAATATATCCCTTGATTCTCTTTCAATTGTTTATATAAAAACTCTCTCTCTTTCTCTTTCTCTCTCTCTTCAAACCCAAATCTCACGCTCCATCCCCAAATCTTGGTACAAATCCAATATCTCACTTGATTCTCTCTCAATGGTTTATAGCAATAGTTTATAATTCTCATTATGAAAGATATATTATACAGAAAGTATATATATTTTACGGGCATAAATGGATGGTATACAATATAAGTATACTTCATACTAAAAATATAGTATATTTAATATTAATTACATAAGATACGTTAATTAAATAATATATCCAGAGGTGGACATAAAATTTGTGTGCAAAATTAAATATGCTATTTATTGCGACAAAGTTTGGTGTACAACTCATTTAAAACATTGCCAAAGTGAACTTTGAAGGCAGAAGGATTTCTGGATTTTCTGTTATTGTTTATGGGGGAAAATTTGCTGAATTAGTTATTTTATATTGGTCGAAAGAATGGTGAAACCTATGAATTTGCTTATCAAGATAAAAAAAAATGATTTGCTTCTTGCTAGAGATATACCATGGTGGTTTACAAAAAAAAAATTCTTTTTTGTGGTGTATCATATTTGTATTTGTCTTTTTTTTAAAATGAAATAATAATTTGGATATTTCTAATTTTGCTGAACCTCTGTTGAGTCAGTTTAGAGGCTAAAATTGGTCAAAGATAAAAATTATTGACTAATAAAATGTTCACTAATAAAAAAATACAATTGAATTTGTAGCGTAATTTGTAAACATATAAATTAACTTGATCCAAAAATATAAAATATACGAGAACGAAATCAAGAATGTAAGAATAATTTCTAATACAAGCCCATTAAAATAATGAGCTTCTCCGGAAGCAGTAGTACGAACAATATTAAGAACAAAAGACAACAAGTAATTTTATAATTTGAGAGCATAATATAGCCTTTGTGTATAGAATATTTCTTTCTTCCAATTGAATGAGAATAAAACGTCATTGATGATTGCATAACGATTGATTATAAATGCATATATTTTATATAACGGTTGATCATTGAATGCTATCTGATATCAATTCTTCAAATCTTTGATATAAGTTACCTTGTCTTCGAATTCATCATGCAACGATCATATGCTTGCAACCGGTATCAATTATTTGCTGACTCACATCTACCTGTCTTCAAATCCACATGTCACCTCCTCATTCGTCCAAGTGTCACTAACAAAATTTATCTCAATATGGATAGTTCCTCCTACTTTTCAGTGACAATACTTTAGTGTTACCGAGAAGTGAAGAAAACCTATTTTCTTTCTGGACATGTTTTTGAACAGTTTCTGACACTTGAAAGGACACACGTCTCTTCACATTTAATAAGAACAAGAGTTACCCCACGATTTAGCAAATATACTTGCCAGTTTTTGAGTTAACCATGACCATAATTTTTGTTGTCTATAAACCTCTTCATTACTCCTAATTTTTACTCTCTACCTTTAAAACTCCTACTTCTTCTCTAATTTACCTAAGAATCCTACTTGCAACATTTAATCCTCTAAGTAAAATCATTCTTCATAAGTTTTTTACACCATTTCTTCTAACACTATTGCCCTCAGAAACTCTAGCATTCTCTTCGGTGGAGGTCCAAATAAGAACAAAACAAAAGAGGTTGATGTCGAGTTTGAATCTCCTATCATAAAATCCATCATACCCCTTCATCTTAACACCAAATATGATCTTCAAGAAAAAAAAAGATCCTATTAACCAAAAGGAAACTGGCACTGACCTTTTCGTATGTACATTTCTTCCATTTGATTTTCCATCTTTCCTATTTGAAGGAAGACTACGAATGGAACAATATTGAAATCATCGCGTCTAACGAAATAAAAGGGTCACCTTCTCCAAACAAGGGTTCATGCATATTTATACATACCTTTTTACCTTGGGAGAGGGTAATGAAATCAACCCACTAATTGTTGGATTTTACCACCCCTATTAAATCTGTTTTGCACAAGTAGGTCTATCAGCTTGGCGTACGGTGGCTTACCTCTACCAATCGTGTCTACAACTAGGAAAACTCTAACTCTTGCTCACATGATGAATCCATATCCCCCAAAGGTCTTCTGTAGATGTATGCTAAAACTTAGCAAACATTGTCATTATGCCCTTCTTACCAACATTTACGATGATAAAGATTGTGGATGGGTGGAACAGTTCGTTATCATTGCTACTAGGGACTTTATCTCGACCGCAACACCTCCTTTTCCTGAATGATGGAATCTTTTCCGTAAGTCTGCGGATATATTTTTCTTTCGATCTTTAAAAATACCTTCTTTCTTTACTAAATTTATATTTTTATTATTCTAGCTACTGATAATAGGTGAATTTAACTATATTCAGGACCTAAATAACCACCTTCTTGCATAGTTTTAATTATAAAAGTGATAACAAAATGCGCTTATCAGTACTTTTCATGACTTGCATGTTATATATGACTGCGGAAGGCTAGGGAGTACAATTGGAGTCAAGAATGAAGAAAAAGAGGCCAACAGTGAAACTTCCTAAGTGAACCACGCCAAACACAATCTGAAGAATCAGAGAACTGGTGCTTTCGCGGTTCCACCTCCGTGAGAAGATGTTGCAGAAAAAAGAAGAATCAGAGGAGTTGTTTGGTCACGGTTCTACCGCGACCGCGGTAGGCGCAGTAAACTTCAGGGATGAAAGTGTCAACACGGGAATTTTAGCCCTAAAACCTATTTTAAACACTAGATTTCGCCTAAGAGAGGCATGTATTGAGTTTTTAGAGTATCTTGGCAAGAAAAAAAATTGTGAGAGATCACCGAAAATATCTTTCTTCTTTTCTTTGACTTTTATTGTAGTTCATGATGAATTTTATCTTAGTTTGTTTACCCATAGTCATGAGTAACTAAATCCCTTGTCTATGGTTTTGATGGAACCTATTGGGTTATGAACTTCTTATTTATGTGAATACAAATTGCTCGTTTAAATCTTTATTTATTCAACTATGTTCTTGTTGTAGTTAATTGACTGGATTCTCAATTAGTTGTGTCTATTTAGTGTGCATAACTCGGAAGAGAGTGCATATTTAGGTTATTGTTGAATAACACCATTTCTAAAGTATAAGAGGAATCTATAACTGCGGGTTTAAAGGTTAGAGATAACGAAGCCTTGGGTGAAATCTTAAGTGAACTATAATAATTAAAGCTAGCTAGTGTATCTCGGGAGAGTGCAATAGTATATTACTGTGATTACTTGGTAGAGATTTGCGGTAAGACAAGCGTTCATGATTGAAAGAGGTGTCTTGGTAAATTTATATGAAGCATAAACATAAGGGATTCCATCAAGGGGAAATCTTTACCTTAGCTTTTTCTCATCATTGTTTACAACCTTAGCGTTTTAGTTTATAGCTGTTTAATTTACTTGCAATCTTAGTTACTAAAGAAACCATCAACTGTGATTCAAACGTTTGGGAAACTGGTTCTGAAGAGTTTAGTGGGGTCTAAAGATTGTGATTGATAGTTTAACTCTCTGTGGATTCATGATTGACACAGGTGTCTTGGTAAATTTGTGTGAAGCATAAAAAAAAGGATTCCATCAATAGGGGTAATCTTTACCTTAGCTTTTTCTTATCATTGTTTACAACCTTAGCATTTTAGTTTACAACTGTTTAATTTACTTGCAATCTTAGTCACTAAAGAAACCATCAACTGTGATTCGAACGTTTGGGAAACTGGTTCTGAAGAGTTTAGTGGGTCTAAAGATTGTGATTGATAGTTTAACTCTCCGTGAATTCGACCGTGGGCGTAATACTCGGGTTATATTTGCAACATCCGCAGAGTCCTTTTTAGAGGGTATAGTTGGGCGTGATTAAATTTTGACGCCTTTGCCGGGGAAGTTACCTTTTCTTTTTCTAAGCCGAGGGTCGATTGGAAACAGCCTCTCCATCCTTTCGGGTGGGGGTAAGGCCTGCGTGTAGAAAATCATTCTATCCATGATATATGTGCATTGGTTGTATTAGCATGATTTTCAGGTATAGGTTTTGATGAATGACAAACAATGAAGTCGATGAATGACAAACAATGAAGTCAAGTGTCAAACAACGTTATTATATGACAAACAATCAAGATTGAATGTCGAGAAGCATATTGATGAATGGATTGCATAGACAAGCCAAAGACGAGCTCAAAAGTTCAAGACTGAAGACCCAAGGCGTAGGTCGTTAGGTAGAACCAATGTAAGAGCAACGTTTAAGTTATCTCGTCTTTTGGCTCAACATAGGTTATCATAAATATGCATAAAATCATTTTATCAAATCATATTTATCATAAACATATTTCAAATACTTCAAACAAAATGATTTTAATGTTTTCATTTTAACCAAAATGGTTTTCGAAGTAAGTTTTCGATTCTGGTATACTCCAGGTTTGATTTTGGTATACTCTGGTATATTCCAGCTTTGCTGGAAATTCCGCAAGGCAACATAATCGATTATGTGATTGGAATAATCGATTATTTCACTATCTGTTGCCAGTTTTTGAACACTGTAACAACATAATCGATTATGCATATCCAATAATCGATTATTCTGCATAAAATCAGCTTCCGATTTTGTAACGGTAAGCTGATAATCGATTATCCAAATATGATAATCGATTATCTTGGCATAAAATCAGCATAATTGATTGCCAATTAAGCAACGGACATACAACTTATAACACCTATAAATAGAGGTCTTTTGAGCTGAATTGAAACACACAACACCTCTCATTATTCATATACATATTGATATTATTTGTGCATCATTATAGAGCTTTTGTTGAGCCATTTGAGAGACAACCTTGAGTTGTTCATAGAGCTATTATTGTATCTCTTTATCTACTCTTTTGAGAGAGTTCTTGTTGTAAAAGAGAAAGGTGTTTGAGAAGACCATATCTTCTCATTGATTGTCGGGTTTGCTAAGTACCCTCAATCTTAGTGTGTGAAGTCTTGTGGTGCGGTATCCACGAGCAAGGTGAAGTCTTGAGGTGCGGTATCCTCGAGCAAGTTGAAGTCTTGTAGAGTGTACATCTACGAGCAAGTGTAACGGTTTGTTAGGCACCCGTAAGCTTAACGAAGTTAGTGGAATCTCGAGAGAGTCTCTCGGGGACTGGACTAACCACAAGTTGTGGTGAACCAGGATAAATTCGGTGTGTTCTTTCCTTACTATTTTAATTACCGAATTTATTTTATTCCTGCAATTTTAATTCCGCAATATTTATCAATATTCTCGTGCCGCACTATTCACCCTCCCCCCTCTAGTGGCGGGCATAAATCCTAACAATTGGTATCAGAGCCTAACTCTCTGAAAGCCTTATCCGGTTGAGAGAATGATATATATTTTTTTGTTGAGAATATTGAAC
Organism: Nicotiana benthamiana; assembly: GCA_034376525.1. Lineage (NCBI taxonomy): Eukaryota > Viridiplantae > Streptophyta > Magnoliopsida > Solanales > Solanaceae > Nicotiana > Nicotiana benthamiana. Next base: position 126,926,137 of record CM067338.1, on the reverse strand, counting down.
GCAGGAATGATGAGCGAAGGACACTCTACCATTGAGCCTCCACTATTTGATGGAACAAATTACACATATTGGAAAGAGCGGATGAGAATCTTCATCCAATCAAATAACTTTTGCTTATGGAAAATCATCAAGAACGGTGAAATTCGCCGACAAAGAAAGTTGGGGAAACTATGGTTCCGAAGGAGAAGAATGAATACAAAGCCAAGGCCATCAATATGTTATATTGTGCGGTGAATCCGGATGACTATCGGAAGATTTCCTATTGCACAACCGCCAAAGAAATGTGGGATAAACTTGAAGCCATTTATGAAGGTACGCCTCAAGTCCAAAAGCATGTGACATGGGACTCGAACTGCTCGTGTGATGAAACGACTGCCCTATGCTTTATGGCCGACAAAGAAGAAGAGGTAAGCACTTCTAATTCTTACTCTTTTGAAGAATTACAAGAAGCTTTTAAAGAATTACTTGGTGAATTGAAAAAGACTTCAAAAATCGCCAAAGAGGCCAAGGATGAAATCAAAGTTTTAGAAGAAGAAAATATATTTTTGAAAAATGATAATGTTGATCTTAAAAATAAGATTAAGGCAATGAATGAAACTTCTTCAATTGATCAAAGTTCTAATTGCTCATCTTGCGATTCGTTGAAAATAGAGAACTTAGATCTTAGGAACACACTAGAAAAACTTAGTGTAGAAGAGCCTAAAACAGTTGAAGAGAGAAAAAGCCCAGGAAAAATAAAAGGCGTAAAAAGAATAAGAATCATGTTAGAAATTGCGATGCACAACCTAGAAATAATTCTAGGAATTATGTAAATGAGTCTAGAATTAATCATTTTAGACCACCTAGAAATGATTCTAGGAATTTTATTAATGAGCCTAGAATTAATCATTTTAGGCCACCTAGAAATTATTCTAGGATTTTTGTTAATGAGTCTAAAATTAATAATTTTAGACCACCTAGAAATGACTCTAGGAATTTCAACGCTTCTAGGAATAACGACTTTAGATCACCTGGAACGTTTTTGGCTCAACCAAGACATATGCACAACCCGAATGTTATATGTCATTATTGCAACCGGGTAGGACACATAACACCCGTATGTTTTGCAAAACATAGAGATTTATCTTTTGGCTATGATTATTATTTGCCTAACCCCCAAGGATCCAAAAGCAGTTGGGTACCGAAAACCTATTTTTAGGTACATTTGCAGGTGTGCTTGAAGACTACAATATCGTAGTAGATGCACCAAACACGAAACCTTATTGCATCGAGGGGGAACTTCGGTTAGTTATCACATTTTTGATAAAAACGAAATAGTTGATATGTGTTAACGATTAATATATCTTTGTTAACAATTGGTATTAATTATTTTTGTTCATGTTTTGATAACGTTTATTTTGAATAACAATTGGTATCATTATTAACGATTGATTCATGTTTGGATGAATGTTTTTTTTAATTAACAATTGGTATTAATTATTTTTGTTGATTCATGTTTTGATAACTTTTATTTTGAATAACAATTGGTATCAATATTAATGATTGACTCATGTTTTGATGAATATTATTTTTAATTTAATTAACAGTTGATATATGATTTGCTAAAAATAACCATTATTATGGTTGGTATGTTTTTACTAACATTTGGTATTATTTCATGTTGGTATGATTTTTTAAAATATCGTCAATGTATATTCCTCATTGTATTTCCTGTTTTATTCTTGACACTAACAATTGATATACCCAAAAGGGGGGAAGTGTCGAAAGGGGAAAGTAGCCTTTGTATACTCTTCTTTTTGCTAATGCCAAAAGGGGGAAGAAATTAGGCGATATGCATCAAATAAGGGGGAATGAATCGACATTATAGCATGCCTTATTTGAGGGGGAATTATCATTGAGGGGAATTGTTTGCATAAATTGTATGTTGAGATATAGCATGAATTTAGGGGGAATCCGATATGCATATCTCCTGTTGTTTGTCATTATCAAAAAGGGGGAAATTGTAGAATAATTCTATCCATGATATATGTGCTTCGGTTGTATTAGCATGATTTTCAGGTATAGGTTTTGATGAATGACAAACAACGAAGTCGATGAATGACAAACAATGAAGTCAAGTGTCAAACAACGTTATTATATGACAAACAATCAAGATTGAATGCCGAGAAGCATATTGATGAATGGATTGCATAGACAAGCCAAAGACGAGCTCAAAAGATCAAGACCGAAGACCCAAGGCGTATGTCGTTAGGTAGAACCTATGTAAGAGCAACGTTTAAGTTATCTCGTCTTTTGGCTCAACATAGGTCATCATAAATATGCATAAAATCATTTTATCAAATCATATTTATCATAAACATATTTCAAATACTTCAAACAAAATGATTTTAACGTTTTCATTTTAACCAAAATGGTTTTCGAAGTAAGTTTTCGATTCTGGTATATTCTGGTATACTCCAGCTTTGATTCTGGTATACTCTGATATATTCCAGCTTTGCTGGAAATTCCGCAAGGCAACATAATCGATTATGTGATTGGAATAATCGATTATTTCACTATCCTTTGCTAGTTTTTGAACACTGTAACAACATAATCGATTATGCATATCCAATAATCGATTATTCTGCATAAAATCAGCTTCCGATTTTGTAACGGTAAGCTGATAATCGATTATCCAAATCTGATAATCGATTATCTTGGCATAAAATCAGCATAATTGATTGCCAATTAAACAACGGACATACAACATATAACACCTATAAATAGAGGTCTTTTGAGCTAAATTGAAACACACAACACCTCTCATTATTCATATACATATTGATATTATTTGTGCATCATTATAGAGCTTTTGTTGAGCCATTTGAGAGACAACCTTAAGTTGTTCATAGAGCTAATATTGTATCTCTTTATCTACTCTTTTGAGAGAGTTCTTGTTGTAAAAGAGAAAGGTGTTTGAGAAGACCATATCTTCTCATTGATTGTCGGGTTTGCTAAGTACCCTCAATCTTAGTGTGTGAAGTCTTGTGGTGTGGTATCCACGAGCAAGGTGAAGTCTTGAGGTGCGGTATCCTCGAGCAAGTTGAAGTCTTGTAGAGTGTACATCTACGAGCAAGTGTAACGGTTTGTTAGGCACCCGTAAGCTTAACAAAGTTAGTGGAATCTCGAGAGAGTATCTCGGGGACTGGACTAACCACAAGTTGTGGTGAACCAGGATAAATTCGGTGTGTTCTTTTCTTACTATTTTAATTACCGAATTTATTTTATTCCTGCAATTTTAATTTTGCAATATTTATCAATATTCTCGTGCCGCACTATTCACCCACCTCTAGTGACGGGCATAAATCCTAACACTGCGTACATATTACCCTCCTCAGACCCCACCCTTTGGGACTATACTGGGTAATTGTTGTTGTTGTTGTTACCAGGGAAGTTAACAGAATTATCAATTACTATTGATAGAGATACAAAAATTCTTAGTGTAGGCAGTTTCTCTACACCCAATTTTTGATTGAAACTTTTGACGGTTGTTGACTTGGTTGCACAGGTGTATGCCTAGAAACTCTACAAGGACTTGAGAACTACTTGAAAGACTCTCAGACCCTGAGGAAATATTTTGAACATTTAACCATGCCATTAGAATACTTCAACCACCTCAACAAACAGACAAATTCGAAACTGACATGGAAGACGTAATCGACCCCAAAATGGCAGGCATGAGCAAGTCAACTTTAATATAAGAGAAGCAGAACCTCTTATGCCCGAGGGTGCACTGCATGACTGGGCACAGCCCATAGCTGACAATTTGGCTACTGTCATAGTTGTGCCCGCAATACAAGCTGAGTCGTTCCAGATCACAAATAACATGATGCACTTGTTGCAAAACAATGGACTTTTTTCTGGGACACAGTTTGAAGATCCTCAGAAGCACCTGAAGAACTTGTTGTTGATCTGCAAATCTCAAAGGCAGCCCAATTTCACTCCAGAGGCAATCAGGCTATTATTGTTCCCATTCTCGGTGACAGGAGCTGCACAAGTTTGGCTAAAGTAACTCTCCATAAACTCTATAGCAACGTGAATTGAGTTAGTCAAGCAATTTCATAAAAAGTTTCATCCACCCAACAAATTGATGAGATCGGGAGCTTCAAGAAGAAACCGATGGAGACACTACATGAAACATGGGGCAGGTTCAAAGGAACGTTGGTTATGTGTCCACATCATGGTGTTCCTGAATAGATGTTGGGATAACAATTTTATATGGGACTGCCAGATGGATTAAAGAATATTGTTGATGCCTCAGCTGGTGGGGAATTTCTGAGCAAGACATGGAGAGAAGGTCAAAGTTTACTTGATAAAATGGCACGGAATTCGGGATGGACATCCAGGGATGCACCTATAACTCTTGTGGTGCACTCAGTGCCTCTTGATCCTTCAAATACTATGGCTGAAAATATGGCGAATCTCCTGACACAAATGAGCATCCTCACCAAAAAGGTGGAGGAATTGGGGCAGAAGTAGCATGTACACATAGTAGATACTACCAATGGGGGCTTGTTCATATCTTTCATTAGTCAGACAATTGGTAATCCTTGGAATACAGAGGTTGATCATCATCATCAGCATCCTGAAGATATGAACTATGTGGCTAACTATGGGGGTCAGAGATAGGGAAATCAGAACTGGGGTCAGTAGACTCAGCAGTAATACAGGCCACCTCAGCCACAATATAACGCCGGAAACATGGGAGGTATGAGACCCCCCAACAACATGGCACTGTATCCTAGACCATAGCGGTACAACAATCAGCAGCAAGGGTACCACCCGCCTCAGCAGCGGCATGGTGGAAGACAAGACGATGAGTTTGCTAGACTGGAAGCAATGATATAGCAGGTTATTGGGTCCACTGCAATGATAAATGAGAGAGTAGATGCACATGACGCAGCTATCAAAAATATTGAAGTGCAAGTGGTCCAGATTTCAATGTCTCTGAACAACTATCCTCAAGGGACACTACCTGCAGATACCTGAATGAATCCAAAAGATAAGGGCCCAAAACGGCTGGTGGCAGTGAGTCTCTGTAATGGCATGGACCTAGATGTAGAGCAAGAGAGAGATCGAGAAAACATACAGGCTGAGAAACTCATTCCAGTGCTCATTGAGCTGGATGAGTCGACGGTATTGACAGAGGTGATAGTCCAGCCCACTCAAGAAGAAAAGAACAAGCAACAAGAAATTGAGAAAGTACCTGAGCCAGTTGAAGAGCTAGTGATTGACATAGTAGCTGATAAAGAGAAGTCCCGAGTGGTTGGGAAGAAGATACCTCCTGCACCCTTTCCGCAGATGTTGGCTAAGCATCAAAAGGAGGAGCAGTACAAAAAGTTCTTTGAGATGCTCAAACAAATCCAGGTAAAAATTCCATTGATTGAAGTTTTAAAGGAAATGTTTGGATATGCAAAAATGATGAAGGACTTGATCTCCAGAAAGTTTGACTTCCAAGATTTTGCCGCAGTGACACTTACTCAGACATGTAGTGCAGTGGCGACTAGACCTATTGTTGAAAAGCTGTCTGATCCAGGCAGCTTTACAATTCCTTGCATTATTGGTAATTTTGTCTTTGCTAAGGCACTCTGTGATTTAGGGGCCAGCATTAATCTCATGCCCCTGGCTATTTATAGGAGGTTGGACATCGGGAGAGCTAGACCTACCTCTATGTTGTTGCAGCTGGCCGACAGGACTGTGAAACGTCCATTTGGTATCCTTGATGATGTGCTTATTCAGGTGGGGAAATTTGTGTTTCCCGCGGATTTTGCAATCTTGGACTGCAAAGTGGATGAAGAAATTCCTATAATCTTAGGAAGACCATTCTTGGCCACGGAGAGAGCCTTGATCTATTGTGAGACTGGGGAACTCAAGATGAGGCTCAATGATGAAGAAATTAAATTCAATGTGCAGATGTATATGAGACATCCAAGCGAGTTTGCCAATTGCTCTCTTATTGATGTTGTGGATGTAATAGTCTGATGATGAGGTTTTGAGTATGGATGAGCCCCTTGTTGCATGCTTGATGAAGTTAGATGAAGGGAATGGTAAGGATTTGGATGAATGGGTGTTGGAATTGGAAGGTAGAGGGTTCTGGGAAAGAAATCTATTGTTTGAGCCCCTACACTTAGAAAAGAGAGAGACTCATCCAGCTAAGCCATCCATTGAAGAACCACCAAAGCTGTAATTAAAGCCATTGCCAGCCTACCTCAGGTATGAATTTCTGGACCTGAATCCACTCTACGTATTATTATCTCATCTGGTTTGTTAGATGTGCAGGTTCAACAAGTTTTACATGTATTAAAGGAGTACAAAACTGACATTAGGTGGACCATGGCAGACATAAAAGGGATCAATCCCGCTTACTGCATGCATAAGATTCTACTGGAAAAGGGGCACAAACCTTCCAGGGAACATCAGAGGAGGCTGAACCCAAATATCAAGGAAGTGGTGAAGAATGAGGTGATAAAGTGTTAGATGCGGGAATTATTTTCCCAATCTCTTACAGCAGTTGGGTTAGTCTAGTTCAATGTGTGCCTAAAAAGGGTGCCATGACGGTTGTGAAGAATGATAACAATGAACTAATCTCAACAAGAATTGTCACATGCTGGAGAATTTGCATGGACTGTCGAAAGTTGAATCTACCCACCCGGAAAGACTACTTCCCACTTTTCTTCATTGATACGATGCTGGATAGATTGGTAGGGAGGTCACACTTCTGTTTTTTGGATGGGTACTCAGGGTAAAATCAAATTTCCATTGCACTTGAGGACCGAGAGAAGACCTCCTTCACATGCCCATATGTCATTTATTCCTTCAAGAGGATGCCCTTTGGCCTATGCAATGCACCCGCCACATTCCAACGGTGCATGATGGCCATATTCACTGACATAGTTGAGGAAATAATGGAGGTGTTCATGGATGATTTCTCAGTGGTGGGGAATTCATTTGATAAGTGCTTGGTGAATCTGACGTGTGTGCTGAAACGGTGCATCAAGACTAATCTGGTGCTGAATTTGGAGAAGTGCCATTTCATAGTACAAGAAGGCATAAACTTGGGTCACCGGTTGTCAAGAAAGGGAATCGAGGTTGATTGAGCAAAGGTTGATGTATTAGCAAAGCTACCTCCACCAACTTCAGTCAAAGCAATCAGAAGTTTTCTTGGACATGCCGATTTCTACCAGTGGTTCATAAATATTTCTCCAAAATTTCCAACCCTCTGTAAGTTATTAGAGAAAGATCACTCGTTTGTATTTTCTAATGATTGCAGGGTAGCATTTGAGGAGTTGAAATAGAGGCTGGTCACAACACCTATCATTGTTTCCCCCAACAGGGAGAAACCTTCGAATTAATGTGTGATGCTAGTGACTACGCAGTGTGGGCAGTGCTGGGCTAGTGGAAGGACAAATTGATGCACCCAATCTAGTATGCTTGTAGAACATTAGGTGGAGCCTAGTTGAACTACGGTGACTGAAAAGGAGATGCTAGCGGTGGTGTTCGCATTCGACAAGTTACGGTCCTACCTGATAGGATCCAAGGTAATTGTATATATTGACCATGCAGCTCTCAGGTACGTAATATAAAAGAAAGAATCTAAGCCATGCCTGATTTGTTGGGTGTTGCTTATACAAGAATTCGATCTTGAAATATGTGACCATAAGGGCATAGAGATCAAGTCGCTAATCATCTATCACAACTTGAGGGAGCTGAAAATGTAGTAGAGGTTGAGGAAATTTTGGAAACTTTTTCAGATGAGCAGTTGCTTGCCACCACTCATCAGGAATTGCCATGGTATGCAGACTTTGCAAATTACTTGTCCAGTGGTATTAGCCCTCACAACCTTTCATCGGTCCAACAGAAAAGTTTTTTTTGTAAAAGCCGCCAGTATTACTGGGATGAGCCTTATCTGTTTTGAATATGCCTTTATAACCTGATCCGAAGATGCGTCTCCAAGATAGAACAATCTTCTATTTTGCAGGCTTGTCATGTATTGGCTTATGGTGGACACTTTGAAGGGGTCAGGACTGCAGCGTTACCCACCAATGAAGCAAAGGTGGTGGTTGGGTTTCTAAATAAGAACATATTCACCCGCTTTGGGACACCACGTGCGATTATTAGTGATGGAGTCACTCACTTCTGTAATAGAGCCTTCGAGAAGTTGCTTACAAAATACAATGTGCATCACAAGGTGGATCCTCCTTACTACCCGCAGACTAGTGGACAGGTTGATGTATCCAACAGGGAAAGCAAGAGCGTGTTAACGAAAATTGTGAACGCCATAAGAATTGATTGGGAGAGGAAGCTAGATGATGCACTCTAGGCTTACAGAACAGCTCTCAAGACACCAATTGGTACGTCACCGTACAAGTTGGTGTTTGGGAAGGCTTGTCACCTACGTGTTGAACGTGAGCATAAAGCATGGTGGACACTGAAACAACTAAACTTAGACACGGAAGTTACGGGAACGTCAAGAGTCACATAATTGCATGAGCTCGAGAAGTTCAAGTATCTTGCTTTTGAGAGCACAAGGCTGTACGAAGAGAGAATGAAGAGGCTACACCATCTGAACATTGACATGGTATTGCTATACAACTCAAGACTGAGGTTGTTCCCGGGTAATCTAAAGTCACGATGGTCTGGAGCGTTTTGAGTAGTTGAAGTTTTACCGTCATGAGCGATTGAAGTTTCCACTGATAATGACTCTCGTACATTTAGAATAAATGGTCAGCGATTGAAGTTGTATGTGGGTATGAGCGAGCCTAAGGGTGGGCTGAACTGTATTTGAATGAACAACAGTGTCAAGCGAGCCTTAATTGCACTCATCTGAGCCGTGGCGCAAAGTTAAATCAGGCTCTGCATGGGAGGCAACCCATAAAATTGTTGTAAGTGTAACTCTTCTTATAATAATAATAAAAAGATGTCAAAATTAGAGAGGGGCCCAGACCGTGGTTCCACCGCGACCGTGGTCAAACCGCGGTCAAACAACGGTCAACGCACCTCTTTGAAGAAAACCTCTCGTGGTTCCACAAACGCGGTCAAACCGCGGTCCCAAACCCCTCTAAATCTAGTCTATCGCGGTCCTACCGCGACCGCGACAGACGCAGACGGGCCCAGGTATGGTTTGTTAATTTTTTTATTTCTTTTTCCTTCAACCCCTTTTCCTATCCCCCACCTACCCCTTAACCTCCCACCATCAGAACTCAACAGACCCAAAATACCCTATCTCCATCCTCTCTCTAATTTCTCTCTTCTTTTCTCCAAAAACAAAAATAAGAACACCCTTCCGACTTCACCGTCATCACCACTGCCCACCCTCTTCTCCATTCAAGTAAGTAGTTTTTTTTTCTATTTTCTTCTTATTTGCTTAGTATAATGTAGCCTAAAATCAATTGATTCAACCCTAGGTAGGATTAGTTTGGTCTTGTGTAAAAATCTCATTTTTCTTGTTTATTTTACTTTGTAGTTGCTCGTTGTGGGTTTGGTTGGTGATAAATTGGTTGGGTCTCCATTATACTTTAGTTGTAGGGATTGTTTTGATGTTTTTAAGGCCTAGAAATTATTTTTGGGGTGTAGTGGTTGTGAGGCCTAATGTAGGCCGAAATTATGGGATTGTTGTGATATTTTGGGGTGGTTTGTGCCTATTTCTACGTGTGGGGTGTTGTATTTGGTGATTGGTGGTGTTGTAATTGTTTGGAAATAGTTGAAGGAGTAACTGCGGGCTGGTGTAGGTTGAATTTTGTAAGTAGTACTATTGTGAGGCCTCTGTTGAGGTTGTGACCTTCACCACCCTGCTAGTTGGGCAAGTATGAAAAGAACACTCAATGGGGGTTATTGTTTTGGTACCATCGGATGGCGAAGTCTGAGTACCCATTTGACTCACACTAATTAGGATGAATTTGATTTTTTTTCTGAATCCTTGCAGGTAATATGGCCCGTAAGAAGCAAAAGAGAGGGGCGGGCACGTCCCAACAGCCAACATACGACGAGCCCAGGTTTGCATCGGAACAAGCAAAGGACGATTGTAATGCCAAGGCTGGGAAGAACTTCATTCATGAGATTCAAATTGATCGGGCAGCCCTCCGCGTGGAACTGGAGGAAATGTATGAAGAAATTCGGAGGCGGGGAATGGAATTCCTCTTTGATGATCCTGGCTCGGTGAACTGGATGATTGTTAGGGAGTTCTATGCGAGCTGCCCTTCAAACTCAAGTAGAGATGTGATTGTGAGGGGTACGATAGGCCCAGCCCACATTCTATATATTTTTCCAGGCGTTGCAGCTGCCTGAGTTCACGGGCGATATTGACTACTACCACGACATACTAGTTATCACGTGGGAAGTTAAGACTGATGTAATTTGTGTTGGGGGTGACCAACCTGGATCAAATACCACATCACCTTGAACTCCAACTCTTTCACGCACTTGGCTAAGTATCGGTTGACTGTCATCTTCAGCCGGTTCATGCCTTCCAACAACATCATTGACGCGAACTTCAACAGAGCCTTATTGACATGGTGCTTTGTGACGAAGAAGGATTTTGATGTAGCATAGGTAATTGATGATGAACTGGTCCTGTGGGGACCGCTGTTGTCAAAGGGGTTTTACTTCCCCTCCTTAATGACTGCATTGTGCTTGCGGAGGAATGTCCCCACTGATCCTGCCGATGGAGCATTGTCACCTGAAGCACTATTCCGAGCTTCACACATCAGAGTGGGTATGGGTACACGTGCAACAATTTAGATAGATGATGAGGATGATGACCCGATTCCTATCGCATCGTCCAGGAGATCTACTGACACTGTCGGACCCTCTCGGTGCCCCCACACTGGGGCCGGCTTCTCTAGATCTCAATCTACTCGATTTATGTTGCATTCTGTAGAGGAAAAGGTCGGGGATCTCCGCACCTCAGTGGATGGCCTACACATACAGATGGATGCCATGTCTAAGAGGCAGGTCAGGCCCGAGGGACGGTTCATGTCCTGGTTTCTTGCTCATGTGGACCCCAATACAGTCTCTGACTTTGAGTGAGTCTCAAGAAAGTCTTCTTACCCTTCTGCACTTTACTTTATTGATATGACCTGGGGACACGCCATGATTTTATGTGTGGGTTGGGAGACTTGCTATGGTTATGTGTTGTACTGTACATAGACATTGTGACTGTTGTAGCATTGGATTGATGTGTTATATATAACTTACTGTAGGTATATTAGGAGTAACTAACTTGGCCCAAGGACGGACACTTGTCCACGGGTCTCTTGAGGGTCCAAGTCGGATACATAAAAAAAAACTAAGTTGGAGGACTCTTCCAAGGACGGACCACTTGGACAATACTCTTGAGGGAAGTAGTCCATGTAGACCTTTTTTTATTTTTTCCTTTTTAGGTAGTGTAGTAATTCCCCTTGGTTTTTCTTTTGACCAGGGTTCTTTTCCAAGGGTTTTTCTTGAACCGGGTTAGGTAGATTTTCCTTTTGCAGTTTTAGGACTAAGATAGGTAAAGGCTAGAATGCTACCCTTGTTGTACACACCTGCAAACAACTAAAATGAACTTGAGAGTGTGACGTCTAGGCTCAGTTGCGGACTTGTTAATCTATTCCTTAATTTTGCACATCTTGCCTTTCTTGAACGCTCATATCAGTGTGTTGCCCTCTGTGTTTGCAAAGCGAAATAGAAGTTGTTTGGTTTTAGAGATGATTGAGGCATTTCTTTGTATAAGCCTGTATATAATTGTGAATCCACCTGTCTATATTGCCATAGTTAACCCCTTTGAGCCTGAAGCATGTTCTTTGATAACCCTATAATGACCTATATCCTTGTGTTTGAATAGTTGATTGTTTGAACCTATACCTCCTAGAAGCACTTGAATCACTAAAGAATATACAAAAGTCAAAGTGTGGGGTGGTAGGGAGTTAGCGAAAAAAGGAGAATCAGGAATGAACCATTTGAATGGTGCATTGGCATTGTAAATGAAAAAGAAAGAAAGAAAAAAATGAGACAAAGAGAACTAAACAAAATAAAGAAAGAGAAGAAAACAAAAAGAAAACAAGAAGCCAGTTGCACCTAAAGGAAAGTGGGGTCACTTGTGAAACAAACATGTGGAGGAATGATTGGGCTGAACATGGAAATTGAGATAGAAGGAAGTGTGTATTAAAAGTTCTTAGGGAGGTTAGTCACTACATCCAAATGTATCCTACCCGTCCCTTAGCCTACATTACAACCAAATAAAGACCTCTTGATCTTTGACTAAACGTCTCGATTAGTAGGGTACGGCACTAGGGGCAAGCATATGGTGTGTCTATGTAGCATGCGAATATTCTTTGCTGAGAATGAGTGAATTCTTCCTATCTTTGGTTCCTTGTTGCTTGAATTTTATGTGTGTAGAACTTCTCTCAGACTTTTGTTGTGAGGGCATGTGACTCAGGAGGGAAAAGTAAGCCATCACCCTGTTAAAGTAACTAGATTGAGCACGAGTATGTCATGGCAGTAGAGTCTGCATCTGGGGTATGACTGTCACACTGCTTAGTTGTTCTGTTAAAATGGCGAGTGTGACATAATTTAGGGTAATGCATCAAACGATTAGGCCCAGAAGTGTGGAGTTGCAAGTTTTGGTTGATTAAAGAATCCTCTCAGAAGCCCATGTTTATTGTCAAAAAACGAGACCTTTACGGGTCTAATTCTGATGGCTTGGCTCCTTGTACCGCCGTGCCCTCCAAATGCGTTATATTGGGCTTTTGACCTAATTTGTCAACTACGGGTCTTGGCACCTTAGCTGCTGCTTAAACAGGACATCTTCTCAGAATCCCGTGTATATTAGTCAAAGATGTGATTTTCACTGGTCCGATGGCTCTTTGACTGGTGTGCCTGAAAATGTGATTGATAAATGGGTTCACTCCTCTTTTCCCCTTCTGTCAGTTCCTTGTCAGTCAGTCGACTCCCCTCCCTCAAAATATTGTCGAACTTCACGGTTATTCATCCATATATGGGTAATCTTCGGCGGTCAGAGAAGAAAGGATCTCCATGAAAGCAGGAGGTCTTAAACATTAGTCTGTCTTCAAATGCGGGAAGGGTAGGCATTCAGTTCGATGAGGGTGGGTTCCTACACATTAAGTTTAATTGATTGATTGGGAAAGCTGGTTACGTAGCATTAGAAGCTTAAGTATCCGGAAAGAAGGAGGAATGAGGATGTGAAAAAGAAGAGACGGTCTTAGACCGCAAGACAAGCAGCCCGCTTCGCTTCCTCAATTGCTCAAGGAACAAGATTAAATAATGCTTTTGTGGAACGTCTTCTGGCGAGGCTCATTCTCAAGATTCAAGGCTATACCTTTCACACCGCTGGCAAATTCAACCATTTCCCCAGCTTGAATCTCGTTCAATCCATAAACACGTGCAATCCCATCTCCAACTAAGACCACTCGACCGATCTCATCCACTTGAAAATTGGTGTAAAAGTTGCTAATTCGAATTTCTAATGGACTTGTTAGTTCCGCAGCTCGGGGAGATAGCTTGCTCGAGGACGAGCAAAGGCTTAACTGTGGAGTGTTGATAGTAGGTGAATTTAACTATATTCATGCCCTAAATAACCACTTTCTTACATAGTTTTAATAATAGACGTGATAAAATAATTCTCTCATCAATGCTTTTCATGACTTGCAGGTTATATATGACTAGGGAAGGATATGGAGTACTTTTGGAGTCAAGAATGAAGAAAAATAGGTCAACCGTGAAAATTCCTACGCGGACCACGCCAAAAACAGGCCGAAGATTCAGAGAACTAGTGTTATTGCAGTTCCACCGCTGCCGCGGTGAGAAGCTGTTGCAGACAAAAAAATAATTAGAGGGGCTGTTTGGCCACAGTTCTACCGCGATCGCAGCAGAATCGCGGTAGGCGCAGTAAACTTCAGGGACAAAAGTGTCAACACGGGAATTTTAGCCCTAAAACCTATTTTAAACACTATTTCGCCTAAGAGAGGCTTGTATTAAGTTTTTAGAGTATCTTTGCAAGAAAAACAATTGTGAGTGATCACCCAGAACATCTATCTTCTTTTCTTTGATTGTTATTGCTAGTTTATGATGAATTTTGTCTAAGTTTGTTTACTCATAGTCATGAGTAGTTAAATCCCTTGTCTAAGGTTTTGATGGAACCAATTGACGGATGAACTTCTTGTTTATGTGAATACAAATTGCTAGTTTCAATCTTTATTTATTTAACTATATTCTTGTTATAGTTAATTGATAGAATCCTTAATTAGTTACGCCTATTTAGTATGCATAACTTGGAAGAGAGTGCATACTTATGTTATTGTTGAATAACACCACTCCTAAAGTATAAGAGGAATCTATAACTGCAGGTTTAAAGGCGGGATTAGGAATAATGAAGCCTTGGGTAAAATCTTAAGTGAACCGTGTTAATTAAAGCTAGCTAGTGTATCTTAGGAGAGTGCAATAGTATATTACTGTGATTACTCAAGAGATATTTACTCTAAGACGAGTGTTCATGATTGATAGAGGGGTGTTGGTAAATTTGTATGAAGCATAAACATAAAGGATTTCATCAATAGGGGAAATATTTACCTTAGATTTGTATCATCATTATTTACAACCTTAGCGTTTTAGTTTATAGCTGTTTAATTTACTTGCAATCTTAGTTACTAAAGAAACCATCAACTGTGATTCAAACATTGGGGAACTGGTTCAGAAGAGTTTAGTGGGTCAAAAGATTGTGAATGATAGGTTAACTCTCTATGGATTCGACCTTGGGCGTAATGCTCGGGTTATATTTGCAACGTCCGCAGAGTCCTTTTTAGAGGGCATAATTGGGCGTGATCAGCTACTCATAAGGAACTACCACGGGTTCAAGACCTGGCCCCATATGTATAGAAAATTTTGGATATTACTACATCGGAATCCCGAAAGTAGAAAAAAGTGGCTCCCAAGTATGGGTGAAAATTCAAAAACCATGGTAAACAAAAATTAGTCCTCCCATCTTTCAATCTTATAACATAACATGGAAAATTTTGTGCTTGCCTTTTTGTTCCACATAGAACTTCCAAAGGGATTCATTGTTTTCCCCGATATCAAGGCTCTCGGTGAACCGATAGAAGCCGAATGTGTATTTCAGAAAGCCCTTAGCCGGAGGAGAGCCGTGAATCTACTCTCACTTCTGGTGAAGGTCCATCCTCCTGATGTTCCCAGCCAAAAGAAACAAGATACCAAAGAGGAAATGTACCTCCTTGGCTTGGACTCAGGAGAAGAGAGGGAAAGAAACACCAACCAGACCGGCCATAGTTCTCCTTGCATCTATGCTTCCTAACTCGTTTGTTGCTAGCATATTTACTTGTTATGTTATTGTTACATCTATGTTTCCTACTTGGTTTATTACTATCACATCTATATTTTCCTACTTGACTTGATACTATTACATATTTGTCTTCTATCTTGATGTTGTTACACTTGTGCATTGTACCTCATAGTCACTATTATGTATGTACCTTCTAATTTGTTTGTTGTTATTACAAATATGTGTTCAACCTTGTTACATCTAAATCGAAGAATTTCTTGGGAATAATACAAGATCCGTTCGTTCTTTTTTCTCTGATAGATGGTCAGAACTTCATCTAGGTTTGAATCCTACTGAGAGGTCCACTAGGGATCAGAAATCATCGGAGAAACAACAAGATCTTTCTTTTGTCCCTTCCAGGCAATCGAAAAATAAAGAAATTATTAATATATTCAAGATAATTATGTATATACAAAATACCGTCTCAAATCATCCTATTTCATCAGATCCGGGATGTGATATAGTTCCGAAGGATGAACCGGATACGGACAGTTCCAATAAGATTTCATTCTTGAACAAAAATCAATTTTTCGATTTATTTCATCTATTCTATGATCGGAACAGGGGAGAAAGTAAACCCTTTTCCTAGAAAATAATAGAAGTCATAAAGAATCGAAGAAAGCTAAGTATATATAAATCTTATTGATCTATCAATGAAAAAGTTTTGCAATTTTTTCCCATTAGCTTCTTGATTTTCTCTGTAAAAGGACCAGAATCTTTTTGGGTAGCTAGATTTATTATTATTTGATTAGTAGTTTGCTCAGAGTTGACCTAACCGATTGATGATCTATCTATTCATTCAAATCAAAAAGAAGAAAAAAAGAACAATAAAAGGGAAGAAATACTTTGAAGTTTGTTTCTCTATATAATTTGTATGATTAGAAGGATAATCACCTACTATTTGATCTTCAAAATCTTGTAATCAGCTACTTCAAATTCAGAGATATCACACTTTGGCTTTCTGATGCATGAGAGGGAAAAAATATAGTGTTTCCTCTAGGTGGTGGGGTGGGAGATTTGGGTGGGGGTGGGGGGGGGGGGGTTAAGAGCAGGAGAAGCTGTCGTATCTTTTTTCTCTAGATATTGGCAGGCTTTGTATCATTTGTCAAACCATGGAATTAACTTTTAATGCCAATAGTCATCATAAAATTCATATATTCATGTTTTCTGGTTTTTCACCTTGTGTCTGGAATTCATTATTTCCAACAAATTTATGGGCAGAAAAATAAAACTGTAATTACAAACAACTATAAAGAAAAAAAATTTTTATTGTTAAGCATTGCAGGTTACAACTCTATTTATCCCTTGATTCTTCATTCGAATTGTTCTCCATGATTCGAGGGCCTTAGCGACATATTCCCCGAACGTAGGATGATGTTGATCTTCCTGGGGATATATTTGATCTCCAACTTCTTGAACTATTTGATTGTCAAGAAGTATCGGCCATATTTGGTCTCTTTATGAGTATCCCATGAGTTTATCTGATTTTGGAGACACCTCTTCATGGGAATATGTATCCCTTTATATAGGTGTGAGTTAGGGTTTAGGAAAGAGTAACCTCCAAAAAAACCCTAATAGACTCCTAGGATTTTTAGAGTCCTATAGTATCTTTAATTTAGGATTTGGCTTGTGAACTTTCAAACACATAAACTTCTGAACTCATAATTTTGAAAATTATAAAATTTTGAGTTTAAACTGATAAATAATAAAATTAAAACTGAAAAAATATATTTAAAATTTTTTCCTCTGGGGGCGGGGGAGGGGGCTGTGGAGTGGGGCTGTGGGGGCAGTAAAACAAAAACGAAATAGAAAATTGATTACAAAAAAAAATCGGGGGGGGGGGGGCAGGAGGGGCCGGGGGGAGGGGGAATGGTGTAGAAAAATAAAATAAAAATAGAAATATAAAATTGCAAAAAAAAAAGTTAAGGTAAAAAATAATTTTTTTTGTGGGAGGGGGGGAGGGGGGAAGGGGGAATGGGGTGGAGGGATAGTAGGGTGGGTAGTATCGGAAAAACTGAAATTAAAAAAAAATCTTTTTTTGGAGAAGGGGTGAGGTGGGTTAGTAAGGGTGGGGAATGTTGAGAAGGAGGTTTCGAAAATGTTTTTCCTTCTTTTGATAAGGAAAATATTTTCCTCCAATTAGAGGAAAATGAATTAACAAGGAAAACGTTTTCTAAAATATTTAAGCCAATCAAACATAAAAAAATAATATTTTCCTTCGTACCAAACACACCCTTAATCTTTATTTAACTCTTCTAGTTTCTATATCTTTCTTTGACAGTTGTCCCCTATAAATCTCCGTTTCCATTTGCATGTGGTTATCCTAATTGTTTGACCTTTGTTAGGAGCAAAATAAATCTTTTTTCTGATTAAAAGAATAAAAAGGTACAACTAATTATATACACCAGACAGTCACTTAAAAGCATTTACAAGTAATCCTTTATAAAACTATGATTTGTAATCTAACATCTTGTTTGGATGGTTTTTTTTTTTCTTCGAAAATTCCCATGGAAGTCTGCAATTGCTACCCTTCGGATGTACATTAGGTAACCTGTTTAATGTGCAATAACTCGCAAACCACATAGGAGAAGTAAAATAATTATTACTTTAAATATAATATTTATTTTAATTATTATTTTTCATTCTATCATATTGTTAATTCCATTATTAGATAACGATGAAAAGACCCATTTTGTGTAACAACCAATTTTATATGATCATGTCATTATATATATATATATATATATATATATATATATATATATATATATATATATTGTCTTGCCTTTACAATAGTTTTATTTTATTTTTTACCTTACATTTTTACACAATTATATTTTACCACGTACTTTACTTCCTTTTTTTTTTGTAATATTATGTGTTTATTCGTTAAACAGCTGATATATAACATTATGAAATAACAAAAATGATACAAATTATGCAAATTATATTCAGTACAATAGTATAGTACAATACAATATAATATATGATACATTAAGAAATAATATGTAAAAACCATCCGTAGAAGCTGTTAAAAACAACATAGATTACTTATTTTAACATAGAGAGATTATTTAATAGTGTAAAAATTCTTTATCACGTCAGTTTATGTAAATTAAACGAAAATTAAAGAAATCCAACTAAGAGTGTAAAATGTCGTAGTCATGTAGCTATAGTTAAGAACAACAGCTAATGAGTAGGTGTATATATCTTGTGAAGGCTTTCTCTTCCTAAATGTTTCAAATACTTTTGATTGAATTTCAATTTAAGAAATGTTGCCGTTTATTCTTTAAGCATTTTTATTTACAAAATTGAATGAGAATGAATATGATTCATTATATTTTTGTTGGCCGAGTAATGTCGTAAATTAAAGCTGGCAAATATATATATATATATATATATATATATATATATATATATATATATATATATATATATATATATATGTATGTTATTTTTACTGTATTTCCATGGTATAACTTTTCGTAAACGAAGTGAATTTAATTGAACACCTTAATTACTTGTGGATCACTCACTGCGTCTACATAATTTGAATATGAGAGATATCATGTCACCGAAATTGTCAAAATTCAAAATTTCCATTACTTCTTCGACGAAATTTCCAGTACTTCTGTTTAGAGATTTAAGGCCGAGTTAATTTTATATATATAAAAAATGAGAGTCGATTGGTAAAAGTCCTTTATAGAAATTGAATATATTTTACCTATAGTCGTGACAGTTCTCATCATTTTTCGATTACTGCAATATTACCTCTTAATTTATGGGGTTCTCTTATAGTCTTATTGTACAAGACTAAATATTCTTTCAAACTATTTATTAGCTCATAATGATAGTTTCTCTTGTCACGAGAACAAGGGCTAAGCTATATATCTTTTACCGGTTTGACTGAATTCAATAACTTTAGTTTAAATTTTATATTTTATATTAAAATTTTTATTAAATATATACAAAAATTAAGCTCAGAACATAATTACTAATACATGATATGATATCGTTATCTTGAAATATAGAATCCATAAAATTGTCCAAATTCTCTAAGGTAGGTCGGCTATATTCCTTAAGAGTCATGACTTCTATATAGGCAAAAATTGTCCAGTTGATACAGGTTGTATTTGTAGCGCGCACTACAAAAAATTTGTCAAATTATGGCGATTTATTTATGGGGGTCATCAAAAACTCTCACTATACGTTTGCTTTGTGGCGTTTGAGCCAACCTTCACAAAATAGTTCTTATTGTGGCGGTTTATTTATGGGGTTCATCAATAACTCCCACTATACGTTTGTTTTGTGGCGTTTGGCCAACCTTCATAAAATAGTTCTTATTGTGGCGGTTTATATGTGGAGGTTGTAAAAAACCCCTATTGTATGTTCAATTCGTGGCATTTGGTTCAACCGCATCGAATATTTTCTTATTATAGCAGTTTTTTCTGTGAAGGTTTTTGATAACCTCCACAAATATATCAATTTCAAATGTTTGACAAATTTTTGCAATTCGATACAAATTAATGATTTAATTCATGCAAATTTTTGAGTTATTTTTTTCCACCTTATTTCTTTAAAATTTAATCAAACACATTGTAGTTAAAACTCTGCGAATTAATGCAATTTACATCAGTATCTACACCTTCTAGTTTGTAATCTTTTTCTCCTCACTTTTTTCAACTGTGATTTCCTTGCTTATTTGACTATTCTAAATTCCAAGTTTAACATGTATTAGTTAAAAAGGCATGATTAGTTATATTTAACTGCTTATTTGCTCAATCTGCCTAAATAGTACTATATGAAGCATGCTAGACTAGTGTTACCTATCTGTTTCTGTTTTATACTTGAATTTCTGTATACCTTTGGTTGTGCTTGCGCATTTACATTGGGACTACGGATGTGAGATTCCGGTAGCTCCCCCTTGTTTGTTCATTTTTAGGACTGCGGGTTCGATTCTCGATAGATCTCCTGCACATTGAAAGTTGGACTATGGGACGATATCCCAGTAGATCCTTCGGATAAACATATGATGGACTACGGGACGTTATCCCAGGAGATCCACTGGACAGTTGAGAAAATGACTACAGGACGGTATCCTGGGAGATCCTCATGACATTCAATACTGAGTTGTACCTTGTTGTGTTATGCTTTATTTTGCTTGTTGTTGTTGACTTGTAGCTTCTATCTTATTTCACAGTGGTTCATTACCTTTACCTACTTTTACATTGTATATTGTTATTGTCATGTTTATTCTTAGTAGGGTCTTGACCTTTCTCGTCACTACCCGACTGAAGTTAGGTTTGACACTTAGTGCGTACCGTTGTGGTATACTCATGCCTCTTATGCGCATGTTTTTCATGTGCAGATCCAGGTACCTCCGGTCAGGCGCACTATCAGTGATCCGTGAGCGATATTTGGAGAGTTGGGGTATATCTGCTGCGTCCGCAGACCGAAGGGTCTCCTTCCCATTCTATTCGTAGTTAGCTAGTTTCTTTTCTTGTATTTCATTGATGTAGACACTTCGAGATGTTAGAGCCGTATTACTTACTTTCTTTAGCATGTGTTGCCCGTGAGATTCCTGATTTTAGGGTTTGTTTCAGAATTATAGTGTTAAAGTGTATGTGCCAGGCGGCAATTATATACATTCCTTATGTTATTTAGCCTTAAAGTTACTATTTTTGTATGAGTTGTTATTTCTGCAAATGTATTAGGCAAGGTCGTGAAAACTAGATGCCGTCATGTTGTGTTCACGATTGGTGAAGTAGGGTCATGACAATTAATTGATACTCAACTAACGGAAAGTGGTTTAGTAGTAATTAACTTGTAATTTAGTAATAACATTAGTTTATGATTTATTTTACATTATTAATATTAATTTAATTGCTAATTAACGCCAAAAGATGAATTACATTGAAATATTACAATTATGGGCATAATATTTTTAGAATTAAATATTTTCGGAAACTTAAATATTACACATAAATTATACCGTAAGAAGAATTATATGTTAGGTTTTTGTAAAATACTAGTTTGATTTTCATTGATTGATAGTAATTTGTTAGTTAGAAGTCAACTTGATATTTTATATAATAATGACATACTAGGTAATTTGTTAGATATGGTATATATATATATATATATATATATATATATATATATATATATATATTCTATTTTAGGTGAATGTCCATATTTAGAGAGATTCTAGGGTTTACTTCTTGGTGGCTAAGTCACCACCTCCATATAAATAAAGGGGTTCTATTCCATTGTAAACCATCCCAAAGTATCAATAAGAATACTCCTCTCTCTACTTTTCTCTCTATTGTTCTTGTTCTTGTATTATTGTTCTTGTTCTTATATTATTTCATAACATGTTATCAGCACGAGACTCTACCGTCTCAAGAATCCTCTTGAGAAAATTAAGGTATTCCCCTTTTTCTGAATTTGGTTTTAATTATGTCTGATATTATGAAAAGAAAGTTCGTTGCCCTTGAAATTTCGGGCAAGAACTATATGACATGGGTGTTGGATGCTGAAATCCACTTAGATGCTATGGGCCTTGGAGACGCCATTAAAGACAGAGATAAAGCATCCACCCAAGACTATGCTAAGGCCTTGATTTTCTTGCGCCATCACCTTGATGAAGGTTTGAAAATTGAATATCTCACAGTCAAAGATCCACTCATCTTGTGGAAAGGCTTAAAGGAGAGATATGACAACCTGAAGTTGGTCACTCTGCCACAAGCACGATATGATTGGGCTCATCTGAGGCTCCAAGACTTTAAGTCTGTTTCTGAATATAATTCTGCAATATTCAGAATTACTTCTAAATTGAAATTCTGTGGAGATAATATCTCTGATTATGATATTCTTGAAAAAACGTTTACAACGTTTCATGCCTCCAATATGGTACTGCAACAACAGTACAGAGAGAAAGGTTTCAAAAAGTACTCTGAACTGATTTCTCTTCTCCTTGTGGCCGAGCGAAACAATGACCTGCTCATGAGAAATCACGAAAATCGACCCACTGGGTCTACACCATTGCCTGAAGCAGATAAGGTGTATTCTCATTATGCCAAGCATGGAAAAGGCTATGGCTTTAATCATGATCGTGGTCGTAATCGGGGCCATGGCCGTGGACGTAGACAAGAAAGAAATATCCCTAATGTCCGTCACCCCCCAAAGAGATATAACCACCAAAAGCAGAAACGGGATTGTGAGGATCCAAAGGCAAATAGTTCAGAAACTATATGTTATCGTTGCGGTGGAAAAGGGCACTGGTCAAAAGCTTGCCGTGTACCAAGACATTTGGTTGATCTTTATCAAGCATCTCTAAAGAATAAAGGCCCTGAAACAAATTTTGTCTCTGACGACAATTTTGACATCACCCCCTGGATGTGGCAGACTTCTTTGAGCAACCCGAGGGGAAAATAGACCACTTAATCGGTGATGGATCTGTGATGAAGGAAGATGGAATTGTTTGATTTTATTTTACTTATTTGTATTAGTTAGTGAATAAACTAATAGTCATTAGTATCAGCTCGTATTAGTTAGTTTATGGTATAATGTTAGTATTAGTTCTTTAGAATGTTTCAATATGCTTAAATTTCAAAGATATTTTTATTTTCCAGTATATTTAATTGATTAACCTAACAGTTAGTCGATTATCTAATATTTCGCATTAAAACTGGACTTTTCCGCAAGCTAAGTTAGTCGACTATCTGATTTAGTTAGTCGACTAACCTGATGACTGTTTACTAAGCTAGTCGACTATCAACTTAGTTAGTCGACAAACTAATATTTCGTATTAAAACTGGACTTTTCCGCAATGCAAGATAGTCGACTATCTGATTTAGTTAGTCGACTAACCTAATGACTGCTTCCCAAGATAGTCGACTATCAACTTAGTTAATCGACTAACCTCAGCAGATTTTGAAAATATTGTTTAAATGTGAAACAAACGGATTGAATTTATTTATTCTCATGTTCGTGTATTTCTTTTGTATGTCAAACCATGGGAAAGCAAATATGGATATCTCACAAAGCAAGCTTGGATCAATGTCCAACTGTAAAAATATTTGTTTAGTTGATTCATGTACTACACATATGATACTCAAAGAAAAGAAATATTTCTCTCAACTAAGTATGTGTAAGGCAGATGTTACTACAATCTCTGGTAGTAGTAAATTGATTGAAGACTCCGGAAGAGCAACTATAACTCTGTCTAGAGGAACAATGTTTATCATAAAGAATGCAATGTTCTCCTCCAAGTCTAAGAGAAACTTGTTGAGTTTTAAAGATATACGCCAGAATGGCTATCATATTGAGACAATAGATGAGAATAATCTTGAATATCTCATCATTACAAAGAATGTCTCTGGCCAAAAGAGGGTTATTGAGAAATTCCCGTCTTTATCTTGTGGCCTGTATTGGACAAAAATGAGTGCAATTGAGGCACATTCAACAGTAAACCAAAAGGTTACTGATTCCAATACTTTTGTACTTTGGCATGATCGATTGGGAACCCTGGATCAATCATGATGAGACGGATTATAGAAAGCTCATATGGGCATCCGTTAAAGAATTTCAAGATTCTTTTAAATAATGAATTTTCTTGCACTTCTTGTTATCAAGGCAAGTTAATTATTAGACCATCACCAATAAAGGTTGGGACTGAGTCACCTACGTTTTTGGAACGTATACAAGGGGACATTTGTGGACCTATTCACCCACCTAGTGGGTCCTTTAGATATTTTATGGTCTTAATAGACGCATCCTGTAGATGGTCTCATGTGTGCCTGTTGTCATCACGCAACCTTGCCTTTGCAAAACTAATGGCACAAATAATTCGACTACGCGCACAATTTCCTGATAATCCAATCAAGTATATTAGACTGGATAATGCTGCTGAGTTTTCATCCCAAGCATTTAATGATTATTGCTTATCAATTGGGATAAAAGTGGAACATTCTGTAGCTCATGTTCACACTCAAAACGGTCTTGCAGAATCTTTAATTAAACACCTGCAGTTGATTGCAACACCATTACTCATGAAAACGAGGCTACCCACTTCGGTATGGGGTCACGCCATTTTGCATGCAGCAATGCTAATTTGTCTCAGACCGACGAATTATCACAAATATTCCCCGTTGCAATTGGTTTTGGGTCATGAACCCAATATATCCCATTTAAGAATCTTTGGATGCGCAGTATATGTGCCTATAGCACCGCCATACCGCACCAAAATGGGCCCGCAAAGAAGGTTAGGAATATATGTTGGGTTTGAATCGCCCTCCATTATTCGCTACCTCGAAACATTGACAGGGGATTTGTTCACTGCACGATTTGCAAACTGTCAATTTGATGAGACACTTTTCCCAAAATTAGGGGGAGAAGTTGGTGAAACCAAACGGGAAATTTTGTGAAAAAATGCATCATTATCTCATCTTGATCCATACCTCAATTTGTGAAAAAGAGGTGCAAAAGATTATCCATTTGCAAAGAATAGCAAATCAAATGCCTGACGCATTTACGGACTTGAAAAGGATAACAAAATCCCACATCTCCGCAGAGAATGTTCCAATCCGTATTGATGTCCCTGTTGGACAATCATCTAGTGTCATATCCAATGAGTCGAATGCACGCCTGAAGCGTGGCAGACCATTAGGTTCCAAAGATCTAAATCCTAGAAAGAGGAAAGCAAACGATCAAAATGACACTAGTTATAAAATTTTACTTCCCTAGCTATTTTTTTTTTAAATATTTCCCACCTTTTATACGTTCCATTCCCTCCTTTTTTTGGTTACCCGCTTACACCTAGTGGTTCCCCCTTTTGGTTTTAGTTTTAGAAATCTAAAATCCACCATTTTCAAACCTTACTTCAACTTAGACGGACGATAGACAAATCTCTCCAGCTCTTTCGCTGTGAGTTGCACCTGGTTTCTAGCTTTTGCCTTCTCTCGTGGTTCGCTGCAGGTACGATCTCGATCTCCCCCTCTCTATCTAGCTATCTATATTCTGCTCCTCTTTTCTGTTTCATCTCTCTCTCAATCTTCTGCTCCTTTCCTCCGTGTGTTCATCTCTTGCTATTTAAATGTCTGGTAAGTTATTATTGAAAGGAGATGTGCACTACTGGGTTAGGGTTTTTGATACAATCAAAATTACTTAAAGAAGACAAAGGTGATTGCAATGTTGTCGTAAAATTGAGTTCTGATAGATTATTTTTTATGTTCTTTTGGTGGTAGATTATCGTTTCTTTGCTCTCAATTTTCTTTTTACTTGATTCTGATGAGTCATCTTTATTATGGAAATTGCCCCGTTGCTTTCATTCTATTTCTCTAAGAGGAAATAATATTACTAATTTATACAGTACTTGGGGGTTAATGTCAATTAAGTTGGTCATTGGGGGTTGCGTCCTCAACGTCATCAGCGCTTACGCGCGCCGCAAGCGGGCTTAGACGAGGAGGTTAAGAGGCGCTTTTGGGAGGACTTGGATGATATGGTGAGCAGTATTCCCCGATCTGAGAAGGTAGTTATTGGAGGGGACTTTAATGGCCATATTGGGGCTGGTGCTGGTGGTTATGGTGAGGTGCACGGTGGCTTCGGCTTTGGGGTTAGGAACGGAGGAGGCACGTCACTACTTGATTTCGGCAGAGCTTCCGAGCTTTTGATTGCGAACTCGACATTTCAGAAGAGGGAGGAGCATTTGGTCACCTTCAAGAGTTCGGCGGCGAGGACTCAGATTGATTACCTTCTCCTTAGAAGGAGCGATAGGGGTATGTGCAAGGACTGCAAGGTTATCCCGGGAGAGTCCCTTTCCACTCTTCATAGACTCCTAGTGATGGATGTCGGTCTCTGGGTGAAGAGGAAGAGGAGGGGTGCACGGGGACAACCGCGGATTAGATGGGGTGTTATGACTAAGGAGAAAGCACATGAGTTGGAGAGGAGATTAGCTGAGGGCGGGGCTTGGCGGAGTTCTGGGGAAGCGGATGATATGTGGTCAGAGACGGCGAACTTGGTTAGGGAGGTAGCACGAGATGTGCTCGGGGTAGCCAAAGGCTATTCAGGCAGACATCAGGGTGACTGGTGGTGGAACGATGTAGTCCAAGGTAAAGTGGAGGTGAAGAAGGCGGCGTTTGCTAAGATGGCAGGGAGCACAAACGAGGAACAACGGAGAGCGAACAGGGAGATCTACAAAGCGGCGAGGAAAGAAGCAAAGATGGCGGTTACGGGAGCAAAAAACGCGGCGTTTGGTCGCATGTACGAGGAATTAGGGAGAAAGGCGGGGACAGGAAGTTATTCAGGTTAGCTAAAGAAAGGGAAAGGAAGGCGCGTGATCTTGACCAAGTTAGGTGCATCAAGGGCGAGGATGGTAGAGTTTTGATGGGGGAGTCTCAAGTCAAGCGGAGGTGGCAGGCGTACTTTCGAGACTTACTTAACAATGAGGGGGATCGTAGCATAGAACTAGGGGAGTTGGGGCATTCAGAGCAACATAGAGACCTTGGGTACTGCAGGCGCACTAGGGCGGCGGAGGTCATGGGGGCTTCGCGTAGGATGAGTAGGGGTCGAGCGACCGGGCCTGACGAGATCCCGGTAGAGTTCTGGAAATGCATGGGTAGATCAGGAGTGGAGTGGCTCTCCAGGTTGTTCAATGCGATCTTCAGGACCAAAAAGATGCCGGATGAGTGGAGGTGGAGTACAGTGGTGCCCTTGTACAAGAACAAAGGTGACATCTAGTGCTGCAACAACTATAGGGGTATCAAATTAATAAGTCACACCATGAAGGTCTGGGAGCGGGTGATCGAGGTGAGGGTGAGGGAGATGACATCTATATCTATGAACTAGTTCGGTTTCATGCCGGGTCGCTCCACTACAGAAGCTATCCACCTTGTCAGGAGGCTGGTGGAGCAGTTCAGGGATAGGAAGAAGGACATGCACATGGTGCTTATCGACTTGGAGAAGGCGTATGACAAGGTCCCAATGGAGGTGCTATGGAGGTGCTTGGAGGTGAAG
Organism: Nicotiana benthamiana; assembly: GCA_034376525.1. Taxonomy (NCBI): domain Eukaryota; kingdom Viridiplantae; phylum Streptophyta; class Magnoliopsida; order Solanales; family Solanaceae; genus Nicotiana; species Nicotiana benthamiana. The sequence goes on along the minus strand of CM067338.1, from coordinate 126,898,752 downwards.
AGCGTGCCAGAAGCCTACATCAGAGTAATTAAGGACATGTACGATGGAGCTAAGACTAGGGTTAGGACGGTGGGTGGCGACTCAGACCATTTTCCAGTGGTTATGGGGCTCCATCAAGGATCGGCGCTTAGCCCCCTCTTGTTTGCCTTGGTGATGGATGCTCTTACCCGACATATTCAAGGGAATGTGCCTTGGTGTATGCTATTTGCTGATGACATAGTCTTGATAGACGAGACGAAGGCCGGTGTCAATGAGAGGTTAGAGGTATGGAGACAGACTCTCGAGTCTAAGGGTTTCAAAAAAAGAAGATCTAAGACAGAATACCTGGAGTGCAAGTTTAGCGCCGAGCCGAGCGAAGTAGGCAGGGACGTAATGATTGGATCACAGGTCATCGCCAAGAGGGACAGTGTCAGATATCTTGGGTCAGTGATTCAGGGCGACGGAGAGATTGACGGGGACGTCACTCATCGCATAGGAGCGGGGTGGTCAAAGTGGAGACTTGCATCAAGAGTCCTGTGTGACAAGAAAGTTCCACAGAAACTCAAGGGGAAATTTTATAGAGCTGTGGTTAGGCCTGGCATGTTGTATGGGGCGGAGTGCTGGCTAGTGAAGAACTCTCACATTCAGAGGATGAAGGTTGTGGAGATGAGGATGCTCAGGTGGATGTGCAGGCTCACCAGGTTAGATGGGATTAAAAATGAAGTTATTCGAGAGAAGGTGGGGGTGGCCCCGGTGGATGAGAAGATGCGAGAAGCGAGGCTGAGGTGGTTCGGACATGTGCGGAGGAGAAGTCCTGACGCCCCTGTGAGGAGTTGTGAGCGGCTGGCGATGGTCGGCGTACGGCGAGGTAGAGGGAGACCTAAGAGGTATTGGGAAGAGGTGATTAGGCATGACATGGCTAGAATGCGGGTTTCTGAGGACATGGCCCTGGATAGGAAAGTATGGAGGTCTAGTATAAGGGTTGTGGGATAGGGGCGCCTAGAGTTCTTCATACTCCTCACCCGGGGTTGGGTGAGGCTTGGCAGGGCTATTCATAGATGATTTATGTATTGGATTTTATCTTATGCTAGTTACTGTCTGATATTATTGCATGCTATTTTATTTATAGTTTTTATGTTTTTATTTTTAGGTTTTTATGTTTAGATAATTATTTATGCTATTTATGTTGAAGTTACTAATGCTCTTTTGTTGTTTTTGTTTTTGTTGTTCCTTTACTTCACTGAGCCGAGGGTCGAGTGGAAACAGCCTCTCTGCCCTTTCGGGGTAGGGGTAAGGCTCGTCTACATATTACCCTCCCCAGACCCCACTTTGTGGGACTATACTGGGTAGTTGTTGTTGTTGTTGTTGTTACTACAAGCAATCCGTATTAGTTTTAATTTATTGTACTATGATAGTGTAATACAGTATCATTTACTCCTATAAAATTAGATCTGTTTGAGTTTTCTTTTTTCTTTTCGTCCTCCAATTATAGCTAGGTCTAGTATAGGTCTTTATTGTAATAGAATTAGAGAAGATGAGGAATGTTTAGAAAAGTACAAAGTCTAGGACTAGTTCTAGAGTCTACAATGAACTAGTGGATGTATATATTATACTAGGTTAAATAAAAATTTTAATGTTTGACCAAAAAAAAAAAAACTAGCATGCAGTTTTCTGCAATTTGTACTAAATGACATATTATTAAATTCATAGCTCTACCTCTTGCACTTGCGTGTGATCTCTTTCATAGGAACTTAAAAAAATGGTTTTTGTATAATTTAGTGTGCATATTGTTTAGTGGTTTACATAAAGGCAGTTGGATTCATTCGTGATTCTCTACCTTAGTATCTTATAAAAGGCTAGAGTAAGAGATGATACTAATATGACCAAGTAATATAGAGCAAGAAAATATTATGTAGAAAATAATAAATTTGTTGTTTGTATATGTAGATGGAACATCGTATGTGGATGTACGATAGGAATCTTCCTAATCGGTGGGGTTTATGAGATGAATTTGTACAAGGTGTTGATGGGACTGCTAAGAGGAGATTGGTAATTATTTTTCTGAGTCTTGATTTTTTTCTAACATTACTTGAGTTTATTAACTCTTTTTGTTTCATTTGCAGGAAGCTGCTCTTAAGAGACCCGCAAAACGTGATGAGGTTCGGAAGAAGACCCACACAAAAAGCAAAATCGGGGAAGAAGCTTGGGTTGAGCCATGGGTTGAGGAGGCTTATGTAAGATCAAGATTAACTTAAAATTCTTTTTATAATGATTGTTTATATACCAAATTTCACTTTTAATTTAGAATCGATATAGAGAAGCAGTGGAAAAGCTCGCTAGGAGTCAGCTGACCGATGAGCAAGGCCAGCCAATCATGCCATCGGAGGAAGAAACTCTCCCATTGTGGTTGAACGTGGTTGGAGGCGTGTATAAGGGTAGAGCATATGGCCTTTCCTCCGAGCGCAATTTTCTTTGCCTCGCGTGTGGACTACAAGGTATATACTTTTTGGTTAATAAGCTCTTCTTTTTGTTACTTGTGTTTCGGAGTCAGTTAAAAGAATAACACATCCTGGAAATACAACCTTTTGGTTTCATGTGTTTACATGTATGGTTCAGTTCGGTTATCAAAAAAATATATGGCTTAGATAACTGTAATGTCTGTTACTTCAATCAGGTTTTTTGTAAATCAAATATTGTGAATTAAATCATAATGGAGAAGGTGCGGCATATTAGGTTCTAGCATAGCGCAGTATATGTTTTCTTGCATGTTAGTTTAAAGTAGCTCGCCGATTTAATCCCCCCAGCTAAAGCTTATAAACTTGAACTATCATTTTAGTTACGAGTCAAAGAACATATTGAAATCATTCCTTGGCTGGTTCTGAACATGTTGAAATCATTCCTTGGCTGGTTCTACAATAAGTGCTAGCACATATCTGCTCAACTTCAATGAGTGTGGTGCAACTTATCGGTTTATATGTAAGTCAACTTAATCCTTTTCTTGTACGCATATTTAATTAACAAATGCACACATATTCTGTTAACTCATGTACATATATTCTGTACACAATCCTTAGCACTGCTGTTGTATGTGTTTTCTTGTTGTCAGTTTATTATAGTTAGTTTACAATCTGTTCATACCAATATATAAGTTCCTGTTAGAATAAAAGATTTGTATGAGATGAAGCAAAACCACATATTTTGTACCTTAACTATCTCATGTATTGAGGGATGTTGACACGGGAAAAACAAACATATACACTATTAAAGATGATTTTCAAATAGTCAACTCTTTGCAAACAAACAAATGTTCTTCAGCAGATATTATTGTTTTCACTAATTCAAAAACAAAGAGGGTTTGTTCTTTCTGTACTGTGACGTCAAAACTGTAAACAGTGATCATGTGATTTCAGTCTGAAGCAACTATATCATATAATATTTGTTGAGAGTTTATTTCTGTTTTTGACATATATGTATATAGACTGGTTTGCTTGTGCCGTGACATGTACTATCTCTATGCCAGTAGAAGATATGGAGAACTTCTAGTACTTTTTATTTTCATTTGTATAATGTTGTCTTCAGATGAATTTAAATGGAGAAACATGGTAAGTGAGGATTCATATAGCCGACCCCAAATTGTTTGGGACTGAGGTGTAGCAGTAGTAGCAGTTGTTGTGGTGACATGTACCATCTCTAAAAGTTCTCCATTTGTAGTACACTCCTGCTATTGATATTTGGAGCATCGGATGCATATTTGCAGAAATGCTGACTGGAAAACCATTATTTCCTGGAAAGAATATGGTGCATCAATTAGAACTTATGACTGATTTTCTAGGAACAACAACTCCTAAACCGTTGCAAAGGTTGGTTACTTACTTCTCTTCCTTTCTCAGGTTTCTTTGTTATGTTCTGTCTGATCAGCATCATTGGGATGATAAGACGTCTTATTACTTGTCATAAGAACATCAGAGAACAAAGGTTAAGGTGAAAAAATAGTTGCTGAGTGGTCTTAGTATATCGTTTTTTACATTCCATTGTATCTTTTCCTGTTTTACATAAGAAATTCCACTGAACTGGCATATTAGAAATGAGAAGGCCAGAAGGTACCTCAGCAACATGCGGGAAAAACCACTTTTTCCATATTCACAAAAATTTCCACACGTGGATCCTTTCGCTTTGCGCCTGCTTGCATTTGACCCTAAAGATCGGCCATCTGTGGAAGAGGTAATTGTGAAATGGAGAATTTTTTATATTGTTTTATCTATCAAAGAAAATCTTGACTCTGATAATATGGCAAGACTGTCTCACACATTCATGACCTTGTTTTGTAGGCACTGAGTGATTCTTATTTCCATGGTTTGTCAAATGTGGAATGCGAACCATCCACTCACCCAGCATCAAAGGTTGAGTTTGAATTTGAGAGGAGAAAGTTGGCAAAAGAAGATGTTAGAGAGCTCATTTATCGGGAGGTGCAGTTTCCTCCATTATAATGGCTCCCATTTGTGTGAAATGGATCAACTTATTAATATTTAAACTTACTCTGTGCAAACAGATGTTAGAATATCATTCTCAGATGCTTCGGGAGTATCTTCGTGGTGGAGACCAGACTAGTGGATTTATGTACCCAGGATTAGGAGCCATCTACAGCTTGTGCTCCACAGAGTTTATGTTCTTTTCTAGCACATTCTTCTGCCTCATTTGCTTGAAAAGCTTGTCTTTTAGTTTCCTCTGTTACAACAATTAGCTTGTCTTTTAGTTTCCTCTGTTGAAATAATAATTTATCCAAAAAAATTGACCACCGGCCATGTCTTTTGAAACACATGTTTAGTTGTTAAAATGGGATTTTAAGATAAGCTTCACATATCAAGGTTAGGCACCGGCCATGGTGTGTTAGATTTTTGGTTCTTTGTTTCACATTATTTGTTCACATTAGGGGTTAACTAGTATAAATAGGCCTTGTAATTCATTTGGTTATTATCAAGTTTTCAAGCAAGTATTGAGTGATCAATAGCTTGAGTATAAGGAGTGTTTGTAAGAAATATTTTTGTATTTGAGAGTTTCCGAGTTGTATTAATGAATCCATTTTCGGTATTCTTTTGTCTCCATAAATTGTTTAGGGAATCATTAATTTATTTTTTGGTTCCTACATTTGGTATCAGAGCTAGTTTGAGTCTTGTGAGGTGTTAGGAAATTGAGTCATGTCAGGTAATAACTCGATTCAGTTTCAACTACCAAAACTCAACGGTAAAAATTACAACAATTGGGCTATCCAATTGAAAGTATTTTCCCGATCACAAGCTTTATGGGAAGTGGTGGAAAATGGCTATGCCGAAGTTCCAGACGCCAAAGCGTTCGAGGCGTTGAAGGAGGAAAAAGACGCTTTAATTGAAACTCGGAAAAAGGACCAGAAGGCATTGTACGCTATCATTCAGGCTGTCGATGAACTGGTATTCGAAAAAATATCAGTGGCAAAGACGTCAAACCAAGCGTGGGTTATTCTGCAGAAAGCCTACAAAGGTGACGATAGAGTGAAGCGGTTCTGGTTACAAACACTCCGTGCAGATTTTGAGTTCTTGCGCATGAAGGACTCGGAAAATGTTGCAAGCTACTTTGACCGTGTGCAGTCAGTCGTAAACCAATTGCGGGCTAACGGTGAATCGTTGGACGAGCAGAGGGTGGTAGAAAAAATCTTACGCTCTTTAAGCACAAGATTTAACTACGTAGTAGCTGCAATCGAAGAATGTCAAGATACAACAACTATATCGGCATACCAGTTGTTGGGTTTGTTAAGTTCTCATGAGCAGAGAATGAACCAGACGGCGAGTAGCAGTAACCAAGAACAAGCTTTGCAAAGCAGCCATGTCCCACGAAATCGCAGTGGCAGTCAAGGCAACAACAGCCATGGACGCGGTGGCGGACAAGGTAGCGGGCAAGGTGGAGGAAATTGGAAAAATAATTTTTCTGGTAAAATTGACAAGTCCAAAGTCAAATGTTACCGGTGTCAACAATTTGGGCATTACAAAAGGGAATGTCTGCGTGGCAACCGACACGGACGAACACAGCAGGCGCATGTTGCAGAGGGAAGTGACAATATGGTTCTAGCATGCAACGCTGGAGAACCAAATAAAAATCACTCAGATATTTGGTTTCTTGATAGCGGTTGCTCGAATCATATGTGCGGACGCAAGGACCTGTTTACGAAGCTAGAGGAGTACGAAGGCGGTGAAGTCAACTTTGGCAACAAGACGAAGGTGAGTGTCAAAGGTAAGGGTGACATCAAAATCCAGTCAAAGGATGGTACAGATGTTACTGTCGCCGATGTTTTCTTCGTACCTGGGTTTTTCTGGAACTTATTAAGCATTAGGCAGCTTTCAGAAAAGGGGCACAAGATTCTTTTCCAAGACGGAGTCTGCACGATCCGGAGCAAGAACAACAAGTTAATCACGCAGGTAAAAATGACCAAAAACCGAATGTTCGCTTTTACTCTTAATACGAAGGGAGTAATGAATTTTCAAGCTGTGGTAATGGATAACAATTGGCTATGGCATCTTCGGTTTGGTCACTACACTTCAGAGGCTTGAAGTTGTTGGCGCAAAAGAAGATGGTGACAGGTTTACTTGTGATTGATGTTCCAGATCGAACGTGCGAAGGATGTCTGCTTGGGAAGCAGCACAGAGACGCGTTTCCAACAGGGAAATCCATACGGGCAGAGCAACCATTGGAGCTAGTACACACGGATCTGTGTGGCCCAGTCGAGGTAGAATCTTTTGGAAACAAAAAGTACATGCTTGTTTTCGTAGATGATTTTACAAGAAAAGCTTGGGTTTATTTTTTGAGTGAAAAATCTAAAGCATTCGGAAAGTTTAAAGAGTTTAAAGCCTTTGTTGAAAAGCAAAACGGCTTTAGCTTGAAGACTCTGAGATCCGATAGAGGCGGTGAATTTACCTTTAACGAATTTCATAATTACTGCAAGTCCCAAGGAATTCTTCGTCAGTTACCTGCCAGTTATACACCGCAGCAAAATGGTGTGGCAGAAAGAAAGAACATGACGTTCTTTGAGATGACACGAAGCATGTTGAAGGCGAAAGGCTTACCAAAGGAATTTTGGGCGGAAGCTGTTGCTTGTGCAGTGTTCATGCTAAATCGGTGTCCGACAAAAGCTGTGCTCAAGAGGACTCCGCAAGAAGCGTGGAGTGGCAACAAACCTGATGTTTCTTTGCTGAGGGTATTTGGGTGTATTGCATATCCCTATGTACCAGACGAACATAGGAAGAAGCTGGATGATAAAAGTCAAAAGTGCATCTTTATTGGCTACAGCGAAGGGACTAAGGGTTATAGACTTTATAATCCTATCAGCAAAGAAGTCATTGTAAGCAGAGATGTGCAGTTCGTAGAAGATGGAGCTTGGAACTGGAGCAGAAAAGATGACACTGGAAGAGGTGTGCTGATGAAAATAGAAGAGGCAGATGAGCAAAATGTCTTAACCCCAGAACCATCAGAAGATATTCCATCTCCGGAGCCAGTAGATATTCCATCTCCGCAGGCAGTAGAGATTCCATCTTCACAATCAGAAGAAGAAGTTGAACGAGAAGAGCGGCCTCGTCGACAAACAAACATGCCACCACGTTTCAAGGATTTTGATATGAGGAGAAATGAGTAAGGTGTTGACAATGACAGCAGTCCTGACTTTACCGATGAAACATTGGTAAATTTTTGTCTTTTTGCAGATTGTGATCCAGTTTCGTTCGAGGATGCTGCTGATAATGAAAGGTGGATCAAGGCAATGAATGAAGAAATTCATTTTATTGAAAAAATTGACACATGGGAATTAACTTCTTTGCCAGCCGGAAAGAAGCCTATCGGTGTCAAGTGGGTGAACAAGACCAAGTATCGACCCGACGGTCAGGTGCGGTCTCAAAGCAATATTGGTAGTCAAAGGCTATCGGCAAAAGCCTGGAATTGATTACTATGAAGTCTTTGCACCAGTGGCCAGAATGGATACTATTCGCATGATAGTAGCACTTGCAGCTCAGAACATGTGGAAGATCCATCAAATGGATGTCAAGACAGCTTTCCTGAATGGCTTTCTTGAGGAGGAGGTCTATGTTGAGCAACCACCAGGTTTTGTAAGAAAAGGACAGGAGAATCAGGTCTACAAATTGAAGAAGGCATTGTACGGACAAGCAGTCCTTAAGTTAAAAGTTATTTCAAGTTCAAAACTTAAGGACAGGCAGTCCTTAAGTTATTGTTTCAAGTTTAAAACTTAAGGACAGACAGTCCTTAACTTTGAGTTTAAAGTTCAAAAGTTAACGACAGATGGTCCTTAACTTACAGTTACACGTTCAAAAGTTAAGGACAAACAGTACTTAACTTTGACTTACAACTTCAAAAGTTAAGGACAATAAGTCTTTAACTTTGACTTACAAGTTTAAAAGTTAAGGACGCTTGGTCTTGAAGTTTGAGTTCCAAGTTCAAAAGTTAAGGACATGTAGTCCTGAAATCTTGAAGTTTAGGACATGAGCAGAAGAGTATTTTCGTCCGACCAATTAAAGTTTATTAAACCAGTAGTTAAAGACTAAAGACATTTAATACACTGACTTTAAAATAAAAACATGAGCCGTTAGTGGTTATCCGTGCCATTCGCCCTTCAATCGATACCGTTGTCGGGCTTTTAGCTCTGCCCTGCTCTGACCCTCGCGGAATACGCTTTCAAATTTGCCATAATTCCTGTCAAACTATAAAAAGTGAATATCATCCAAAGTGCTTGTGGCTCGCGAGTCTATTATTTTTTCTATAAGATATTTAGATAATTTTACTTTTTTATCCACATTATTTAATGAGCTAGATTGCTTTTTATCTGTAAGGAGGAAAAGGAAAGATAAAATAAGCAGAAAGAAAAGGAATGACAAAATTCGTATTAAGGAAATTGAACAATAACTCTAGTGTAATTGGACATTGATTCTTTATTATTTTAAATAGAATTTACGTATTTAAAAACGACATCATAAATATTTCAAATAAAAAGCTATAATTGAAAAAATAGCCAAGGTAATAATTATAATTTTTTTATTGCAACAGTCTAACAAAAATTCACAAAATGTTAGACCCCCACTACGTACTTGCAGTATATTCCCACGTAATTCTTAAATTCCCAATTTAATGGTTGCTTAATTATGTGCAACAAACCATTTTAATTATGTGCAACAAACCTTGCTTAATTAAGAACACTTCAAGGAAAAACGTGCTAAGGGGAATATAGAGGTTTCCTAGTTTTAGACATGTGGCTTAGTCCATGTTTTTGGTAGGAGATTAAATGTTAGAAGATAAGTACTTATAAATTCCTATCTTCTTCCTTACGTATACATATTGGGGTACAACTAAATTTAAATCTGCGCTAAAAGTTTATATTTGACGGGTAAACTATTTCCTAATAAAAGCGACTTCATATCAGAACTCGAATCCAAAATATAGATTTAAGTTACCACTCTTGAACAAAGACTATTTTCATAATATTTACCATTTAATCTTTTTTGTTGGCAGGGATCTAAGCAATCTTGGAGCAATACCTACTGTTGAATTTTATGATCATCTTATAACTTATTATATGAAAATTTAAGGCTTTTGCGAAAGTATATATGTTTATAATAGTTTAATGTATTGGATCTCAACACTATGCATCGTGTATAATCTTGATTCTTTACATGGCTAAACATTTTTTTGCCAATGTCTTATCTATACTATTATCGTGTTGAATTGTGTGAACAACTCATTTTAAAACTTAATTGTCTTTCGCCTTTCTTTAATTTGTGGGATCCGTGTAACAAGAACAAGAGCGCTTCTTGTTCCTTTTTCTTTGCTACCATGAGATCGAAAATTAATGCTTTCACGCGAAGTCCTTATCACTATGGCCAACTGGTATTTTCCAAAAGTTGATTTCGAAAATGAATGTCAGTGCCACGAAATCGATAATATCGTACGATCTTAGGATCTCCGCGAAGACGAATACCACATTTTCAAAACAAAAATGATTTTAATAATTTTAATTGTATTAAGTATGTGTCTTAACACCTAGGTCTAATTAACCCATAACCTTGTGCTGACCAGGTGCTCCATTAATATACATAGTTCTCACAATTGTAATGATCTAGTCAATTAAGATAGGCACACGAAGCCTAGATAATAGACTCTGAGGATGAGCTTGTACTTCCCTATGCGTACACAAAATTCAACATCTTTATCATCTTTAATTTACATAAAAATCGTATTGGACTAGACACCAGGGTCCACTTTTTGGTGTTCATATATAGAAGAGGAATCTTCATAAACCACTATAGTGCTATAAACCGCAGCAATATGATTTTGACGTATAAAAAAAATATTGAGGTTTTGAAAGACAAATAGTTTTGATTTTGAGGTTTTGAAAGACAATTAGTGCTAGTTTAAAACCGCAGCAATATGATTTTGACGTATAAAAAAAATATTGCGAGGGTTTACAAAACCCCATTAATATGATTATAATAGTTCAAAAAATATATAGTGTGGTCTATAAACCCACAACATATAATTTATATTTTTTTAAAAAAAAAAAAGTTATGTGAGGGTTTATAACTGCTACAATATAATATTAGTGTTCAAAAAAATAGTGGCAGTTTATATCTGCCGCCATCCTTTCTTTTCAGTCAATTGTCTGCTGCTGCTTACTGATGAAACTCGTTTACTTTCATCGCAAATGACAGCCAAAGGAACGAATTGTAAGAAATAACATGCAATGTACAATGGACACAGATGTGTTTTGGTTTAGCCAATCAGATCAGCCTCCAAGGTACAGTTGTGTCTTCAGAACAAACAGATTATATACAATATGGATAGACCATTTGAGTTATGGAAGTCTTTATGTATGCACCAGAACCTTTAGATAGGCCTTTGAATTTATCATGCTGGATGATTAAGTAGAAAGTGCAGCTCCTTTTGTTGCTCCTCCATTGATCTTGTGGAAATGGAATATGGTAATCAATGTGCTGTCAAGAATGTAATTGTTATGAAATAATATAAGAACAAGAACAAGAACAATAGAGAGAAAAGTAGAGAGATGAGTATTCTTATTGATACTTTGGGATGGTTTACAATGGAATAGAACCCCTTTATTTATAGGGAGGTGGTGACTTAGCCACCAAGAAGTAAACTCTAGAATCTCTCTAAATATGGACATTCACCTAAAATAGAATATTTTATAACACTCCCCCTTGAATGTCTATTCAATAATGTGCCTAGTTAAAACCTTAACTAAAACAAAACCTAATGGGAAAAAATTAAAGAAAAGGAAAAAGAGTACACATATTTGAATATGCGCCTATTGGTTGCCTCGTTAAAAACCTTGCAAGGAAAACCCATTGGGACAAAACCTTGTAAGGGAAAAAGAGTGCAACGCGCATTAACTCCCCCTGAAAAGAGCATCAATTCATATCCTTGAGTCTTCGCATTCCGATCTTGTGAACCAGCTTCTTGAAGGTTGACGTTGGTAGAGATTTTGTGAACAAATCAGCCATATTATCGCTTGAACGAATCTGTTGCACATTGATATCACCATTCTTTTGAAGATCATGTGTGAAAAATAACTTTGGTGAAATATGCTTTGTTCTATCTCCTTTTATGAATCCTCCCTTCAATTGAGCTATACATGCTGCATTGTCTTCATACAAAGTCGTGGGTAGTTTGTTACACTTCAAACCACATTTGTCTTGAATATGAGGTATTATAGACCTCAACCACACACACTCCCGACTTGCTTCATGAATAGCGATTATCTCGGCATGATTAGATGAAGTAGCCACAATTGATTGCTTAGTCGATCGCCAAGATATGGCGGTGCCTCCACAGGTAAACACATAACCCGTTTGAGATCGAGCCTTGTGTGGGTCGGATAAATATCCAGCATCAGCATAACCAACAAGATCAGGACTGCAATTATTGCTATAAAATAAGCCCATATCGGTAGTCCCTTTTAGGTACCGCAATATATGTTTGACCCATTCCAATGTCTCCTTGTGGGAGCCGAGCTATACCTTGCTAAGACATTAACTGAAAAGGTTATGTCAGGCCTTGTAGTATTTGCAAGATACATTAGTGCGCCAATTGCACTAAGATATGGTACTTCAGGACCAAGTAACTCTTCATTCCTTTCTTGCGGTCGGAATGGATCTTTATTCACATCAAGTGATCGAACAACCATCAGAGTACTTAAAGGATATGCTCCATCCATGTAAAACTGTTTCAGTACCTTTTCTATATAGGTAGATTGATGAACAAAAATTCCGTTTGCCAAATATTCAATTTGCAAACCAAGACATAATTTTGTCTTTCCGAGATCTTTCATCTCGAATTCATTCTTTAGATAATCAATTGCCTTTTGGAGTTCTATGGGGGTTCCAATAAGGTTTATGTCATCGACATATACGGCAAGTACAACAAATTCCGATGTTGTTTTCTTTATAAAAACACACGGGCAAATGGCATCATTTATATAGCCTTCTTTTAATAAATACTCACTAAGACGATTATACCACATTCGTCCTGATTGCTTTAGACCATACAAGGATCTTTGCAATTTGATTGAAAATATTTCCCGGGACTTTGAATTATGAGCGTTTGGCATTTTGAGTCAATCGGAAATTTTTATGTATATCTCATTATCCAGTGAGCCATAAAGATAGGCAGTAACCACATCCATTAAATGCATGTCAAGCTTTTCAAGGACAGCAAAACTAATGAGATAACGAAAAGTTATGGCATCCATTACAGGCGAATATGTCTCTTCATAATCGACACCAGGCCTTTGAGAAAATCCTTGTGCAACAAGGCGTGCCTTATATCTTTGTACCTCGTTTTTCTCATTTCTCTTGCGTACAAAGACCCATTTATAGCCAACAGGCTTAACACCATTAGGTGTTTCAACAATAGGGCCAAAAATTTCACGTTTTGCCAGTGAATTCAATTCTGATTGGATTGCTTCTTGCCATTTTGGCCAATCATGTCTTTTTCGACATTCTCCAACAGGTTGAGGTTCAAGATCCTCACTTTCTTGCATAATGCTAGATGCGACATTAAAACCAAAGACATAATCCACCACTATATCCATTCGATTAAAATTTGCCTCAATATCGATTGGATTTATTGATAGTTCCTTATTTTCTTGAGTCTCGGGCTCAATGGATTCTTCATGAATCTCAGAATTTATTAAATCATGAATTTCCTCATGAGATTCTTTCTTAGTGTCATTTTGATCGTTTGGGAAAAGTGTCTCATCAAATTGACAGTTTGCAAATCGTGCAGTGAACAAATCCCCTGTCAATGTTTCGAGGTAGCAAATAATGGAGGGCGATTCAAACCCAACATATATTCCTAACCTTCTTTGCGGACCCATTTTGGTGCGGTATGGCGGTGCTATAGGCACATATACTGCGCATCCAAAGATTCTTAAATGGGATATATTGGGTTCATGACCCAAAACCAATTGCAACGGGGAATATTTGTGATAATTCGTCGGTCTGAGACGAATTAGCATTGCTGCATGCAAATGGCGTGACCCCATACCGAAGTGGGCAGCCTCGTTTTCATGAGTAATGGTCTTGCAATCAACTGCAGGCGTTTAATTAAAGATTCTGCAAGACCGTTTTGAGTGTGAACATGAGCTACAGAATGTTCCACTTTTATCCCAATTGATAAGCAATAATCATTAAATGCTTGGGATGAAAACTCAGCAGCATTATCCAGTCTAATAGACTTGATTGGATTATCAGGAAATTGTGCTCGTAGTCGAATTATTTGTGCCATTAGTTTTGCAAACGCAAGGTTGCGTGATGACAACAGGCACACATGAGACCATCTACAGGATGCGTCTATTAAGACCATAAAATATCTAAAGGACCCACTAGGTGGGTGAATAGGTCCACAAATGTCCCCTTGTATACGTTCCAAAAACGTAGGTGACTCAGTCCCAACCTTTGTTGGTGATGGTCTAATAATTAACTTGCCTTGATAACAAGAAGTGCAAGAAAATTCATTATTTAATCAGCTCATTATTATATATAACATTTTCAAGCAAGGCACTGCTTGTTGTCTCTCCCTCAAGGGCTTCTATTCATAATATTAAGATGCTAAACTTGAAGCATGCTGGGAATAGGAGCTCTTGCAGGGTGAGACAACACGAAATGCCTTGCTCACAACTCTATATATATATATATATATATAGGTTTATGATTTTACTCTTGACATGACAGTATATTTTTGCACTCTCCTTCAAAGGCTTCCGATATTAGTGTCTTATTTTTGTTTGTGCTAGTGTTGGAGGTCTTTAAAGAAAGTGGACAAACTTTATCCTGATATTCCGGCACACGATTTAATTTATATACGTTAATAGTTCCACAAAGTCGGGTCTATATATTACCCTCCCAAATCCTACTTTGTGGGACTATACTGGTCAGTTGTTGTTGTTGTTTCATAGTGTGAAAATTATTTACTTAACATGTTGTAGTGCGTAACTTGCCGTATATTTCAGTTTAATAATCTCACTTTTCATGAATTGTTGCCTGTAATTATCATTAAAACACAACTATCCGAGTAAAATTCATTGTCTAACAGAATATATTCTTCTCCTCCGATAAATTCATTTTATTGGCAGGTAGGCTGACGAATGCTGTACTGCGACAAAAGATCACGATCGAGAAGATGCAATTAAAAAAATAGGATTTATATTTGATGTCAAGGTATCAGCAAAGCCCGAACTAAGTCAGGAAGTCCTTAAATATATTAGTCTTTGTACGTTTTTGAGTATTGATTCTGTTATTTTGAGTGCTCTCTTATATTACAAAAGAACTTGGTTCTTTACTTTACTCCTTACGCTTGAATAAAATCAACACAAAGTAAAAGATAGCAATTTTACGAAAAAATCACCCGGTTCAAAGGTACAAAAATCATAACCTATCACGTAGGATATTAACTTCAACTTCACTATAACAAATGAGCCAAATGTACTGATCATTACAACTCTTATAACATAGTATACCTCCCACACTTCAACTACTTCTACTTATTGTACGAAGATTACAAGTTACTCTAACTTGAAAATATAGACAATAACACAACTAAAGTTGTTTGAATGTAAACATCAATACAACTCAATTACCTAATACACGTGAACTAGACTACTCAATTGAAAAAAAATCAACTCTCCAAACAATAGATCTTTGGGAGTACTAAACACAGACAAACTCTCGTTCACTTACAAATCTTGATAAGTGAGTGTTCCCCAAGCTTCACGATTCCTCTATGCAAAATCCTTAGGCAGCATCCCCTATCGTAGTAAAAGTCATTTCCACAAATATCGGACTACAGTAACTTTTGCAGGAAATGTTACAGCCTTGTAAGGACCTTTAGCAGCTACTGTGAGAACCAAGTTAAAGGGTGAGAGGAAGATGGGGCCAAGGCGTTCACAAGAGTAGCAATTTGCTGAGAATGAGCTTCTTTGTCCTTCCTCGGCACCTCCCTGAGCTCCTTTGTTTCCTTCGTCAGTTCATCATTATCTTCCCCGAGTTTAGCATTATCTTCCACGGCCAACTCCATCCTCCTAGAGAAACCAGCACCCCTGTTGCTTCCAGGCAGAATTGCAGTTCCACTTGGACGTCTAGCCTTTATCTCACCATAGCTACACTGTCTAAGTGTGATTTCATACAGAACATTATTGTGATATCCAAACTTTAACCTAGGCATAAAGATGTTGAGCTTATCAAATAGATCGGTCAACATGATACCAAGGGCAAAGCATGCTTAGGTTTGGAAGTATCAGCAACCCTTGCTATGTGTTGAATCATTAAGCTAGGAAGATTAACAACCTTACCAGTATCCAATAGTTCCATCATAGTCATGTCAAATTGTTAGAACATGGCTCTTAGAACATGTTCGATGCACACACTTATAGATCATCAAAACATATAACTCAAAAAATTTCCCTTTTTTGATGATTGATGACAAACTTTGTACTTATGGACCAAGTGAGAACTGAGAACTATCAAATTAACATCAAAGACAATATCAATCAATCATCAATTTTAAGAACACGTGAACTAATAGATGAACCTCCCCCACTCTATCTTTTCGCTTTTGGCATCATCAAAAAAATAAGAAAGTTGCGAGATAAGCTAAGCAACCATACATGATACACGATTCACGGCCACTGAAGCTACTGAGAAAGAAAAAGAAAAATCAAAACAAAATGAATGATTTTGATGATATTAGCAATGTGAGTAAAAAAACATAAGAGAATGCATGAGATAGTGCCAATTTAAGCCTAAAGCCTTTATCACAAAGGCATAAAACAAAATAACCAGATATTCCTGCTGACAAATAAGAACTAGACACAAAAGAAAAGATATGACACTAATGGAATTACCAGACTCGATCAATGACAAAGGGATAAAGACCAAGTTCAAGGGTGAGAGGCAGATGGGGCTAGGCCTTCAGAAGAGTTGCAATTTGTTGAGAATGAGCTTCTTTGTCCTTCCATATCTCCTCCCTGAGTTGCTTGGTTTCCTTCTTCAGTTCATCATTATCTTCCTTGAGTTTAGCATTATCTTCCATTTCTAATTCCAACCCATTAGAGAGCTCAGCGCCTCTACTACTTCTCAGCAGAATTGTAGTTCCAGTTGAACCTCTAGCCTTGATCTCACTATAGCTACACTTTCTAAGTGTGAATACATCCAGAACATCATTGTGATTGCAAAACTTTAACTTAAGCAGGAAAATGTTAAAACTTATCAAATTGCTCGGTCAACATGAAATCATGTGGCAAAGCATGCTTGGGTTTGAAAGTATCAGTAACCCTTTCTATGTGTTGAATCATCAAGCTAGGAAGATTGACAGCGTTGCCAATATCAAATAGTTCCATCAGAGCCATCTCAAGTAACGTGGCCACATTCCTCTCAAACCTCAACAGGATGCAGAAGTCCACAAAATGGAATAGCAATTTGTGAAAATTTGTGATATCCGCCTTATATACCTTCTGAGGGGCATCCAGTTAAAATTTCTGGAAAATTTTCAGGAAACCACAATCCCTCTATCCACATCATTGTCAATTGCTGGCCAATTATGTTATCGTCTGTCCGTGTTCAAAGCAACGAGAAACTGAAACCAGTAATAAGAAGAGACACAAACAGAACGTATGTAACGTTTAAAAAAAAAAAAAAAAAAAATCACAGAAATGAAGAAATCCGAGACCACAGAATTCACTGTGTGTCCTTAAGGAATTTAACCCCCTCACTGTACCCGAGGTTGTGGATTATTTCCTCCCAGGATATAACGGATATACCTGTCGTAGGAGTGGCGGTACCTCAAACGCCTACGACTTCGACGAACTCAAATTCGGGAACGAAATCACACTATGACTCGATATGTTTTTTTTTTTTTTTTTGGTTTAAAGAAAAACAATGCAGGATTTTTTTTTAATGCTTCCAGTAGATGAAAATGAGGCATTGCCTCAGTTTATATAGCCTTGAATTGAGACTGTTCGGAAAGGCTTGGTGCCTGTTCGGGAAAGGCCATGCCTTTTCCTGAAAAATAAGAACGTTTGGGAAGTTTTTTAACGAATTAATATTATTATTATTATTTTTTTTCCCGCGGGAATTAAAAATAATTTCAGAAAATGAAGATTGAATTTTAAATAAATTTGGTCCAAAAAGATTATCAATCAATCAGATCATTTGACCAAATCCAAATCCAAATCCAAATCCAAATCCAAATCCAAATCCAAAGCCGAGCCGAGCGACGACGACGGCGCGAGGGGAGTCCCTCTTCTTAACCCTTTAAGAGCTAGAAGAAGTGCTTTCTAATATAAGCACATAACTTTCCCTTTCTACCACCGATGTGGTACAAAGCTCCTTTTCAAAGGAACTTTGCTTTGAAACTTCATTTTCCTTCTATTGTCTTCTTCCCTCCATTTCTCATTCACACCAACTTAGCTAGCTTTAATCATTAACTAGCTTTAACAATCCCCCACATGAATGGGGAATGGCTATATGATGAAAAACATGCATGACAAAAAACTGTGTGATTCGTAAGCAAGGATTAATTGCATCTGGATAAGTAGATTTCTCTTTGAACTTTCCGTAGTGAGCATATGTCGGATATACTCGGTCAATCGGTAGATTTGATATCTTTGAACCGTCGAGCTTTGGTGTATACCTAGACAACCACATGTCACACAATTAACCCTTTAACCGTTTTTGGTTCTCATTGTTTTGTTCGTTTCAGCCATGAACACTTCCTGGTTCATAAGTGCGTAGAGAGCTGGCCTTACAGAGTTCTCCTTGAAGCGGCTTACACTTCACACTTACATAGGTGATTCCTAAATGTGTCATCCCGTAGATACACTATTTGATATACCCCGTATCAAACTTAGAAACCATTAAAAAGCCTTAATGCTTTATCCTGGTACTGAACATTGTCTCATCACGAGAATGGACCAAAAAGTTATTGTGACAATGTTGAACCGTCATCAATGACTTTGTTTGATCTCTTTGAACCTAGATCTTGGGATCTCATGTATTCTAGGTAGAGTTACCGCCACGATGACTTGTCCTCGGCCATAGTCCCATTCCCCTCGATGATCTTTCAACCACTTCTCTAGTTAGGCCTTTAGTTAGTGGATCCGACACATTATCTCTTGACTTAACATAGTCAATTGTAATAATTCCACTAGAGAGTAGTTGTCTAACGGTATTATGTCTTCGTCGTATGTGACGAGACTTTCCGTTGTACATAACGCTCCCGGCTCTTCCTATTGCCGCTTGGCTATCGCAATGTATGCATATAGGAGCCAACGGTTTGGGCCAAAATGGAATATCTTCTAAGAAATTCCGGAGCCATTCAGCTTCTTCACCGGCTTTGTCTAGAGCTATGAACTCAGATTCCATTGTAGAGCGGGCGATGCATGTCTGTTTGGATGACTTCCAAGACACTGCTCCTCCACCTATAGTAAAAACGTATCCACTTGTGGATTTAGTTTCAGTTGAACCGGTGATCCAATTTGCATCACTGTATCCTTCAATAACTGCAGGATACCTGTTATAATGCAAAGCAAAGTTTTGAGTATGTTTCAAATATCCCAAAACTCGTTTCATTGCCAGCCAATGATTTTGGTCGGGATTACTCGTGTAGCGACTTAGTTTACTTATAGCACACGCAATATCAGGTCGCGTACAGTTCATAATATACATCAAACTTCCCAACACTCTGGCATAATCCAATTGAGAATCACTTTCACCTTTATTCTTTGCAAGAGCAAGGTTCATATCAATTGGCGTCTTTGCAACTTTAAAGTCCAAATACTTGAACTTTTCAAGTACTTTTTCAATATAATGAGATTGAGACAATGCTAGACCTTGAGGAGTCTTATGGATTTTAATTCCCAGAATTAAATCGGCAACTCCTAAGTCTTTCATATCAAACTTACTAGCAAGCATGCGCTTAGTAGCATTTATGTTAGCAATGTTGTTACTCATTATTAACATATCATCCACGTATAAACAAACAATGACGACGTGGTTCGGAGTGTTCTTAATGTAGACACATTTATCACATTCATTTATCTTGAATCCATTTGACAGCATCGTATGGTCAAATTTTGCATGCCACTGTTTTGGTGCTTGTTTTAGTCCATAAAGAGACTTAACAAGTCTACATACCTTCTTCTCTTTCCCTGGAACTACAAACCCTTCGGGTTGTTCCATGTAAATTTCTTCCTCCAACTCTCCATTTAAGAAGGCTGTTTTCACATCCATTTGATGGATTTCAAGACCGTACACGGCGGCTAATGCTACTAACACCCAAATAGATGTAATCCTCGTTACCGGCGAGTATGTATCAAAGTAATCAAGACCTTCTCGTTGTCTAAACCCTTTAACAACTAGTCTTGCCTTATATTTTTCAATAGTGCCATCAGCTTTCATTTTCCGCTTGAAAATCCATTTGGAACCTAAAGGTTTATTCCCTGGAGGAAGATCAACCAATTCCCAAGTATGGTTGTTCAATATGGATTCTATCTCACTATTGATTGCCTCTTTCCAAAATTGAGCTTCCGATGAAGACGTAGCTTCGTTGAACGTTCGAGGCTCATTTTCCAACAAAAATGTTAAAAATTCTGGTCCAAAGGAAGTAGTCGTCCTTTGACGTTTGCTACGTCTTGGATTTTCCTCATCAGGAATGTTTTCCTTTATTTCTTCCCGAGGTCGTTTAGATTCTTTGCTAGACGACGCACATTCCTTTTTATACGGATATATGGTTTCAAAGAAGTCAGCATTATCTGATTCAATTACCGTATTCACCTGAATGTCGGGATTTTCTGATTTGTGAACCAGAAATCTATATGCCTTACTATTTGTGGCATATCCTATGAAAACACAATCAACGGTTTTAGGTCCTATTTTTACCCTTTTGGGTTTAGGAACTTGCACCTTGGCCAAACACCCCCACACTTTGAAGTATTCCAAATTGGGCTTCCTTTCTTTCCACTTTTCGTATGGAATTGATTTTGTTTTGCTATGGGGCACTCGATTGAGTATTCGGCTAGCTGTTAGAATGGCTTCCCCCCACAAGTTCTGGGGTAAACCAGAACTTATTAACAGGGCATTCATCATTTCTTTCAGTGTTCTATTTTTTCTTTCCGCAATTCCGTTTGATTGTGGCGAGTAAGGAGCAGTTGTTTGATGAATAATGCCATATTCCAAACATATTTGTTCAAAAGGAGATTCATATTCACCGCCCCTATCACTCCTTATCATTTTAATCTTTTTGTTAAGTTGAGTCTCAACTTCAGTTTTGTATTGCCTGAACGCTTCAATTGCTTCATCTTTACTATTAAGTAAATAAACGTAGCAATACCGCGTACTATCGTCAATAAAAGTTATGAAATACTTCTTTCCACCGCGAGATGGAATTGACTTCATGTCACAAATATCTGTATGGATTAAGTCTAAAGGACTTGAATTCCTTTCAACTGACTTATAAGGATGTTTAGCATACTTAGATTCAACACAGATTTGACATTTTGATTGATTGCATTCAAACTTAGGCAATACTTCCAAACTAATCATTTTTCGCAAGGTTCTATAATTGACATGTCCTAAACGTGAATGCCATAAATCATTTGACTCAAGCAAGTAAGACGAAGCAGAAACTTTATTATTATTAGCAACAACCATTACATTCAGTTTGAAAAGGCCCTCTGTGAGGTAGCCTTTTCCTATGTACATTTCGTTCTTACTTATTACAACCTTGTCAGAAACATAAACACATTTAAAACCGTTCTTCACTAGAAGTCCGGTAGATACAAGATTTTTCCTAATTTCAGGAACATGACAGACGTTGTTGAGAGTCACCACCTTGCCAGAGGTCATCTTCAGCAGTATCTTTCCATAACCTTCAATCTTGGCCGTTGCAGAATTTCCCATATATATTGTTTCGTCGGGCCCGGCGGGAGCATATGAAGCAAAGGCTTCTCTAACAGCACAAATGTGGCGAGTGGCGCCAGAGTCAATCCACCACTCTTTCGGACTTCCCACTAGGTTGCACTCGGACAACATAGCGCACAAGTCATCAACCTCCTCGTTTGTTTCAACCATATTAGCCTGACCCTTCTTCTTTTCCTTTTTCGGAGCACGACAGTCTGCAGCTTTGTGTCCGATTTTTCCACAATTATGGCAGTTTCCCTTGAATTTCTTCTTGTTGGGATAGTTCCTTGGTCCCGATGCCTTTTTCCTCTTTTTCATATTAGTTGGGGCAGTTTCAACTATATGTGCTCCCCCTATGGTTGATCTCCCATTTGCCTTTTTTCTCCGCTGCCTTGTTATCTTCCTCGATTCTCAATCGGACGATGAGATCTTCCAATGTCATCTCCTTTCGCTTATGTTTCAAGTAATTTTTGAAGTCCTTCCATGAAGGAGGCAACTTCTCTATCACTGCCGCAACTTGAAACGCCCCACTAATCACCAAACCTACAACAAACAACATGTAAGTGACGGGGCACTGAATACTTTTGACAAAGGCATTAATTAAATTTATACCTTCAGCGAGGAGATCATGGATGATAACCTGCAACTCTTGAACTTGAGTGACAACAGACTTGCCATCTACCATTTTGTAGTCCAAAAACTTGGCAGCGATAAACTTCTTTAAGCCAGCATCTTCTGTTTTATATTTCTTTTCCAACGCATCCCATAGTTCTTTTGATGTTCCCACATTACTATAGACGTTGTAAAGATCATCCTCCAGTCCGCTAAGAATGTAATTCTTGCACAAAAAATCTGAGTGCTTCCACGCCTCAATTACAACAAATCGTTCATTTTCAGGTGTTGATTCCGGCGGAACCGGAATATCCTCCTTAATAAACTTTTGAAGGCTTAAAGTAGTTAGATAGAAGAACATCTTTTGTTGCCATCGTTTGAAATCAATCCCGGTGAATTTTCCGGGCTTCTCTGCCGGAGCCGGTGCTGGTGCAGTACGACTGGAGGACGCAGCATTGCTCGTAGAACCAACCACGGGGGCTGGTGTGGCAGTAACAGTAGCAGTAGCATTCAAATTTGGAGTTTGGTCTCCCATTTCTGTCATAGGAAATAACAGAACACTTTAATAATCGGTGAAGTTTTTATTTCTTCAAACCGAATCAAATTTACACAAACAGAATTAAAACAAACTTCAAATAGAATGTAATATACTGTATGTAGTATACTTGATGAAGTTTTTATATCTTCAAATCAAGTACCCAAATGAGTAGAAAGTTCTGAAAACTTTAATCTCAACCGGAGTAAAAAAAAATTCGAAGATTTAGTCTCCAAACAACATACAAGTTCGTTAACAACAGATGAACACGGAAATAATAAATTAAATTCCTTAAGCTTGTTATCGTCTGTCCGTGTTCAAAGCAACGAGAAACTGAAAGCAGTAATAAGAAGAGACACAAACAGAACGTATGTAACGTTTAAAAAAAAAAAAAAATCACAGAAATGAAGAAATCCGAGACCACAGAATTCACTGTGTGTCCTTAAGGAATTTAACCCCCTCACTGTACCCGAGGTTGTGGATTATTTCCTCCCAGGATATAACGGATATACCTGTCGTAGGAGTGGCGGTACCTCAAACGCCTACGACTTCGACGAACTCAAATTCGGGAACGAAATCACACTATGACTCGATATGTTTTTTTTTTTTTTTTTGGTTTAAAGAAAAACAATGCAGGATTTTTTTTTAATGCTTCCAGTAGATGAAAATGAGGCATTGCCTCAGTTTATATAGCCTTGAATTGAGACTGTTCGGAAAGGCTTGGTGCCTGTTCGGGAAAGGCCATGCCTTTTCCTGAAAAATAAGAATTAATATTATTATTATTTTAACGAATTAATATTAATATTATTTTTTTTTTCCCGCGGGAATTAAAAATAATTTCAGAAAATGAAGATTGAATTTTAAATAAATTTGGTCCAAAAAGATTATCAATCAATCAGATCATTTGACCAAATCCAAATCCAAATCCAAATCCAAATCCAAATCCAAAGCCGAGCCGAGCGACGACGACGGCGCGAGGGGAGTCCCTCTTCTTAACCCTTTAAGAGCTAGAAGAAGTGCTTTCTAATATAAGCACATAACTTTCCCTTTCTACCACCGATGTGGTACAAAGCTCCTTTTCAAAGGAACTTTGCTTTGAAACTTCATTTTCCTTCTATTGTCTTCTTCCCTCCATTTCTCATTCACACCAACTTAGCTAGCTTTAATCATTAACTAGCTTTAACAAATTATTCTTCAAATAATTATCAAATCCCAAGGAAGGGATGTTCAAAACCAACCCAAGCTCTCTAGAATTAAACTCTAACTTAAAGTCTCTTACAGAGCTCTTCACCACTTTGCCATCAAACTCAAGTTAGCATACAACTCAACCACTGCAGGTGCGTACATAGGGGGGAAGGAGTTTCACAAGCAAGAATGTCCACCCTTGCATGTCAAGCTTCTCTACTTATATGCCATACCCTTTTCATCGGTGTTGGCTAGGATCTTTCCATTCAAAAATTTTCTACTTTTGTACTTTGTCATCATTTCACAACTTTCTTTTCCCTCTGATCTTCTTCTGAGAGGTAGGGGCATTGGTTTTGATAGATTTGATAGATATCCTTTTATATGATGATTTCTTACCTTTAAGGGACGAAACAAGTTCTTCGTCCTCATCCAATTCAACAATAGTTTGAGCAACTACATCTAATTTAGTTTCCTTATTCTTTTGGTACTTCCAGCTTCCTTAATCAGTTGCTCATACACATCCTTTCTACTACTCTTGGTGAGAGGCGTTTTAGTAGGATGACCCACATCCTTCTTTCCTTATGAAGCTACTTTTGTAGGTTTTATTGTGGCTTTCTTCGTTTTTTCCACCTCAGAGATTGGAAGACCCTCCTCTTCACTTTTAATATCCTCATCTCCTAGGAAAGGTGTTAAAGAAGGCATTGGATCCTCCGAAGATTCCTCCACGTTGAGATCATCCAAAAGGGCCATGATTGTATTTCTAATAGTCATAGAGCCTTAATATTCTTCACTTTATTTTTCATCATCTCCTACTCCCTCATGATTATTTTACTCACTATTGGAGTCTCCTTTCCCCTCAGTGCCATTTTCTTCTTCTAAATCTCCTTGTTGCTTAATTTTTTCCTTTTTTGATCTCCATTATATTCATTTTTTCTTCTCTTCTAAATTGTGTTATTTCTATCCTTCCATTTCTCCCTTTTTATTTGTTTCCTCATCCTCATCCTCATCAGCATCACTATAGGTACTCTCATTAGAACCCTCGTTGTCCCTTGTTTCTTTTCCACTTCCCCCTAAACAACAGACTGTCCTGCCACTATTTTTACATTCATAGGTTGTCTACAATTACCTTTTCTACTTAGGGTATTTCTGCATGTGTTGTTTCCTTGAAGGATTCGACTTTATTTAGAGGGAATAAATTTATAGCAGATGCTAGAATATCAAGTTTGGATGGAGAGGTTTTTACCTAAGAATCCTTGTCAATTATAGGTTCCCCTTGAGTAATAGGATCCTTCATTGCAGGTTCCCCCTTACCATTGTCAACTGGCTTTCCACTTTTTACGGACTTCCTTGATGTGGCGTTGACCTTTGTGGGTTTAGAGGCGATCTGTAGTATAGACATAGTGAGATTAAGTAGTTGTTTGTGGAGATAGAGGTGTAGAGGCAATACAGGATAGACGTAAAAGGGAAACAGTGGGTGGCAGTTCATTGATATCAGAGGATAGATGTGGAGAAGTAATGGTGGGTAGTGGAATCAAAATGCTAGTGGATGAAGGTTGAGAAACATCAGTTAGTTGTGCAGAACTAACAGACAAGTTCACATTCTTTCTTGGCTTAGCTTTCTCACCTTTGGATTTACAACCAGGCTTTGAGCATGATTTGGTTTTTATGGAGTATGACTAGGATTTGTCATAGTGTAGAAGAGACGAGAGAATCAATTTCTTTGATTGGGGTTTGAATAAGAACAATGATAAGAACAATGATTGGGAAGAATGTGGAAAAAGATGGTTTTTAAAGGAGAGTATTCTTACTTTGACTAAAATAGAGAAAGAGTATTGATTTGAGGTCTACAGTTGTAACGATCCGACCGGTCGTTTTTATTTCTAGAACTTTGTTCCTTGAATAAGATTTCACGTATGTGCTTTTACTATTTTATGACTTACGGTGATAGTTAGTTCGAAAATTTGAGGGTCGGGTAGAAATCGGAGCCGTAAACGGCCATGTTTAAACAACATCAGAATTATGATTTGATGGTTCCAATAGGTTTGTATGATGATTTCGGACTTGGTTTTATGTTTGGATCAGGTTTTGGAGACCCGAGAGCATTTTGGCGCATAATAGTGAAAGTTGGTTCTTTAAAGGCTTTCGAAGTTCTTCAAATTTAGTTTGGAGTAGGTTTTGGTGATATCAATGACTGAATGAAATTCGATGAGGGGAATAGTTCCCTAATATCATTTAAGATTTACATGAAATTTAGTGTCATTATGTGTAGTTTAAGTACGTTTTAGCGCATTGAGAGTAAATTGAAGAACTTGAAGTTCATAGTTTTGATTCAAATAGTTTGGGGTGTGATTCGTAGTTTTAACATTGTTTGGAGTGTTATGAGAGTTTGAGGGAGTCTGCCTTATGATTTTAAACCTGTTGTTATGTTCGGCGGGGCCTCGAGAGCCCCAGGTGCTAATCGGACGAGGCTAGGACCAAGTTAGAGCTTGGGAAAAACAGCTGAAGCTCCTAGCTACTGTCAAAATAGTACATGTGTTAGGCCAGCCTTAGGTGGGAGCCCGCAGGTGCGAGGGCTTGGCCATAGAAGCGGTTCTAGAGCATTTGTCTAGGGACCGCACGTGCAAAATTCTCCCAAGAACGAGCAGGTGTAGACTGAGGCGCAGAACCGGCGCGCTCGTTGCAGAATCGGTCTCCCATTAGTAGAAGCGGCCCACACTGGGCTTGAAAACCTCGGGAACCGGAGCAAGCACTGCATGTGTGGTAGCGCGGAAGTGGCCAAGGCAACGCAAGTGCAAAAACCGTTGGGCAGGAGGGTTCATTTAATACAGTACTTAAACCCTTTCTAATCTATTTCTCTCACTCTTTTGGCAATTTTTGGAGCTTCTTGAGACGGTTTTGTACCTAATATTTAAGATAAGTGATTTCTACCAATTGTGAGTAAAAATATATAGTTTAAGGGTAGATTATAATATGTAAATTATTGAAAATCATAGGTTAAAGTAAAAACCTAGGTTTTTGATAAAAATGAGATTTAATCATAAAATTTGTTATGGGGTTTAGTGAAAATCTTATATTTGAGTTTATGGGTTATGGGTTTCGAAATTTTTCGGAATTCGGGCACGTGGACCGAGGTAAATTTTAGGCATTCTTCAAATAGGCTTGGGAAATCACTTTGATGGTTAGAATATAAACTTTTGAGCATGTATTGATAACTTTATATAATGTTTTACTAGTTTCAAGTCGTTTGGCACCAAATTGGTTTGAGCACTACCTTGGACCAGAAAGTAGGCTTTGAGATAAGGTAAGTCTCTTTTATAACCTTGTAAGAGAGAATTAACCCTATAGGTTAATTAAATAAATATGTGTACCTATTTGTGGGGGATATATACATACGAGGTGACGATAGTCCATATGTAGCTACTAATTATGCTATTGCCCGGGTAGCCTGTGACCCATATCATGTTATACCTGCTATGCATTGCCCTACATGATAACTTAATTACTTAAGTCATATTGAAAATTGATAACAAAATTGTAAATGAGACACCTGACTGTTATTGAAAATTTGTGTTTCTTTAAAGTGTTTTCTATTCGTGGAGCAGGTTGAATGCCTCAGTGGCAGAAAGATGCATATATGGTTCGTGACGTTCAAAACTCGATAGTACATAGTTAAATATTATATTGGACTGGGTGGTACGACTTCGGCATAATTTGTGCATGATAAATATTTGGAACTATTCATAATTGGTATTGCTTAAATGCCTTAAGATACAAATTGTTAAATGGTGAAATTAAATTTGGGACTTAATATTTGTGAAAGGAGTACTTACTATTTCATGTTATTGAGTTTTCAGTATTATTCATATAATTCATGCTTCGTATAAAATTTTGATATATCATTGTTATCCCATAGTAAGGGTAAAAATTGACTACTCGTCACTATTTCTTCGAGGTTAGACAGGATCTTTATTGGGTATAAGTTGTTTATGTACTTACGCTACACTTCTGCACTTAAATGTGCAGGATCTGGGGCAGGTACATCTACTAATAAGTTCGGCACACATGCTTGACTCCTTATACGAGACCACACAGTGAGCTGGCCTTCTGAGCCGTTCTACAACAGCTGAAGTCTTTTTTGTTATTATTGTTCTGTCTATTTTATTTTAGAAAGTAGAGTAGTAGTGATCTTTTGTATATTCTACTAGTAGCACATACTGTTGTAACACGAGGTCTTGGCACACAAATTAGTAGACTCGTTATTTTGGTTTTATTTCATGATTATGTTTTCGCTTAGGTGTTTCCGTGTTAGTTATTTCAAATCTATCATTTCTCAAATCTTTTAAATTTAAGGGAAGTTTAATCACTTGAAAGAATCTATATATACTTAAAAGCCAAAGACAAAAGCCTCTCATGAAGCCAAGTGGAATAGTACTAAACTGACACTTGGAACATTCAAACATGGCTCCATCTTTCTAGGAAGTTCAATTTTTTTTATTAGGATTAGGATTGTTGCTTTATCTCATTTTTTAGTTTTGTGATATATATATATATATATATATATATATATATATATATATATATATATATATATATATATATATATATATATGTTAGTATTGTTTGGCTACTTTATGTGAATTAATAAATATAGATATCTTATAACTAAATATAATTTAAAAAGAAAAAATAAATATATAAAATAATAACCACCCATTCAAATTGGGTGCGAGTAATTTCAAGTTGGAGTTTATAAATTATCTTAAAATAAAAAAGCACAAAAAAATTTAGCTATAAAAAATGAAAGAAAGAGAAGATATATATATATATATATATATATATATATATATATATATATATATATATATATATATATATATATATTAAATGGCTACTTTATTTGAATTAATAAATATAGATATCTTATAATTAAATATAATTTAAAAACTAAAAACAAATATACAAAATAATAACTACCCATTCAAATTGGACAGGAGTAGTTTCAAGTTAGAGTCTATAAATTATCTTAAAATAAAAAAGCAAAAAACCACTTTAGCTATAAAAAAACGAAAGAAAGAGAAGAAAAACTACCCATTCAAATCGGGATGTAGTTTCAAGTTGGAATTTCAAAATAAAAAATAAATTAAAAAAATAATAAATTACCAATTCAAATTGGGATTATATTCAAGTTGGAGTTTTAAAATTATTTTAAAATAAATAAAACAAAAATAAAGACATAAAAAAAACTTTCAGAGAACAATATTTATTTAATTAATATGCTAATAAAACTTTCTATTAACAATGTAATAATATTAAATATTAGATGATATTTAACAAATAAAAATATATAACAAAAATATTCAGTGCGCTCCCTATATAAGTCCCGTTAGTTTAACATATTTTGTTCATTAAAATTTAGATAATATTATTGAGAAAATAGAATAAGATTTAAAATAAAAAATATTTCAATAGTAATAAATTATAAATCTTCTCATATATGACAAAAAAGAAGCGAATATTAAATATTGGTTAATATAATACAAAAATATAGTACAAAAAATTTATTCATTAACTATGTAAATATCTTTGATTTAATAGAAATTTCATTATTGGGTATATCGTATTGACAAGTAAGATGATAATTGAATATTATTAAAGCAATGCAATCTAATATAATCAAACATGCTCGATCATAATTTGATCTAATTAATATTTTTTAATACTGACCGCATATCGTGCGGATACGACTACTAGTTTATTTAAAAAGAGAAAATGACGAGGCTAGGTTTAGAGTTGGCTTGCCCTGAGACAGTATTAGGTGACATCATGGCCTATTATAGAATTGGATTGTGACAACCGTACTACAATAATGGATATATTTGACAACTAAAATATTCGAAATAATTGAAATGTTAACTGAACGGATTCATCCTTGATCTTTGACTCTTATAACGATAAAATTGAGACCTACTTGGCTTAGGAAGTCGTCTCATAACAATATTTCCATTATTAAGTTTTACTACACTTTTGATAAGACCTTCCCAGAGTAAAGCTTCAGACACAATAAGTTTACTAGCATAAGACATCAATATCAGTTAGATTTTCAAGGGAACTATGTATACTTAAATCAACGTACAAGACTGACTCATGTATTAATTATTCATATATCTACAACTTTTATTTTTCTTGCCAATCATTGGGGTTCAACTTAGTGAGAGGATTTAATTAATCCTAGTTCTAACTTGTTTCTTTAAAATGATCCTTACTCAGTGCCTTAGTGAAAATGTTAGTAATTTGAACTTCATTTTTACAAATGTTATTGAGATATTTTCATTTTCCACATTATCTTTGAGAAAGTGGTAACTGATGTCAATGTAATTAGTTCTCTTACACTGACATGGATTCTTAGAAACATTTATGGCACTATGTTTTCATGGAAATGGGAATACAATCAATAAAATACCATAGTCTCTGAGCTTCTACCTTATCTATATCAATTGTACACAACATGATATTGCTGTCATATATTCCGTTTCAGCTATAGATAAGGCCACTGAATGCTAGCTCTTTGTTCCCCAAGACACAAGGCAAGAACCTAGAATCTGAGCTATTCCAGAAGTGCTTTTCTTGTCGACATAAAAACCTGCATAATTAGGATCAACATTGCCAGCAAAATCAAAATTGTATCATGTTGGATACCAAAAACATAAGTCAAGAGTTCTTTTCAATTATCTGAGTATTCTTTTGCCTCCCTTTAAACGAGATTTCTTGAGATTTGTCTGAAACCTTGTAAATAAACTTGCACAGACCACAATGTCAGGTCTGGTTGCAGTGAAATATAGAAGTGGTCCAATCATTCCTCTATATTGTTTTTGCTCTATAGTTTTCCCTTCTTCATCTTGATCGAACTTAGTGGAAATAGCAATAGGAGTAGAATTTGACTTTCAGGATTTCATGTTGAATTTATGTAAAAGTTCTTTGATGAGTTTTGTTGATTAATCATGGTTCCAATATGTATTTGTTGATATGTAAACCAAGAAAGAAGTTCAACTGAACCATCATGCTCATTTCAAGTTCATTCCCCATCGTTTCAGAAATTCTTTGCATAGTGTCTTATTAATGTCTCCAAAAATAATATCATCCACATACACTGTACAATTAGAAGGTTTTATTCTTTGTTTTTCAGAAATAATATGTTGTCTACCTTCTTTCTTAGAAAGCCGTTAGTTATAAAGAACTTTGACATCCTCTCATACCAAGCTTTTGGATCCTCCTTTAGTCCATAGAGAACCTTTTCCAGTTCAAATGCATGATCAGGGAATTCTTCACTTTTAAAGCTAGAAGGTTGTTTCACAAATTCTTCCTCTTTCAAATAGTCATTAAGAAATATATTCTTTACATCCATCTGGTATAGTATAAACTATATGTATACAACAAAGGCTACAACATTCTAATGGCTTCCAATCATGCTATTGTAGCAAATTTTCATCATAACCCTCTTATTGGCTGTATCCCTGAACCACTAGTCTGGCCATGTTCCTTGTGATATTTCCATGCTCGTCTACTTTGTTCTTGAACACCCATAGGGTTGCAATAATAGTTTTTTGGGTCTTTGTACCAAGTGCGAAACATTATTTCTCTTAATATTTTTAGCTCCTCCTGCGTGGAAATTATCTAGTCTTGATTTCTTAATGCTTCCTTTATGTTATTTGGCTCTATTTGATACAATGTGCACACAAGTTTTTCAAGGATGATCTAATTTGTACTCCTGCAGTTGGATCAATGATTATATTTTCAAGAGAATGAGAACTCTGGTCTTTCTACAGTCTAACTTGTATACCTGGAGATGATTTCCCAAAGGAGTTTCCCAAAGGACTAGGGACTGTATGTATAACTTCACCTTGCTGAGTATCTGTCATAATCATTCCCTCTTCCTTATGTACTTCCTAATTACTTTCATATCCTTCTCAATTTCCTGATGATCCTTCAGACTTTTGCTCAGATTCTCCCTAAGTCTCAGGAGTCCTTTCCTTTGTGATCCCTATATCATAGTCTTCATCATGCAAATATTTTTAAGCCTTATTTTTTTATTCATAAAAGATCACATGAATATTCTTTTTTCACACACATAGTTTTTTTATTAAATACTTTATATGTTTTATTATGTGGTGAATAGACCAAGAATACTCATCACTTCTATCATAAAATGTACTTGGAACTTTTTTACTATTATTTTGCACAAAATACTTACATCCAAATGCTCTTAGGTGAATCATGTTGGGATTTTTTCCTCGAAGTAACTCATAGGGAGGTTTCTCCAAAATGGTCTGACCATGCATCTATTTAATAGGTAATAAGCAACATCGACTGCCTCAGCCTTGAAGCTTTTAGGCAGTCCATAAGCAATTAGCATAGTACTGCCCATATCTTCTAGAGACCTATTCTTTCTTTCCACAACACCATTTTGTTGTGAAGTTCTAGGTGCAGAGAAGAATGTTCAATTCCATGAGTGTCATAGAAGTCCAAGAACATAGAGTTTTCAAACTAAATCCCATGATATTTTTTTAATACTTGATACATAACTTCTTAGTTTCTATTGAATCATTCTGACAAATATATAAGATACATCAAATATCTCATCCATAGAAGCTAAAAATAGGGTCCACATAAAATTGAAAAGTCATCAATAATTACAAATACATATTTCTTACCTCATCTACTCTTTACTATCATT
Organism: Nicotiana benthamiana; assembly: GCA_034376525.1. Lineage (NCBI taxonomy): Eukaryota > Viridiplantae > Streptophyta > Magnoliopsida > Solanales > Solanaceae > Nicotiana > Nicotiana benthamiana. The sequence goes on along the minus strand of CM067338.1, from coordinate 126,866,216 downwards.
GGTCCATGTAGGCCCATGTAAAGAAGTTCAAGGGGCTTTGAGGTGCTGACAGCTTTTTAAGATTTAAATGATCTTACATGCTTCTGACACATGCATCGCAAACCTTATAAGAGATGAAATCATCCTTTGGTAACTCAAATATTAAGTCCTTTGCTACTAACTATTTATTTTGGAAAGCATGTCATGTCCCAGTCTTCTATGCCACAGCAGTGGATCATCTTCTATTACACTTAAACATGTATGCTCGCTTTGAGGGAGAGACATAATAGATTTCTTGCAGACATTGTTATGTCTCTTACCTTTCCGTTTCATTTGTATCCAATTTTGTGACAGTATAGATTGTTGATTTGGGAAATGCTAAAGAGCTTGTTATTGATTCCAACCACATACACATCTTCTATAGCATAAGAGAGTGATTTACCAACTTTTGCCAATTTCAGTTATTTTCCCTTTTTTTCTATTTTCAAAAGATACACTACCTCCTTGGAAGGCTGTTAGTGAGAGAATATTCATCTTTTCGCCAATCATATGAATTGAGCAACCACTATCCACATACTAATATTGATTTCTTTCTCTCACTTTATCCTACAATAAAAATTACAATTTAGATTTAGGAACACAGACAAGTTTGAATTCCTTTTTATTGAAAAAAATGAATCAAGTTCCTTTTTACCCAGAAGGGAAGGACATTGTATGCCACTTTATTATTAACCTTAATCCATTTAGTTTGAGCAGAGGGAGTGACTTTTATTTTTTTCTTTTACTGCCACGGGCTTATAAAGCCAAAACTGTTCCTAAACTAAGCATGAATTAAAGCAAGATAGCTACTCCGAAATATCCAACTTTCCACGGTAAGTGTGCATTTTATTATCATTTATGTATACTTATGATCAAATTTCGGCATATGGTTACTGTAGCCGACTTTTGACCTATTTGTGCTGTAATTTTTATTTAGTCACTTCAAGGCATTAGATGATCTATGTTAGTTGCTTAATCCAGAGGGCTCATACTTTGACTTTGCAACATTTTGTTTTAGTATTTTATTACTGCTATCAGCATCGTATAGACTATCCTTAAGAACTTTCAATTCCTTTTCAAGGTTTATTTGCAAATTATTGATTATTCCCTTTTTATTTTTACAAGCTTGTTGCTCATTCAATGCAGTAAGCTCAAGTAATTGGTCCTTATGATCCTTAGTCTGTCTTTCAAGGTTAGTTTTGTTTGTTTCAAGAATTTTAAAATCAAGTTTAACACATGAAAGATTACTTACTAATTGATCATTTCCAGCACCTAACGTGTCGATTTCACTCATCATGTTACTGATAGCTTTCCGAAACTATGATCTTGACTTGACAATGAGAGTGTTGTCACATGGCAGCAATAGTGTTTCCAAGAAAAGGTACATGAGTAGCACCAAGGCAAAAAGGGAAACGAGCAAGTCATTGGCAAGGCTTTGATGGAGGCAAGGCAGCTTGGCAAAGAGTTTACAATTAGACAGTCTAAGGGTGACATTTGACCATGGAAAAGGCATGGGAAAGATATGCCAAGGCAAGGCAAAAATAAAGTGGACAAAGGCAGACTAAGAGCAATAGAAGGCATGCGCACCCTATGCTGACTTGTCATAACAATGGGGCGTCGCAAAGGGCTATGTGCGTGGGTGATGGCACTGGAAAAACGTAGCTACTATGCACATGAGAAAAAAGCATTGACGCTTGATTCAAGCCAAGCACACACATGGGCAGAAAGCTCAGATTGACCAAGTCAAAGGCGGTTACGCGGCACATGTTGTTCACATGGGCATCAGTTGGCTTTTACTAATAAGGTGGAAGAATTGTTAGCATGTTTTTAGGGCCATGTTTCTATTATTATTACCATGATCTGCATGATAATTTTAGTTGGAAAATGTTAACTACACTACGCTAAAATAGTGAGATGTATGGGACAAGTGTCTAAGCCTAAGTGAGACAAGTGAAAGGCAAATGGGTTTTCTCATATTTTATAAATGAGCAGCATCCTTATGCTTGTAGGCAGAGGAGAAAAATGTGTAGAGTGCATATTTAGAGTTAGGAAAGAGTTCCCAGGTCTATTGTTTAGAGGGAAAATGCCTATGGTCAAGAGTGATCTTTTGTACGCGACTGGACTTCGAGTTTGAGTTTCTTTGTATGCTCGAGTTTAATACAAAGTTAGAGAAAGAGTTTCATGTATATAGTGCCTTGTTTTCTTCTTTATTTTCTATTGCCTTAATTAATTTTGTTGCCTAAAATTAGTCCAAAGATTTACTATGTTGAAGCTACCTAATAATATTCAAGTGCGGGACTTGGCTTCCGTACAGGCTAGTTTGACGGACAGAAATCTCGCCTGTGAAAACTGGTATCAGAGAGGAGCAGGTTCGTGATAGAGGCGTGATGCAGAGTGACAAATTTCATGGTCTTTTTCGAGAACATGGCCGGTGGTAACAAGGAACTACAGGATAGGCTTGCAAAACTTGAAGCATTGATCGGAAATGTCCCCAAAGGTGACGAATTTCAGACTCTTGTAATAAGGCTTTCCTACCTTGAGGTAGAATTGGCAAGGATGACTCAAGAGAATGCGGATCTAAAAATCGAGACAGTGGTGTTGAGACGTACTGGGGGCAAGGATGCTCCTCAACATGGTGTTGATCGTCTCAAGGTAAATATTCTTGAACCTACGGCATTTGGTAGTGCAAGGAGTGAACGTGAATTGGAGAATTTTCTTTGGGATATGGAGCAGTACTTTCATGTTATCGTGTGAAAGATAAGAAGGAGAAAGTAACCTTAACTAGCATGTATTTGAGTGAAGATGCTAAGTTATGGTGGTGCACTCGATGGCTGAACACGAAAGTCTTGGATACCAAAGATTGAGTGGTGGGAGCGACTTAAAAAAGAATTGAAGGATCAGTTCCTTCCGAGCAATATTTCTCAGATTGCTAGGGAAAAACTGAAAAAGTTCAGGCAAACTTGAATAGTGAGAGCATATGTTAAAGAGTTCACTTCTTTGATGTTAAATATAAGCAATATGTCAGAAGAAGAAAAATGCACAACTTCATGAGCGATATGTAACAACAATGTCATTCTTAGTGTGAAATAATAAGAACACACCTCAACCTTCCGTCATTTTTCTCTCTATTGTAGCATGCGTGAACAGTGAATCCTCCACTATTCATCGGCGAGCTAGCCAGATCCGGTAGTGCACAATCCTAATTTTGGAGTCACGTCAATCTCCTTATTGTCGCGAACACCTTTCCTTGTTTGTATTTCATAATCTGAATCCAAACACAACAGATCTTGAATTATAGATTCGTCATACTGTTCATTCAATATCCAAATATGATTCTTCATTCTGATATGAAGCTTACGGTTTGATTTAATTTGTTTGATAAGGGTTCAAACTTTAATCGAGCAGCAACAATTCTCTAGATCGTAAGCTTGTCGTTTCCTCAATTTCTACAGGCAGCCGTTGAAGTGGATATGATGAAACCATTTTGAAGCTCTTCAAATCTATGGATTCGTCGACCTCTCCCCAGCATCTGGCTGTTGGAGAGGTTGGTCATATCAATTCAGATATTCAATCTATTCACGGACAAAAACAGTCATATGCATCGATGCTCGCTGGACAAAAGTCAGTCACAAATATTCCAAATCTGGAACTTTGTCCTGTTACGATTCAACAAGGAATTCCCACTGTTGAATTCACAGTAGATGAAGTGAATTCCATCTTAAATCTTTATGAAATCCCATCTTCCTTAGCATTTTAGTCAGAAATAGCCATGATAACCTATCATAAGCTTTTGTCATGTCTAGCTTAATTACAACGTTTGGACCTGCCTTTGTTCTTAACCTAATATCCTTAATGATTTCTTGAGTTAGCAGTACATTCTCAACGATGCTTCTTCCCTTCAAAAAACCTGCCTATTGCTCTGAGATTATGATAGGTAACAATCCAACCAACCATTCATGAATGACCCGCGAGAAAATTTTGTTAACAATGTTGCTAAGACTAATTGGTCTAATGTCTGCAAAGGTCGTCACGGCTTTTTTCTTTGGTAATATAACCAGGTTTGTGTGTGTCACACTCTTTGGCAGATGTTGACTGCAAAAGAAAGACTTGACCATGCCGACTACATCTTCTTCAATGATTTCCCAACATGTTTGGTAAAAGACCCCAGTAAAACCATCCAGTCCGCCTGCTGAATCCCCATTCAGCCCCATAACTGCTCTCTTCACTTCCTCATTGGAAGGCAAAGCCATCAATCTCTCATGTTGATCACTATCTACCATTGAAGGTTCATGATTAAGAATATCAAAAGCATTAGCAATTGCACTTTCAGTAAATTGATCCTTGTAGAACTTTACTGCTTCTTCTACTATTAAGTGATCATCTTCAATCCAGTTACCAAGGCTATTCTGGATTCTTGATATATTCAGTCTCTTCTTTCTCCCATTAACTTGAGCATGGAAGAAGTTAGTGTTTCTATCGCCATCTTTGAACCATAACATGCCAGCTTTTTTCTCCAGAATTCTTCTTCTAATGTAAGATAGTTAAGCATTTTAGCTTGGACCTGTCGTAATCTCTGTCTGTTCATCCGTGTATGATTAACTTCAAATTGTCTTTCATGAACCAAGACCGCCTCCTCAAGACTTGAAATCTTCTGAAATATGTCCCCACATGTAGCTCTGCTCCAGGTAGATAGTGCATGTTTAAGCTTTTTTAACTTGTAGTTAAAAAGCCAGAAAGGTTTAGCACTAAAATCAGCATTCTAATTCTCCTTCACTACATCTTTGAGCTCAACATGTGTTACAGTATGCATTAATCTCAAAGTCAGCTGTTGAGTCATGTTATATAGAATAGTACCTGAAATATTTCATCAATAAAAGCCAAATCTTGTTTTACACATTCACCACAGCCTGTGCCAAACCAATTCTTGCTCTATATCTCTCCATTTTATGAGACTGCTGCATAGGCTCAAGGACTCCTATGAACTAAAAGTGATTTTTTCTATGCATTATAATCAACCTTTCAAATGCTTGCATTGTATTTACTGACCTCATATTCCATATAATTGCATCCATTAATGGTTTTGGGTTTGGACAGTGTGCTCCTTGTTTGTACTCCACCGACTGGTACAGTAGACGTCTCTTTTGACTGTTTCTTTTTTCCTTTTGTTGTAGATTTTAAAAGTTCAATATGCCTTGGTGACAGATCCCCATGCTTAGCAACATTGAGGAAATTTTGTGCAGTGGATTCCTTATCCATGTCTCTACCTTTAAGTTTTGTGTGGTCACCTTGGTCATGTGCTTCTATTGGTTCTTTTGATGTCACAACATCATATGCCCGATTAGTAAGGTCAGCCTTTTTTTTCCTGATTGGTAACTTCAGCAGCTTTTTCTTCATGTTCAATGGTCAACAACTGTGTATTGTTGGAAGGAACAACACTTCCTGTAACACCCTTCGCTGTGCTTAATGTTACAGCACTTCTTGCATAGACCTGCACTGTCTTCTCTTGGTTCTTGTCTGAATTATTCTCTTGACTCGTATCTGCAATTTATACTTCTTTCAAGACATTACTCACATCATTATGTCAAGTCCCTCCTGGATCTATGATATTGATGTTCCCCTCTTTTGTCTTTTCTGCTACTGCATTTGCGCTTTCACTTATGCTTTGAATAATGATTGCATTGGCATTACCATTAAAACTTTGGTCCTCATCTTCCACTTCATTTTCTCCGTTTTCATCATCACTATGCATTGTATCTGGAATCTGAAAATCTTCTAAGACTTCCTGTGTTTGGTTGAGCCATAATCTCCCTGCTGCCCATTTTTCTTTTTCATTGGTCCTGAATTTCTCTAAATTTGCATCTTCAACAAATTCATTTCATTGTTGTTCAACTTTAGTGTCCTGTGAAGGAGTGTCTTGACATGATGTATTGACATGAACTACATTATTTTGAATGCTTCTTGAACCCATTAGGCAGTTGAGTAATTGTCAAAATGCTGCTTATTCCCCAAATCTTGTACACAATCTGCTGTTGATTCCCTATTCTCTACAAGATTTCTTATTGCTGTAGGATTGAATGTAGATGCTGCATGGTTCAGTTTCTTTGGTTGTGTCTTGGATAGTTGTCTCCTGGAAGAGCTAGGAGAAGTTACCTTTTGTACCATTTGTCTCGTTGAAAAATCAAATTCCTGCTCCTCTGAATCATTTTCCACACCAGTTGTGCAATTATTTTGCTGAATATCATTGTTGCTTGTGGTTTTTTGAACTTGAGATTCCTCTACAACTTCCACTTGGTTACCTTCATTAATCTCACAATTTTCAATTTCTAACACTGCAAATTGGTTGGTATTTTGGATTTCTTTTGTGACAGCTGTATTGTTACCAAAAACTATTTCTTTACCTTGTGTAGCAGAAACTTCAGTTTGTTTTCCTTTGTTAAGTCCCCTATTGTCGCGAACTTCTTTCAATTGAGGGCCTACATTACCAACCACCTTGGCGCTGGTAAGAGTCATAATGGGAGCATCATGTTTAGCAGGTTTCTTATTGCCTTGTTGCATAGTTTTATGGCCTTGTTGCATATTATCAATATTTTCCTGCTACTGGACATTTTTCTTTCCCCTTAACTCTTAATTAATTCTCCAACATTCAAACCTGTCATGTCCTTGTAACTTGCATTTTTTGCAGTATTTTGGTAGGTAATCGTATCTAATCGTCACCCACTCAGTTCTCCCTTCCCCCGTTGGCTCATTAACAATATCCATGTGGAATTTTTAAATTAGCTAATAAATCAACTAATACCTTAACACGTGCACAACTTGGCCTTGTCTTGTTAATAGTAGCCAAATCAAGATGCATTGGCTTTCCCATAGAATAGGTTAATGAAAACAGACATTCTCTTGCAAAATAAGTTGGCCGCAAATATGGAAAAGAAATCCAAGCCATTACCTTAGGTGTTTCCTCATCGACTTTGAATTTACCATCATATAACAAAAGTTCTCAATTGGTAATCATTTCTAGCCCTGTCTTTTACATAATAAATGCTCTTCGATGAGAAAGCAACATAATCTTGCAATAACGTCAATCTTATCAATATATGTTTGTCATGAAGGTGTCCAACAGTACAATTGCCTGTGATTCCGCATTGAATCGGGAAAATTCAACGTAATTCATTAAGTTCAGGCCAACCATACAAAATTTTGCACACCACATGATACTGGAGATTTTCAATCTTGTTCATTCGATCTACCTCGGCTTCAATGAAACGTACCATAGGTTGTCCTTGTAATAAAACTGGTCGGCGCATCGGAATAGGCTCGACATTACATTGTCCTTGAACTAGAATATTGATTGTGGCTGGTTTTAGGATATTTAATTAATCTAAAGGCTTTGGTATTGTTGTGGTGTTGTTAGGGATGAACGTTGTCGCTTGAGAGGGATGACCACCCATTGGAGATGACTGGTCGCCGTCCGTGTAGGCCATAAACATCGTCAACGTAACCTCAAAATTGCCAGAAACTGTTTGCTGAAGAAGAAGCTGCCTGCTACAGTTCTTCAAAAGAACTGCTTTAAAAATTCAATGCAGTTTTTGAAGTGTTCTTCAGCAGCAATCTATTAAAACATCCAAATTGATCTTCAAAACTCCAATGTCAGAAAACACGCACAGCATATCGAGTGACAGATCAAAAGAAAAACTGGGGAGCTTCACGTTGACGCACCGGTTTTTGGACAGAAACTTTGAGGAACTTTAAGAACTGTGTGCAACAATGATCATCAAGGATCTTAGTGAAACTAAAGTTCCTCAACACTCCAATGAGAAAATTATCGCTACATGACACAGGTGCAGCAGCTTTGCAAGAGATTTGTTGAGCATTAGCGAACTGTGCAGAAATGATATACGACCAAACAGTTCTTCAATAGATGAAAATCTTGACAGATTCTCAGATGTAAAACATAGCAGTTTTAAGAATAGAACTCAATCTTCTTTAGTCCAAGCTAGTTAATATGTAACAGAACAATTGTATACTAAAGAAGTGCTTAGTTATTCCAGATTATGATGAAGAAGACAGTGCTACAGTAATCCGAAAATTTTGAAATTAAGATCTGGATAAAAAGGTTATAGATATGGTTGTAAAAACAGTTGGGAAATGTTTATAAGTGGAATGGCGTTCTTTTGGGATTAAAATTGAGATAAAACCACACTAGATGAAGGATTTAAGCCCATTGAAACTAGAATCCGCCAGGTTTCTCTCTCTAGTCCTAGAGAGAAGGAAGAGAATTTCTTTTTGTATTTCTCTCATTAGCCCTAGATTCTAGCCTTTTGCATTTTTTTTCTAGTATTGCACAATCCCTAGACAGAACATATTTCTCACTCTTTATTATTTCAGACTCATCTATGAAGTACATCAAGAGCTCAGCCAGTTTTTATTTCGACGGGAATTTAATCTTTTCTTTAAGATGTAGAATACTTACCTCCTGTTCATCTTCTGATTTTCCGATGGCCATAAGAGCTTGCTCTTCTTCAGCTTCATTTTCTGAGTCTTCATCTGACGTATCTTCCCATGCAGCAACATGGCTTTGATAGTACCTTTGTTTTTCCTTAGTTGAACATGTTCCTTCTTCATGTTCCTTCTTTCTGCCCTTTCTTTCTTCCACTCAATCTCCCATTGAGGGCAGTTCTTGATCATGTGATATGTCTTTCCACATTTAAAGCAACCATCGTTTGTCTGCTTCTTAGGAGCCCTAGGTTTGTTGAATGTTGATCCTCTTGAAGAACCCTTGCCTCTCATAAGATATGTCTTGAAGTCTCTGGTTATCATTGCCATTTCAACATCTTCAAGATCTGATCCTTCTGAGATTCTGAGATCCAGACTTCTTTCTTTTTTTGGAGCATCCATATTCTTAGTTTGCCTTCACAATTCATAAGCAATCAAATTTCCAATCAGTTCATCCAATTTCTGAGTAGCAATATTTTTGGATTCCTGAATGACAGTGATTTTGCTTTCCCAGGAGATTGGCAAAACTCTACTTAGAATCTTCTCTACCTTGTCTTATTTTAGAATAACCCTTCCAAGAGACTCAAGTTCATTTGTCAGTGAACCTAGTATACATCTCTTGGATAGTTTCACCATCCTTCATAGTGAAATTCTCATATCGAGAATACAGTAGAGTTCCTCTTGACCTCTTCACTCAAGGTATTCCCTCAAGAGGAACTTGTAAAGTGTCCCAAATCTCCTTGTCAGTTGTACAACCTTGAATCATTTTTTACTGTACTCATCAGGACCAAGTCCACACACTAGCCATTTCTTAGTTTTAGCATTTTTCTCCCACTTCCTTAGGTCTTCAGCAGTACAATCCTCTCTAGTCTTAGGCACATCTAATCCTTCAGCAGTCTTCTTGGTTGTGGCTAAGGACCATCAGAGATGATATCCCAAAGCTCATAGTCTTCACCCATGATGTGTTCCCTCATTTTGTTTTTCCACAAAGAGTAGTAGAGTCCATTGAAGTGTGGAGGCCTGGCAGTAGACTGTCATTCCCAATTCCCAGGTGGTGCACTCATGTTGATCTTTTCCTAAGGTGTTAACCTCTTTAAGGATAACCTACTCTGATACCAATTGATGTTAATAAACGTCAACACCACACAAGAGGGGGCGAGGGGGGGGGGTGGATTTTTGTGGTACTTGATTTTCACATTAAAAGAACCTGGTTCATCTAAGTGTTATAACTACAGCAGTTTGCGGAATAGTAAGAACTGAAAGTAAAATGCACAGATATTTTTACGTGAAAAATAACTAGCTCAAAAGGTGAAAAACCAGGACGTACTACTCAGTAGGATATTCCCAAAAAAATAAATGAGCCAAAACAGCATTTACAAAGACTATTTGTAAACATAAGGATTAAACTCTAATTGTAGTGTGGAACATAACCTCAACTGTTGTGACACTATCAAGTTAACTCTAACTTGATAACACAAGGTACCTAATACAATTGCTTTTAATAAAGCTGAAAGGTACAATTTGAAAACCTACTACAATTGAACTAGAAATAAACACTCAGATGAAACCGGTTCTCCTCTCTTAGTTCATGTAGTTTCAGGCGTACACACTTGTATCTTGTATATATTGCTTGCAAAATAGACTTGCTTTATTTGCTATCAAATATGTTTTTCTTCTGCTCGAGTGTGTTGCTTGTAAAAGAGAACCAGCACAATAATATATTGAGTTAGTAGTTAGAGTTTGATTACACTCCACTTCTTATCCGTAGTCCATTGAAATCCTTAGCCAATACAAACTCTAACTCTTATCCTAACATAGGATTAAGTTCTCTTCACACAAGGAGACTGTCCTCCTTATCCGAAATGCTACCTTTTCCATTACATTCAGAAGATATTGGTGCGTGCTCTTTAGTGCATATCTTTCTCATGTGCTTCACATGTGCCCTGGTTAATTCAGACTGTGGTGTACAAGATGGACCAAGTCATTCCATAGGTTCATTTGTCAATCTTCAAAACTCCAACTGAAACTTGGGCGAACATTCCTGAATGGCTCTGACTTTTGGTTCCCATGAGGCAAGAAGAGTCCTTAGGACTTTGCTAACCAATTCTTCTGAAGTGTATACATTTCCCAATGACTTTAATTCATTTATTATGATATAAAACTTGGTCATCATCTCCTGAATAGGCTCAGACTCATTCATAGAGAAGAGCTCATAGTTTTTAATTAGCAACTTAATTCTTGATTTTTTCACTTGATATGTTCCTTCATGAGCAGCTTGAAGTGCGTCCCAATTTTCCTATGCATTGGAGCAGGAACATATCCTGTTGTATTCGTCAAGACCAAGTTCACAAATGAGAATTTTCTTCGCTTTGGTATTCTTTTCCATCACTCTGAAGCTAACTACCACAAATTCTGAGGGGTCCTTGGGAACAATTTTATTTTACCCATTTTTCTTAGTGGGAGTCAATGATAATCATTTAACTACTATCCAGAGTTCATAGTCCGCAACTGTTATAAATTCCCCCATTCTTGTCTTCCACCAACTGTAAAAAAAGTTATTAAATAGGGGTAGTCCTGTAGTCGATTGTCCTATAATAATTCCAGGTTGAGCACCCATTTCTTCCAGGATCTCTCAAGATTTTAACCATGTTAAGAGTATTCACTCTGATACCAATTGTTATTTTGCGTGTCTTCTTAACTTACTAAAAACTGGTTTCTTTACCATGCTCCTTACATTTGAATAAAATCAACATAAATGTAAAGGATATTAATTTTACATGAAAAATCACCCATCTCAAAGGTGAAAAAATCACCATCTACCACGTAAGTTTTAACTTCATCTTCACTAGAACAAATAATCCAAACTTACAGATTACCGCTCTTATACCCTAATTCACCTCTACACTTCAACTACTTCTACTTGTTGTATAAGGATTACAAATTAATTTTAACTTGCAAACTTAAAAAAAAACTATCTAACATTGTTTGAATGTAAATATGAATAAAACTCAATTCCCTAATACACATGAATTAGATTGACTCAAATAGAAAGAAATTCTGAATAAATTTGGTCAACAACTTCACCTGTGTTTTCAACAAGAAATGTTGAGAGCTTTTTCCTCAGTAAGTATGAGAAAAAGATGGTCTTCAACAGTCCATAGGCATAGTATTTAAATCTTCATAGCTCCGAGATCTTTGGGAGTCCGATACACAGTCGAACTGTCATTCACTTACAAATTCTGAGATCATGAGGGCTCTTCAAGAATCACGATTCCTATCTGCAAATTTTCTTAGGCGGCATCCTGTATCACATTGAGAATCATTTATACCAATATCGAACTACAATAACTTTTGCATAAAAAGTTACTTCCTTGTAAGGATCTTCAGAAACTAATGTGGGAAAAAGTTCTTTGCACATGTTCATTACACACACTTGTTAATCATCAAAATACGTAACTCAACAGATTTTTGTTAATAAGTAAAGCAACTCTTCCCAAACCAACTTGGTAAAACAGTTTCTAAGAATATTTTCTAAATACTTATAAGTTAAAAAGTATTTATTGTTGATTGGCGGAAGAGTTACAAGTATTTTAAAAAGTCCGAATAGCCTAAATGTCATTTATTCTTATGCCACTTTGTTATTCCAATGACCAAACTTAGCATTTTACTAATAGAACACTTGGACTCACTCGAACCATAAGAAATAAATACTTATGACAGGAGGCTGCGAGTGCATGTAATACAATCTTATACATGTATGATGACACATCATTACTAGCGCCACATATGAAAATAAACTATTGACTTTATCTTTATTTTTTCCTACTCCCCCGTCTCTCATCCTTACCGCCAACAACTCCAATTCTTCTATCGTCAGAAAATTCCTCCGGCCACCGGACAATACCATTATCATCTAGAGATCACCAAAAGATAAATAAATAAAAAAGTATTCTTACGCAAAGAATTTCACCTCTCCGAGGTCTTTCCCCTTCCCAATTTTTTTCTCTTTTCACCCCCCAGTCAACCTATCTTTTCTTCAGTCTCTCCAATTTTGTTTTCTGTCTACCCCTTTATCCTCTCCCTTATCTCTTCCATTAGCCTAAAATCAAGAATACATGCAGCAATAGAGGGATTTTTTATTTTGTAAAAAATAAAGTTTCAGATTTGAGGTTTTAAACATGATGGATTTTCTGGTGGCTTGATTTAGGAGAAGAGATTTTGATTTTTTACTGATTTGAAGGTTCTTGTTTAGTGAAGGATGTGTTTTTGAAAATGTTTTCGGAAAGAAAGTAAAATGGAGGAGGGGTCGCTATGGATTTTCCGGTCATTTTTCATGGATCGTTCTCACATATAATCTATTTTTTTCTTTTTCTTTTTTAGGGTCAAGATATGAAGGTATCATGCAGAGAAGTTTAGAAATGTGAGATGTGCTTTGGGGAGGGCATAATAGAAATGGAGATAGAGTTTTAGGGAAGAGCAGGAAGGAGGTTAGTTTACTTTCTTTAAATATTACTATTTTTTTCATTTTATTATTTTTTTCTTCTTAGTTCAATCATTTCTTAGGCCAATTTTTATGTTCACACTTATTGTACTCGTGAATTATCCATTTGTTGTCAAACTTAGTCATAATGTTGCCACATATGATCGGTCCACGGTCATACATGTTTAAAATATAAGTTTTGAAAAAGTAAAAGAGTTTACATAAAAACAAATTAAGTAGAAGGACCGAGATGATAAAATGACACAAGTATAAATATTATTTAGGCTATTTTGCCTTTAGAAAAAGAAAAACTATTTGTTAAAAATTGATTACAATGTTAGCAAATCGAATAATATTTTAGATGAAAGCTTTAAGTACTGAATACTGATGATATTGTCTAAGTGTTGGAAAGAACTTTAACATTAAATTAAGAATTGAGATAACTCTGAAAAGAAAATGACTTCTTCTAAGAGAAAAAGAAGTCATTTCTTCTCTCTTTGGTGAATAGTATTTTCTTTCGAAATATTTTTATAGACAAAGTAACTTATTTTCTAAAAAACATATCACAGAACATATTTTTGTCGTACCAATTACCACACCAATATTTACCAAGGAATTTGATATTTAACACCATTCATCTACCAAAGACAAAAAGGGTCGTCTTCTGAAGTAGTTTTGCTTACTAAAAAGAAAATTTTCTATAGTAACAAAAAAACCGAAAGAATGAAGATTGAAAGAAGAGTTTTGGTTTCTTGCATTGCTTAGTTGGAAGCATAATGTACTACATTAGAATAAATGAAGTACAACTGAAAAATGTTAAGTTTCATAAAAGATTTCCTCAATTCTTGGCCACCCAAAATTAAATTGGAAAAGCATAATAATTGACCCACGTAATCACCAGCCCCATGATCCTTATATGACATTGCCACCAACTAGTGGCAGTATACTCTTCTCCCTTCCACATATCTACACCATTGCCTAGGATATCAAGATTTAGCTAAAATATTGCATAGAAATTTGGCTGTAACTACTGATACAGAATTTTGTTATGGAGGCTCTCAATGCAGCAAGATTGACACCTCTTTCAGTTTTTTCTGATAGAAGAAATGAACCCAAAAAAATCCCATTCAAGAACCTTTCAAATTCAGCCACTTTCAGCAGCAATTCAGCAAATTCTCTAGATGGTTTATCAAGAAAAGTTCAAGGGGGTCTAGCAGTACTTTCCTCAGTTTTCACTACAAGTTTAGCTAATGCATTGACATATGAAGAAGCACTTCAGCAATCAACTACTAGTTCTTCAACAGCTGATTTTGATGCAAATGCCTTTGTTGAAACTGTGACAAATTTTGTATCTGAAAATCCTTTAGTTATAGCTGGTGGTTTTGCTATTTTGGCTTTGCCATTGGTTCTGTCTCAGGTGCTCAGTAATGATAATAAGCCTAAGTCATGGGGTGTTGAGTCTGCTAAAAAAGCTTATGCAAAATTAGGAGATGATGAGAGTTCAGAATTACTTGATATAAGGGGACCTGTGGAATTGAAGCAGGTGGGAAGTCCAGATATAAGGGCTTTGAAGAAAAAGCCAGTTACATTTGTTTATAAAGGTGAAGATAAGCCTGGGTTCTTGAAAAAGCTGGCTTTGAAGTTCAAGGAGCCAGAGAATACCACATTGTTCATTCTTGACAAGTAAGATTTCAAAATTATTCTTATGCTCATTCATTGTTTATAGCATGTGTTGTTCCGTCTTGAAGACATAATTAAGTAGTATACTTAGAACTTGCGATGATATCATGGCTATATAATAACCATACTATAAAAATCAGTTTTTTATGGAACCAATTTTTATGCTATGTTATATGGTATTTTTTCTATAACAGTACTTCATTATAACAACAAACAAAAACCTGGAACAGATGAGGTTATTATAAAGGGGTTTGATTGTAAATAAAAGTATAATCTTTTTAGTATTTTAAGCTTTTAGATGAGATAGACGAAAAGGAGGTCCTTGTTCAAGTCTGTAGAACCCCTTATAAAAAAAAAAAAATCACATGTTTAATCCAAGAAAACGAGTAAGGCTTGCGGGCCGCCTGCACTTGAGGGAGCCTGCTGAAAACATAATTAAGTAATTAAAAATGTCGCGCTCTAACCGCATAAGCTTTAAAATGAGATAGTCACACGCTTTGATATTTTGTTTGTTTTTTGAAATCTTGGTGAAGGCTACCAAATATTTAGCTTTAAACTGATTAATACAGACAGTTATGTGCTCACATTCCTTAATAGTAATTAATTACTGTGCTAACATGCTTGCACTAGCAAAGGGTATACCAGAAACAAACTCTCTACGTTCTCGAGGTAGGGGTAAGGACCTGCTTAAGCACTACCCTCCCCAGATCCCATTTGTGGGACTATACTGGGTTTGTTGTCGTTGTGTTGTTGTTGCTAACATGCTTGCATTGCGACCGAATTGATTTAGTCGGTCTAATTACAGCTCTGATCATGTTGTTGTTGTGTTGTTGCTGCTAACATGCTTGCATTGCGACCGAATTGATTTAGTCGGTTTAATTACAGCTCTGATCATTGAACTTCTGGAAATTGCATCTTTCCCACATTCTGCCAGTAATTTGTTTATGAATTTTATCCAGCCTATTGCATTGAGGGTTTAAAGGAAACAAATTAAAGATTTGCTGGCAAAATGAAATGTTTCTCTTGCTTGATGTCATGCTCCATTTCCTGATTTATTTTGTGAGGAACTCTTGTACCAGCAAACTAGTTGAACAAATTAACTTTAATCCCGTCACTTTCTGGATTGTAATGAAGCCAGATTTGATGGGAACTCTGAATTGATTGCGGAGCTTGTCACAGCAAATGGTTTTAAAGCTGCATATGCAATTAAAGATGGTGCTGAAGGACCACGAGGATGGAAGGTTTTACATTAAAAATCTTGGTATCTGTCTCAATTTCAAAAATTAAGCAGAATGAATTCCAATTTTTGCAGAATAGCGGCCTTCCTTGGATACTTCCGAAGAAAACATTAAGTCTTGACCTAGGCAATCTGTCTGATGCTCTTGATGGTGTTCCCGTGGTATGTTTTTCTCGCTAAAACATGATACTTTGCATTATCCGTGCTAGTACTAATGTGTATATGCCAGTTAATTTGAAGAAGGTTATGTGGTTTCTATAACTGAAAATAAGTAATATATTGATATTTGGAATCTCTAAATTCATTAAAGGAAAAGGGTGTGGTGAATATGAATGCATTAGGAATGAGATTCATTTAGGAAGTTTCGGCAGAAATTAATGAGATTGGCATGATGGCATCTTCCTTGTGAAGTATTACCGCATCCAAGAAGTTTTAAAATATTTCCCAAGCCTTCCCTTTTGCCTTACTGCACAAAAATATGCCAAAACTATAGAGTTTGTTTTAAATATAACTAGGTAGCAGATTTTCGCATGATAATGATATCATCCCTCAGCCTTTTAGCTATGCTTTTCTTTTGAAAGTCTTACCAAATAGTGCAAATGGACGGCTAACTCCACAATCCTTAATTAACAGTTCCCAGGTGAATGGCTTGCGGATGACAGATACAAGTGACATCTTTAATATATGATAGCTATAAGTGACATTTCACGTAGTGTCTCAGCCTTGATGTTTCTCAGAAGCTTTATGTTCTAAAGCCTCCATATATAGTTTAAGGAGCAATTTAGGAGACTACTTAACTTGCATTTATCAATTTCATTAGGCTATGTGATGGTGTAGTACTAGTATTCTAATCATAGACTTTAAGGTTTGGATTTTGACATGGTTAACTTAAATGAGATAACTTTAGTGGAATGTGGATATGCAGGACGGCTCTGATGCTATCGCTGTAGGTTTAGGTGTCGCTGCAGCTACCGTATTAGGATTTTTGGTGTTCTCAGAGGTCAGGCTCCTGAATTTTTTATCCTGAAGTTTATGTTGAGCACAATTTATTAGACAGCTTATTGTTGGTCCTCTTTTTCAGGTAGAAACAATACTCCAAGTGCTAGGCTCAGCTGCACTTATCCAACTGGTCAGCACGAAACTTTTATTTGCAGAGGTTCGTCAGCATCATTTGCAATGAAATCTTTTCTTGTCTCTCCTATACGTGGAGTCGTGGACCTCAGATATGTAGTTTTGGCAATATGAAGTTACTCTTGCCTTAACTGCCCTCTTCCTTCTTGAATTGTTTGTTTCTCTTACCTGTTGAATTACGAAGCCTCTTGTTCAGCTGAACACCCTTTGTTGTTGGAAAATTATATTAAGTATGTGGAAAAAAATGCATATTAATTCTTCGAAAACCCTTAAAAAAAGTCTTGCGGCGCCACTGTTTTCAGTGACATATATATATATATATATATATATATATATATATATATATATATATATATATATATATATATATATATATATATATATATATATCCAACAACTTTAGTAATATCTTGAATCTGAAATTGTGTATTCCGAAGCCTCAAAAGATAACTTGTTAAGGAATTATCATTTAGTTTACTTAATTTTTCGCCTACAAATGTTGTGCTATGATAGAAGTTGAATCCCATTTTATATACAGTTAATAAGATGAGAAAGCCTCTATGGTTTCCACAGGTTACTTTAATGGTAAAAAGTTTTCGAACATGAGAGGTCCATTAATATTTTGACATTTTCATTTTCCAGGTCAGAAAGAAAACTCTACAACAAGTTGATGCGTTCGTCACCACCAACATTGCTCCAAAGGAGCTTGTAGGTGATATTAAGGTAATCTTCTCCTATGTTCAGAAATTCTTGAAGCTATTTACTTCCCATATCGGAGAACGATAGTTCATGGTCACAGTTCCATTAGTCATGTACTTATGCTTCTGACTTTGAAACTTCAGCAAATAGGGATGGCTCTTCTTCCGACGCCCGTGACTAGCAAGTCTCTACCTGCACCTGCTGAGACAACTCCAGAAATCAATTCAGTCCCTAAGCCAGAAGTCAAAGTAGAAGCTCTAACTGGAATTTCAAAGCCACTTTCACCATATCCTAGTGTAAGTTTTCCTTTTCATTCTGAGTAGTTGGTCTTATGATTTCACTATGACTTGCTACATGAATTCCATCGCAAACTCTAATATCTTTCTTGCTGATTAATGGATGTTCCTTGTTTATATTCTGAGATATTGAGGTATTGTTGATTGGAAAATTTTAATTCATTTATGTTTTCTATGTGACTTCCTTTGCTTTCTCATGTTTTTTGTTAACTGCATCATCTCTTTTGAGAAGAGATTCTCGGAGTAACAATAAAGTTATCTTCACGTGATCAATATGTCACGGATTCGAGTCATAGAAGTAGTCACTAATGCTTGAATTAGGGTAGGCTGTCTACATTACACCCCTTGGAGGTATGGCGCTTCTCCCGCTCCTACGTGAATGTGGGATGCTTTGTGCACGGGATTGCCTTTTTTACATCATCTCTTTTGAATTTGTTGATACAGTATTCTGATCTCAAGCCTCCAACATCGCCAATGCCTTCACAACCTAGTGGCAGCGCGGAGAAAACTGAAGCAGTTTCCAAGGTAGAATTATCTGCTGAGTCTACTCCAGAAATCAATTCAGTCCCTAAACTAGAAGTCAAAGCGGAGGCACTAGCTGGAAGTTCGAAGTCACTTTCTCCATATCCTAATGTAAGTTTTTCCTTTTCATTCTCAATAGTAAATCTAATCATGTCATTGTAATATGATACATGAATTTCCTTGCACCATTTCCAATATTTTTAACATCTTTCCTTCTGATGAAATGAGAAGGTCCTCATTTGAATTCCACAATGCTATGGAGGTGCCTGGAGGCGAAGAGCGTGCCGGAAGCTTTCATCAGAGTAATCAAGGACATGTATGATGGAGATAAGACTAGGGTTAGGACGGTAGGTGGCGACTCGGACCATTTTCCGGTGGTTATGGGGCTCCATCTGGGATCGACGCTTAGCCTTATCTTGTTTGCCTTGGTGATGGATGCTCTAACCCGTTATATTCAAGGAGATGTGCCTTGGTCTATGCTATTTGCTAATGATATAGTATTGATAGACGAGACGAGGTTCGGTGTGAAGGAGAGACTAGATGTATGGAGACAGACTCTCGAGTCTAAGGGTTTCAAAATAAGCAGATCTAAGACCGAATACCTGGAGTACAAGTTTAGCACCGAGCCGAGTGAAATAGGCAGGGACGTGAAGATGGATCTCAGGTAATCGCCAAGAGGGACAATTTACGATATCTTGGGTTAGTGATTCAGGGGGACGGAGAGATTGACGGGGATGTCACTCATCGTATAGGAGCGGGGTAGTCGAAGTGGAGGCGTGCATCAGGAGTCCTGTGTGACAAGAGAGTACCGCAGAAACTCAAGGGAAAATTTTATAGAGCTGTGGTTAGACCTACCATGTTGTATGGGGCGGAATATTAGCCGGTGAATAACTCTCATGTTCAGAGAATGAAGGTTGCGGAGATGAGGATGCTCATGTGGATGTGCGGGCTCACTAGGTTAGATAAGATTAAGAATGAAGTTATTCGAGAGAAGTAGGGGTGGCCCCGGTAGATGAGAAAATGGGGAAAGCGAGGCTCAGGTGGTTCGGGCATGTGCGGAGGAGAAGTCCTGATGGTCCGGTGAGGAGTTGTGAGGGACTGGCGGTGGTCGGCGTGAGGCGAGGAAGAGGGAGGCCTAAGAGGTATTGGGGAGATAGAAAAGTCTGGAGGTCTAGTATCAGGATTGTAGGATAAGGGCTCCTAAAAATTTTTGTACTCTTTTTCTCGGGTTGGATGAGGCTTGACACGGATATCCATAGATGATTTGTACATTGGGTTGTGTCCCCTTTATGGTAGTTATTTATGGCTGTTACTGTTTGATATTATTGCATGCCATGTTATTTATGGTTCTTATGTATAGATTACTATTTACGCGATTTGTATTGGAGTCACTAATGCTCTTTTGTTTTTGTTTTGTTTTCTTTTTCCTTCCCTGAGCCGAGAGTCGATTGGAAACAGCCTCTCTGCCCTTTCGGGTAGGGTTAAGGCCTGTCCACACCCCACCTTGAGAGACTATACTAGGTATTAGTTGTTTTTGTTGGTATTTACTGAGTATCAGAAACAATCTCTCTGCCTTCAGGGTAGGGGTACAGCTGCGTAGATCTTACTCTCCCCAGACCCTACTTGTCAGAAATCACTAGATTTTTTGTTGTTGTTGTTGTTGGTATTTGCTGAGTGGACTAAATCAATAACCTTTACTTTGTCCCCGGGACCTCCCGTGTTGTTTGGTCATCTCTTTCATATCAACATCTAGACAATGGTCGCCTAATAAATAACAACAGGTACCTGTCCATATAAAGGGTAATTAGTAACCTGGAAAATGAGGCTGGTTATGTTAAAATACAATCATAGCATAAAATATTTTCTTATACGGTCGGCGTATATAAGTTAAATTCTTTGTTTATTTGTGGTTGCAGTATCCTGATTTGAAGCCTCCAACATCACCAACGCCTTCGCAAGCATAATACTTGAGTTGCAGATTTCCATTAGGCTATGCAATTACTCCAGTTTGTGGAAAATTACAACGTGATAGCTTGTTTCAAAGTAAAAGCTAGCTCCTCCATGAAATTTTCAATTTACATTCTGCATTTCCAAGGGAAATTTGTAATAGTAGAGATCCAGATCATTATGTCAATTCAGTTTCATTCTTTTTAATTTACTAGTCATTTAGACCGTTTGCAACCCTTATCTTGGGTCTGTGATTCAGGGGGACAGAGAGATTGACGGGGACGTCACTCATCGTATAGGAGCGGGGTGGTCAAAGTGGAGGCTTGCATCAGGAGTCATGTGTGACAAGAAAGTTCCACTCAAACTCAAGGGGAAATTCTATAGAGCCGTGGTTAGACCTGCGATGTTGTATGGGGCGGAGTGCTGGCCCGTGAAGAACTTGCATGTTCAGAGAATGAAGGTTGCGGAGATGAGGATGCTTAGGTGGATGTTCGGAAACACCAGGCTAGATAAGATTAAGAATGAAGTTATTCGGGAGAAGGTGGGGGTGGCCCCGGTGGATAAGAAGATGCGAGAAGCGTGACTGAGGTGGTTTGGGCATGTGCGAAGAAGAAGTCCCGATGCCCCGGTGAGGAGCTGCGAGCGGCTGGAGATTGTTGGCGGTCGGCGAAGAAGAGGGAGGCTTAAGAAGTATTGGGGAGAGGTGATTAGGCAGGACATGACTAGAGTGCAGGTTTCCGAGGACATGACCCTTGATAGGAAAGTCTGGAGGTCTAGAATCAGGGTTGTAGGGTAGGTCGTACGCCTTATCCGGGGTTGGGAGTGGGTCAGCAGGGTTACCCATAGATGATTTGTGTTTTAGCTTATGTCCCCCTTATGACTGTTAGTTATGGTAGTTACTGTATGATATTATTGCATGCGATTGTATTTATGTTTCTTATGTTTAGATAATTATTTACGCTACTTACGCTATTTCTGCTGGAGTTACTAATGTTTTATTATTTTTATTTTTGTCTTTGTTTTTGTTTTACTGCTGTTTTTCCTTTTATCCTATGAGCCGGGGGTCGATTGGAAACAGCCTCTCTGCCCTTTCGGGTAGGGGTATGGCTTGTCTACATATTACCCTCCCCAGACCCCACCTGGTGGGAGTATACTGGGTAGTTGTTGTTGTTGTTGTTATGAAGTATATACACAAAATATTTCTTTTTTAAAATTTTTGTTGTTTAAGAAATTATGAGATGACATAAAGGAGAAGAAGAGAATTTATTTTAGAATTTTTGTTAATTTTAGTTGCTTGTTTTATCACTTATTGAATATTATATTTAATTTAATTTATCAATTAAAAATATTACCTTTATATCAATAATAGGTACAATATTTAGGGGATTAATCAGCTATAGTTTGCAAGAAAAATCCTGTATGTGGCGAGGAGCTAAAAATTCTCATAAGGAGATTCAAAAATCACACATTCAACTCTTACGTGGAATTCAAACTTTTATATATATATATATATATATATATATATATATATATACAAAAAGTTTATCTCTTATTTGCAAGATTCTATAAAGGGGATTCAATTGAATCCATTCGATTATATGCCGGGGCAGAGCCACTATGTCGAACGCAAGTTCAGCCGAACTCAGCAGTTTTTATTTATGCTTTGTATTTATTTTTATAAATCCATTGAATATGCATAAATATATAATTTAAAATGCAATAACCTAAAAGAACTACAACGTCGAACTCATAAGCTTCAAATCCTGGCCCGCCTATAATTATATGTGTCTTTGCATTGCCTAGATGAAAGAAAAGTAGAAAAAATCATATGCATTCAGCGATGAACTCCATATAGTAGATGCTAAACTTATCAATTGTCAAAAATGTTGAAATATCGTGGTTAAAATGCTAAAGAAGTAGAATAATAAAAGAAAACGAAGATGAATGAAAAGACAGGTTATTAATGAACAATTAATCTACAAAATGTCAATCATAAACTTAGGAGAAAATATATATCCGACAGGGTGATCTATGTATAGATAAACTATAACACCTATCAAACTTAATAGTTCATACACATGAAAGATATGCTGGCCTCTAGGATCGAAAATAATATTCGAATGCAACGTGAATTTCTTTAGAAGATAAGAAGATATTTGTCCAACGGAGAATGTTTGAGGTTTGAGATTTATTTGTCTGTTGTGAGAAAAAAAAAAAATCAATAAAGAGATACACCAAAACTAACCTTGTTTCATTAATAAGAGTTCTTCAGGGACTAATACAACAGACTGGGAAAAAATTTTAGTTGGTGAAAAATAAATATTAGTAATTATTTTCCTTTAAGAATGCAATAATCAATGTTTAATTACTCACATAACTCAAGTAGTATTAATTTGTACTTTTAATGCTCATATACGGTGCACATGCAAAGAAGTTTAGTAGCTTAATGAATTTATTATCATAGCCTTTACATTTACATTTACATTTACGTACAAAAATGTTATAAAGTAGCATTTTTTATTGAGGATAAAATGGGCGTTTAATTTTTATGGGCATTTTGGTAATTCAACTTTGGTGTTAGGAGCTTGCTACTTTTAGTATAATATATTGATGGATGTCATATAGATACCAATGTTGCATAAACTTTATGATACTTCAGTACAATCACTTTTATGCAGAAGCTTAGCAATGTATTATGAATAGAATTTACATTATATAATTGTTTACCTTGAATTATGGAATTAGACATTAATTAGTTTTACTAAACCTTTAATTAGCTTACCTTCGCTTGGATATTTATCTTTTCTTCTTGACCTTTACCATCTTGCTTGTTATACGTGCAAACGTATTATTATTCAGTATTACACCCTCCGTCTTAAATTACATGTCATATTTTTTTTCTTATATGGCCCTTAAGAAACATTAATTAAAAAAGATTTTTGACTATTTTATTCTTATTTATATCTTAAGATATAATATATATTCATTGAGTATTTATTCTATTTTGTGACATTTCCATTTTCAAGAACACTTACGAGTAGGAGTGGCAAATGGGAGGGTCAGGTCGGATATCATTCGGGTCGAAAACGGGTAATAAAAAAACGAATCAATTATCCGACCCGATTCATATTTAGTACGGATAAAAAAACGTGTTAACCGGCGGATAATATGGGTAACCATATTCTCCATGACTTTTTGTATATGATCACTTTTAGAATATTCTTAGTCTCCCTAACTTGAGGAACTCCCAATTTGAGGCTTTACAAATGTAAAAGTTAGACCCATTTGTTATCCATTTTCTAAATGGATAATATGGTTCTTATCCATATTTGACCCGTTAAAATAGTTCATTATCCAACCCATTTTTTTAGTGATTAATATGGGCTGTTAACTATTTTTTCTGAATCATTTTGCTATTTCTACTTACGGGTAAGGGTAAAATGAAAAAAAAAAAAAATTAATTTCGTCTTAAACTTTAAAAATGACTACTAATTTGTGAAACTATTTTTTTTAGAACCCGCAACAGATCATTTGAGACGAATATACTATTGACCAAATATGTCTATTCCTTCCCCTTCTAAGTTGAGAGAAAAAGGTGAACAAGCGGTCTGTGCTTTTTAACATCGAAGCAAAATTGAAACTCATTTTATTTAAGGTAAAATAATAGTAAAGAAACGGGTGGGGGGCAGGGGCAGGACAGAGAGGCAGTGGCGAGGTTAGGATTTTGACCAAGTCGAGAAAATCAAAAAAGTAAATATGCAAATGAATAACCTGAAATTTTGCACACACATTTAAAATGTAATACGATTCAATCTTATTCCAACCTTTGGAATACTCAAAACGACGTAGCAATGCCAAATTATGATCGGATTCTAGCCTAAGGATTTTCAAACACCCGAATTTCGCAAACTATGCCAAAACCTACCAAACCTCATTTGAATAACCTGAAATTTTGCACACACGTCACAAATAAAATAACATACCAATTAATTTCTGAAATTTCATTCCGACCCCAATATCAAGATTTTCAGTGCCGACCGGAAAACGCCAAATTTCTAGTTTCGCCAATTCAAGCCTAAAACTACCACAGACCTCCAAATTACACTCCGAACGCGCTCCTAAGTTCAAAATCACCTACGAAACTATCCGAACCACCAGAATTCACATCTGAGAACTTCTACACATTAGTCAATACCCGATTGACTTTTTCAATTTTAGTTTCCAAATAAGAGACTAAGCATCTTATTCCAATCTAAGACCACTTCGAACACAACACAACACAACCAACCCAATATGATAAAATACAGCTTGACAACACGTATAAAAATTAGAAATGGGTAAGGCGAAGCTATCACTCGTGAAATGACCAATCGAATCATTGCATCCCCAGAGTTTAAATAATTATATATCGTATTATATGTTTTTATTTAGGCCCATTAGCATTATCTAGCGTTATTTTCTTATGATAGTTATTCTAGCTTACATGGATTAAGTATATGTTATATGTGCATGTGTGTACACATTCAAGTTCTATTTCTCTCTTATTCTCTATTGCTGATAGAGATAACGAGTTTTTGTTGTCATAATAAAATATTCTATATAAGTTTAAATTTATTTAAAATATTATAAGATAATCTTTTAGGATTTTTATTGTTGAAATATGTTTATATAATTCGCACCATAATTTATTTTTACTTTTATAAAAAGATATTAGAGTTGTATACCCAAAAAATTATCTTGGATATAAGTAAGTTGCATCAACATTAAGAGGGTCTTCATAGGCTGGTATCAGTACGACTTCAACAAAGGTCTGGTAGAGGTCAAAATGGTTCCTTAAGAGATGAAGGGTGGGGAAAGAGGGGGGGGGGGCGACGAGTTAGTGAAGACCAAGGAGAAGTCATTGCAGATCAAGATGGAGGTCAAGCAGTTTAGACAGAGTTATAATGCCTAATTTTAGGATAAGAATCAAAAGAGAATATTCTAGTAGATATTCTTGGTGCCTATACTATTAGGGTTTTTAGGTATATGTTCCTTATAAATAGAAAGAGACATAATAATAGGGAGCAGAAGATATTCAGTTGTAAGAAAACACATTGACTATATATAGAGAATTTGGCTTTATTGCAAACACACAAAAAATACCTTTTTACTAAGATTATTGCGGAACATTTCCAGTGGACCCATGAATATTCGAAAGCTCATCAGTCATTCATCATTTTCAGTGGATCCAAGAATAACTCACATGTTCTTATTTACTTAAACACCATTCTTTGCTGTTATTATCATTATTTAATAGTTTCCTCCTCCTTTTGAGTCATTGAATATAATTAGTGTTGTTTACATTTATTGGCATTCAGACAATATACATATTATCTTTCTTATAAATCAGCTAACTTATCTTTTGGATATTAATATAGACTAAGATTGACTCTATTATATTAAATCTACTTGGTTGAGCCTAGATCTATATATGGGTCAAACAATTTGGCGTCGTCTGTGGAAATCTTTTAGTTTACTTTACATCTACAACTTACGTGAGTTGCTAACCTAACAAACCACAAGGTTTTTCTCTTTCTCTACATGTACAGTATTTTATAAGGCAGGTATTCAAGGACACATGACTAAAGTGAGATGTGATATCCCCTAGCAACCTCACGAATACTATCAACGAGAGTTACAAAACGCTGGGCATTGATGTGATACCCACTGCCTACCCCAGGTGCGAGGGGTCACGTATCTCCCTTCCCCCTCCCCATCCACCCCCTCTATTGTAGCATGAAAAAATCAAATTAAAAAGGGGCCTCCACGTCCACATGAAAAGGGAGGCCACCGGCCATGAAAAAACTCTTCGAAGCATGGTTGATGGATGCATTAGTAAGCGTGCTTAACAAACAAGCTTCATGCACGACCATAGAGATCGCAGGAGCCCACACAGTACAACAAATAGACGAATAGGGAGACCAACTAGACCCTCCAACACCGGGTATAACTCACAATATTACTAACTGTGAAGGTGACGACATCCTCGCCGTTGTGCTGAAAAGAATGCGAACAAAGCTCTTAGAGACCAAATGAAAGAACATCAAGAAAGGGTTGACAAGATACCGGGTTCCCCAAGCTACTGCCAAAAGAGGGACGCCAGCATGTTCATAGAGCAATCGTATAGCGAGGGATCAACCCCAATCCCCATATCAAAGACCTTCAAAGTTCCACCATATCTTAAAATATACGGCAGAAAAGCAAACCTCAAAGTTCACATGACTCATTATATCATCGTCGTGAAGGGCAACGATCTCACAAAAGAATAGGTATCCTCTATTTTTCTGAATAAATTTGGTGAAACCCTCAGTGGAGGGGCGTTAGCATGGTATTCAAACCTACTGGCCCGCTCTATAGAAATCTTAGAATAAATGGACGACAAGTTCGTGACGGCACACATCGCGGCCAAGAAAACCGAAATAATAGAAAAATGATATCTTTGCTGTTAGGCAATCCCTAGAAGAGGGATTGGGGCACTTCTTTGCCCGATTTAATAGGGTAAGGATGACCTTCAAAATGTGTTCGATGGGATGACAGTCATAGCTTTTTAGAACTCTTTTGTAGAGAGGGTTCAAGAGCGACCAGAAACTTGCTGAGACGGTTAATGAAGTACCTCCCCCCAACCACTTAGGATGAAATCCATAATGCTTACTTTTCCACAGTCTGAGAAGATGACGATGACTTTAACTGACTAACTTGACGGCTCATATCAATACAAGCCGAGCCTAGGAGATAGCGAAGAGAAAACATAAGGAGGGATAACCTAGTCTCATGACCAAACAGGAAACGACATCAGCCTTACATCAGGCCCCTTCCCCCTTCCCTTCGCTATGAAGATGACCAATCTATGTCGAGGACAAAGACTTACAGCAACAAGAGAGGTATGCCCCCTTTTTTTGTACTCACGATTTTTGTGTGTCTCCTACAGAAACAGTCTATGCCCAGGAAAAACTTAGAATGAAAGTGAAGTGGCCGCCAAAGATGGGATCTGAACCAAGTACTAGAAAATCCTATGCCCTCTGTGAATTCCACCAGGAACGTGGGCACAAGACAGAAGATTGCATCGCCTTAAGGGAAGAGGTCATGAACATGTTGCAGCAACGACACCTCAAAGAGCTACCGAGCGACAAAGGGAGGAACAGTTTTGCTTGAGGCCGAGAATGTCAAGGTCTGCCAAAGGCTCCCTCACCGGACCTCACCAGCAATATGATTATTGGCAGCAATTCGTCAAATATGATGCCTCCATCAATGGTAACAAATTTACCTCCACCCAAAAGCTCAAGAGATCGATCACCACGAACGGTATTACGGACTCGAAGAAAGTATCATCTTCGACGAGTCAGATATTGACAGTTTGATTTTCCCTCATAATGATGTTGTGCCATTACTTTACAAATTTCCTATGCTGATAGCATATCATGGTAGATGATGGAGGTGGAGCGTGCATTATCCTTCCCTAAGTCCTTGCCCTGATGAGACTCGAGGACAAGATAGTGTCACGTTGCATCACATAACTGGTTTTAAATACGTATTTGAATTCCTTGAGAGAAATTACACCCCCCTTCCTTGCTGGCAACATAACTCTAGGGACAGTGTTACACATAATGTACCAGGACACCACATACAATGCCATAGTGGGACGACAATAGATACATCCCATGAGAGCCGTCCCTTATAGCTTATACCGATTGATCAAGTTCCCGACACCTTGGGGAAGATTCAACATACGTAGGGAACATCACTCGTCATGAGAATGCAACCACATTGTCATGGATGGCTCAACACCCTAATAAAGGAAAGATAAGAAAAAAAAATCATAGCAATCAACATGTTTGAGGTCGACACAAGAAGAGACTAGTGATGTCATCACAGACCCTAAAACAGTCGAAGCCTTGCACTCAACCATAGAATACCTCGACCCCATTCAATTAGATCCCAGCGATTCCGGCAAAAAGGCCTACATTGGCTGCAAACTCCATGAACCACGTAAATTTACTTAATTTTTAATATCTAATGCAAATTTGTTTGCCTTCAGATATGAAGATATGTTGGGCATCCCTAAAGTGATCGCCACACACAAGTTGAATGTCGATCCATTCTACCTCCCCCTCTCCCCCGTAAAGCCGATCAGATAAATGTTTAACCCCACTATCATATATGTCGTCCACGAGGAGGTAGCTATTAGAAAATGGATCCATCAGGGAATTGAAATATCCCCAGTATATAGCTAAACTAGTGATGGTCAAAAAGAATAATGAGAAATGGAGAATGTGTGTAGACTTCACAGACTTAAACAAAGCATGCCCGAAAGACTCATTCCAATTTCCACTTATCGACCAACTCATCGATGCAATGGTCGAGCACGAGTTGTTGAGTTTCTTGGACGCGTACTCAGACTATAACCAGATAATCATGGAAGAAGAGAATTAGAGAAAACCGCGTTCATCACCCACATAGAAACGTACTATTATAGTGTCGTGCCTTACGTGTTGTCTGTGCTACGCACGGGCCCAACATAAAATGCTTCAAACGGTAATAAATTATGTTTCCTTTATTATGGAATTAAGCGGTTAGTATAGATGAAGTTTTTGTTAGTGAAGGGATCACTCCGTAAGCAAAAGGATGAATTATGAAGTTGTACTGACTACTACGAATAATATGCTCGTGTGGTTCCACAGAATTGGAGGGACTTGCGCTCAAAATATTTCAGCTCAAGTCCGGCATAAAGAAAATTCAAAAGCACATAAATAATAAATTGCATTACTTTATTTTCGTCAATATTCATGCATCATTCACTGATTAGAAATCTAATCGAGATTTCTTTTTTGCTTTGCTACTTGGCAAATAGATGGGTAATCGGAGATGATGTATTTTGCACTAGAGTTATAAAATGCTTGTGACTTTCCCCAAATAGTATGAGCTAAATGATTTAATCTCACATTCATTTCCTGGAAAATTTTACTCTTTGCACTTCATCAATAAAATCAATGAAGCATTGAAAGCTACAAACAGAAATTCAAAGGTAATCAGCAATAAAAATCTCAAAACCAAAATCATTAACAAAATAATTCTTATTACGATTTACAAGTAATATATACTCAACTTCTGAAATTATGCAAGATGAGAAGAAAAGGTATCTGGTTGATAAGGTATCTGATTGATACGTAAAAGCTTAATTTGGCATGCCCATATTATCCAATTATCAATGAGATACCTTAAACGAAAGACAAATTGTTCTATATCTGGTTTCTCTTGCTTTCCTCTAAATCTATGATACTGCTCGATGTACAAGCTAATTCTACAATTTCCGAAAAATATAAGATCCAACAAATATAGATTACATATTAAAATAAAAAACCACGGCTAAATAGAAACAAAAAGCACAATATGGGCAACAAAAGGAATAAGATGTCCCGCAAATGTGGCAGATAGATTTTTCATTGGTTACTGTCACGGTTTCGAAAAATGTAGGAGACACCTATTAGAGATTAGTCACAAGAGTGTTCAAAGACTCATTCAGCAAGACCATGAAGGTATATATCGATGATATGCTGGTCAAATCCATAAGGGAGGGGGATCACATAATCCACTTGAGGGAAGCTTTCAACATACTAAGATGATACAGGATAAAACTAAACCCAGAGAAATGCGCGTTCGGCCTAGCTTCGGGGAAGTTTTTGGGTTTCTTAGTGTCACAACGAGGAATCGAAGACAACCCAAACAAAGTCAAACCAATAGAAGAGATACATGAGCAACTGACTACTAAGAAGCAGGTCCAAAGGTTGATTCGTTGAATCGCCGCCCTATTGAGATTTATCTCGCGGTCATTTGATAGATGTCACGGGTTTTTCAGCATACTCAAAAGGATAACGGCCCAGAGTGGACGCCCGACTGCATACAAGCTCTGCGAATCTAAAAGCATATTTGTCCTCGCCACCGTTGCTCTCTAATTTCAAACGTGGGGAACACCTCCTCGTTTACCTTTCTGTCTCCGAAGTGGTAGTAAGTTAGGTCTTTGTCCGAAAAAGTAAAGGTACATTATCCCCTATTTATTGCTTTAGTAAAATACTCGTCAACACCGAGACGAGGTACCCACACCTCGAGAAACTGGTTTCTTGCATTGGTTTTAGCTGCACGAAAGCTTAGACCCTATTTTGACTACCACCCTTTCTCGATCGTTACCACCTTTCCTTTAAGAAGCATCCTGCATAAACCCGAATTGTCGGGGAGCCTGGCCAAGTGGACTATCGAGCTAAGTGAGCACGATATCACATACCAACCTCGAAAAACAATAAAATCTTAAGTGCTTGACAGCTTCGTTGCAGACTTCAGCGCAAAGACAATGCTCGAGCTCGAGACGCAAGCTTCCCAAGCTTCTCTTCAAATAAAAGATCTCTGGGTTGAATACATCGATAACACATCCAATGTTTTTATTTCCGGAATGGGACTCATGCTTGAAGTCCCTACTGACGAAGTAATTTGCCAGTCTATAAGGGGCCCCGATATGACTAACAACGAGGCTGAGAATGAGATCGTAATTGTAGAATTGAGACTAGCACTCAAGTATGGGGCGAAGCGGTTGAAATATCGTTATGATTCACAGCTCGTAGTCAACAACAAGGACTTTCCAAAGAAAATATCAAAGGTTGCAAAAATATCAAACTGAGATCTGTAAGGTGTTGCCTAGTTTTGACAAATACCATCTCGACCAGATCATTCGAGCCAGAATGTCGGAGTAGACGGCCTAGCCAAACTAGCCGCACCCATGAAAAGTGTCATAACCGGCGATAAAAGTGTAGTCCCAACTCGTCATTAGACCAGTAAGATCTGGAAGTTCAACTTGGGAGTGGCAAAATCATATTATCACATAATTTCAAGACGACAAACTACAAAAAGAAAGCTATAAGACTAAGAATGGAAGAAGCCAAATATATCCTCATTCATAACAACTTATACAAGAGGACATACGGAGGCCCTCTGGCAAAATGTTTAGTCTCGAACAAAACGCAAACGCGTTCTCGAAAGAATTCCATGAAGGCCACTGCGGCGCTCATTTTGGTAATCAAGCACTCATTAGGTGACTCATACAGGCAGTATATCACTGGCCCACCATGAAAATGATGCCTCCGAATTTGTGAAGAAATGCAAATAATTTCAGAAATACTCCCTAATAATTCACCAAGCTGGCAAACATCCACACTCATTCACCTCTCAAAGGCCATTCATCAAGTGGAGAATGGACATCACGGGCCCCCTCCAAGCAGGGTTAGGTAATGTATTTTAGGTTTAACTAACTATTTATCCAAATGGGTGGAAGCAGGAGTGGTCGCCCAAAATGCAAACAAGAAGTAATCGCCATCATATTGAAAAAAATCATCAGCCGATTTTTGCTACCCAAAGAGATCAGCTGCAACAACGGACCCAATTCAAGGGAAAGAAAACCACCGAATTCCTCGAGAAATGAAATATTAAGAGGAAATTTTAAATCCCTTATCACTTAACAGGTAACGGGCAGGATGACCCTCTACAAGTCCATATTGAAATCCATTGAGAGAAAACTCGAAGATGCCAAGGAAATGTGGTCGGAAATACTCCCAGAAGTATTGTGGGCATATAGAACCACCCGAAAGTGCAAGGGAGACACCATATTCCCTACTCCACAGAACTGAACCATTCATACAAGTCGAGGTCGAAGATCCCAACCTAATGTACTCCCATGAAAGTGGCACTACCAATGACGAGAGTAGAAGGCAAGAGCTTGATGAGGTAGACGAACGAAGAGACATAACATACATAAGAATGGTCGCCCAAAATCAGCAAGCAGAATGTTACTACAACCAGAAGGCAATGGTCCAACCGCTTAAAGTTGGAAACAATGTACTCAAAGCCAAAAGACAAGCAGGCAGAGATCCACGAGAAGGAAACTCAGAACAATCTAGTACGGTCCATACAAATTTTCGCCAAAGCAAGCAAGGGTTCATACCAACTACACACAATAGAAGAAAAATAATTACCAAAAAATTGGAACACCAACCATCTCAAATACTTCATTTTCTAATAAAAGAAGCGCCCTCAGTTGTACTTTTTTCCTCACTTGAGCTATGTCCCATCAGGGTTTTCTCATGGAGGGTTTCAACGAGGCGATGAAAGGGACACTTTGATTCAAAGTATGAGAAGAACTAGATAGTTTATCTTTCATTGCTCGACTCCTAAAACTCTCCAAGTCAAATAATGAAGGCACTAGACTGACTAGACTGAGACTTGAATGACAACCAATAACCAAAGTTTGTAACTTTCTCAAATTATATAATCAGAGAAAAAACGTCAGAGCAATAGAAACTTATGTTTATCAAAACCACCTTATCTGAGAAATTTGTAATACACGACCCATAGAAAGCCACATTGCCTTCTTGCCACAAAAACCATGCCACATATAGTCTGCTCGATAAACTCGACCACGAATGACATTATCCACTCATTGAAATCACTGGAGAGGATGAATTCAACACGTGTAGGGACTAAATATATATGTTACTAATTATCTTAGATATAAGTTACGCTCATTAGCATTAAGAGGGCCTTCATAGGCTTCCACGTGTTATCAGTGTGACTTCAACAAAGGTCTGCCAAAGGTCAAAATGGTCCCTTTAGAGGTGAAGGGTGGGGTCGACGAGTCGGGGAATACAAGGGTCGAGAAGTTATCTTAGGTTGTTATTGTAATACCCCGTATTTAAAATAACATAATTATCCTTTAGCTAGAACTTATTAAAAAGACAAAGGAATAAAAATAAGATAAATTAAAAAATAATTAAATAATAAAAGTAGGTGGGTCAAAGCCCACAAAAAGAGAAGTTCCGTAACTCAAACCAAACAAAAGGAGATTAGAATTCTTAGTCTAATAGGATTCTAATACAATTAAAATCAAAAGATATGGGGAAAAGGGACGCAACCTTGTTTGGCTAAAACAAAAGTTATACAAGTTGAATTAAATAAAGGACTGGCGACGCCCCTTCCCCCTAAAAGGGCAAAATTGGGTTTACGACATTATGAATAAAACAACTCTTATTTCCTTTTGTGAATCGGGTTACATAGTTTGAAGAGTCTCCACGTAAAGATTATAGTGCATTAGCACACTTTAAGAAGAAAAGATTTTGAATGAAAACCAGAGTTCGGGTAAGGCTTAAGATTATCTCGAGGGGAAGGTGTTAGGCACCCCTTAAGATCCACTAGTGTGGTTCACGACCTTGCCTAGATGTGACTTTTTGAAGCATAGAAATAGACAAGCAAATGTGCATATACAAGATACTGGACAATTTTGAAAGAAGAATAGCACAAGTAAAAGGGAAATTTTAGAGAAATAAACAAAGAAAAAGTATGGGGGGGGGGGGGGAGGTCCTAGGTTTAACTATAATATGGATCATTCGATGTAATATCCCGCACATATTCCCAAAGAGGGGTCGCTTTATGATATTTTTGCGTCGTCATCATCTCCATATTCTACCCTTCCCACCCCATTGAGGTATTTTAAGCGCGTTTAGCCTCATATACCTATTGCATGCTAATACCCGTCCCAACCTATTAGTCTCAGGGAATTAAGACTTCTAATCCTAAAAGGGGGAAGAAGGATAAGACATATATGGAGTTTCAAAGGTAAAAATGCTAAGGCGTCAACAAAAACAAATAGCACGTAAGGGTATACAAATCTGACAGTCAAAGGCTCATACAGATCCCCGCAAATCCCAATAGCAATTAGTTTAGCATGACTTGCAATTACTGATTTGGTCTTGAGTTTAAAACTAATAATGGATAGATTAGTTTAACACTTAAAGTTGGATAATAAGTCTACATTGAGCCCCCCTCCCCCCCGGTTTGTTGTAACTTAAAGCATTTTTTAAAACAAGTAATTTCAAAAAACGATGATTTAGAACTGGAATTTGGGATTTGCAGAAGTTCAGAAATGGCTTATAAGATAGCCGAACTTCTTAAGTAAAATAGTGCAAGAAAAAGCATTGAAATACAAAAACTATGCAGAATATCAGAAAAGAACGGTTGAAAAATGCAGGTCTGGACTTTAAAAGATTCTTATGGATTTAAAATAGTGTAAAAGGCAGATTTGGTCAGATTGCAAAACAGACTGGACATATTTTATTGAAAAAGTCTAACAAATTAGGCGAGTTTTAACCCTATAGGCATGGCATCTACGGATTGATTTGTTGTTGCTTTTAAAATGTTCAAGGGACCTACTGTTTGCCTAGCGTTTTCCTTATATGGGTCCTATAGACATGATTTTTATATGCACTTGATTACAGAATGTTAAATACTTGTGAGCGGGATTTCTAGATGAAATGTTAAGGTCCTATAGGCATGATATCTAAGTGATTTGCGATATTGAAATCCTATAGACATGGTTTCTAGACGAGATGCAATATTGAAATCCTATAGACATGTTTTCTAGATGAGACGCAATATTGGAATCCTATAGACATGGTTTCTATATGATTGGCAATATAAGAATCCTATAGGCATGGTTTCTATATGATTAACGACAATGGAAACCCCTCCCACACCCTTTTCACTATATCCCCCAAATTCTTTTTACAAAGCTTGTTACATGAATGGTCAGAAAAGACTAAAGAAATAAGTACATCAAAGCTAAAACAGACCCGAGGAAACTCAAAGCAACCTTAATGTCCAACATATGTATTTTACCAAATTCGGGCTCCATATTCTAGGGCTTTCTCTTAGAGTGTTTCAAAGTTCCAAGGGCTTTCGGGAAGCCTAGGCAATGCATACACCCTAAAATAATGATTATAGTAGTAAAATGTGTAGAACTACCGGCCCTTAAGTATGCAAGTTCAGAGGGAACGCAAGGGTCCCTAAGAATGGCTTACCAGATTGGGGTAGGATTTAAAGAACTAAAAGTAAGTGTAAAGTGAGGGATTAGAGGAAGACCAATGCAAAAGGTGGTCATACCTAGTCATGAAAAGGGCTGGCACACCCCTGACCTTTTACGTGGCTTAAACAAATAAGAGCAGACTTGAAATATGTCAGACTTAGGCCTGTATAATGATTAGGACATCAACAAACCCGAGTCAAGCTCAACATATAAATGGGGTTGAGGGAATGGCACTGATTTGAGTAGAGGTTTAGAACAACCTGGTTCTGAATTAAAGGTGGAAATAGAGTACCACTCTAGCCCAAAACTATACTCACATACAAAAAAGGGGTCAGGGAAAGGGATCAAATATGAAAACATTTGCATAAAAACAAAACAAAGTCGAACAGAAGTAGACTAATAAGATTTGGGGAGAGGGAAATACATGAAATCATTCATACAAGCGCACAGTATTATAACATAGGGGCATAAGGGGGGGGGGGAGATATACATGCTGAAGTTTTAACTGCATAATGAACATAAACAGACATGTGAAAAGAAATAATTAAACATGTAGTTCTGGAGATGATATTAAATCATAGACCTACTAGTTTGCAAATTCGAATGGTAAAGCATATAGGGCATGTATTGCTCTATATTTTAGCCTTGGCTTTGAGCCGGTTAACTCGAATAGGAGAATAAGTAATAGAGAATAGCAGAGGAGAAGAGAGAGTTTAGAGTGTGAAATTGTATTGTTTGTCTGTTTTGAAGTGAAGGTGAAAGAGGGTTTTTATAGTCTGAAAACAAGTGGCAACTAAGGCAAGAAAATAAATTAGTATCAATCATGAATCAATTAGGAAAAGAATTTTCTTTCATTAAGGGAGTCTGACTTAGGGTAAATAAACAGAGTTCCACATATGAAAAGGAAATCAAGAATGGGTTGTAGAATATGAGGGTAAATACATTAAAGGTTTTTTTTCGAAATACACACGGTTTAAACAAATAAGTTAAATATACTCATCAATCACTCAAAGAATAAAGGAAGCCGGGATTCAATTTGAATTTAGTCAAAAAGCAAGTCCAAGTTAAAGAATCAAATAAGTTCATACAAATCAGTTTCAAAAAATTAAGGTAATTTCGAAAAGGGAATGACTGATTATAAAAGATGCACGAAGACATGCAAAGTTGAAATTAATGGAAAAATCATGTAATCATAGAGCATAAGCACACAAGCATGAGCCGCAATTAGAAATTCTTGAAAAAATCGGAAGCATGAAGCGTTTAAACAGTTAGGTTTTCAGAATCAGGCAAACAATACACATAAAGACGAAAACCCCCAAAGTGTAGGGTTCCCTAACATTTCACAGTGTGAAGAATAAAACAAAAGGATACTCAGGTAAACAAACTCAGAGAGGACACAAAGAAAGCAAAATAAAGTAGAGAGTTATCGAAAACCCTAGGTAAAAGGAAAACATTCGAAAGCCATATCAAGAAATAAAGAAATCACAGTAGAGGAGTTTTAAAAAAGAAAAATTGGAGAAACTCTAAGGTGAAAAATCACATGGAATCACAGGTAAACATCCGAAAAGTCATAGCAAAAGCAAAGAAATCACAACAGAGTAGTTAAAAAAGAAAATCAAAAAGACCCTAGTTTTTAGGAAGATGAATGATTTGAAGATAAAAATCTGTAAAAATGTGGAGAACACTTTGAATTTTTAGAAAATCAGATAGATCTAAAGCAGATCATAATGAGAAACACTGAAGAACCTTGGTAATTTAGGGTTTCAGAGAGGACCCTTGAGAACGAGAAAGCCTGGAACTGGCTAGCTTCGAGTCGACAACGGACTCACAACCTTAAGGCTCGCCGGAGAGAGACCGAACATGGTCGTAGAAACTCAAGTTGGAGGACCTCTAGGATGGTGGTCTTCAGAATAAGAGGTTGTAGAAGGGATTGAGGGGTGAGTACAAGTTGCATAAAACCTAAAAGCCATATTTTTCAGTGAAAAGGGGTCAAAAAGTGACCAGAGGCAGCTAGGTTTCAGGAGGGGTTTGAAAGCATTTGGGAACGAAGGGGATACAAGGGCAAAATGATTTAGGGTTGCGGGGTGTATCGGGGTTTAATTAAGGAAGGGTTATTGTGGGTCGTTGATCTAAATGATCAACGACCACGATCTAAAAGGGGGACCGGGGCGGGTTATTTTAACAGGGTGTGGGTCGGGTCATTAAATAAATTGGGTAGTGTAATTGGGGTTGGGAATTAGGCTACAATTGAAATTAAAAGGGCTATAATTTAAATAGCCAATTCTTCCCTACTTTTAATTTTTTAAAATAGCGAAAGATATTTTAAAAACTAATTATAAATACTAAGTTAATAAACGAAGCATAAGTATTAATTTAAAAATATTAGGAATGATTTTATGATTAAAAAACGTTATTAACTTGGAAAATAAGCTAAAATTGCAATTTCATGCAATTTTAATTCAGAAATACTAAATGGACTTGTAAAATTATGTAAAAATCATATAAAAATATACTTTTGTGCGAATGAGAGAATAAAATAGATTATTTACTAATATAACTTTGGGAATAATTAATGGAATTTATAGTGCAACAATAGGCGATAAGTTGATTTAAAAGTACTTTAAAAAACGTAGAAAAATATCAAAACCTTTGTGGAGGCTTATATATGCATTTTTTTGAGAATATTTGGGTATAAAATATATAGGAAAAAGTTGGTATCAACAACTGCCCCTTTTTACCCGAGGAGGATGAAAGAGTGTAGGGTAAAGATATGATGACCAATTTTGACAGGAGATAGCGATAGTAATAAGATATTGACCGCGCTCTGGCCTCTAAGCTACCTACATATCCCTGGTTTTACAGAAATCAGGCCACATGTAGTTTAGGAACCATTAACGAAACATGCCAATGAGAATTTAAAAAAACGGGCATGATGGTTAGGTCTGAGGAGTGCGCGGAATCACACAATCTGCGGAGAACTGGAGCAGGATCGCTCCTGCTGAGACGGTCGTGAGCGAGCCGGAACATCTATAAATGCATTATGTCCGTATATATATATATATATATATATATATATATATATATATATATATATATATTGCATAATTTAAACGTGATGCAAGTTCCCACTGGACCATGAATGTTTGTCCTTGGACGGTTAAGATGATGTCGTCAAACTATGATGTCCTACGCCATGAAAAGCATAAAAGTAATACTTTGCAGGCCATGAAATGATGTTCTCGGGCTATGGAGATGGTGCCTTCGAACTATGACGTCTTTGAACGAGTTGGCAACTTTTAACCCCATGAGAAGGTGGTAATATTTCATCCAAATGAATGCAGAGGGTGGCGATCTTTCAGCCAGAACGAGAATCTAATATGCATGTGGCGATATTTCAGCTGGATGAGAATTTAAGATACAGGTGGCAATATTTTAGCCAGTCGAAAAATAAAGCGGCGATATTTTAGCCTTGCAGGGCGAAGACAGTACTTAGTCTCGAAAGGTAGATAAGAGCCTTATGTAGGATGGAGGTAGAGCTTTAACCTCGAAAAGCAGAGAATAGGCTTATGCAAAATGCAGATGGAGACAGAGCTTAGTCTCGGAAGGCAGATAGTAGCCTTATGCAGGATGAAGGTAGAGCTTAACCTCGGAAGGCAGAGATTAGCCTTATGCAAAAATGCAGATAGAGACAGAGCTTAGTCTCGAAAGGCAGATATGGGCCTTACGCAATGTGGAGGTAGAGCTTAACCTCGGGAGGCATAGATTTGCCTTATGCATTAAAATGCAGATGGAGACAAAGCTTAGTCTTGAAAGGCAGATAGGAGCCTTATGCAATATGGAGGTAGAGCTTCACCTCGAAAGGGAGAGATTAGCCTTATGCACAAATACAGATGGGGACAGAGCTTAGTCTCGAAAGGCAGATATGAGCCTTATGCAATATGGAGGTAGAGCTTAACCTCGGAAGACAGAGAACAGCCTTATGCAAAAATGCAGATGGAGACAGAGCTTAGTATCGAAAGGAAGATAGTAGCCTTATGCAATGTAGAAGTGTAAATGAGCGAATAGTTGTAAGTTTTCTTAGCTAGTAGATGGTTTTCCGATATTAGGACGTCTGAGGAGTGCAGATAGTGTCCTTATGAGGGTTTCGATCCTGAAAAGCGAATATGCATTTATCCGTAACCTGAATTCCTGCACCCAAAGAAAAATCATGAGTTCTGTATGGGGGAGGTTAGTTCGCGTCCTCCATATTTTGGCGTCGTGTATCATGGGGATAGCGTTACTAAACGATGGTGGTGCAAGTGGTTTTTATGCATGACTTATTAAATATAATGCAAGTCCGTATATATATATATAATACTTTTATTTCGAATGAACTAACAAATACAACGTGGTTCAAGACACGACGACCTCGCTTGCTTTGAAATTTTGAGGCTCCTCCTCAAAATTCTGCCCCAGATTACTGGGATGGTGCTACTTGTGGATGTGTTGAATAACTGAACGAGGATCGATTCCAGAATTTTGAGGGTCCCTCTAGAAATTCTGCCCAAGTTTACTGAGTCGGTGCTGATGAAGAGGCTGAAAAATTGACTTCGAAATTTTGAGGGTCCTCCTCAAAATTCTGCCCCAGTTTCCAATAGTGAGGGAAAATGGATTTTTTCATTAATATATGACCGAACCCATAGGACTCCCTACGTATCCTCTGTTAAAGGGGAATCAGGTCAGGCGTAGTTCAAATTACATCACAAATAAAAGCATATGACCAAATGTAGTATCTTTTAACTGCGTCTGAGTTGATAGGTTTCATCCAGATTTCTCTTTCCATTTATACGAGAATAAGGGCTCCTCTAGATAGAACCCGTTGGACCATGTATGGACCCTTCCAGTTGGGAGAGAATTTCCCTTTGGCTTCATCTTGATGTGAAAATATTTTCTTCAACACCAGCTGCCCTGGTGTAAGCTTCCTTGGTCTAACTCTCTTGTTGAAGGCTCTGGACATTCTGTTCTGATATAATTGATCGTGACAGACATCATTCATTCTCTTCCCGTTGATGACATCTAACTGCTCGTAGCGAATTTTGACTCATTCCGCATCATCTAATTCTTATTCCTTTATGACCTTTAAGGATGGAATTTCCACCTCAACGGGAATGACCTCCTCTGTACCATAAACCATCATGTAAGGAGTGGCCCCGATTGATGTGACGACCATCGTACGGAATCCCAATAAAGCCAAAGACAATTTCTCATGCCACTGCTTGTGATTTTCAATCATTTATCTTAGAATGTTCTTGATATTCTTATTGGATGCTTCTACAGCTTCGTTCATCTGAGGTCTGTAAGCCGTAGAGTTCTTGTGTCTGATCTGAATGTTTCACACATTGCTTTCATCTGGTCTCTATTGAGATTAGAACCATTTTCGGTGATGATTGATTCTGGAACCCCGAATCGACAAACTATACAATCTCGGATGAAATATGCAACTACTTTCTTGGTGGCTGCCGTGTATGATAATGCTTCAACCCATTTGGTAAAGTAATCAATTGCCACTAGTATGAACCTGTGCCCATTTGGCGCGGCTGGTTCGATTGGTCCAATAACATCCATTCCACAGTGGCGAATGACCATGGTGATCTTGTTGTAGTATGCTTGTTTGGAGGTACTTTTATCATATTCGCATGTATCTGACATCAGTGGAATTTTTGGACGTACTGAATGCAGTCCGTCTCCATAGTCATCCAAAAATATCTTGCTCGAAGTATCTTCTTTGACAAAATAAAACCATTCATATGCGGTCCACAAGTCCCTGTGTGCAGTTCTTCCAATAGTCTGGTTGCTTCTTTTGCTTCAACAAATCATAACAATCCCAAATAAGGAGTCCTCCTATATAGGATTCCTCCACTGTGAAAGAAATTGTTGGATAATCTACGAAGTGTTCATTTTTGAGTAGCATTAGCAAGCATTGGAATTATCCTATTGTCAAATATTCCCTGATATCATGGAACCAAGGTTTCCCGTCGTCGTCCTCCTCGACGTGAGCACAATTAGCCGGTTAGTAGTGAATCATTTCCTGGATGGGATAAATAAAGTTTGTATCGGGATGCTGGATCATAGATGACAAAGAGGGTAAGGCATCGGCGAACTTATTCTATGTCTTCGGAACATGCTGGAATTCCATATTTCTGAATATTTTCCTTAACTCCTATACATGGTTTAGATAGGGGAGTATCTTGGAATTCTTAGTTGCCCATTCTTCAACCCGATAAATGAGTAGGTCTGAGTCTCCGATCACTTGTAGTTCCTGAATAGTCATGTCAATGGCCAGCTTGAGCCCAAGATGCAAGCTTCGTACTAGGGCACACTGTTGGTGTAGGGAAATTTGATCTTAGCGGATACTGGTTAATGTTTAACGGTTTCTGATACCAAAACCGCTCCTATGCCAACCCCTTTGAAATTTTTGACTCAATCGAAAACATCCTCCAACCATTATAGGATTTTGCAATGTCTTCTCCTATGAAGGCTATATCTTCATCATGAAAATACGTCTTTAGGGGTTCGTATTCTTCGCCTAAAGGATTCTCGGCGAGGTGATCTGCCAAGGCTTGTCCTTTGACCGCCTTTTGGATAACATAAAAGATGTCGAATTCACTGAGTAGTATTTTCCACTTAGCGAGATTGTCTGTAGGTATGGGCTTATGAAAAATA
Organism: Nicotiana benthamiana; assembly: GCA_034376525.1. NCBI lineage: Eukaryota > Viridiplantae > Streptophyta > Magnoliopsida > Solanales > Solanaceae > Nicotiana > Nicotiana benthamiana. Next base: position 126,824,079 of record CM067338.1, on the reverse strand, counting down.
TACTTCAATGGGTCCATCCTGGATATGAGATGAGTGGTGTAAGCGCATAAATAAGGCCTCAATTTCTGAGCTACCCAGGTTAAAGCACAACAAGTGCGCTCTAATATGGAATACCGGGCCACTTAAGGGGTAAACTTCTTGTTGATGTAGTAGATGGCTTTCTCCTTCCTTCCTGCTTTGTCATTTTGTCCCAAAAACAACCAAATGCCCCATCCAATACTGCAAGATAAAGAAAAAGAGGTCTCCCTAGCTCGGGTGGAATCAGAACTGGCGGCGTTGACAAGTATTCCTTGATTCTGTTGAAAGACTTTAGACAATCATTAGTCCATTTGGTGGCGGCATCTTTCTTTAGCATCTGTAGGATGGGTTCACAAAAGACAGTTGACTGAGCTATGAATCGGATGATACAGTTTAGCCTCCCCAGAAAACTCATTACCTCTTTTTTGTTCATTAGAGGTGGCAACTCTTGGATGGCTTTGACCTTTCATGGATCCAGCTCTATACCCCAGCGACTCACAATGAAACCCAATAACTTTCTTGCTGGGACTCCGAATGCACACTTTCCCTGGTTCAGTTTCAAATTGTATCTCCTCAGTCTGTTGAAGAATTTTCTCAAATCTCCCATTTAATCTACAACATTCCTGGATTTAATGATGACGTCGTCCAGATACACCCAATCTCATTGTGTATCATATCATAAAGATTGTGGTCATGGCTCTCTGTAGGTAGCACTAGCTTTTTTCAAACCGAATGGCATCATTCTGTAACAGTACATTCCCCACGGCGTTATGAATGCCATTTCTCTGCAACCTCTTCGTCCATCCATATCAGATGGTACGAAGCAAAACAATTGACGAACGACTGCAGCTCATGTTTGGCGCACTTGTCGATCAATATGTGTATATTTGGCAAAGGGAATTTGTCTTTAGGACAGGCCCGGTTGAGATCTCAGTAGTCGACACAAACTCTAACCTTTCTATCGTTCTTTGGCAATGGCACAACGTTGGCTAACCATGTTGGATACTCCACTATCCTGAGAACCCTGGCTTTGACTTGCTTGGCGACTTCTTCTTTGATTATTAAACTCATGTCTGGTTTGACCTTTCTGAGTTTTTGTTTGACCGGTGGGCATGCCGGATCTATCGGCAACTTGTGAGCTACAAAGGATGTGCTGAGGCCGCTCATATCATCATACGCCCGGGAAAATATATCCTCATATTCTTTCAAAAAGTCTATGCATTCTTCCTTTTCTGATGGTAACAAGTGTACGTCGATACGTGTTTCCTTGGAATTTCCTGCATCTCCCAAATTAATGACCTCAGTTTCTTCAAAGTTAGAGTTAGGTTTGTTCTAAAAATTCTCAACCTCTCTAACAAACTCTTCTGGTTTGTTGGAAACACGTTTCAAATGCAATATACTAAACGTGTGTTCTTTTGTAGGTTTTGATGAATGTCAAACAAAGCAATAAGCGATATATAGCAGTGCTCAAGGACAAGCACAAAATGGATGCATTACAAGAAGCTCAAGACAAAGTTTAGAAATGTTATAATTGAGTCAATATTAATTGTGATATTGATTCCTCAATCTTGGCTCATAACATGGCTTCTCTACTAAAATTATTTTTCCAAAATCATGCATATCTAACTTAAGTGTCAAATGATTTTAAACTATGCATATTTATATTTGTTAAAATGTTTTTCAAACATGCCTCAAAAATCTGGGCTAAGATAATCGATTATGTACTTATGATAATCGAGTATCTCTAAGCCAAGACTGCATGACAATCGATTGTGAATTAATGATAATCGATTGTGAGTAAGTCAGTTAACATCAGGTTTTTGCAAACTGCATAACAATCGATTGTGTACTTTTGATAATCGATTATTAACTGAGGCAAAGTTTTCAAAACTCAGAAAAATCGATTATGAACTAATGGTAATCGATTAGAATGAGAAAAATGTCTCCCAGTGTTTTTAAATTAATTAATAATCGATTGTGGCTTTTGATAATCGATTATATATGAGACAGAAAGTTTTGAAATTAATTAATAATCGATTATGGCTTTTGATAATCGATTATATATGAGACAGTAAGTTTTGAAATTAATTTATAATCGATTGTTCTATTTGATAATCGATTGTTGGAACTAACCGTTGTCACACATTTTCAAATTACCTTCAGGTAATCGATTGTTGATATTTAACAATCGATGTTTTGCGTAAAATCTGGAAAAGATTTTCTGAACGTTGTTAAAATAATCGATTGTTGATTTCCTGATAATCGATGTTTTATGCCAAAAATTGGAAAGGATTTTTTAACGTTATAAATAATCGATTATTGATTTGAAGTAATCGATTGTTGACGTAAAATCTGGGATTGAATTTTTGATCTGATAGGCAAACAATCGATTGTTTAGTCTTGACAATCGATTGTCACTGAGTAATTTCAGCAATCCTTAATTGGCAATTAGACAACGGTAAGACTGAGTTTTTCACCTATAAATACAGGCTTAACTCAGTGTTTTCACAACAACAACATATACAATTTAAGTATTTTCATTGCTAAAAGCTTTCTTACATTGATCATCATTTTCATTCATCCATAAAGCTTTTTGAAGAGCCATTCTATTGAGCTAAGTTGTTGTGATCTTGAGCGTACTATTTCTACTCATATCTACTCATTGAGGAGTACTTTGTAAAGTGAGTTTGTTTTGTGTTTGTAAGAGAATTGCGATTCTCGTTTGTTGAGGAACTTGTGATTCCTCAGTTGAAGTCTTTGGGATTGTTATCCCCGAGCAGTTGAAGTCTTTGGGATTGTTATCCCCGAGCAGTTGAAGTCTTTGGGATTGTTATCCCCGAGCAATTGAAGTCTTTGGGATTGTTATCCCCGAGCAATTGAAGTCTTTGGGATTGGTATCCCCGAGCAATTGAAGTCTTTGGGATTGTGATCCCCGAGCACCTAGGTGAGGCTTGTGTCCTCAGCTGTAACGGTTTGTTAAGCACCCGTAAGCTTGACAAGTTTAGTGGAAATCTCGAGAGAGTCTCTCGGGGACTGGACTAACCACGTTTGTGGCCAACCAGGATACATCATTGTGTAAGTTTATTTTACTGCACTTGTTTTAATTTCTGCAAAGTTTTTAAATTCCGCACTAAAACGCTTAATATTTTTAAAACGCTATTCACCCCCCCTCTAGCGTAAAGCGTTATTTCCAACAATTGGTATCAGAGCCATACTCTCTGAAAGACTTAACCGTTTGAGAGAATCTTTCCATGGCTTCTACTCTAGACTCTTTTGCAGGTATTGATGAAGGACAGTGCCCCACAAGACCTCCTTTGTTCAACGGGACTAATTATTCATATTGGAAAGAAAGGATGCAGATATTCGTCAGATCAAACAGCCCTTACTTGTGGAAGGTGTACACCAAAGGAAATGAGGTTCCTGTCAAACAGGTGGAAGGAATATGGGTGCCAAAAACAGAAGAGGAATTCAACGCCGAGGATAATCGAATGGTCCAAAATAATTTTAAAGCTATTAATTTATTACTCTGTGCTGTTAATGCTAATGATTACAGGAAAATCTCCTGCTGCAAAACAGCGAAAGAAATGTGGGACAAGCTTGAGGTCACTTACGAAGGGACTGACCAGGTAAGAGAAGCTAAAATTGATTTTTTAACTCATGCTTACGAATTGTTCCATATGAAGGAAGGCGAAAAGGTAGACGAGATGTTTGAGCGGTTCTCATCAATAGTGAATGATCTCCACGCACTCAAGAAGACGTTCACAGACAAAGAACTAGTTCGAAAAATTCTTAGGAGCCTAACACCGGCATGGCGATCAAAGGCCGATGCGATTCAAGAGTCAATTGGAATCACGAACGTTACCATAGACGCTCTTAGAGGTAATCTTAAGACTTATGAATCCACTATTCTTAACCCTGTTGTTGACAAACAAAGAAGGCAAAAGATTGCTCTAAAGGCGAGCACAAGTCAATCACCAATTGAAGAGGATGGAGATAGCGAATTTGGACTCATCATCAAAAAGTTCCAAAAATTCATGCGAAAAGAATATGACCGCAAAGGGAAAAAGCAAGGTGAGCAAGTTAAATGTTATGAATGTGGTGAAACAGGGCATATCAAAACAAACTGCCCAAATCTTAAAAAGGAGAAGAAACCCTTCAAGAAGCAACGAGCATACATATCTTGGGGAGGAGATTCCGGAGACGAATCCAGTGAAGAAGAAAATGAAGAAGCGGCAAATCTCTGCCTCATGGCACAGGAAGAAAATCAAAGTGAGGTAAGTCAAATCTCTTCTCAAAATTTTTATACTCTTGATGACATGAGAAATGCCTTTGATGAATTGTATGCTGAATTTCTCAAAGTTACAAAAACCGTCACTAGTTTAAGAGAAAATGCTTCTCTAAAAGAACAAGATTTTCAAAAACAGTTTTCATTAAAAGAAAAAGAATTAGAAAAATTGGTTTTGGAAAATGAGAAGCTACTAGAACAAAACAAGTTTTATGGGAAAAGAAGTTCTGACAAGCCCGAGAGTTCTACAAAAAATTGTGCTTCTTGTGTAGACCTTAAGAATGAAGTAGGTAGATTAAAAGGCACACTAGATAAATTCAACTCCTCTCATAAAAACTTGAATGTGGTGCTTGATAACTTGAAATCAACCAAGCATGGAATAGGCTTCATAAATGAAGAAGAGGTTGATGCAAAAACCCAACCACCTAGAGCTCAACCTAGGATTAATAACAAAAATGCCTTTCCTAAAACAAACATGCATGCTAGACAAAATATTAGGAGACCTAGACATGACCTTCCGCCTAGCAATCGTCACCATAGACATGATGCATATTTTAGGCACAACAATGATCATGCTAGAAGATCCCGAAATGTTCAACCTAGAAATGACTATGGTGTTCAAATTAGGAGAAATGAAAATAGAGTAAACAATGTGCATTATTCTAGCTACTATGAGCCTAGACGCATGCATAATCCAAATGTGACATGTCATTATTGTAGACGAATTGGTCATATTGCTCCCGCATGCTTTACTAGACATAGACATGCTACTCAAACATATCATTATAGTATGCATAACCCTCAAGGACCCAAAATGGCATGGGTACCAAAAGAGCATTGATTTGCTTTGCAGGTGTGCTTGAAGGAATCAAGTGTAGTGGATGCTCCAAACACTTGACGAGAGACGAATTCAAAATTCCTTCAATTAAAGCACAAAGAAGGAGGAAGAGACGGAAAAGTCGACTTATGTTTTTTTAAATCGGAAGTATTTTCGAAAAATTCAAAAGGCAAAATTGTGGAAAAAGCTTCGTAAATTGGAGAATGAGCCAAAAGACCAAAATGAACGGAGGATGTTCAAAATCAGGTAATTGGCAAAGTCGAAGGGAAGGTAAGTACCCTAAACCCTCTTAAGAACATCCTAGGACAAAATTCTTAAAAGTTCATTTTTTTTCACCCGACTACACGAGTTTCAAAGTTATTATTTCATTTATAGATTACTGACTTGAGCGTCGGAGATGTTTAATTCTATTTTGCAGGCATCCCCCAAAAGGTAAGAGGAAAGTATGAATTATCTTGATACAAGAAAAAAAAAATCGATCATAATCGATTATTTATGCTTACAATCGATTATCAGTATCAATAATCGATTATTTGTTGATTCAATTTTTTTGCCATGAAATCTTGTTAAATGTTTACATTGCCTGATAGAATTAAGTCTCATCATTTCAGCACCCCCCTTCCAAACAATCGATTATTTGTTCTGCCAATCGATTATTTGCCAAAATTCAAACTCTCTGTGAGTGAAACAATCGATTACTATATATTGACAATCGATTATCTGTTTTAAACTTATGTTACCGTTTTGGCTCCATAATCGATTCCTGACAGGTCATAAATATGAAAAACAATCGATTACCAAGTTTGACAATCGACTATCTTTTTTTCAAATTTTCTTACCGTTCTGGCGTGTAATCGATGTGTCAGATCATTTTCATTAATGATAATCGATTATTCCATTCAAACAATCGATTGTTGAACGGTCAGTGAATTTATTTTTACCGTTTCAGACTTCAAATCTCTTCAAATCATTTCCAATAAATGTAAGATTCATTCCTTCTCTATATATAGGCTGCACATATGCTCTTGTATACTCACTCAAGCCTCCCAAGCATCAAATTCTCTTGTTTTCTTTGAAAAATCCTAGCACATCCTTTCAAAAAAAAAAAATGTCAAGCCGCAACTCAAAACGTGCTCGTTCCAAACAAGGTGCTTCTTCTTCTCGCCATCCATATCAAGATGGATCGGTTCTATTCTTTGAATCCAATGAAGAGCTCACCCGTTTCTTAACCAAATTTGAGAAACGCCTTATTCTCCCTCCTCGCTTTTCAACAAACGCTCTTGTTGCACCATTCATTCCAGCCGCAAATATGCTAAGAGAGTGCAACCTTTTCAATTTCCTACTCCTTACTCACCCCTACTACAACATTTCTTTGGTTGAAGCTTTTTACTCCAACCTTCACAAAGATGATGAGGGTGAACTTGTTACCAATGTTAACGGCATTCCCATTCTAATTTCTGAAGATAACCTCCACCTCATTGCCGGCATTCCGCATGATGGTGAAGACATCTACCAGTACATAAATGATGCCGGGGTCATGATTGATGAAGCTAATCTCTTCCGCCAAGCCGGAGTAGCCTATGATGAGTCCTCTTCCCGTCGTCCCACCATAAAGGGTATGGACCCGAATTATCGTTTCATTCTCTATTTCATCACTCGTGTTCTCAAACCCCGTAAACTCAATCACACCACCATTTCCCAAGAGGATGCCAAATTTCTTCATGCTATTGTCACCGGTGTTAAAATAAATTGGTGCAAGCTTATTCTATCTCATATGTTCAATGCCACCAGAGATGACATACCTCTCCCCTATGCCCTCTTAATAATGAAATTTCTTGAAGCTTCCGGAGTCAATATTGCTAATGGTCCTCTCAAAAAGAGCACCAAAATCTGGGAAATTTCGGAGTCTTCCTTTCATCATGATGGTGATCATGCTCCCGCTCCTCCTCAAAATCGACAAGCCCGTCGTGCTCATCCTCCTCAGGAGCCTACCCTCCGGACCATTTCTGACCAAATTACTCAACTAACCCGTGAGGTCCATGGTTACTTTGATCACGTGCATTATGCCTATGCTCAGATGGTGCCATATCAAGCGCCTACCAATGATGATGAAGGGGATGGGGGTGATGAATGATGAAATTGTTGTTGTTATGAGAAATTGTTGTTTTTGGTCTGTTTGTTCTTGATTGGTTAGTTATGTTTGGTTTCACCCTTGTAATGTTATCTTAATTTTCCAATAAATAAACTTGTGTTTATTTCACATTTTTTTCATATTCTTCCCTTGTGTAAATTTTTGCTAATGGCAAAAGGGGGAAGAAACGGGATATCAAGAAGTATGCTATATCACTCTCAACTTCATTCATGCTTAAAGTGAGGGGGAACATGAATTGAGGGGGAACATCAAATTGCATACTTTACTCTTGTCTTGGATTATCAAAATAATTATTGCATATATCCCGCTTATGTTTGCCATTATCAAAAAGGGGGAAATTGTTGGAAACACGTTTCAAATGCAATATACTAAACGTGTGTTCTTTTGTAGGTTTTGATGAATGTCAAACAAAGCAATAAGCGATATATAGCAGTGCTCAAGGACAAGCACAAAATGGATGCATTACAAGAAGCTCAAGACAAAGTTTAGAAATGTTATAATTGAGTCAATATTAATTGTGATCTTGATTCCTCAATCTTGGCTCATAACATGGCTTCTCTACTAAAATTATTTTTCCAAAATCATGCATATCTAACTTAAGTGTCAAATGATTTTAAACTATGCATATTTATATTTGTTAAAATGTTTTTCAAACATGCCTCAAAAATCTGGGCTAAGATAATCGATTATGTACTTATGATAATCGAGTATCTCTAAGCCAAGACTGCATGACAATCGATTGTGAATTAATGATAATCGATTGTGAGTAAGTCAGTTAACATCAGGTTTTTGCAAACTGCATAACAATCGATTGTGTACTTTTGATAATCGATTATTAACTGAGGCAAAGTTTTCAAAACTCAGAAAAATCGATTATGAACTAATGGTAATCGATTAGAATGAGAAAAATGTCTCCCAGTGTTTTTAAATTAATTAATAATCGATTGTGGCTTTTGATAATCGATTATATATGAGACAGAAAGTTTTGAAATTAATTAATAATCGATTATGGCTTTTGATAATCGATTATATATGAGACAGTAAGTTTTGAAATTAATTTATAATCGATTGTTCTATTTGATAATCGATTGTTGGAACTAACCGTTGTCACACATTTTCAAATTACCTTCAGGTAATCGATTGTTGATATTTAACAATCGATGTTTTGCGTAAAATCTGGAAAAGATTTTCTGAACGTTGTTAAAATAATCGATTGTTGATTTCCTGATAATCGATGTTTTATGCCAAAAATTGGTAAGGATTTTTTAACGTTATAAATAATCGATTATTGATTTGAAGTAATCGATTGTTGACGTAAAATCTAGGATTGAATTTTTGATCTGATAGGCAAACAATCGATTGTTTAGTCTTGACAATCGATTGTCACTGAGTAATTTCAGCAATCCTTAATTGGCAATTAGACAACGGTAAGACTGAGTTTTTCACCTATAAATACAGGCTTAACTCAGTGTTTTCACAACAACAACATATACAATTTAAGTATTTTCATTGCTAAAAGCTTTCTTACATTGATCATCATTTTCATTCATCCATAAAGCTTTTTGAAGAGCCATTCTATTGAGCTAAGTTGTTGTGATCTTGAGCGTACTATTTCTACTCATATCTACTCATTGAGGAGTACTTTGTAAAGTGAGTTTGTTTTGTGTTTGTAAGAGAATTGCGATTCTCGTTTGTTGAGGAACTTGTGATTCCTCAGTTGAAGTCTTTGGGATTGTTATCCCCGAGCAGTTGAAGTCTTTGGGATTGTTATCCCCGAGCAGTTGAAGTCTTTGGGATTGTTATCCCCGAGCAATTGAAGTCTTTGGGATTGTTATCCCCGAGCAATTGAAGTCTTTGGGATTGGTATCCCCGAGCAATTGAAGTCTTTGGGATTGTGATCCCCGAGCACCTAGGTGAGGCTTGTGTCCTCAGCTGTAACGGTTTGTTAAGCACCCGTAAGCTTGACAAGTTTAGTGGAAATCTCGAGAGAGTCTCTCGGGGACTGGACTAACCACGTTTGTGGCCAACCAGGATACATCATTGTGTAAGTTTATTTTACTGCACTTGTTTTAATTTCTGCAAAGTTTTTAAATTCCGCACTAAAACGCTTAATATTTTTAAAACGCTATTCACCCCCCCCTCTAGCGTAAAGCGTTATTTCCAACATGGTTTTCATCCTCTTCTGTATCTATGTCCATTTGTCACATTGTCCCGTTTTAAATTACAATCGTCGGTTCAACATCAAGATATGAAATAGTAATGCTGTGTAAAATAAAGTAAATGGTAGAGAAAATAAATGAGAGCGAAATATAAAGATAAACTTGGAGTGCTTTTGATTAAATTCATAATGTGTGAAACATCGAATCTCTTTCTAAAAGTAAAGACAATGCTGAAAAGTAGCAATCAACTAAAAGTAAAGTACGATGCATATGTATCGTTTAGCCTAGCTAAATCGAGGCTCTACGGGCACTGGTGGTTCTGATCGACCAGTTTGTGAGGTGTTCTCCCCGATTCACAGCTTGAATGGAAGGGCCTTCCTCCCCTTCCTCCTCGAAGATAACACAACAATCCATATCATCATCCAGAAAAAGGTTCTTCATTGTTGCCATTGTCTCATCTTCCTCTGATCCATATGTGATATCAGTGGGCTAAAAGGTCTGCTCTAGTTACGGTAGAGGATGCTCCAATGGGTAGTAGGGGTCGCGTGGCGACCGTCATTGAACTCTTCCTAAGTGTATTCATAACCAAGGACAAAGTGGTTCCACGCTTCTTCAACTGGATAGGTTTTGTAATACTCTGGAGATTCTTGCCAAGCCCCTTTCCAGGCTCGTATCCACTCCAATTCAGAATGCTTTCAAATTTTTTATCCCACCACTTGTCTTTGTCGATGGTGTTGACTCTCTTGATAGGATGGTATGTTTCTCCACCGATTTTCCTTCTACCTCCGATCAACGGAATGTCCTGGAGACTGTATATAGGGTTACTCCGTCTCCATGAATGATTACTTCCGGATAATTCCATTCAAATTTTACATCTTGATGCAAAGTTGACGCCATATCTCTGGCGGCATGGATCTAGCGTCGTCCTAGCAACAAATTGTAGGATGCTGGTACGTCAATGACTTGGAACTCAACGTCAAACCAGGTAGGCCCCATCTGCAGGCATAAGCTAATCTCTCCAATGGTGGACCTCTGGGATCCATTGAAAGCTTTGACACTGATGGCCATGTCCTTGATCTCGTGCAACCCTTCGCCCAATGTCCTAAGAGTCACAAACGGACAAATGTTTAGGTTTGATCCCTCATCGACTAGAATCCTGGTGATAAAGTGATCCTCGCATTGCACAGTGATGTGCAATACTTTGTAGTGACCCAACCCTTATGGTGGTAATTCTTCTTCGTGGAAGGTGATCTTATGGCTTTCCAGTACCTGTGCCGAAATGTTTGCCATTTCGCCTCCTATTATGTGCTGGGAACATATGCTTCACTTAGTATTTACATAAAGGTATTTTTATGTTCCTCAACGCTTTGTAGGAGAGCCTAAATAGAAATCTGTGCCGGTGTTTTGTTCAGTTGCTCGACGATCGAGTACTCTTTGGCCTGTACCTTTCTCCAAAGGTCATCCGGTCCAGTCAACAGCCCGCCCGGATTCTTGCTTGCTATACTCAGCCAAATGCTTCGGGGTGTATACCTTGCCTGTCCGGGGTATGCCCTGTGCGGCAATTGTTTCTCCATGTATGCCTTTCCCTTCCTTCTAACCTCAGTGGTGTAATCCCAAGGTATAGTATTTGTTTAGAGCGGGGTCACGTCTATCATGGAGACTAGAATCTGTGCCTTGGGAGGCAACACAGTAACTTCAAATGGTGTGGGTTCTTTTAGAACTTCGAACTCGTCTCAATTGGTTTTGAAACCTTTGCAAGAGGGGCTTCAATTTGAATGGTATGGATACATTTATCACGTCTCCCTCAGAGGGCTGAATCTGGACGACAAAGGGATTGAGAGTAACCGTTGGCTTCTTAAGCTCATCTCCTTCAGTTATCAAACCGATCGACCCCTTGGGGTCCCAATCATCTTCGATCTTAATCATGTGGATGCCTCCACCCTTGTGGTCAAGCAGAGGGTTGTTGCGGATATTAGGAGCAGGCTCCTTAGCTATAAAGATCTTATTGTCAATCAGATTCTGAATCTTGTCTTTGAACGAGCGGCACTCTTCGATGGTATGGCCCTTCATCTCGGAATGGTATGCGTAAGTCTTGATTGGGTTGATCCATTAAGAAGGGTTTTCTAGAGTTACGGCTAGGATAGGGGTAACATAGCCTGCTGCTTTAAGTTTCTCATACAATTGGTCAATTGGCTCGGCTATGGCGGTTTGCGGTCAAAGTTTGGTCTAGATCGAGGGAAATTTTGGCGGGAAGGAGGTGACGAGTAGTGAGAAGGTTGAAAGTTATATGCTTGGTATACGGGTGCGAGTTGGGAATATCTGGGTGAAGTGGGTTGATATGTAGGTGGTGGAGGTCATTGGTAAGAAGGTGGTGGAATTTGGTAAGTGGGTGATGGTGCTTGGTAATTTAGGGTAGGCTGATATATGAGTGGGGACGAGGGATAGGTCTTGTATTTCATGGGGGAGTTGTTTCTTTCCGCAGTTATTGCAGAATTTACATCCTTCTTCTTTGTCGAGCCACCATACTGTAGAGCCTTGTTGGTGGCTTGCAATGCCTCGAGGTTAGTGACCATACCATTCTTGATGCCTTCTTCAATCCTTTCTCCCAATTTGATGATATCGGAGAACTTTTGACCCTCAATTAGCATTAATCTTTCATAGTATTGTGGATCTTGAGCACGGACGAAGAATCTGTTGATTTGTTCTTCTTCCAAGGCCAGTCTGACCTTAACAGCTTCTGACCTCCAAAGAGTAGCCTACAAAAAGGTCTTTGTGGGCCTTTTCTTAAGATTCTGAATATAGAACACATCTGGTGTTCTCAGTGTTGAACCTAAACCGATCCATAAAATCAGACGCCGTGTTTACCCAACTAGTCCATTTCTTTGCATCCTGGCCAATATACCTTCACGCTTCAAGCTCCTCATGAATAGCTTTATATGGGTTTTCTCGTCCCTACCAGCTCCTACTAGCCTGTCACAATAAATTCTCAAGTGGACCCTGGATACCCGATACCGTCGAACAATTTGAACTTGGGAGGTTTGTACCCCTCCGGGAGTTCAACATCTGCTTGATCATAGAGATCTTCGTAATTCAATCCTTCAACCCTTGTTAACTTCAAACCCCTGAACCTGGCTAGTCAACTTCTTGATTTCAGTGGCCAAATTATGAATGATGGAAATCTTGTCCTCTTCCTCGACCGTACTGGTGATAAGCTGAGTGTAATGTGGCATGGTGTCTACAAAGATTGGAATGTTGTGGTCTTTTGTAGTGTGTTGTGGTTCAGTAGTGTTATGAGTGGGTTGCACTGGAGGTTGTGGGATGTTTTGTGGTGGCGTGGGATTCTGAGTGTTAACATCGGGCGCGGCAAGAGTGATTGACAGACTTGCCCGGTTTCTAACTTGGTCTAATTCCTCTTAGAACCTCATCATTGTTTGCTCCCGATGAGCATCAATTTCTTTGGTGATTGCAGCATTCTGAGAATTTTCTTCAAGTTCCTTTGTAGCGCTTGGATCTCCCATTTTCCTTTGTTCCTACTTCTAGTAGGACTAGGAGGAGTAGGAGGTGTAGGACCCTTTGATCTTTTGGAGTGTGCTGATGGTGCCAGAATGCATGAACTAGCCTTTTGGGAGGGTAATAAAAATAAAAGAAAAAGCAAAAAGGTGAAAAGTTAGTGTGGATTATGATAAATAATATTGCAATATCTAAACACATTGTGCGGGAATATAAATCGCCTTCTAATTTGGGTGCCTCGTCTGTGCTTGAGGTAGGCCTAGCAAAAAATAAAATTTGGAGAGCATATAATGCTAAATGCTTCATTTTATTGATAAAAACAAAACAACTAAATGATAAAAGATGTCATTAATAGCCAGTGGCCTTATTATATTAAAGTAGAAGGGGAAAAGTCCTAACTACTTGGTCCCAGAGAACCTTCCCTAGATTCGGTATTTTTGCCTCCCTCGTATAGCTGCATCAACTTGTGCATGCCTAACAGTAGGTAGGCTCAAGCCAAATGTCCTCCTGCGCTTCACTCGACATTCTGACAGTCTTTGATCCTTTGCAAGAACTTTCCTTCCAACTCTACCAAACCTTGCTTTGGATACCCCAAACGGTTGTTAGCGTTGACAACCATATCCTTCCACTCGTGATCAGCTTCTCGCGGGATTCCCGAATTTCCTAATGTTCATTCTCACATTCTCTCATCCTCTTGCGCAGTTGACTGTATTTGACTTGCGCCTCGGCTTTCTCATCAATAATTCTGTGACCATGGACGAACCCCGGACGACCCAAACCAATGTGATCTTTTTCTAACCAACCTGTGTAGTGCAACACACACCCTGCATGATACATGCCTGGTTCATATACTCCCTCCCTAGAATGAGCTTGCAATGCCACATGTGATGAGCGTGACACCTGTGCGGGCTATCATCATTTTGAAAGTCGTCCTTAAGATGATTCATTTTCTCTACCCTGGGTGTGATTTGTTTCCTTCCAGCTTCCCTCATGACTCGAAGGGGACGTAAGGATAAGTTCCCCTTAGGACAATGAGTATGAGGAATGGTGCATCTCGAGAACGGACAATGAACTCCCCTATTGGGAACCACTCAAAGATCAACTGAATTCGCTCTTTTTTTAGATTCTCGAACAACTTTACCCATCTACTGGCGTCCTCTGCATGAGCGAACATATTGGGCATGAAGTTCATTCGCTTTGGATGATGAAAAGCGATATGTTCATCCTAATCTCTGAGTATGATTTCCTGTCTGTAATCGCCTTTCTGAAGGTGTTCTAGCTGCCATATTTGAAGTAGTAAGTTACAACCCTCGAAATGTGGAGCACCTTGTTGACACTTTACCAAGGCTCGATAGAGTTTAGTGAGGATCATAGGTACTATGCTGAAGGACTGTCCGTCGATTCCTTCCATCAAAGTCTTGGTAATCATGGCTAGTCTGATGTGGATGCTAGCCTTCTTCATAAGGAAAATTACCATGCTCAAGAAGAAAAACATGAACACAAACACCCTTCTATGTATGTGCCCCAAAGAGGTGAGGGAGAATTCATCCATGTAGGTGCGATAGGACTTACTGTGGCCATATCTTTCGTATCAGAAGTCAAATGGTATGTAAGAGTCATTCAAGCAAGAAATGTTAGGATTTTTCTAGAGTCCCATCATTTTAAGGAAACCTTTACATTTGCGATTCTCCAGCATGAGTAAACTTGGCCTTTCCCAATGGATTCCAGCTAGGCCCCCTATTTCATCTAGCAAAGGGGTCATTTCCAAATCCCCGAAACGGACACTAATCGATCACCATTCCAAAACAAAGTGGCAACCTCAATGATTTTGTTGTTGGGTTGGATTTCCAAAAGTGAAGGAAAATTCCCTAAGTGCTTACGGAAGAGGGTTGGATCACTTCTATGAAGATCCTCCCACTAACTCACCAACCTTGGGTGGATATTGGATACCATACCGAATCTGAGGACCTCGTGCCTCATTTATGCAAACAAAGTGTTAGCCACTTAACCCCACCAGACTCGACTGTTTAAATCAATAATTAGCAAAAGGTATTTAGTTCTCCAAATCAATGCACATAACGTGAATGCCCGTTTGGGTTTCATGAAACCCGATGGCCTTTGGTTTAGGTTATGTTAATGAGTCATTATGCGGAGAATATAAGTGACTCGGCTGGGGTTGACCATGATGCATGAACAGTTTTAATAGAGTAAGGTTTCTATTTTTGAAGTGCTAGACAAGGTACTCTTGAGCGGACAACTCAAGTGGGAAAGGCGCGGAACCATCAACTACACCGTTGATCGATTGGTTTTACCGCAAATATGCCTTTGCCACATTTTGGGGGTTTATAATATTGGAAGGGCGCAATCACTCATTGTAAGCATTAATATAGGATTTTTTTGAACAAGTGGAATATGATGTTGAGAGATGAAATTACAATAATGAAACTAGTTTGTATTTTCACGTTCATAAGATAAATAATTACAATGATTGCTCGAAATTACAATGATATTGAAATAACGAAGGGGTAAAGAAAGCAGTTAAAGGAAAGAGAAAACATGAAGAGTCCAGTTAGTAATTGCGATGGAATAATTGAAAAAGGAAATAAGTGCGATTAAAGTAAACAGATAAAGTCACAAAAGCAAGAAATGGTATAAGCCTAAAAGAATCCCAGTAGAGTCGCCATGCTGTCGACGCCCCTCCCCCCTAAAAGGGTGAAATCAGTTTTACGATCTTATGGACAAAACAACTCTTATTCCCTTTTGGAAATTGGGTTACATAGTTTGAAGAGTCGCCACCTAATGATTATAGTGCATTAGGACACTTTAAGAAGAAAAGATTTTGAGTGAAAACCATAGTTCGGGTAAGGGCTTGAGATTATCTCGAGGGGAAGGTGTTAGGCACCTCTCAAGATCCACTAGTGTGGTTCTCGGCCTTGCCTAGATGTGACTTGAAGAAGCATAGAAATAGACAAGCAAAATGTGCATATATAAGCTAGTGGACAATTTATAAAGAAGAATAGCACAAGAAAAAGGGAAATTTTAGAAAAAAATAATTAAACAAATAAAAAGTAAGGGGGTCCTAGTTTTAACTATAATATGGATCATTCGATGCAATATCCCGCACATATTCCCAAAGAGGGGTCGCTTTATGATGTTTGCGCATCGTCATCATCTCCATATTCTACCCTTCCCACCGAGTTGAGGTATTTTAAGTGTGTTTAGTCTCGTTTACCTATTGCATGCTAATACCCATCCCAACATATTAGTCTCGGGGTATTAAGACTTCTAATCCAAAAAGGGTGAAGAAGGATAACACATATATGGAGTTTCAAAGGTAAAAATGCTAAGGCGTCAAACAAAACAAATAGCACATAAGGGTATACAAATCAGACAGTCCAAGGCTCATACAAATCCCCACAAGTCACAACAACAATTAGTTTAGCATGACTTGCAATTACTGATTTGGTCTTGAGTTTAAAACTGATAATGGATAGATTAGTTTAACATATAAAGTTGGATAATAAGTCTACTTTGAGCCCCCTGTATCCGGTTTTTTGAAACTTAAACATTTTTGAAAACCAGTAATTTCAAAAAGCGATAATTCAGAACAGGAATTTGGGATTTGCAGAAGTTTAGAAATGGCTTATAAGATAGTCGAACTGCTTAAGTAAAATGGTGCAAGAAAAAGAATTGAAGTACAATAACTATGCAATAAATCAGAAATGAAAGGTTGAAAAATACAAGTTTGGACTTTAAAAGATTCTTATTGATTAAAAATTGTGTAAAAAGCAGATTTGGCCAGATTTCAAAATAGACTGCATTGGACATATTTTATTGAAAACATCTAACAAATTAGGCGAGTTTGAACCCTATAGGCATGACATCTACGGATTGATTTGTTGTTGTTTTTAAAATGTTCAAGCGACCTACTGTTTGCCTAGAGTTTTCCTTATATTGTTCCTATAGACATCATTTACATATGCCCTTGATTACAGAATCTTAAGTACTTATGAGTGTTGACGCCCCCTTTTCCGACTACTAAAAAAAGAAGCAAAATCGGGTTTACGACATTATGGACAAAACAACTCTTATTCCCGTTTGGGAGTTGGGTATTGGAAGTTGAAGAGTCGCCACCTAATGATATAGTGCATTAGGTCAATTTTTAAGAAGAAGAGAGTATTTTGAAGTAAAACCAGAGTCTGGGTATGGGATTGAAATTATCTTGAAGGAAAGGTGTTAGGCACCCCTAAAGATCCACTAGTGTGGTTCCCGGCCATGCTAATTGTGACATTAATAAGGCAAATAAACAGATAAGGCTCACATATAAAGCATTCAAGCAACTTGAGAAACTTTTGAAAAGGGGAGGGGTATAAGTTAAGTAAAATTAGAAGAGCTAATTAATTTGAAAAGCATTACTTTAAGAAAAAATTGTTTAAATAAAGCAAGTAAAGAGAAAGAGGTCCTATGTTTGACTAAAGTATGGATTATTCGATACAATATCCGGCACACGTTCCCAAAGAGGGATCACTTTATGATACTATCGTATCGTCATCATCTCAATATTCTACCCTTCTCACCCCGTAGAGGTTATGTAAGCGTGTGGATTGGTCACGAATACTTATTGCGTGGTATTACCCGTCCCATTCTATAGATCCTAGAGGGAATTTAGGATCACTATTCCAATAAGGTAGGAACTAGGCTAAACCTCTAGGTTCAAAGGTTAAACTCTAGACGTCATACAAGAACAAATAGGATTTGCACATAAGATGAATCATATAAGCATGTAAACGGCTCAAATATCCCTCTAAAGATGAACACACAATTAGCACGACTTGAACACATTTAAGGTCTAAGGAAGGAAGAGTCATTAGAAAAACTGGAGTATAAACTAAAACAGAAGTTTGGAGGTTTTGCAGAAAAGTAACACAAAGGAAAGCGTTTAGAACTTTCAAAGAGGCAGTACCAGTTTAGAAAAATCTACAGATGTATTAAAAATATTTTTGGAACACAGTTTTCAGACAATAAGAATAGAAGAACAAATATGGAACTATTTTGAGATTGCCGAAATATAAATAAAAACATGTCAAGTTTTGAACCTTTGAAAATTACAATATTCAGATAGCTTGAAAAATAGTAGCCCACTGCTGGATGAGAAAGCACGTAGAAACATTTGCATATATGGCTTGAAAATAGTATTCTAGTTTTGGATAAAGTAGAAATCACTTGCATAAGTACTAAAATAGGGCAGAAGTTTATAAAAAAAGATTAGACAGCTTAGAAACAGACGAGTTCAGGCAGTGGCGGATTAATTTGAACATGACTTAGAGGTTATTAGCCCATTTTATCCGGCCTAAGGCTTGCCCGGGCGTTATTAAAGGATGGTGAGCATGCACATTGGCTTCCAGTTTTAAAGAGAGAGCTGCTAACAAATTTTAACCTAGATTAACGAAGTACTTAAACAACTGCAGATAATAGTCCTAAAGACATTGTATCTAATGCACAAAAGGTCCTATAAATATGATATCTAAATGTGAGGTTAATGACTTGTTGATTATTAATTACTCATGGTTATAAGAATATTCAGAATAACAAACTGAAAGTGAAAAGCCTAAGAACATGATTTCTATATGTGAGGATGCATGTCCTAAAACATGATATCTATTGCACAAATAGGTAAATAAAGGCCTATAGACATGTTTTCTATATGTGAGGATGCATGTCCTAAAACATGGTATCTATTGCACAAATAGGTAAATAAATGCCTATATACATCTTTTCTATATGTGAGGATGCATGTCCTAAAACATGGTATCTATTGCACAAATAGGTAAATAAAAGGCCTATAGACATGTTTTCTACCCAGTCCCTTAATTAAACATGCATAACCATCCCAATTCACTATAATCCCCATTGTTCTTTTCAAATTGTTACAGCCCAAATAATTAATTTATAACAGTGATAAAAGAAAATAAGAAGCTACTACATAGAGGGCCTTTAGCAAGACCAAGCATCTCTAACCTCACTCCTTCCGAGTTTCACAGCCATTACCAAGGCTTGGGTGCAGCAAAGTTCCCTAAGGGTTCGTTTGAACCCCCAGCCAATACCAACCACCCAAAGTACCATTATTAGACAAGTGCAAGTGTGGAACTGCTAGCCTTGTGCATCAAAGTTCAATGGGTGCTCAAAGGCTCCCAAGGCAATGCTTACACTAAGGGGGACGAACCTAGTGTTCTTAGAGTAGTGAAGTTGTGATAGGATTGAGAGAGTTTAAAATAGTTGAGAGTCAATTTTAGAAAAAAGCAGAAAGATTTGAGAGATAGTTTGAGAAAATAGTTTAAGAGAGTTGAAAGGAGTTCTTTGAAATCATTTGTACTAACCAGTTTAGAACAGAGCATCATACAAACAAAGGCAAATGTGAAGGGAACATATAAGTACAGGGACCTACTCACACACAGGCAAACATAGTGAAGGCAGGTAATCAGACATACTTGTAGAACAAACAGGGGTTCAGTTCTTACTGCACCAAACCCCAATACACTTAACCTGAGGAAGAGGATATAGGCTAATAAAGTAGCCAAGCAGCCCTGGACACAAGGTAGTAATGCACAAGGACGCGTAAACATACATTGAGACAAGGAAGGGGTAAGGGGAACATGCTAATCTAAGCTAAATAGGCAGTAAGTGCATACTAATGACAATAAGAGCAGCAGAACCAGATATAAAAGCACACAAAGGAACAATATGAAATGCATGATTAACAGAAGCATATTTTTTTGAGGGCTGTACACGAAATAGATAACATACCAGTTGCAGACAAATAAAACACAAAGAGCAATGAGCAAGAGTGCACACAGAGAGAAAAGTAAGAAGAGAGTGTGAGCAGCAGAGAGAATAGCAGTGTGCAGCACAGTGTGAGAACGGCAGTGTGCAGCGAAGCAAGCAGCTGGCAAACCCAAGAAAGCAATGCAAGTGAATCCAGTGTAAACAAACCAAGTTTACTCATCTTGGATTTTCAGCAGATTGAGTGTTCAAATAAGAGAATGAGAGAGCATAGAAGTAGCAGAGAAATAGAGAATTCAGAGAGTTTTAAATTGTGAGAGATATGCAGTGTGTATGGTCTTTCAAAGAGAATGAGGGAGGGTACGTATAGTACTAGAAAACGAGTACATAAACAAACAAAAATCTTTAATTAAGGGACTAGTATCAATCAAGAATGCAATTAGTATCAGGACTCCCTTTAAGTAAGGAGTTAAAGACAAATGGTAACAAGCATTGATTTCAAAAGGAAAGGAATCAATTAACTATTTACCTAGTAAGAGTATCAAGCATGTAATATTCAATAAGGGTCAAATACATAGTAGCTTAAGTTAGGGAAAATAAACTAAAGGCTATTTATGCACAAATATGGTAAGGAAAATATAAGCTAGTTTGACCAATTGGTCAAAGAATATCGGACAAGACCTAAAATTAGAGAGAATTGTTTCCAAGTAAGGAAAGCATGCCCAAGTAAGGAAATAATTCAAAGTAAATCAGTAAGAACATCAAAGGAAAATAATATACAAATCAGATATTCAAAATCAACACAATATTGCACAAACAATGAACACTTAGGCCTATAAAGCGTAATAGACATGGAATTCTGAGAACCCTAAGTAGGTAAACAAAGGGTCGAAACCCTAGCAAGAAAATTATAGCATGGAACTAAAATTAACAAGGAAACCAAACGCTCGTAGCACAAATAAGCACAAACAACCACATAATACTCAAGAAATAAAAGATATAGCGACGTTGAAAAATGTCAGAAACCCTAGTTTCGGAAAAGAGAAGGAAACTCGTCAGAAAAC
Organism: Nicotiana benthamiana; assembly: GCA_034376525.1. Lineage (NCBI taxonomy): Eukaryota > Viridiplantae > Streptophyta > Magnoliopsida > Solanales > Solanaceae > Nicotiana > Nicotiana benthamiana. Next base: position 126,803,273 of record CM067338.1, on the reverse strand, counting down.
TTGAATAACTGAAAATACTGAGTGAGAAATAGAGTAGAAAACAAAGATTAAACTAAAAAATCGTTTGAAAAGCTCAAAAGTTGAAGAGATTTGAGTCAAAAATTAGGGTGATGAGTTAAAGAAAAGAGGAACCTGGCGGTGAAACTCATTAATTACGCCATAGAGAGCATTATCGTTCAAAAACTATCGGATAAAAGCTGGCACAGACTCAGGCAAGCTTCAACCAATTGTCTTTTATGGCGGAGCTTCTGGACTTCGAGTTTGAGAGAGAAACAATGAGATAAGGTACCATGGCGAATGGTGGTCGAGAGAAATGAGGGTGGAGGTGGACGGAATGACGATGAAAGCCATCGGAGAAGAGAGAGAGTCGGAACCTTCTGGAGAGAACTTGGAGACGAAGGGTTAGAGAGAGAGACCAGTATGAGAGAATGAGGGGTTGGGAAGGGGCTAATTAGGTTTAAATTATGGTAACTTAATCTGGGCCGTTGATCTTATTTGATCAACGACTTAGATTAAACCAAAAGCGGATCGGGTAAAATTGAACTGGTATGAGTCGTTTGAATTGGGTTTAAAATTGGGCTGAAATAGGGGTGCAATTTAGGCTATATTTTAAATGAAATCTGGCCAACTTTTAAATAGCCAATTTTTCCCAATTTATTTTATAAAATAACTAAAATAATATAAAAAGTAAAATTGAAAATATAGAAATAGTTATTAACATATAGATGTCAGTCTAAAAATATCAAAAATAATTTATATCTATAAAACATTGTTAATTTACAAAATCGGCCATAATTGTAATTCATGTAATTATCTTTAAAAATTTCCGAAACAATTTGTAAAAAATGTGCAAAAATTACATAAATTATATCACGTTGTAAATATGAGAATGAAACACACTAAAAATTAATTTGGAAATAATTTTGGCCTTTATATTGTCAAAAATAGGCATTAAATTGATTTTTAAAAACTTTGAAAATTAGGAAAAAATACCAAAATCCTAGGCATGCTTATATATGCATACATATACTATTTTGAAAGCATTTTGGGTGCATGAAATATATAGGGAAAAATTGGGTATCAACAGCTGCCCCTCTTTACCCGAGAAGGATGAAAGAGTTGTCGGGTAAACATAAGTTGGCCAATTTTGACTGGAATTGGCGATTGTAAGAGAGTTTTGACCGCGCTCCGGTTTCTAAGCTTCCTACACATCACTGGTTTTATTGGAATCAGGCCATATGTAGTTCGGGAACCATTGGCGGAATATGCCGATGGAAGTTCGAAAAAGATGGATGCAACGAGGTTTGAGATTTGACAACGGTTTGGAGGTCGGATGGTTGCGAAAAACTGGAGCGGGATCGCTCCTGCTGAGACGACCGTGAGCCAGTTGGTGTTACTGTAATGAACGATGTGCGTACATATTTCATAATTTAAGCATGATGCAAGTTCCCATTGGACCATGAATGCTTTCTTCAGATGATCAGGATGGTGTCCTTAAAATACGACGTCCTGGTCTATGAAGAGAATAAAAGTAAAGATTTGCAGACCACGAAATGGTTTACTCGGGCTATGCAGGTGGTGCCTTCGAACTATGACGCCTTTGAATAAGTTGGCGATATTTCAGACCATGAGAAGATGGTAATATTTCAGCCAAATGCATGCAAGGGTGGCTATGGTTCAGCCAAAATAAGAGATTAAAGGCATGGTGGCGGTATTTCAGCCAACATGAAATAGGTTGGTGATTTTTCAGAAAAATACAAAAAATAAAAGAGGTAGCGCTTATCCTTTGAAAGCAGAGAATAGCCTTATGCAATGCAAGGTGGAGACAGAGCTTAGTCTCGCAGGCAGAGAATAGCCTTATGCGGGATGGAGGTAGGACTTAACCTCAGAAGGTAGAGAGTAGCCTTATGCAATGCAAGGTGGAGACAGAGCTTAGTCTCGAAAGGCAGAAGATAGCCTCGTGCAGGATGGAGGTAGAGCTTAACCTCGGAAGGCAGAGATAGCCATATAAAAAATGCAAGATGGAGACAGAGCTTAGTCTCGGAAGGCAGAGAATAGCCTTATGAAAAATGCAGGATGGAGATAGATCTTAGACTTGAAAGGCAGAGAATAGCCTTATGCAGGATGCAGGATGGAGACAGAGCTTAGTCTCGAAAGGCAGAAGATAGCCTTATGCAAGATGGAGGTAGAGCTTAACCTTGAAAGGCAGAGAATAGCCTTATGCAAAACTGTAAAATGGAGATAAAGCATAGTCTCGGAAGGCAGAGAATAGCCTTATGCCAAATGAAAGTGGGAAATATAGATTAGTCTCGAAAGGCAAAAGATAGCCTTATGCAGGATGGAAGTAGATCTTAACCTCAAAAGGAAGAGAATAGCCTTATGCAAAATGAAAAATGGAGACAGAGCTTAGTCTCTAAAGGCAGAGAATATGCAAAAAAAATAAAAATAAATGAAAAATATAAAGGAGAAGACGGTAATGATTCTCTTAGCTGGTAGATGATTGCGATATCATGACTGCTGGGGGAATGTTGGATCTAGATAATAAACTTTTGTGAAATGAGTAGTTGATTCGAGAGTTTTGACTTTGTAAAGCAGATGCATTGCCAATTTGTATCCTAAATTCCTGCATCCAAAGAAAAATCGTGAGTTCTGAAAAGGGGGTGATTAGTTCGTATCCCTCGGCTCGTGATGCCTGTGCCATTTGGGGTAGCATTGCAGAACGTCATTGATCCGAATGATTTTATGCAAAAAGATTTGGCAAGTAAGGAAAAGAATAATTTTTGTTTTATGATGAACCAAAAACTGCAACTTGGTTCAGACATGGCAACCTTGCATGCTCCAGAATTTTGAGGGTCCTCCTTAAAATTCTGGCCAGTTTACTGGGCAGGTGCTGTTGACACAGGTGTTAAATGACTGAAAACATAATCCTTTTAGAATTTTGAGGGTCTTCCTTAATATTCGGCCACAATTTACTAGATCGATGCTGACGCGAAGGCTTGGTAAATTGACTTCAGAATTTTAAGTGTCCTCAAAATTCTGCCCTAGTTCCAAATGCGGGGGGAAATGGAATTTTATTAAAAATGTGACCGAACCCATAGGGATTCCTATGTATCCCCTCTTAAAAGGGAATCAGGTCAGGCGTAGATCAAATTACATCAGGAAAAGCGTAATGATAAAATCTAGTATCTTTTTACGACATCTGAGTTGATTGGTTTTGGACAAACTTCTCCGTCCATTTCTACAATGATGAGGGCTCCTCCAGTCAGAACCCGGTGAACCATGTACGGACCCTACCAGTTGGGAGAGAATTTGCCTTTGGCTTCATCTTGATGTGGAAATATCTTCTTCAACACTAGCTGCCCTGGTGTGAACTTCCTTGGTCAAACTCTCTTGTTGAAGGCTCTGGACATTCTGTTATGATATAATTGACCGTGACAGACGTTGTTCATTCTCTTTCCGTCAATGAGGGCTAACTAATCTTAGCGACTCTTGATCCATTCCTCATAATCTAATTCAGCTTCTTGTATGACCCTTAATGATGGAATTTCCAAATCAGCGGGATTGACTGCCTCCATTCAATAAACCAACATGTAAAGAGTTGCCCTAGTTGATGTGAGAATCGTGGTGCGGTAGCCCAATAAAGCAAATGACAACTTCTCATGCAACTACTTGTTCTTTTCGATCATTTTCATTAGTATCTTCTTGATGTTCTTATTGGCTGCTTCCACAGCTCCATTCATCTGTGGTCTATAAGCTGTAGAGTTCTTATGTGTTATTTTGAATGTCTCACACATTGCTTTCATTAGGTCACTGTTGAGGTTAGAGCCATTGTCGGTGATGATTGAATCTGGAACCCCAAACTTAAAACCATACGATCTATAATGAAATGTGCGATTACCTTCTTGGCGACTGACTTGTATGATGCTGTTTCGACCCATTTTGTAAAGTAATCGATTGCCACTAGGATGAACCTGTGCCCATTCGATGCGGCTAGCTCAATTCGTCCATTGAAGTCCATTCTGTTGGAAACACGTTCTCAAAGCATTATACTAAAACGTGTGTTCATATGTGTAGGTTTTGATGAATGACAAACGATGCGCAAATTGATATATGACGAAGTTCAAGTACAAGCGCACAATTGATATATAACGAGATTCAAGCACAAGACCAAGTTTTATAGTTTTACATGAGTCGTTCTTAACTGTGATCTTGATCCGACAACTTGACTCATGACATGGCTTCTCTCGTAAAATTATTTTTACAAAATCATGCATATTTAATTTAATGTTAAATGATTTTAAATCATGCATATTTACTTTAGTCAAAATAATTTTTAAACATGCCTCTAAAATCTTGACTAAGATAATCGACTATGTACTTATGATAATCGATTATGTTAAGCCAAGACTGCATGACAATCGATTGTGAACTAATGACAATCGATTGTGTTAAGGCAGTGAGCATCAGTTTTTTCAAACCAGCATGACAATCGATTGTGAAGTTAATGACAATCGATTGTGATGAGGCAGTGTCCACCAAAGTTTTTCAACGCTCAAAATAATCGATTGTGAAGTTAATGACAATCGATTGTGAAGAGACAGTGTCCATCAGATTTTTCAAAGTCACAAAATAATCGATTGTGAACATATGACAATCGATTGTGTTGAGACAGTGTCTTCCAGACTTTTTCAAAGTTATTAAATAATCGATTGTGAGTATATAACAATCGATTGTCACGAGGCAGTGTCTAAATTGATTTTTCAAGACTGATATATAATCGATTATTAACTTAGTATAATCGATTGTGAAGCTGACCGTTGCCAAAATATTTTCAAATACCGTCAGGTAATTGATTGGTTATTTTGTACAATCGATTGTTGAAATTAAAATCTGAAAAGGATTTTTTGAACGTTGCTGAATAATCGATTATTGATTTTGTATAATCAATTGTTTTACGTAAAATTTGGAAATGATTTTTTGAACGTTGCCAATAATCGATTGTTGACCTTAGATAATCGATTGTTAAGCGTAAAATCTGGGATTGATTTTTGGAACGATTGGCAAACAATCGATTGTGGATTCTTGACAATCGATTGTCACAGAGTAAAATCAGCAGTTCTTAATTGGCAATTAGGCAACAGTAATGCCAAGTTTTTCAACTATAAATACACTTCATTTCAGTGTTTTGAAAATAACAACACACAACAACTGATCATATAATTGATATAAGCTTGCATGTTCTATTGCTTATCATTTTATATTCATTACATAAGTTTTTGAGAGCCAAACTCTTGTCGAAAGTTGTTGCGATCTTGAGCGTATTCTTTTACTCATATCTACTCATTAAGGAGTGTCTTGTTTGAGTGCTTAGTGTTTTGTACACTTGAAGAGAATTGTTATTCTCTTGTTGTAAGAAGGAACTTGTGTTTCCTTGGTTGAAGTCTTGGAGTGTTGTATCTCCGAGCAAAGGTAGTTGAGGCTTGTGTCCTCAAGTTGTGAAGGAACTTGTGTTTCCTTTGGTTGAAGTCTTGGAGTGTTGTATCTCCGAGCAAAGGTGTTGAGGCTTGTGTCCTCAAGTTGTAAAGGTTTGTTAAGCACCCGGAAGCTTGACAAGTTAGTGGAAATCTCGAGAGAGTCTCTCGGGGACTGGACTAGCCACGGGTTGTGGTGAACCAGAATACTTCGGTGTGTTCTTTCTTATTTATCGCACTTATTTATTTCCTGCAAATTTTAAATTCCTCAAGTTTACGCTAATTTTTATTATAACGCTATTCACCCCCCTCTAGCGTTAAGCGTATTATCTAACAATTGGTATCAGAGCCCAACTCTCTGAAGACTTAACAGTTTGAGAGAAACATCCATGGCTTCTACTCGTGATTATTTTGCAGGAATAGATGAAGGACAGTGCTCCACCCGACCTCCACTATTTGACGGGACAAACTATACATATTGGAAAGAGCGGATGAGCATCTTCATCAAAGCAAACAATTTTCGGCTGTGGCAAGTCATCACGCACGGTGAACAAATGACGGCAAAAATTGGGAAAGCCAAGTTAAGTGACTATAATACCAAAGCAATCAAAAAGTTATATAGTACTTTGAATCATAAAGAATATCAGAAAATCTCCCACTGCAAAACTGCAAAAGAAATATGGGATAAGCTTGAGGACAACTATAGTATGCCTCAACAAGCGAACAGCTCAAGTGAGGAACCGACTGCCCGATGCCTCATTGCCAACAAAGAAGAGGAGGTAAGTAATTCTAACTCTCATTCATTTGAGGAATTACAAAATGCTTACAATGAATTATACAGTGAGTTTGTTAATGTTTCCAAAACTATTATGGAATTGAAGAAAACAATCTCTTTGCAAGAAACAGATTTTCAGAAAACACTTTCTTTGCAGAAAACACTTTCTTTGCAAGAAAAAGGTTTTGAAAAATCCTCCTCCTTGAAAGAAATGGATTTTGAAAAATTGACTAGTGAAAATAAGGAGCTAAAAGAAAAAATGAGCTCTCTTGAAAATGACAATGGTGTTCTTAAAAATAAAATTGACTTTTTAGAAAAAGAAAATAAATTTTTAGAAAATGACATTGTTGATTTCAAAAATAAAATCAAGGAATTGAATGAAGCTTCTTCTATTGATAAATGTTCTAATTGTTCCTCTTGTAGTTCTTTAAAATTAGAGAACATAGAACTTAGGAACGCACTAGAAAAACGTAGTGTTGATAGTCCTAAAATTGAAGAGAATAAAAAGGATATAAGTAATGAGGTCGGACCATCTAGAAAGAATTCTAGGAACCTCACTAATGAGTCTAAGATTAATTGTTTTAGACCACCTAGAAACGACTCTAGGAATTTTATTAATAAGTCTAAAACTAATAATTTTAGACCACCTAGACACAACTCTAGGACTTTTGTTAATGAGTCTAGAATGAATAATTTTAGACCACCTAGATACAATTCTAGGAATTTTGTAAATGAGTCTAGAATGAATAATTTTAGACCACCTAGACATGACTATAGGAAATTCAACGGTTCTAGGGGGAACAACTTTAGATCACCTAGAACGCATTTGGCTCAACCTAGACATATGCATAATCCTAATGTTATATGTCACTATTGTAATCGGGTAGGACACATTGCACCCGTTTGTTTTGCTAGACATAAAGATTTATGCGTTAATTATGATTACTATTTGCCTAACCCCCAAGGACCCAAAATGGCATGGGTACCAAGAATTCGTTAATCTGTCTTGTAGGTGTGCTTGAAGGCTACAATATTGTAGTAGATGCACCAAGCACAATACCTTATTGCATCAAGGGGAATGTCGGTTAGTTATCATACCTTTTATACATACGCAATACTTGATATGTTGTAACAATTGATACATCCTTGCAAATATTCGATATCAACTATTTTTGTTTGGAGTCTTGTTTTTCAAATAACAATCAGGATCAATTATTTTTTGATTATCTGTTTTAATCAACAATTAGTATCTGTTTTCGGATAAAATTACTTCCTGAAATATTTGTTAGTATTTATTAACAGTCAGCATGCTTGTGCCAAAAATAGTCCATTCATATCTTGATAAATGAAAATCCTCGTGTGTTGAATAAATATTGATACATTCTTGAATAGTAATTGATTCATGCTCTCAACAGCTGATAATAGTGAGTAATGTTTACCACTCTTGAGTGTCATCAGTTGATATATGCTAACTAAGTGGTATACTGCTGTTAGAAAATTGATTCCTGTTTTAATAAATATATTCTTTGATTTATAACAGTTGGTATATTTTTCAAAGAGTTGATTCGTAATGTTTGTTAAAGATATTGATCTATCAAGATGCTAACTGTTGACAAATTTCTCAATATGCTTTGTTAAAAACAACAATTAGCATTACAGTCAATAAAATCAAAATTGATACACTTGTTGCGTTTTCCAATTAATGATTTTATCATGCCTTATCTTGTTGGAAATATATTGATATATCATGACATGTTCGACAATGCTTGGCAATTGGCATCTCATTTTAGAGTATTCGGTTGTAAAGTCTTTATTCATAACAATGGAAAAGATCAATTGGGAAAATTTGATGCTAAGTCCGATGAGGGAATTTTCATTGGTTATTCTTCACGTAGCAAAGCATATAGGGTTTTTAATAAAAGAACCAAACAGTGGAGGAATCCCCTCATGTTGTATTTTCCGAAAATAATGCTCGCTTGGCGAGAAAGGATTCCGGTTTTGATCTTGCAGGTATTTTAGATAGCTTGAAAGACAAAATACAAGAGGAAACGCCTAAGGAAAATCAAGATGAAATTTTGGAACAACCAATGGAGGAAGCGCCACAATTGGAGAAAGAAACGAAAATGCCTAACGAATGGAGGACAATCAAAGATCACCCTCTCGAACAGGTAATTGGACGTCGGAGAAAAGGTAAGTACTCGAAACTCCCTTAAAAACACCTTAGGTCATACTGCTTTTGTTTCTCGAATTGAACCATCAATCATCTCCGAAGCAATTGGGGATGAGTTTTGGACCTTGGCAATGCAAGAGGAGCTTAACCAATTCAAACGGAATGACGTTTGGGATTTGGTGCCAAGACCCGAAAATCATACCATAATTGGTACGAAATGGGTTTTTCGAAAGAAACTAGATGAAAATGGTGTAATCACTAGAAACAAAGCTAGGCTTGTAGCAAAAGGCTATAATCAAGAAGAGGGTATTGACTATGAAGAAGCATATGCTCCCGTAGCTAGATTAGAAGCTATTCATCTATTACTCGCATTTGCCTCTTCTATGAATTTCAATTTATATCAAATGGATGTGAAAAGTGCTTTTCTAAATGGTGTTATTCAAGAAGAATTTTATGTTGAAGAACCCCCCGGTTTTGAAGATTTTAAATCTCCCGATCACGTTTTCAAACTCAAAAAGGCTCTTTATGGTTTAAAACAAGCTCCGCGAGCTTGGTATGAAAGATTGAGTAAATTTCTATTGGAAAATGATTTCATTAGGGGGAAAGTTGACACCACCCTTTTTTTAAGCATAAAAACAATGATATTTTATTAGTTCAAATATATGTGGATGATATCATATTTGGTGCTACTAACAATGTCTTATGCAAGGAATTTTCCGATTTAATGACAAGCGAATTTGAGATGTCTATGATGGGTGAGTTAACATTCTTTTTGGGATTACAAGTAAAGCAAATGAAAGAAGGTACGTTCATTTACCAAGCCAAATATTGCAAAGAATTGCTGAAATGATTTGAAATGAACAATGCAAAAGCAATGGCGACTCCCATGAGCACATCCGATCATCTAGACAAAGATGAGAATGGTAAGGAAGTCGACACTAAGAAGTATCGAGGTATGATTGGCTCTCTTCTTTATCTTACTGCTAGTCGTCCGGACATCATGTTTAGCGTGTGCTTATGCGCCCGTTATCAATCGTGTCCGAAGGAGTCTCACCTTACCGCGGTAAAACGGATTTTGAAGTACCTCATTGGTACTACAAATATGGGTCTATGGTACCCCAAAGGTTCTTCATGCCAACTCGTTGGCTATTCCGACTTCGATTTTGCTGGATGCAAATTGGACCGCGAAAGAGCACTAGCGGCACTTGCCATTTGCTCGGTAGCTCTCTTGTTTCTTGGTTTAGCAAGAAACAAGTAAGTGTTGCGTTGTCCACAACAGAGGCTGAATATGTAGCCGCGGGGAGCTGTTGCGCTCAAATCCTTTGGATGAAACAACAACTCTTGGACTATGGCCTAAGTCTTAATCATATCCCTCTTAGATGTGATAATACTAGTGCCATATGCTTGACAAAGAACCCCGTTCTTCATTCGCAAACAAAACACATTGAAATTAGACATCATTTTATAAGAGATCACGTTCTCAAGGGCGATGTCGAAATCGAATTTGTTGAAACCAAAGATCAATTGGCCGACATCTTTACAAAGCCCTTAGAGAAAGAGTCCTTCTTCCGAATTCGTAGTGAACTCGGGATTCTTGACTCCACGTTGATCTAAGTCATGCATTGCAACTTTTTAGTTTACATGATTTCTAACTTGAGCGTCGGAGACGTCTAACGAATTTTTGCAGGTATCGCCCTAAAGGTAGGGGGAATTATAAAGCATGATGCGCAACAATCGAGTCTTCTTCAGAAAAATCTGTTTCTGTCGTCTAATAATCGATTATCTCGTATCAATAATCGATTGTACAGCTATTATTTGAGTTATTGTACTTTCTTTAAGAAATCACGCTTTATTTTCAATAAATAAACAAGTTTTTTAATCCTTGCCATCTTATCACATTTTTTTGCTAATGGCAAAAGGGGGAAGATAACGGGTATGCACTCTCAATACTTATCGACATAAATTGAGGGGGAATTCATATATTGAGGGGGAACAAATTGCATATCCATATACTTGTTGCATATCTTTACTAGTCTTGAATCATCATTATGAATTGTTTAATTTGCATATCCCGCTTAAAGTTTGCCATTATCAAAAAGGGGGAAATTGTTGGAAACACGTTCTCAAAGCATTATACTAAAACGTGTGTTCATATGTATAGGTTTTGGTGAATGACAAACGATGCGCAAATTGATATATGACGAAGTTCAAGTACAAGCGCACAATTGATATATAACGAGATTCAAGCACAAGACCAAGTTTTATAGTTTTACATGAGTCGTTCTTAACTGTGATCTTGATCCGACAACTTGACTCATGACATGGCTTCTCTCGTAAAATTATTTTTACAAAATCATGCATATTTAATTTAATGCTAAATGATTTTAAATCATGCATATTTACTTTAGTCAAAATGATTTTTAAACATGCCTCTAAAATCTGGACTAAGATAACCGATTATGTACTTATGATAATCGATTATGTTAAGCCAAGACTGCATGACAATCGATTGTGAACTAATGACAATCGATTGTGTTAAGGCAATGAGCATCAGGTTTTTCAAACCTGCATGACAATCGATTGTGAAGTTAATGACAATCGGTTGTGATGAGGCAGTGTCCATCAAAGTTTTTCAATGCTCAAAATAATCGATTGTGAAGTTAATGACAATGGATTGTGAAGAGACAGTGTCCATCAGATTTTTCAAAGTCACAAAATAATCGATTGTGAACATATGACAATCGATTGTGTTGAGACAGTATCTTCCAGACTTTTTCAAAGTTATTAAATAATCGATTGTGAGTATATAACAATCGATTGTCACGAGGCAGTGTCTAAATTGATTTTTCAAGACTGATATATAATCGATTGTTAACTTAGAATAATCGATTGTGAAGCTGACCGTTGCCAAAATATTTTCAAATACCGTCAGATAATCGATTGTTGATTTTGTACAATCGATTGTTGAAATTAAAATCTGAAAAGGATTTTTTGAACGTTGCTGAATAATCAATTATTGATTTTGTATAATCGATTGTTTTACGTAAAATCTGGAAATGATTTTTTGAACGTTGCCAATAATCGATTATTGACCTTAGATAATCGATTGTTAAGCGTAAAATCTGGGATTGATTTTTGGAACGATTGGCAAAAAATCGATTGTGGATTCTTGACAATCGATTGTCACAGAGTAAAATCAGCAGTTCTTAATTGGCAATTAGGCAACGGTAATGCCAAGTTTTTCAACTATAAATACAGCTTCATTTCAATGTTTTGAAAATAACAACACACAACAACTGATCATATAATTGCTATAAGCTTGCATGCTCTATTGCTTATCATTTTATATTCATTACATAAGTTTTTGAGAGCCAAACTCTTGTCGAAAGTTGTTGCGATCTTGAGCGTATTCTTTTACTCATATCTACTCATTAAGGAGTGTCTTGTTTGAGTGCTTAGTGTTTTGTACACTTGAAGAGAATTGTTATTCTCTTGTTGTAAGAAGGAACTTGTGTTTCCTTGGTTGAAGTCTTGGAGTGTTGTATCTTCGAGCAAAGGTAGTTGAGGCTTGTGTCCTCAAGTTGTGAAGGAACTTGTGTTTCCTTTGGTTGAAGTCTTGGAGTGTTGTATCTCCGAGAAAAGGTGTTGAGGCTTGTGTCCTCAAGTTGTAAAGGTTTGTTAAGCACCCGGAAGCTTGACAAGTTAGTGGAAATCTCGAGAGAGTCTCTCGGGGACTGGACTAGCCACGGGTTGTGGTGAACCAGAATACTTTGGTGTGTTCTTTCTTATTTATCGCACTTATTTATTTCCTGCAAATTTTAAATTCCGCAAGTTTACACTAATTTTTATTATAACGCTATTCACCCCCCCTCTAGCGTTAAGCGTATAATCTAACACATTCCCCAAGCGGAGAATGGCCATGGTGAGTTAGTTACAGTAAGCTCATTTGCATTCACCTTTGTCATATCTGCATGTATTTGAAAACGATGGCATTTTCGGACCAATTGCATAAAGTCCCTCTCCATAGTCATCCAAAAATAACCTACTTCCTCCAATAGTATGATTGCTTCTTTTGCCTCGAAACATCTTAATATTCCCAAATCAGGAGTCCTCTTATACAGGATTCCTCCGTTGTGAAAGAAATTATTGGACAACCTCTAAAGTGTTCGTTTCTGATTAGCATCGGCAAGCTGGGTACCCTCCGGTTGTCAAGTATTCCATGATATCGTGGAACCAAGGTTTCCTGTCAGCTTCCTCCTCGACATGAGCATAATAAGCTGGTTGGTCATGAATCGTGACCGGAATGGGATCAATAAAATTTGTATCCGGATGTTGGATCATGGGTGATAAAGTGGCTAAAGCATCGGCTAAAGCTGGAACTCCGTCTTTTTGAATCTTTTCCTCATCTCCTGCACATGGTGTAGATAGGGGAGTATCTTGGATTTTTTGGTTGCCCATTCTTCTCGGACCTGATGTATGAGTAAGTACGAATCTCCAATCACTAGTATTTCCTGAACATTCATGTCAATGGCCAGCTTGAGCCCAAAGATGCAGGCTTCGTACTCGGCCATATTGTTGGTACAGGGTAATCTGAGCTTGGCGGACATCGGGTAATGCTGGCCAGTTACTGATCCCAAAACCGCTCATATATCCACTCTTTTGAACTTTGCAGCTTCGTAAAAAACATTCTCCATCCACCATAGGATTCTGCAATATCTTCTCCTATGAAAGTTACCTCCTCGTCGGGAAAATACGTTTTTAGTTGTTTGTATTCCCCTCCTACAGGATTTTCGGCAAGATGATCTGCCAAAGCCTGACCATGAATTGCCTTCTCGGTGACATAGACAATGTCGAATTCACTCAACAAGATTTTCCATTTGGCGAGCTTGCTAGTGGGTCCATCCTTGATACAAGGTAAGTATTGTTAGCATAGAAATAATGCCTCAATTTCAGCGCTACCTAGGTCAAAGCACAACAGGTGCGCTCTAGCAAGGAATACTGAGCCTTGTACGGGGTAAATTTCTTGCTGAGGTAGTAGATAGCTTACTCCTTTCTCTCCATTTCATCATGTTGCCCTAAAACACAACCGAATGCCCCATCCAAGACACTGAGATAAAGCAATAAAGGTCTTCTGGGATCAGGTGGAACTAGGAATGGATGTGTAGACAAGTATTCCTTGATCTTGTCAAAAGCTTTTTGGCATTCATCGGTCCATTTAGTGGCGGTGTCTTTCTTTAGCATTCTGAAGATGGGTTCACAAATGACAGTGGACTGAGCGATGAAACGATTGATATAATTAAGATTCCCTAGGAAAGTCATCACATCCTTCTTGTTCTTCGGCGATGGTAACTCCTGGATAGATTTGACGTTCGAGGGATCCAGCTTTATTCCCCGACGGTTTACAATGAAACCCAATAACTTTCTGGCAGGAACCCCGAATGCACACTTGGCGGGATTCAGTTTCAAGTTATACCTCCTGAAAGAATTTTCTCAAATCTTCCATGTGATCCGCAACTTTTCTGGATTTAATGATGGTGTCGTCCACATATACCTTGATCTCCTTTGCATCATATCATGAAAGATTGTGGTCATGGCCCTTATGTATGTAGCACAATTATCTTCAAACCGAAAGGCATCATTATGTAATAATACATTCCCCACGGCATGATGAAGGTCATTTTCTCTGCATCCTCTTCATCCATCCATATCTGATGGTACCCAACAAAACAGTCGATGATAGACAACAGCTAATATTTGGCGCATTTGTCGATCAGTATGTGTATATTTGGCAAAGAAAAGTCATCTTTAGGAGTGGCCCGGTTGAGGTCCCGGTAGTCTACACAGATTCTAACCTTCCCGTCTATCTTTGGAACCGGTACAACGTTGGCTAACCATGTTGGATACTCCACTAATCTAAGAACCCTGGCTTTGACTTGCTTAGTGACTTTTCTTTGATTTTCAAACTAATATCTGGCTTGAATTTTCTGAGTTTCTATTTGACCGGTTGGCATGTCGGATCTGTTGGCAACTTTTGAGCCACAATGGACGTGCTGAGGCTGGTCATATCATCATACGACCAGGCGAATATATCCTCATATTCTTTAAAAAACTCTGTGTATCCTTCCCTTTCTGATGGTGACAAGTGTACGTTGATTCGTGTTTCCTTGATATTTTCTGCATCTCCCAGATTTATGACCTTAGTTTTGTCTAGATTGGACACGGTCCATTCTCAAAATTTTCCACTTCTTTAACAACCTCTTCTGGTATTTCATCCTCTTCTGAATCTATGTCCGTTTGTCGCATTGTCTCGTTGCAAGTTACAGTCGTGGGTTCATCATCAAGATAAGTAATAGTAATGCTGTGTAAAATAAAGTAAATGGTAGAAAAAATAAATGAGAGCGAAATATAAATATTAACTTTGAAAATACTTTAATTAAATTCATAATTGTTTGAAACATCGCAGCTCTTTTCAAAAGTAAAGACAATGCTTAAAAGTAAAATCAACTAAAAGTAAAGTGCGATGTATGTGTGTCGTTTAGCCTTGCTACTCCGAGGCTCTACGGGCATCGGTGGTCCTGATTGACCAATTGATGAGGCGCTCCCCTCAGGTCACATCTTGAACGGAAAGGCCTTCCTCCCCTTTCTCCTCGAAGGTAACACAACAATCCATATCCTCCTCTAGAAACATGTTCTTCATGGCTGCCAGCATCTCATCTTCCTCTGATATGGCATCAGCGGGCTGGAAGGTCTACTATAACTGAGGTAGAGAGTGCTCCAATGGGTAGTAGGGATTGCTCCATGGTGGCGACCAATGCTGGAACTCCGCCCAAGTGTATTCATGACCCAGACCAAAGGTGGTCCCATGCTTTTTCGAATGGATAGGCTTGGTGATACCCTGGAAATTCTTGCCAAGCCCCTTTTCGGGCTCGTATCCACTCCAATTCAGAATGTTCTCGATTTTTCTATCCCACCACTTATCCTTTTCTATGGCATTGACTTGTTCGATGTGATAATATGTTTCTCCACCTATTCTTCTTCGTCCTCCAATCATCGGGATAGCCTAGCGACTGTATATGAGGTTGCTACCGTCACCATGAATGATTACTTCTTGATGATTCCACACAAATTTCATGGCTTGATGCAACGTTGACGCCACAGCCCCGACGGCGTGAATCCAAGGTCGTCTAGCAATAAGTTGTAGGATGTTGGTATGTCAAAGATTTGGAAATCAACATCGAACCAGGGTGGCCCCATTTGCAGGCACAAACTGATTTCTCAAATGGTGGACTTCTGGGATCCATCGAAGGTTTTGACATTGATGGCACCGTCTTTGATCTCATGCAACCCTTTGCCCAATGTCCTGAGAGTCACCAATAGACAAATGTTGAGGTTGGATCCCTTGTCGACTAGAATCTTGGTGATAAAGTGATCCACGCATTGCGTAATGATGTGCAATGCTTTGTTGTGACCAAGCCCTTCCGGTGGAAATTCATCTTCTTGGAAGGTGATCTAATGGCTTTCCAGTATCTGTCCCACCACGTTTTCCATTTTGCTGGGAACATATGCTTCACTTAGTATCTTCATCAAGGCATTTTTATGTGCCTTGGAATTATGTAGAAGTGCCAAGATGGAGATCTGTGCCGGAGTCTTATTCAACTGCTTAACGATCGAATATTCCTTATCTTGTATCTTTCTCAAGAGATCATCGGGTCCAGTTTTAACGGGACATCTAGAGGCATGCTTGCTGGACTCAACTTGGTGTTCTGGCGTGTATACCCTGCCTGTCCTAGTCATGCCCTATGTTGCAGTTGCTTCTCCAATGCGTGTCTTTCATTCCCTTCTCGCCTCGGCTGTGTAGTCCCAAGGTATAACATTTGTTTGGAATGGGGTCATGTCTCTCATGGAGACTGGAATAGGTCCCTTAGGAGGAAACACAACAACTTCAAACGGTGTAGGTGGTTTCGGAGCTCAAAACTCTACCTCAATCGGGTTTGGTGTCTTTGCGGAAGGTACTTAAAATTCAAGTGGCATGGATACATTTACCACGTCGCCCTCAGATGGCTGGATTTTTACAATAATAGGATTGAGAGTAGCCACCGGCTGCTTGGGCTTATCTCTTTTAGCTATTAAACCAATTGACCCTATGGGGTCCCAACCATCTTCTATCTCAATCATGTGGATACCTCCACCCTTGTGATCAAGAAGAGGGTTGTTGCGGACATTAGGAGCAGGCTCCTTTGCTATTATAATCTTGTTGTCAATCAGGTTCTGAATTTTGTCTTTTATCGAGCGACACTCGTCATTGTATGGCCCTTAATCCCGGAATGCTATGCGTAAGTCTTGTTTGGGTTGAACCACTGGGAAAGGTTTTCTGGAGTTACGGCTGGGATATGGATGACTTAACCTGCTACTTTGAGTTTCTCATAAAATTGGTCAATCGGCTCGGCAATGGCAGTGTATTGTCTACGGGGTTTGCAATCAAAAATTGGTATAGGTCGAGGGAAATTTTGGCTAGTAGGTGGTGATGGGTAGTGAGAAGGTTGGAAGTTATATGCTTTGTATTCGGGTGAAGGTTGGGAATATCGGGGTGAAGTGGGTTGGTATGTGGGTGGTGGGGATTATTAGTAAGCAGGTGGTGGAATTTGGTAAGTAGGTGGTGGTGCTGGGTAATTTAGGGTAGGCTGGTATGTGAGTGGAGCTGAGGGATAGGTTTGGTACTTCATGGGAGAGTTGTTTCTTTACGCAGCCATTACACAATTTACCTCTTTATTTTATGTCGAGCGACCATAGTGTAGACCCTTGTTGGTGGCTTGCAATGCCTCTAGGTTAGTGACCATACCGTTCTTGATGCCTTCTACGATACTTTCTCCCAATTTGATCATATCAAAGAACTTTTAACCCTTAATTAGCATCAATCATTCATAGTACTGCGGGTTCTGAGCTCGGACAAAGAATCTATTAATTTTTTCTTCCTCCAAGGCCGGTCCGACCTTAACAGCTTCCGACCTCCAACGAGTAGCATACTCGCAAAAGGTCTCCGTAGGATTCTTCTTAAGATTTTTGATATAGAACACGCCTGGCACATTCGGTGTTGAACCTCAATCGATCAATAAAATCAGACGCCATGCTTACCCAACTAGTCCATTTCTTCTTATCATAGCTAATATACCAGGATAAGGCATCACCCTTCAAACTCCTCAATAATAGCTTCATATGGAACTTTTTGTCCCTACCAACTCCTACTAGCTTATCATAATACATCCTCAAGTGAACCCTGGGATCCCCGGTACCATCGAACTGTTCGAACTTGGGAGGTTTGTACCCTTCCAGGAGCTCGACATCTGGTTGAACACAAAGATCTTCGTAATTCAACCCTTCAACACCCTTGTTACTTTCGTAACCCTGAACCCGATTGGTAAATTTCTCAATCTCAGTGGCCAGATTCTGAATGAGGGGGCTTTTGTTGTCCGACTCAGCTACATTGGTGACTGGCTGACCATAATATGGTACAGTCGTGTGACTCGGATACATTGTTCCAACTCTTCTCGAAACCTTAGAAAAGTTTACTCAAGATGAGCGGTAGTTTCTTTGGTGATTGAAGCCTCTCCGACTTCTTTTCTAGCAGGGGTATCTTCCATTTTGTTCTTGTTCCTATTTCTGGGAGGACTCGGAGGTGGAGGACCCTTTGATCTTGTAGAATATGCTGACGGTGCTAGAATGCACGAACTAACGTTTGGGGAGGGGAATAAAAAAAAGAAAAAAGGGTAAAAAGTTAGTACGGATTTTGAGAAAGAAAATATTGTGGTATTTAAACATATTGTTGCAAGAATGTAAGTCGTTTCCTATTTGGGTGCCTCGTTGTGCCCGAGGTAGGCCTAGTGACAGATATGATTTGGATAACTTATAACACCAAGTGCATTATTAGATTGATAGAAAATAGAACGAGTCAAAACAAACTAAAATGAAGAGAGATTGTCAATAATGGCCAGTGGCCTTATTACATGAAGAAAGCAGTAAAAATCCTAACTATTTGGTCCTAGAAGGACCTTCCCCAGATTCGGTATCTTTGCCTCCCTCGTACAGCTGCATCAACTCGTGCAGTCCCATCAATAATTAAGCTCGAGCCAAGTGCCCACTTTCGTTACCTTCAGCTTCCTGGAAGTCGTTGATCCTTTTCGGAAGTTTTCCTTCTAGCTCCACTAGATCCCGCTCCAAGTACCCTAAAATGTTGTTTGCGTGGACATCCATGTTCTTCCATTCATTGATTAGCTTCTCTTGGGCCTCTAGTGTTTCCCGATGTTCATTTTCACACTATCGCATCCGTTTGTGTAGCTGATTGTACTTGAATTTTGCAGCACTCTTCTCATCAATAACCCTGTGACCATGGATAAAACCTATCTTGGAAGTCAGCCCTGTAGTGACTTATCTTTTCTACCCTTGGTATAATATGCTTTCTTCCCGCTTGCCACTTGACTCGGAGAGGGACATAAGGGTAAGTTCCTCTTAAGCTGATGAGTACAAGGAATGGTGCATCCCTAGACCGAATGATAAACTCTCCAGTTGAAAACCACTCGTACATACATTGTACCTATTCTTCTCTTAGATTCTCTACTAGTTCTACCCATCCACTAGCGTCTTCTGGGCGAGCGAACATATCCGGCATGAAGTGCATTCACTTTGGATGATGGAAAGCGTTATGGTCATCCCTGCGTCGGTGTATGCTCTGTTGTCTATAATCTCCCTTCTGAAGATGTTCAATGAGCCAGAGTTGTAGTAGCAGATTGCCCCCTTCAAAGTGTGGTGCCCCTTGTTGACACTTCTCTAAGGCTCGGTACAGTTCAGCCAGGATCATGGGTGCTATGTTAAATGTCTGCCTGTTAATATCCTCCATTATGGCTTTGGTTACCATGGCTAGTCTAGTATGGATTCTAGCCTTCTTCATTGGAAAGACTATCATGCCCAGGAAACAGAACATGAATATAAAGGTTCTCCTATGTATGTGCCCCAAATAAGTGAGGGCAAACTCTTCCATGTGAGTGCGGTAGGATTTGCTATGTCCGAACCTTTCATACATGAAGTCAAATGATATGTAGAAGTCCTTCAATTTGGTCAGATTAGGATTCTTCTTGAGCACCATAATTTTCAGGAAACCTCTACCTTTGCGGTTTCCTGGCATAAGCAGCCCCGGGCTATCCCAAGGAATTCCGGTACCCCCAATTTCTTCCAACAGCGGTTTCATTTCAATACCCCCAAAGTGAAAGACAGATCGTTCACTATCCCAAATAAGAGTAGAAACTTCCACAGTCTTGCTATCTGGCCTAACTTCCAAGAGTGAAGAAAGATTCCCTAAGTGCTTGCGGACAAGAACCCGATCACTACCATGCCGATCCTCCCAACAGATTAGTAACTTTGGGTGAATGTTTGAGACCATACCGAATCTGGGCACCTCGTGCCTCATTTCCTGCAAAATGAGTGTTAGGCCCTTAACCCCACCAGACTCGACTATTTAAATCAAATATTAGCAAAAGGAATTTAGTTCTCCAAATCAATCCACATAACGTGAATGTCCGTTTGGGTTTCGAGGAAACCTGACGGACATTTGGTTAGCTATCTTAATGAGTCATTATGTGGACGACATAACTGACTCGGCTAAGTTTGACCATGATGCATGAACAGTATACCGAAATAAGATTTCTACTTTTGATGTGCAAGAGAAGGTATCCTTGAGCGGACAATTCAAGAGGGAAAGGCACAGAACCGTCAACTATACCGTTGATTGACTGGTTTTGCCGCAAATATGCCTTTTCCAAATTTAGGGGGTTTATAAATATTGGAAGAGCGCAACCACTTATTTTAAGCGTTGCGATAGGATTTGTTTGGCACGAGGGGAAAATAATGTTGAAAGATGCAATTACAACAATGAAATAAATACATGTATTTTCACGTTCATAAAATCATGCTTACAATAGATGCTCGAAATTTAAGAAGGAATGGAAATAACATTAAAGCAGTAAAGCAGTTAAAGAAAAGAAAAACACAAAGAATCAAGTTAGTAATCATGAAGAAATAATCAAAGCGGTAAATGAAGGAAGTAAAGAAAGCAATAAAGTTGCAAAGAATGTAATGGTAAAAGCCTTAAATAATCCCCAGCAGAGCCACTATGCCGTCGACGCCCCCTTTTCCGACTACTAAAAAAGAAGCGAAATAGGGTTTACGACATTGTGGACAAAACAACTCTAATTCCCGTTTGGGACTTGGGCATTGGAAGCTGAAGAGTCGCCATCTAATGACTATAGTGCATTAAGACACTTTTTAAGGTGAAGAGAGTATTTTGAAGTAAAACCAGAGTTCATGTAAGGGCTTGAAATTATCTCGAGGGGAAGGTGTTGGGAACCCCTCAACATCCATTAGTGTGGTTCCCGGCCATGCTAATTGTGACTTTAATAAGGCAAATAAAAAGATAAGGCTCACATATAAAGCATTCAAGCAACTTGAGAAACTTTTGAAAAAGGGAAGGGTATATGTTAAGTAAAAGTAGAAGAGCGAATTAATTTGAAAATCATTATTTTAAGAAAAAAATGTTTAAATAAATAAAGTAAAGAGAAAGAGATCCTATGTTTGACTATAATATGGATCATTCGATACAATATCTCACATATATTCCCAAAGAGGGATGACTTTATGATATCATTGTATCGTCATCATCTCCATAGTTTACCCTTCCCACCCCGTAGTGGTTACGTGTGGATTGGTCATGAAAACATATTGCGTGCTATTACCCCATCCCATTCTATAGATCCTAGAGGGCATTTAGGATCACTATTCCTATAAGGTAGGAACTAGGCTAAACCTCTAGGTTCAAAGGTCAAAACTCTAGACGTCATACAAGAACAAATAGGATTTTGCACGTAAGGGGGAATCATAAAAGCATGTAAACGCCTCAAATATACCTCTATTGACGAACACATAATTAGCAAGATTTGAACACATTTAAGGTCTGAGGAAGGAAGAATTTTTCGAAAAACTGGAGTATAAACTAAAATAGAAGTTTGGAGGTTTTGCAGAAAAGTAACACAAAGGAAAGCATTCAGAACTTTCAAAGAGGCAGTAGCAGTTTAGAAAAATCTACAAATGTATTAAAAATATTTGTGGAACACAGTTTTCGGACAAGAAGAATAGAAGAACAAATATAGAAGTATTTTGAGATTGCAGAAGTATAAAGAAAAACATTTCAAGTTTTGAACCTTCGAAAATTACAATATTCAGATTGCTTGAAAAATAGTAGCCCACTGCTGGACAAGAAAGTAGAAATCACTTGCATATACACTAAAATAGGGCAGAAGTTTATAAAAAAATATTAGACATCTTTAGAAACAGACGAGTTCAGGCAGGGGCGGATTAGTTTGAACATGACTTAGAGGTTATTAGCCCATTTTGTCCGGCCTAAGGCTTGCCTAGGCGTTATTAAAGGAT
Source organism: Nicotiana benthamiana (assembly GCA_034376525.1). Classification (NCBI taxonomy): domain Eukaryota; kingdom Viridiplantae; phylum Streptophyta; class Magnoliopsida; order Solanales; family Solanaceae; genus Nicotiana; species Nicotiana benthamiana. The sequence goes on along the minus strand of CM067338.1, from coordinate 126,781,384 downwards.
GGTGAGCATGCACATTGGCTTCCTATTTTAAAGAGAGAGTTGTTAACAAATTTTAACCCAGATTAACGAAGTACTTAAACAACTCCAGATAAAGTTCTAAAGGCATGGTATCTAAGCACAAAAGGTCTTATGAACATGATATCTAAATGTGAGGTTAATGACTTGTTGATTACTAATTAGTCATGGCTATAAGAATATTATGAATAACAAACTGAAAATGAAAAGCCTTTAGAACATGATTTCGATAGGTGAGGATGCATGTCCTAAAATATGGTATCTATTGCACAAATAGGTAAATAAAGGCCAATAGACATGTTTCTATATGTGAGGATGCATGTCCTAAAACATGGTATCTATTGAACATATAGGTAAATAAAGGCCTATAGACATGTTTTCTATTTGTGAGGATGCATTTCCTAAAACATGGTATCTTTTGCCCAAATAGGTGAATAAAGGCCTATAGACATGTTTTCTACCCATTCCCTTAATTAAACATGCATAACCCTCCCAATTCACTATAATCCCCATTGTTCTTTACAAAATATTACAGCCGAAATATTTAAATTACAACAGTGATAAAAGAAAATCAGAAGCTACTCTATAGAGGGACTTTAGCCAGGCCAAGCATCTCCTACCTCACTCCTTCCAAGTTTCATAGCCATTACCAAGGCTTGGGTGCGGCAAGGGTTCATTTGAACCCCGGGCCAATACCAAACACCCAAAGTACCATTATTAGACAAGTGCAAGTGTGGAGTGCCAGCCTTGTGCATCAAAGTTAAATGCATGCTCAAAGGCTCCCACGGAAATTCTTACACTAAGGGGGCAGAACCTAGTGTTCTAAAAGTACTGAAGTTGTGATAGCATTGAGATAGCTTAAAACAGTTGAGAGCTAATATAAGAAAACAACAGAAATATTTTAGAGATAGTTTTAGAAAATAGTTTAAGAGAGTTGAAAGAGTTGAAAGGAGTTCTTTTGAAACCATTTGTACTAACCACCTTAGAACAGAGCATCATACAAACAGGGGCAAAGGGGAAGGGAACATATAAGTACAGGGACCTACTCACACACATGCAAACATAGTGAAGGAATGTAAGAAGACACAGTTGTAGAACATACAGGGGTTCAGTTCTTACTGCACCAAACCCCAATACACTTACCCTCAGGAAGAGGTTTTAGGCTAATCAAGTAGCCAAGCAGCCCTGGATACATGGTAGTAATGCACAAGGAAAAGTAAACATTCATTGAGACAGGGAAGGAGTAATGGGAACATGCTAATCTAATCTAAATTGGCAAGTAAGTGCATACTAATGACAATAAGAATTGCAGAATCACAGATAAAAAGCACACAAGGAAAAAGATGAAATGCAGGATGGATGTAAACTAAATAGATAACATACCGGTTACAGACAAACAAAACACCAAGAGCAATGAGCAAGAGTGCACAGAGAGAGCAAAGTGAGCATAGAGTGTGAGCAGCAGAGAGAATAGCAATATGCATCACAGTGTGAGGATGGCAGTGTAAAACAAAGAGAGCAGCAGGCAAACCCAACTAAGCAATGCAAGAGAATCTAGTAGTGTAGAAGTAAACAACCCAAGTTTACACAATCTTTGTTGTTTAGTCGATTGAGTGTTCAAATAAGAGAATGAGAGAGTATAGAAATAGCATAGGAAGAGAGAATTCGGAGAGTTTTTAATTGTGAGAGCTATGCGGTGTGTGTTGGTCATTCAAAGAGGATGAGGGAGGGTACTTATAGTACTAGAAAACGAGTACATAAACAAACAGAAATCTTTAATTAAGGGACTAGTATCAATCAAGAATACAATTAGTATCAGGACTCCCTTTAACTAAGGAGTCAAAGACAAACTGTAACAAGCATTGATTTCAAAAGAAAAGGAATAAATTAACTATATTTAACCTAGTAAGAGTAGAAAGTATGTAATATTCAATAAGGGTCAGATATATAGTAACTTGAGTTAGGGAAAATATACTGAAGGCTGTTCATGGACAAATATGGTTAGGGAAATATAAGCTTGTTTGACCAATTGGTCAAAGAATCTCGCACAAGACCTAAAAATCAGAGAGAATTTTTCCAAGTAAAGAAAGCATGCCCAAGTAAGGAAATAATTCAAAGGAAATCAGTAAGAACATCTCAGGAAAATTATATACAAATCAAAGATTCACAGAGATATTCAAAAGCAACATAATATTGCACAAACAATGAACACTTAGGCCTATAAAGCGTAACAGACATGGAATTTTGAAAATCCTGAGCAGGTAAACAAAGGGTTGAAACCCTAGCCAGAAAATTAAAGCATGAAACTCAAATTAACAAAAATAAGCACAAACAACCTCATAATACTATAGAAAAGCAGAAGATATAGCGAATTTGAAAAGGGACAGAAAACCTAGTTTTGGAAAAGAGAAGGAAACTTGTCGAAAAACTTTGAATAATCAGAAATACTGAGTGAGAAATAGAATAGAAAACAAAGATTAAACTAAAAAATCGTTTGAAAAGAACAAATGTTAAAGAGATTTGAATGGAAAATTAGGGTTTGCAGATAAGTTAAAGAAAAGAGGAACCTGGTAGTGAAACTCATTGATAATGCCATAGAGAGCTTTATCGTGAAAAACCGCCGGATAAAATCAGCCACAGACTCAGGCGAGCTTCAACTGCCCGTCTTTCATGGCGGAGCTTCTGGACTTCGAGTTTGAGAGAGAAATAGTGAGATAAGGTACCATGGTGAATGGTGGTCGAGAGGAATGAGGGTGGAGGTGGCTGGAATGACGATGAAAGCCATCGGAGAAGAGATAGAGAGTCGGAAGCTTCTATAGAGAACTTGGAGACGAAGAGTTAGAGAGAGAGACCAGTCTGAGAGAATGAGGGGTTTGGAGGGGGTAATTAGGTTTTAATTATGGTAACTTAATCTGGGCCGTTGATCTTATTTGATCAACGACTAAGATAAAACCAAAGGCGGACCAGGTAAAACTGAATGGGTATGGGTCGTTTGAATTGGGTTTAAAATTGGGAAGAAATAGGGGTGCAATTTAGGCTATATTTTAAACAAAATCTCGCAAACTTTTAAATAACTAATTCTTCCCAATTTATTTTATAAAATAGCTAAAATAATTTTAAAAGTAAAATTGAAAATATTTAACTGATTAATAACATATAAATTTCAGATTAAAAATATTAAAAGTAATAATATAGCTATAAAACACAGTAAATTTGAAAAATAGGCCATAATTGTAATTTCATGTAATTATCTTTAAAAATTTCAAATAAATTTGTAAAAAATGTGCAAAAATTAAATAAATTATAACTCCTTGTATATATGAGAATGAAACACATTGTGAACTAAAAATAATAAATTTGGAAAAAATTTTGGCCTTTATATTGTCAAAAATAGTCATTAAATTGATTTTAATAATCTTTGAAAATTAGGGAAAAATACCAAAATTCCTAGGCATGCTTATATATGCATACATATACTATTTTGAAAGAATTTTGGGTGAAAGAAATTAATAGGAAAAAATTGGGTATCAACAATGAGAAGGATTTCTAGATGTAATGTTAAGGTTCTATAGGCATGATTTCTAAGTGATTTGCGGAATTGAAATCCTATAGACATGGTTTTTAGACGAGATGCAATATTGAAATCCTATAGACATGTTTTCTATATGAGATACAATATTGGAATCCAATAGACATGGTTTTTATATGATTAGCAATATAAGAATCATATAGGCATGGTTTCTATATGATTAACGACAATGTAATTCCATCCCACACCCTTTTCACTATATTCCCCAAATTCTTGATACAAAGCTTGTTACATGAATGGACAAAAAAGACTAGAGCAATAAGTACATGAAAACTCAAACGGACCCAAGGAAGCTTGAAGCAACCTTAATGTCAAACATATGTATTTTACTAAATCCGGGCTCCAGATTACAAGGCTTTCTCTTAGAGTGTTTCAAAGTTCGAAGGGTTTTCGGGAAGCCCGGGAAATGCTTACACCCTAAAATAATGATTATTGTAGTGGAATGTGCAGAACCACCAGCCCTTAGGTATCCAAGTTTAGAGGGAACACAAGGGTCCCTAAGCATGGCTTACCAGAGGGGGGTAGCACTTAAAGAACTAAGAGTAAGTGTAAAGTGGGGGATTATAGGAAGACCAATGTAAAAGGTGGTCATACCTAGCCATGAACAGGGCTGACACACCCCTGACCTTGTACATGGCTTAATCAAATAAGATCAGACTTGAAATAAGTCAGACTTAGGCTTGTATGATGATTATGACATCAACAGACCGAGTCAAGCTCAACACATAAATAGTGGTGAGGGAATGGGACAGATTTGAGTAGATGTGATGACCCGACTCGTTGTATTTTGTATTTTAGCCTCGTTATCTGTGTATTATGCTTTCCCATGTATTGATATATCTGTTTTGTGAGTTTGAAGTGTGTTAGGTTGAATTTGGTTAGAAATAAGACAAATTGTCTCTTTAAGGAAAGCTTAAGTTGAAAAAGTCAACCGATCATTGACTTATGAGTTAGAGGGCTCGAAATGAATTTACGACAATCCAAATAGTTTCGGGGGATGGTTTATGACTTGGGAGGGAAATTGGAATTGAATTTAGAGGTCCGGTATAGAATTAGGCGTGAATCGTCTAAGTTCGAATTTTGACAAATTCCAGTTGATAGGTGAGATTATGATCTGGTTGTCAGAATGGAATTTCGACAGTTGCAGTAGCTCCGTTAGGTGATATTGGATATGTGTGAAAATTTTCAGATCATTCGGAAGTGTTTACGTCGGGTTTTGGATAAAATGTGAATCTGGAAAAGTTCTAGTTTGGCTTAGTCTTGAATTTGAGTAGTTTGGTGATTTTGATGTTAATGATATTGTTTTTATGGCTCGAGCAAGTTTGAATGAGGTAAATGGTCATGGTAGTGCTTTGGTTGAGGTCCCGGGGGCCTCGGGGTGATTTCTGAGGGTTAACCGGGCTATTCTTAGACTTCGAAGAAAGCTGGTGCATGGCTGTTGGTGTTGCAGAGAAGTACTCTTTGCGTTCGCATGGGTGATTCGCTACGCGTAGAGGAAATCTGGGAGGTCTGTAATTTGGTATTCACGTTCGCGTTGAGGGGCCGCGTTCGTGTAGGTGTAGGACCCAGGGCCTTCGCGTTCGCATGATTGAGCCGTGTTCGCGAAGGGCTGTTATTGGCATGTGGAACTTTGGCCATCGCGAACACGATGGGGCTTCGCGGTTCGTGTAGGAATAGGAACCTGGGTAGTTCAGTATAGTGTAAAACATTTCTTCTGCGAGCTTATTCATATTTCCTCCATTGTTGCACATTTTGAAAAGCTTTTGGAGTAAATAAAAGAGGGATTTGAAGAGGATTAAATAGAGGTATGTTTAATGGACTCAAAACATCTTTTAAACATGATATTATCCCTTAAATTTCTGGAATCAAATTAAATTGGGGAAGAACTAGGGTTTGGAATTTTTAATGAAAATTGGAGATTTGAAGGAGCAATTGGACTCCGATTTTGATGAATTTTATATGTATGGACTCTTGGAGATACGAGGATTTTGAAATGTGAATTTTGTAATTTTTCGAGAAGTGGGCCTGGGGCTCGGGTTTTGCTAACTTTGTGTTTTAGGGTGTATTTCGATTTATTTTGATTGGGTTACATTCCATTAGCCTATTGTGACGTATTCGTATTGGTTTAAATAAGATTTCGCATCCGTGGAGGTTGATTCTTGAGGGAAAGGCTTTCGAGCTAGTATGCGGTCGGCTTAAGGTGAGTAATGGGTGTAGATGATGACCTGAGGGTTTGAAACACCCATATATCTAATTGTGACGCTACTATGTAGCTAGCCACACACTCCATGGTTAGTTCAGGGTCGTATATGTTGGATATTGTGACTCAGTCAAATCCGAGGGATAAATTGTGCTATGTTAGCGAATGCTTCGCATACTATAGTATTGATATCAGGGCTTGATGCCATGTAGGGGCCTTGTGCCGACTTGTAAAATCCTTCAGGGATTGATATATAAGAGTTAGCATGATTTTTATATTATTTTAATTAAATCCAGGCTTTTGAACACTATTTTTGAAAAATCAACAGTATTTCTATGTTTTGAAAACTCATACGATTCATAAATGATATTTCGGTCTGACGATCATTATCCCACTCTTTTTTTGGACTGTATTATTTTTCTTGGAAACGATGGTAACTATTGGCACTGTATCATGTGACGCTTGGGATGTAGGAGTCCCTCCGGAGTCTGAACCCGCATAGTGAGTGCGGGTACCGAAATGGATCAGGCTGCACGTTCTGCAGTGTTCATGCATTCTATTCCATCTCATGCACTTATTTACCGTTGCTTTACCTGTATATCTATGAGGCTGATACTGCATAGATAGCTTCATTTTGTGTTATTTCGTGTTTTCTTATCTTCTGGTTTTTATACATGCTTATTACTCATTGAGTTGGTAGACTCACCCCATACTCCTTGCACCTTGTGTGCAGATCCAGGTGCTCCAAGATCTAGTGCTGCTGCTGTTGATTACCCGAGCTATAAATAGTATTGCGGTAGTTGCCTAGCATCCGCAAGACAACTTACTCTATCTCTATTAGTCTGTTCTTTTTGCTATTTTGTCATACTTTGGTATCATTTCCGTTCAGACTTGTATCCCTTTTAGTTAGAGGCTTTGTACTCGTGACTCCTCGGTATTGGGAGGATTATTATTCTTGCATAGCTGTATTTTCATTGGTATTTTCTTTCCCTGGTTGGGAGTTTGATATAAATTTGCTGTATTATCTTAAATTGTTTCTTTGGGACTGGAATGCCGATCTTAGTTGTGGTTTGGTCGGGCTTGCCATACCTCACGGTCGGGCACCATCACGTCCGGGTTTGGGGTCGTGACAAGTTGGTATCAGAGCCTAGGTTGCTAGGCCTCACGAGTTATGAGCCGGTTTAGTAGAGTCTCGCGGATCGGTACGTAGATGTCCGTATCTATCCTCGGGAGGCTGCAAAACCATTAGGAAACACTTCATATTCTTGAATTCATTTCGTGCCATTTTGTTGTTCCGAGAACAAAACTTATATATTCTATTCTCTCATAGATGTCGTGAACTTTTACTACCTGACGAGGTGGACAACAACCATTGCAGCCAACTAGAGTCCGTGGACGCGGACGTGGCCGTAGTCGTTGTCGTGGTAGAGCAGCAAGGGCAGTACAAGTTGAACCACCTGTTGCTTCTTCTCAAGATCAACCCCCAGTTATTGAAGCTCCAGTAGCACCTACTCAGGCACCAGCATTGCCCATTGTGATACCTAGTCTCTAGGAGACGTTCACTCAGATCTTATCCTTCTGCACCAGGTTAGCTAACGTGGTATCAACAACCACTGCAACGGCTAATTCTCAGACTAGTGGTTGTCATCAGACCCTCGCAGCTCGCACCCCAGAGTAGGGTGCACAGGGTTTGCAGACCCCAGAGGCACCACCAGTTCAGCCAGTTGCCCCTGTTCAGTCAGTAGTTCCTGTTCAGGGTGATGGGGTACCAGTGACGCTAGATGATGAGCAGCGTTTGTTTGGTGAGGTTTAGCAGATTTTCACCTCCGACATTTAGCGGTGTTCCGAGCGAGAATTCCAGGGGTTTCTCAACAAGTGTCGACGCATGCTTAGGACAACAAGGATCTTGGAGACTAGTGGGGTATCGTTTACCACTTTTCAGTTATCAGGAGCAGCCTTCACCTGGTAGGAGGCATATGAGTGGCGTAGGCCGGTAGGGTCAGCAGCATTATCTTGGCAGGAGTTCTCCACTATCTTTTTTGAGAAGTGGGTACCTCGATCGCAAAGGGAGGAGTTAAACAAGCAGTTTGAGTTGCTTCGCCAGGGGGATATGTCTATGATGAAGTACGAGATGAGATTTGCATAGTTAGCTAGTTATGCTCCGTGGATGGTCAAGACAGATCATGAGAGAATCAGACAATTTCTTGACGGGCTCATTTATCCCATTCGTATTTCTGATGACTCGAGAGAGGTTCCTGAGTCATACATTTGATAAGGCGGTGGATATAGCTTGCGATATTGAGACGGCTCGCCATCAGGAGCGAGAGGAGAGGGAAGCCAATAGACGTCAAGGTTCGGGCAGTTATGGTGGCGCTCCATCTAAGGGCATGTTTCATCAGGGCAGAGGTCGTTCTTTTAGACCTCCTCAGTCGGGCCGCCCAAAGTACAGCGGAGCATCTTCCGGTCGTGGCCGTCAAGGTCACCAGCAGGGCCAGTCTTCACTCAGTGCCCTCCCAGCTCATAGTTCTGCACCCGCTTCATCAGCCCAGGGTTCATCTACGGTGAGGGGTCTCCTTCAGTCCGCTTCTCCAGCTTCACCCGATTGTCTCGAGTGTGGGGAGTTTGGTCATTTGAAGAGACATTGTCCTCGACTTCGTGGTGGTAGGTTTCAGTAGAGGTATCAACCCTTCTCATCTTCTCCATCTACTTCAGCACAATCCCTTCTAGTAGTGGGTGGGGGCCAGTCATCTAAAGGCAGCCCCAAGAGGGTTGAGCGTATCAAGCGGTGGTCAGGCTCGTTTCTATGCACTCCCAGATAGGAGAGATGTTGTTGCTTCAGATGTAGTGATCACAAGTATTATCTTAGTTTGCCACAGGGATGCTTCTGTTTTGTTTGATCCTGGGTCTACATATTCTTATGTATCTGCTTACTTTGCTCATCATTTGGGGACTACCCGAGGGTGCCTAGCTTTGCCTGTGCATGTATCTACCCCGGTGGGTGATACTATTATTGTGAACCACGTGTATCAGTCATGTCTTGTTACTATTGAGTGTATGGACACCCGAGCCGACTTGCTGCTATTGAGCATGGTGGATTTTGATGTTATTCTGGTCATGGATTGGCTATCACCGTGCCATGCTATTCTGGACTGTCACACCAAGACAGTCACTTTGGCTATGCCGGGTATTCCGAGGATTGTGTGGCTTGGTTGGATGGATTATGTACCCAGCAGGGTAATCACTTTTTTGACGGCCCAACAAATGGTTGGGAAGGGATGTTTATTGTAATTAGCATTCATGAGGGATGTGGAAGCTAAGACTCCTAGTCTTGATTCGGTTCCCGTGGTAAGGGACTTTCTTATGTATTTTCAGCAGACCTGCCGGGCATGCCGCCGGACAAGGATATTGACTTCGGTATTGATTTGGTGATGGGCACTTAGCCCGTTTCTATTCCTCCCTATCGTATGGCACCAGCAGAGCTAAAGGAGTTGAAGGAGCAACTGCAGGAACTCCTAGATAAAAGGTTCATTCGTCCGAGTGTGTCGCCGTGGGGCGCACCGCTGTTATTTGTTTAGAAGAAGGATGACACAATGAGAATGTGCATTGATTACAGACAGTTGAACAAAGAGACAATAAAGAACAAGTATCCACTGCTCCATATTGAGGATTTGTTTGACCAGCTTTAGGGAGCAAAGATAGTCTCTAAGATTGATCTCCGTTTAGGCTACCACCAGCTAAAGATTAGGGATTCTGATATCATGAAGAGAACTTTCAGGACAAGATATGGGCATTATGAGTTTCTAGTTATGTCATTTGGGCTGACTAATGCCCCAGCAACATTCATGTACCTGATGAATACTGTATTTAGGCTGTATCTGGATTCTTTTGTGATTATTTTTATTGATGATATTCTCCTTTACTCGCGTAGCAAGGAGGAACAAACGCAGCATTTGAGGGTGGTATTGCAGAGGTTGAGACAGGAGAAGTTGTATGCAAAGTTCTCCAACTGCGAGTTCTGGCTCAGTTCTGTGGCTTTCCTGGGACACGTGGTGTCCAGTGATGGTATTCATGTTGACCCAAAGAAGATCGAGGCGGTGTAGAGTTGGCCAGACATCCTCAGCTTCGGAGATTCATAGTTTCCTCGGTTTGGTGGTTATTACCGCAGGTTCTTTTAGGGTTTTTCATCTATTTCTTCTCCCTTGACGAAGGTGACGCAGAAGAATGCACCATTTGTGTGGTCTTATGTGTGCGAGGAGATCTTCCAAAAGCTCAAGTCATTGTTAACTACGACTCCAGTGTTAGTATTGCCAATAGCTCCAGGTTCTTATATGGTATATTGCGTTGCGTTGAGGATTGGTATTGGATGCGTTCTGATGCAGAAGGGTAGAGTGATTGCATAAGCTTCCTGGCAATTGAAGCCCCATGCGAAAAACTACCTTGATCATGACTTAGAGTTGGCTGCTATAGTTCATGCCTTGAATATTTGGAGGCACTATCTATATGGGTTATCTTGTGAGGTGTATACGGATCATCGAAGCCTTAAGCACTTGTTCAAGCAGAAAGATCTAAATTTGAGACAGCGGAGATGGCTTGAGTTAATTAAGGACTATGATATTACCATATTGTATCATCCGGGGAAGGGCAATGTATGTGTGCGCTTTGGTTGTATGAGCATGATTTTCAGGTATAGGTTTTGATGAATGACAAACAATGAAGTCAAGCGTCAAACAACGATATAATATGACAAACTATCAAATGACGAGAAGCATATTGATGACGGGATTGCATAGACAAGCCAAGTCGAGCAAAAGAGTTCAAGACCGAAGACCCAAAAACATAGGTCGTTAGGTAGAACCAATGTAAGAACAACGTTTAAGTTATCTTATCTTTTGGCTCAACATTAGGTCATCATAAATATGCATAAAATCATTTTATTAAAGTAAATCATTTTATTAAATCATATATATCATAAATATTTTTAATATACTTCAAAGAAAATGATTTTAACGTTTTCATTTTTAACCAAAATGGGTTTTGAAGTAAGTTTTCAATTCTGGTATATATAGTGTATATCAAGTGTATATCAATGGTATATAATCGATCCGTTGCCAGTTTTGAACACTGGAACAACATAATCGATTATATGAAGTCAACAATCGATTGTCTACTTTTAACAATCGATTATTTTGAGACAGTGTGCAACCGAAGTTTTTAAACATCAAAACAATCGATTGTCTTGTCATACAATCGATTATCAACAATCGATTGTCATTTTCATACAATCGATTATTTTTTGACCGTTCCCACAATCCTAAATTGATTTTACAATCAATTATTCAGGGTTAACAATCGATTGTTTAGCCTAAAATCGGGAATCTGTTTTTTGAACGTTGGTCAAACAATCGATTGTCTTCTACAAACAATCGATTGTTGAAGCACAGAATCAAGGATTTTATTTGTCAATTAAGCAACGGTCAGCACCACTTTTTCACCTATAAAAAGAGGTCTTTTGAGCTGTTTTTAAACACACAACTCCTGCATATATTGATATACATATTGATCATTTTGAAGCATCATTTTAGAGCTTTTGTTGAGCCATTTGATAGACAACTTTGTATTGTTCATAGAGCTTATTTTGTTTCTCTTTATCCACTCTATTGAGAGAGTATTTGTTGTAAAAGAGAGTTTTTGAGAAGAACATATCTTCTCATTTGTCGGGTTTGCTAAGTACCCAAAGTCTTAGTGGTTGAAGTCTTGGGGTGAGGTATCCTCAAGCAAGTGAAGTCTTAAGGTGTGGTATCCTTGAGCAACTGTAACGGTTTGTTAAGCACCCGTAAGCTTGACGAAGATAGTGGAATCTCGAGAGAGTCTCTCGGGGACTGGACTAGCCACGGGTTGTGGTGAACCAGGATAAAATACGGTGTGTTCTTTCTTGATTATTTCAATTACCGTATTTACTTATTCCTGCAATTTTAAATTCCGCAGTATTTCAATATTCTCGTGCCTCACTATTCACCCCCCCCCTCTAGTGAACGGCATAAATACTAACAATTGGTATTAGAGCCTAACTCTCTGAAAGCCTTAACCGGTTGAGAGCAATATATATTTTTCAGTTGAGAATATTGAACGATGGATGAAGGACAATCCACCACTTGCCCTCCACTATTTGACGGAACAAACTATACATATTGGAAAGAGCGGATGAGCATCTTCCTCAAAGCAAACAGTTTTCGTTTGTGGCAAATAATCAAAAACGGTGAACCAATGCCAACAAAGAAAGTTGGAGAGACCACGGTCCCAAAATCCGAAGATGAATATGATGCCGAGGATATCAAGAAAGTTGAAAATAATGCAAGGGCCATCCATGAATTATATTGTATGGTGAATGCGGATGACTATAGGAAAATCTCGTGCTGCACAACCGCCAAGGAGATGTGGGACAAACTCGAGATCATTTATGAAGGTACGCCTCAAGTCCGAGAATCTAAAATTGATTTTCTAACACATAAATATGAAATCTTTAAAATGGAGAAGGAACCCATTGGTTTTATGTTTGAACGATTTTTAAAAATCATCAATGATCTACATGCTCTCGGGAAAGTTTACACGAACAAAGATCTTGTTCGAAAAGTCCTACGGAGTCTCACTCCCGAATGGCGCTCCAAAGCCAATGCCATCCAAGAGTCGATGGAATTCACGGATATCACAATTGATGGACTAAGAGGTAACCTCGAAACTTATGATAGCACAATTCTTAATCCCTATCTTGGAAGCACTTCGAATTTCGCCTTCAAAGCCTCATCCTCTAAACGAGAAGAGGTAAGTGATTCGGAAAGGGATGATGATAATATTTCCAATGATATAATTGAAATGTTTTGTAAGTCTATGAAGAATGACAAGAAAAAGAAGAAACACCGTAGGCGCATATCACGGGATTCGGACAGCTCAGGCAATGGAACCGCCGCATTGTATCTCGTGGCAAATGAAGAAGAGGTAAGTACATCTAACTCTCACTCGTTTGAAGAATTAAAAAATGCCTATGATGAATTGTATGGTGAATTTGTTAATGCTTCCAAAATGATAAAAGATTTGAAGAAAACACTTTCTTTGCAAGAAACAGATTTTCAAAAACACTTTCTTTACAAGAAAAAGATTTTGAAAAATCCTCTTCTTTGAAAGAAATAGATTTTGAAAAATTGACTAATGAAAATGGTGTTCTTAAAAATAAAATTGAAGTTTTAGAAAAAGAAAATAATTTTTTGGAAAATGACATTGTTGATTTCAAAAATAAAATCAAGGAATTGAATGAAGCCTCTTCTATTGATAAATGTTCTAATTGTTCCTCTTGTAGTTCTTTAAAATTAGAGAACATAGAACTTAGGAACGCACTAGAAAAACGTAGTGTTGATAGTCCTAAAATTGAAGAGAATAAAAAGGATGTAAGTAATGAGGTCGGACCATCTAGAAAGAATTCTAGGAACCTCACTAATGAGTCTAAGATTAATTGTTTTAGACAACCTAGAAACTACTCTAGGACTTTTGCTAATGAGTCTAGAATGAATAACTTTAGACCACCTAGACATGACTTTAGGAAATTCAACGGTTCTAGGGGGAACAACTTTAGATCACCTAGAACGCATTTGGCTCAACCTAGACATATGCACAATCCTAATGTTATATGTCACTATTGTAATCGGGTAGGACACATTGCACCCGTTTGTTTTGCTAAACATAGAGATTTATGTGTTGATTATAATTGTTATTATCCTAACCCCCATGGACCCAAAAGAAGTTGGGTACCAAAAACCTATTTTTAGGTTCTTTTTGCAGGTGTGCTTGAAGACTACAATATTGTAGTGGATGCACCAAGCACTAAACCTTAATGCATTAAGGGGGAACGTCGGTTAGTTATCGTATTTTGAATAAAAACGCAATAAGTTGATATATGCTAATAACCATTAATTATTTTTGGGTGATACATGTTTTAAATAAGTTTTATTATTGAAAAATAATTAGTATCAATTAGTTTTATAATAAGTGATTGATTCATGTTTTGATGAATATTTTTAGGATAAATAACAATTGATGAATTTGCGAAAAATGACCGTTATTATGATGTTACTAATATTTGGAATTATTTCATTTTATTTATAATAATTGATATCGTCAATGGTTTAAATAACTTTTGGTATACTCTTTTTGCTAATGCCAAAAGGGGAAAGAATATGGGCGATATGCATGCCTTAATTGAGGGAGAATATTCAATTAAGGGGGAATTATATTGAATTGATTATATTGAATTGGTTGCATAAATTGTATGTTGAGATATAGCATGAATTTAGGGGGAATTCAATATACATATCTTCCGTTGTTTGTAATTATCAAAAAGGGGGAAATTATTGGAAACCATGTATATCTATGATGTGTGCACTTTGGTTGTATGAGCATGATTTTCAGGTATAGGTTTGATGAATGACAAACAATGAAGTCAAGCGTCAAACAACGATTTGACAAACTATCAAATGGCGAGAAGCATATTGATGACGGGATTGCATAGACAAGCCAAGTCGAACCAAAGAGTTCAATACCGAAGACCCAAGACGTAGGTCGTTAGGTAGAACCAATGTAATAACAACGTTTAAGTTATCTTATCTTTTGGCTCAACATTAGGTCATCATAAATATGCATAAAATAATTTTATTAAAGTAAATCATTTTATTAAATCATATATATCATAAATATTTTTAATATACTTCAAACAAAATGATTTTAACGTTTTCATTTTTAACCAAAATTGGTTTTGAAGTAAGTTTTCAATTCTGGTATACACAGTGTATATCAAGTGTATATCAATGGTATATAATCAATCCGTTGCCAAAGTTTTGAACACTGGAACAACATAATCGATATATGTACACAATCAATTATATGAAGTCAACAATCGATTGTCTACTTTTAACAATCGATTATTTTGAGATAGTGTGCAACCGAAGTTTTTAAACATCAAAACAATCGATTGTCTTGTCATACAATCGATTATCAACAATCGATTGTCATTTTCATACAATCGATTATTTTTTGACCGTTCCCACAGAATCCTAAATTGATTTTTGAACGTTGAAGAACAATCGATTATTCAGGGTTAACAATCGATTGTTTAGCCTAAAATCAGGAATCTGTTTTTTGAACATTGGTCAAACAATCGATTGTTGAAGCACAAAATCAGGGATTTTATTTGTCAATTAAGCAACGGTCAGCACCACTTTTTCACCTATAAAAGGAGGTCTTTTGAGCTGTTTTTAAACACACAACTCCTGCATATATTGATATACATATTGATCATTTTGAAGCATCATTTTAGAGCTTTTGTTGAGCCATTTGATAGACAACTTTGTGTTGTTCATAGATCTTATTTTGTTTCTCTTTATCCACTCTATTGAGAGAGTATTTGTTGTAAAAGAGAGTTGTTTGAGAAGAACATATCTTCTCATTTGTCGGGTTTGCTAAGTACCCAAAGTCTTAGTGGTTGAAGTCTTGGGGTGAGGTATCCTCAAGCAAGTGAAGTCTTAAGGTGTGGTATCCTTGAGCAACTGTAACGGTTTGTTAAGCACCCGTAAGCTTGACGAAGATAGTGGAATCTCGAGAGAGTCTCTCGGGGACTGGACTAGCCACGGGTTGTGGTGAACCAGGATAAAATACGGTGTGTTCTTTCTTGATTATTTCAATTACCGTATTTACTTATTCCTGCAATTTTAAATTCTGCAATATTTCAATATTCTCGTGCCTCACTATTCACCCCCCTCTAGTGAACAACATAAATACTAACAATGTAGTGGTCGATGCTTTATCTTGTGAGGTGTATACGGATCATCGAAGCCTTCAGCACTTGTTCAAGCAGAAAGATCTAAATTTGAGATAGCGGAGATGGCTTGAGTTATTTAAGTACTATGATATTACCATATTGTATCATCCGGGGAAGGCCAATGTAGTGGTCGATGCTTTGAGCCGGAAGGCGGTGAGATTAGGTAGATTGGCATACATTCTAGTTGGGAGGAAGCCCGTTGCAGTTGATGTTCAGGCCTTGGCCAATCTGATGGTGCGGTTAGATATTTCAGAGCCCCGCTGGGGGTTGGCTTGTGTGGTTTCTCGGTCTTTTTCTATGATCGCATCAGGGAGCGCCAGTATGATGACCCGCATTTGCTTGTCCTGAATGACAGAGTCCAGCATGATGATGCCAAAGATGTGACAATTGGTAGCGATAGTGGTTTTGCGGATGCAAGGCCGAATTTGCGTGCCCAATGTGGATGGGCTTCAAGAGATGATACTAGAGGAGACCCACAGCTCGCAGTATTCTATTCATCTGGGTGCCGCGAAGATGTACCATGACTTGAGGCAACATTATTGGGAGAGGAGAATGAAAAAAGGACATTGTGAGTTATGTGGCTAGGTGTCTCAATTGCCAGCAGGTCAAATATGAGCATCAGAGACCCGTTGGTGTACTTCAGCAGATGGATATACCGGAGTAGAAATGGGATAAGATTACTACGGAATTTGTGAGTGGTCTCCCTCGTACCTCGAGGAACTTTGATTTTATTTGGGTGATTGGGGATAGACCGACTAAGTCTGCGCATTTTATTCCGGTGAATACCACCTACTCTTCGGAGTGGTTGGCAGAGATTTTCATCCATGAGATTGTGAGGTTGCATGGGGTCCCAGTTTCTATTGTCTCAGACAGGGGTACTCAGTTTTCTTCCCAGTTCTGGAAGACTTTTCATTGGGAGTTGGGCACTCAGATTCAGTTGAGCACAGCTTTCTATCCTCAGACGGACGGACATTCCGAGCGTACTATTCAGATATTGGAGGACATGTTGTGTGCTTGTGTTATTTATTTCCGATGTTCTTGCACTGAGTTCTTGCCGTTTGCAAAGTTTGCTTATTACAACAGTTATTAGTCCATTATTCAGATGGCGCCATATGAGGCTTTATATGGGAGATGGTGTAGGTCTCTAGTTCGTTCGTTTGAGCCCGGCGAGGCTAGGCTATTGGGGACAGTGTTAGTTCAGGATGCCTTAGAGAAAGTGAAAGTTATCCTGGAGAGACGTCTTATGGCTCAGTCGCGCCAAAAGAGTTATGAGGCCCGGAAGGTTCGGGATGTATATTATAGGGTGGGAGGGAAGGTTCTGTTAAATGTCTCGCCTATGAAAGGCCTGATGAGGTTTGGAAAGAAAGGGAAGCTGAGTCTGCGGTTTATTGGACCTTTTAAGATTATTGAGGAGGTGGCCTATGTGCTTGCTTTGCAACCTAGTTTGTCGGGGGTTCACCCGGTCTTTCATGTTTCTATGCTCAGGAAGTATGTTGGAGACCCGTCTATATATTTGACTTCAGCACGATCCAGCTAGATGAGCATTTGACCTATGATGTGGAGCTAATGGCTATTTTGGATCGTCAGGTTCTGAAGTTGAGATCTAATGACATAGCTTCAGTGAAGGTGCAATGGAGAGGTCGGCCCATAGAGGAGGCCACATTGGAGACCGAGCAGGAGATGCGGAGCAGATATCCTCGTTTGTTTGAGGCCCCAGGTATGTTTCTTGACCCGCTCGAGGACGAGCGTTTGTTTTAGTTGGGGAGGATGCGACGACCCGACCCGTCACCTTTTATATTTCAGCCTCGTTATCCCCGTATTATGCTTTCCCGTGTGTTGATATATGTGTTTGGTGAGTTTGAAATGTGTTAAGTTGAATTTGGTTAGAAATGAGACTAATAGTCTCTTTAAGGAAAGCTTAAGTTGGAAAAGTCAACCGGGCGTTGACTTGTGAGTTAGAGGGCTCCGAATGGATTTTTGACAATCTGACTAGTTTCAGGGGAAGATTTATTACTTGGGAGAAAAATCAGAATTGAATTTGGATGCCCGGTGTAGAATTAGGCTTGAATCGGCTTAGTTCGAATTTTGGTAAATTCTGGTTGATAGGTGAGATTTTGATCCAGGGGTCGGAATGGAATTCAGACAGTTGCAGTAGGTTCGTTAGGTTATTTTGGATATGTGTGTAAATTTTCAGATCATTCGGAAGTGTCTAGGTTGGGTTTTGGATCAAGTGCGAATTTGGAAAAGTTCTAGTTTGACTTAGGCTTGAATTTGAGGAATGTAGTGATTTTGATGTTAGTGTTAGTATTTTTATGGCCCGAGCAAGTTTGAATGAGGTAAATGGTCATGTTGGTTCGTTTGGTTGAGGTCCAGGGGCCTCGGGGTGATTTCGGAGGGTTAACCGGGCTATTCTTGGACTTGGAAGAAAGTTGGTGCACAACTATTGGTTTTGCAGAGAAGTACTCTTCGCGTTCGCATGGGTGAGTTGCGAACGCGTAGAGGAAATTTGGGAGGCCTAGAATTTGGTCTTCGAGTTCGCGTACTGTAGGACCCAGGGCCTTCACGTTCGCATGATTTACTGGCGTTCGCGAATGGCAGTTTTTGGCAGGTGGAATTTTGTTCATCACGAACGCGATGGGGCTTTGCATTCGCGTAGGGATAGGTACCTGGGCAGTTCAGGTAAGTGTAAAACATTTCTTCCACGAGATTATTCATATTTCCTCCATTTTTGGACATTTTGGAGAGATTTTGGAGCAAATTAAAGAGGGATTTGAAGAGGATTAATTAGAGGTAAGTTTTATGGACTCAAAACATCATTTAAACATGATATTAGCCCTTAAATTTCTGGAATCAAATTAAATTGGGGAAGAACTAGGGCTTGGAATTTTGAATGAAAATTGGGGATTAGAAGGAGCAATTGGACTCCGATTGAGATGAATTTTATATGTACCGACTCGTGGCGAGACGAGGTTTCTGAAAATGTGAATTTCGTAATTTTTCGAGAAGTGGGCCCAGGGCTCGAGTTTTGCCAACTTCATTTTTTTAGGTTTATTTTGAGTTAATTTCGATTAAGTTATGTTTCATTAGACAATTGTGACGTATTCGTATTGGTTTTGATCAGATTTGGCATCCGCGGAGGTTGATTCTCGAGGGAAAGGGATTTCGAGCTAGTATGCGGCCGGCTTGAGGTGAGTAATGGGTGTAGATGAAGACCTGAGGGTTTGAAACCCCGGTATATCACATTGTGACGCTATTATGAGGCTATCCATGCACTCCATGGTTAGTGTGGGGTCACATATGTTGGAAATTTTGACTCGGTCCAATCCGACAGATAAATTGTGTTATGTCGGCGATTTCTTCGCATACTATATTGATGATATCAAGGCTTGATGCCATGTTGGGACCTTATGTCGGCTTGTAGAATCCTTCATGGATTGATATATCCGAGTTAGCATAATTTTCATATTATTTTAATTCAGTTCAGGGTTTTTAACACTATTTTTGTAAACTCAGCTGTATTTCTATGTTTTCAAAACTCAAACGATTCCTAAATGATATTTCGGGCTGACGATCATTATCCCACTACATTTCTGGACTGTATATTATTTCTTGGAAATGGTGGTAACTATTTGCACCGAGCTTTTAAATAGAAACAGTTGTAACTATTGGCATCGTGTTTTTAAATGGAAATGGTGGTAACTATTGGCACGTGTTTTAAATGGAAAATGTGGTAACTATTGGCACCGTATTTTTAAATGGAAATGGTGGCAACTATTGGCACCGTGTATTGTAATGGAAACAGTGGTAACTAGTGGCACTGTATGATATGGTGCTTGGGCTGTAGGAGCCCCTCCGCAGTCTGAACCCCCCACAGTGAGCGCGGGTACCCAAATGGTTCGGGCTACACGTTCCGCAGTGTTCATGCATTGCATTGCAACTCATGCATTTATTTACTGTTACTTTATCTGTATATCTCTAATGCCGATACTGTATAGAACTGCTAGATAGCTTTATTTGGTGTTATTTCGTGTTTTCTTATCTTCCGGTTTTTATGCATGCTTATTACTCACTGAGTTGGTAGACTCACCCTATACTCCCTGCACCTTGCATGCAGATCCAGGAGCTCCAGAGATCTAGTGCTGTTGTTTTTGATTACCCGAGCTATTCAGAGTATTGTGGTAGGTGCCTAGAGTCTGCAGGACCACTTTCTCTGTCTCTATCAGTTATTCTTTTTGCTATTTTGTTAGACTTTGGTATCATTTCCATTCTGACTTGTATCCTATTTATTAGAGGCTCTGTACTCGTGACTCCTCGGTATTAGGAGGATTATTGTTCTTGCTCAGCTGTATTTTCATTGGTATTGTCTATCCTTGGTTGGGAGTTTGATATTAAATTCGTTGTGTTATCTTAAATTGTTTTTTTGGGGCTGGAATGCCGTTTTTGGTTGTGGTTTGGTCGGGCTTTCCCAGTCTCGCGGCCCGGCGCCATTACGACCAGTTTTGGGGTCGTGACACTAGAGGTTTAGGACAACCTGGTTCTGAACTAAAGGTGGCAATACAGTACCACTCTAGTCCAAAAGAATACTCACATACAAAAAGGGGGTCAGGGAAAGGGATCAAATATGAAAGAATTTGCATAAACGCAGAACAAAGTCGAACAGAAGTAGACTAAAGGAATTTGGGTAAATACATTTAAGGTTTTTTTTTGAAATACACACGGCTTTAAAAAATAAGGTAAATAGACTCATCAATCACTCAAAGAATCAAGGAAGCGGGGAAACAATTTGAATTTAGTCAAAGAGCATGTCCAAATTAAAAAATCAAATAAGTTCATACAAATAAGTTTCCCAAACTTAAGGTTATTTCGAAAAGGGAAAGACTGATTATAAAAGATGCACGAAGACATGCAAAGTCAAAATTAATGGAAAAATCATGTAATCAGAGAGCAGAAGCACACAAGCATGAGCCGCAACTAGAAATTCTTGCAGTAATTGGAAGCATGAAGCATTTAAACAGTTAGGTTTTAAGAATCAGGCAAACAACACACACAAAGACGAAAACCCCCAAAGTTTAGGGTTCCATAACATTTCACAGTGTGAAGAATAAAATAAAAGGATACTCAGGTAAACAAACTCAGAGAGGACACAAATAAAGAAAAATACAGTAGAGAGTTACCAGACACCCTAGGTAAAAGGAAAACATTCGAAAGCCATAGCAATA
Organism: Nicotiana benthamiana; assembly: GCA_034376525.1. Classification (NCBI taxonomy): domain Eukaryota; kingdom Viridiplantae; phylum Streptophyta; class Magnoliopsida; order Solanales; family Solanaceae; genus Nicotiana; species Nicotiana benthamiana. The sequence goes on along the minus strand of CM067338.1, from coordinate 126,760,499 downwards.
AATAAAGAAATCACAGTAGAGGAGTTTTAAAAAAGAAAATTGGAGAAACCCCAGGCCAAAAATCGCATTGAATCACATGTAAACATCCAAAAAGTCATAGAACAGGAAAAGAAATCACCGCAGAGTAGTTAAAAAAGAAAATCGGAGATCCCTAATTTTTAGGAAGATGAACGATTTGAAGATAAAAAACGGTAAAAATGTACACTTTGAATCTTTAGAAAATCATATATATCTAAATAAGATCGTAAAGAGAAACATAGAAGAACCTTGGTGATTTAGGGTTTCAGATAGAACCCTTGAGAACGAGAAAGCCTGGAACTGGCTAGCTCTGAGTCGACAACGGACTCACAACCTTAAGGCTCACCGGAGAGAGACCGGACATGATCGTAGAAACTCAAGTCGGAGGACCTCAATTGAAATTAAAAGGGCTATAATTGAAATAGCTAATTTTCCCCTAATTTGAATTTTGTAAAATAGCAACCAATGTTTAAAAATTTAATTAAAAATACTGAGTTAATAAAAAAAATCATAAATATTAAGTTAAAAATATTAGGAAATTATTTATCATTTAAAAAGGTTATTAAATTGAGAAATACGCTAAAATTACAATTTCATACAATTTTAATTTAGAAATACTAAATGGACTTGTAAAATTATGTAAAACCCATGTAAAATATATTTTTGTGCTCATGAGAGAATAAAATAGATTATTCACCAAAATAATAAATTTTGGGAATAATTAATGGATTTTATAGTGCAACAATAGGCCATAAGTTAATTTAAAAATCTTTTAAAAAATATAGAAAAACGCCAAAATCTTTGTGGAGGCTTATATATGCTATATTTTTTTTGAGATTATTTTGGGTGTAAAATATATAAGAAAATATTGGGTATCAACAAGGACCTAGACAAGGAACAAAGGAGAAGAAGAAACAGAAGAACAAAGAAGCTGAAACTAAAGTTTGTACATTTTAAATACATACTGATTCTTACGGATAATACTCGAACTTCTCATCTGAGTTCTCATTTTTAATCTCATTTATGTTTGGCAATTTTCACAAGGTATAGAAAATTAAATATCAATAAAAAATATTGTGGGAAACAATGATATTTTCAGTTACATATGATTCGCATGCACAGGGAAAGAATTTTTCTTCTTCTTTGTTAGTATTATAGCAAATAAACTATTTGAACACCTTTTTTGAAGAATATACTTAAAATATTTGAGAATAAAATGAGATATCCTGAGAGTTAGGTATAGTTGATTCGCAGAAATAAGTCATGTCCCATGGAGTGAAAACAGGAAAAGAATTAAGTTCAATAAAATTTCACCGACTGTACTGGTTCCCGTGGCGTTAATACATAGATTGATTTCGTAACGATATAGGTAGTTGAAGAAGTCGAAAGAAGTGCTCGCATCGTCAAGTTCGATATTTCGGCACTAGTACTGTGAGAAATAATTATACCATAATTTTTGTTTTTATAATCTGCATGGTTTATACATTATTTTAAAAATAAAATGTGTTACTGAATGTTTGAAATTGCATGTGGGAGAAGTCCTTTACTTGATATGATACTGGATAGTTGACTTGAGATGTTTATAATTATTTAAAATTTTATCAGTGTTACTAGACATGTTTTATTGTTACTAGAGATATGATTACCGTCACCGAAATTGGATTACGTCATTTGCTAAGAATTGAAATACTCTTGTACTATTTAGAAAATACTTCCATGTGAATCTTTACTGTTTACAAAGAAACGTATGAATGGGAGGAGACTATGAAGGATCTTGTAGCTAACGATGAGTTCGCTACCTGATGCACCTTATAATTATTGATTACCGAGTATAATAATAGCCCTCGCTAGTAGGAAAGCAGAACTAGCATACAGTTACAGTTTTCCCTCGTGTAGGAACCTTCAATTATATTTGATTTTTTGTACGAATAGATCCATATAGTGATACAGATTACATGATCTTTTCTTGGAAATCCTCCCAATAATTAATGATTTGCTATGTGTCTACCGAGTTTATTACCTTTTTATTAAATTATTTTTTATTACAGAACGCACATGAATATACTGAATATATTTATTGTTTTAAAGAGGGCATTTTATTTTAATGATTATTCTAATTATTAATATTATTATAAAAGAATATTTTTGACTTGTCCCCAATTTTAAAAAGTTGTGGTTAAGTGTTCTAGTCATTGAGATAGCGACTCAATCCCCGTTATTTCTTTTGCATAGACATAAGTTGACGCGAGTGAGGATTTCGTTAATTAGAGTACACAGTTCGATAATTTTTTTTGAGCCCCACACTTTTTCACGTGGGTGTAGAGTTTATTAATTTGTTATGTTCTTTTCTTTAAAACTTTTAGAGTCACTCTATAGTCATTTTGTAAGCGTCATGAATATTCGTTCATTATTTTAGACCTATCACTAGTATTACACTCTCTTATAGTATTTTGGGATGAATTTAAGATTACTGTATTGCAAGTGATTGATTAATAGTGGTGAATAATTATTTGATTAGTTTATGAAGAATATGAGATATTTTGGTTAATATAAGTTAGTCCTATTGTTGATTTTTGAATAAGGTAAATTTTTGGATAGTCCTAAAATAGGGGAATCATTGCCCAATTTTTTGTAAATTTCCGTTAAATCTTGCTTTGGGATCCTACCACTTAGCACCGGTCAAGGCGCTTCATTGGGTCGTGACAAAGTAGGTATCACATCCAGGTTATTTCTGTGACTGATGGAGCGCACGTTAGTAGTAGAATGTCAATTATTACTCTATCGCCAACCATTCCCATGATCGCAATTCTACGAGAATGTGATAGAACCTGTCTTGTCTTTCTTTCAATTCTTTCTTACGTGTGTGGCAATTAGGGCAAGATAACTCAATATGTCGCCTTTTATTTTGTTCTTGTTTGACTAGGATCAATATCCAATAATAGATTTTGGCCAGAGGTTCAAAGATACAAGTGTTGCCACTGAACAATCAATCACCTCCTAGCAAAGAAAAGTGACATAAGAAATAAAAAGGCCAATAAAAGGGCTATTGTACTGCAACGGGGGGCTTTCGTACCCTTAAGATGTGTAATAGATTCTGTTCTGCAAAGTAGCACTAGTTCATTATTATACCATAGAATAGAGTTGTCACAAAGGTACTAACCTTCATGTAAAAGGAAAAGTTTAGATCTTTATGGATAGACAAGAGAGGGAGGAAATAAAATGAAGCTTTAGAGGCCTCAGGCACCAAAATTAGCTAATATTATCGGAAATAAAGATGTATCCTTAATAAAGTTCCTAGAGTCTAAAGTGTCGAGTTTAACATTTCTGATAGTTCGAAAAATTCCTGGATACCTTTAAAAATTAATCATTAAGGGCGAAAGGTCTGTTAGCTAAAACTTAGGCATTGGAGAACTAGCCAACTAATGGTATAATATTATACTGTTAGGAAAATCTACAGGAGCAATACAATTGAGTTGGGAACGAGTTCTATATATTATTTAAGAATATGCTTCCTTCTTGGGAGCCAAAAGCATGAATCTACGAGGTAATAAATTGGCTAACACAATAGAGGTACTGATATATGCCACTAAATTTCTTTAGCTAGCTAGATACACATTATCTAAAGTTTAAGTAGTTGTCGAAGGTGTACTTAACCTTTTAAATGCAGTTACCTTATATACAAAGTGAATGATCTATTTATCGTAATTGAGCTTTCTAAAGGGATTTAAAATATGGGTGTGATAGGTATGCAACAAAAAATTGTGAGAGAAGCACAAGATTGGGGAATTGATTAGGTGATCATTTTACTGGCGGTTAGACAATTAGAAACATGGACGGTATGATGTTGAATAATCCTTTTGAGTTATTACTCATGTGGTAGGATCTAAGTCAACTGAATATAGAGGTATCTTTGTCGACTTGATATTAGTTAATATTGTCTACTTGAAATGGATTGGCTATCTTCTTGCCATACCACCCTTGATTACATGCAAAGAAACTTGAGTTTGAGATACTGAACTAACCCAATTTCGTCCAAAAGTTAGAATAATTTCCAAAGATCGATAAGGTTATATCATGTATTTAGGCTCAATGTTACTAAAGATTGGTTATTGGGGTCTCTTAGCTATGCTAAGCGACAAAAAGAGACAAGACAACTAACTCGGAAACAGGTACCAATAGCTAAAGAATTGTTTGAGATTTTTTTTTGAGGATTTACTAGGACTATCTAGTACGAAAATAGCTTTTGGTATCGATTTCACATCTGACATTCAAACCATATCAAAACTCCTTATTGCATGAAACCGAAACAGCTACATACAGATAAAGGATTAGTTGCAAAATTACTGGTAATAATTTTATCAAATCGAGTATATTTTCATGGTGTGCACCAATACTGTTTGTGAAAAAATAGAGACGAGACCCCAAAAAAGGTTGTGCATTAACTACAGACTCTTGACATATAACAAATATCTATTGTCTCATATAGATGACTTGTTGATCTGCTAGAAGGTGTCATTGATTGTCAGTCTAGTTAGCATCAGCTTAAAATAAGAAAGGAATATAGTTCAATGTCAGCCTCTAGAACTCGGTACATAGAATAATAGTTACTTGTGATACATTTGGACAGGACAACACTCCATCAATATATATGCATATAATAAATAAGGTATTTAAGTTGGCTTTTGGAAAGAAAACAAAATTCATAGTTCTTACTTGTGATGTTCTTGTATATTCTCGTTTCTAGGAAGAATACGCGGATCACTTGAAACAAAATTATGTTAAAGATGCTAGAGAAAAATAGATATTTACCAAGTTCTCTAAGCATGAGTTTTGACTAGATATAGTGGAATTCCTCGGGCATATTTTAACTAAGGATGTGGTTACGATAGATTCCAATAAGATAGAAGCGGTTCAGAAGAGTCAAGGATCAACTACTTCTATGGAGATTCACAACTTCTTGGGCTAAGGAGTTACTACAATCTATTTCTGTAGAATTATTGTATAGTAGTGGTGTCATTTACCATGTTAACATTAGAAAAAAATAATGTTTTACTGAACATAAAAATGCGAGTAGAGCTTTTGTAAGCTAAAGAAATGTTAACCACTATAAATATTAGCCTTCTCATCATGTTCTACAGAATTCACAGTGTTATGTAATGCTTCGAATGTCAGATTAGGATATGTAGGCTGATCATGTAATAGATTATGCTTCAATACAATTAAAGAAGTACAATCAGAACCATCCCATTTATGATTTAGAGATTTCCGTGATTGTATTTGCTCTAAATATTAGAGACACTAATTGTACAATGAAACTTGAGAGATTTCTATAGACGAGAAAGGTCTGAAATACGTCTTATAGTAGAGACATTTGAATATTTAGCTTTCATGACCCAAATCGGATGGCCGCAACGGGCACCTGATGCCTTAGCCAAACAAGAACCAACGCAACATACCTCTCTTATCATACCATAATAGGTAAATGGGCCGGAAGGTCCTTCATGATATAACTAGAATAAAACATAAGGGAATATTTTAGATAGGTCGACCCAACATTTTATACAAACTTATACATGTGACATACGGTCGTATAAGACCGAAATGAACACTCGTACGCTGAACATAGAACGACAAGGCCATACAATCTTTCATATACATGACATCTACATACGAGTCTCTAAAAGTACATACACATTATAAAGGTCGGGACAGGAACCCGCCATACTGATCAATACATGTCCAAATTATACTGATCAAATAGGCAACTCCATAGCAAGTGGAGTGCACCAAAACCTTCCGCTGAGATGATAGACTACTAGGAGGAATGCCAACCCGTCTATCGAGACATGGGAGCGTAAAATTTAACGTCCCCCAGCAAAAGGGACGTCGGTACAAATAAAGTACAGAGTATGTAAGGCAGGAAAACATAAACAAGAACGGTAGTGTAAAGAGATATATATGAGATACACCCTGTAACATCTGAGTACCTATGGGGAATACTGACATTAAATTCATAATACATATATATACATAAACTTTTAAAAACATACCCCTCTGTGGGCATCATCATCATATTGTATCCGTCCACAAAGAGGACTAGGTAAAAACGTACTCGCCATCGTAAGGCTCGGTAGAATCATACCCGGCCATGTGGACCTTGGTAAAACCCATCTGATCAGTGGTTGTATAATAGGTTTCGTACCTGTCTAACTATAGCGCGACTCGGTAGAGTTAAATAGATACTATATACAATGCATGCCAGACTAATGGAATCACGTTCTAAACTTTTTGGAGTGACTTAAGGTCGTTGCACCTTCGATTAATATTATGGACATCCATAACCTCAATATGAATATCAGTAGGATTCAAGGATCATACACACTTGTTTAGAATAATTTTATAAGGAAAGAACAACATGGATAATCTTAGTTGCTTGGACTAGATCCGTTATGAAATAGTGTATTCATTTCACTTTAGATCATGCCAAAATAAAGAAGGAAGTGCCTTATCATACTGTAAATCCGTTGAGTCCTTAATCCCTTCCAAACAACTCTTCAAACAAGTCAACTCAATCTATCATAGTATAAGGAGATTCAAAATCAGTGTTGAGCAAAGGCAAATCTATAACTTAAGATCGCAGCTCATTTACGTAAATTGGGGCAGCATCTCCCCTATTACAAGGGCCTCCTCAAATACCATATTCCAAAAAAAAAAAACAACCAGAGAAATCCATCAACAACCAGAGAAATCCACAACTGCTTCACGACGAGCGGCAATCTCCGATCGGAATTCGTATAACTCATATCACCCCTTATAGAATTATTACATTAGGATAAAAGTATCATTAACACGATAATAAAGTCATTTATCAATGATTCCATCCTTATATGATATATTTATAACAAAGGAAATAATCTCCACCTCCAACTATTTCAATTAGTAACTTTATTTACTAGTTCTTGTCTAGTCCATCCATTTAACTTAATCAACATCAACATAATCTTAAGCACATGCAATAATCACATATCTCCTACAATAACTTCAAGTCGAAATCCAAGTTATATTCCGCTTATACCAATCCTCAATGGCAGTACAATACCATAAAAGTGACTTAAGCTAATCCAAGTATTATCTGGTAGTTTATCATCAAAACAACTAAACCAACATACACGTAAGCTTAAAGACAATTTATGGGCTGTTATAATCACCTTATCTAGTAGCAACAACTTTGAATTTCAGCCAAACACAGCCCACAACAATCCTCAATGACAACAAAACCTCAAAGAGGTGTTGTTCTTCACTAGAACTAAGTTTTGATGTTGCAATATGGTGTAATCACTTTGGAATCACTTCAAACCGTTGATTTATCTAATTAGAAGGGTTAGGAGAAGTTTGGAGACGAAGCTTAGTTGAAAATAGACGTCCAAATCGTTTATAAATTAAAATAGGTCGACCACCACCTAAGTGGGTCCTATTGGGAGCTGTTTACACGGTCTCGCGAAAATATGAATATCTCTCTACTCCGAATGCGTTAGAAATTGTACTTGTAGATATTCAATTTGATATGTAGATCATAACTTAATTCAAAGTATATTGGTAGAAAAGAACATCCACATTTGACCTAATATTCAGTATATTACGAATGTAATTTGTGATGGCCTTTTCTAACTTTTGTAATACAATTTACGTGCCTTAGAAACGTGGAAAATGAATATCATACAAATAAAAATCATAGAATAACATCCTTTTTATTTTAATAACCCCAGTCTCTCCTCAAAGTACATGTTATAACATTCCAAACTTGTCAACTTTAGACGAAACTTATTTTCTTCAATTGGCTTAACTTCTAAGCTTTCCAACACTCTTGGTACTCATTATTCAAGCTATTAAATATTTGTAACCTCCAAGGTAACATGATTAATGTACTTTATTTGCTTCCAAATATAATCTCATTTTCGAGCTTACATTAATGGCTTATAGCGTACTCTCACGTATGAAAGCTTAGGGTATTACATTAGCAATGTAGATGGTTAAAATTATTTCAGGAATATGATTATTGTACTATTCTATATAATACTAGATAGTCCATTTTTGTGACCAATGCATTAAGTATGTAAAACAAATGATGGGGTAGTTCGGAACATATAACTACTATAACAAGACTTTTGGTTAAGGATATAAAAAAGACTAAATGGTACAGGTGTCAGATTTAGTGCGAAAAATTGCAGAGCCATATGCAAGTACCGTAGTTTGGATAGTGTGAGGACGGACTCAAAATGAGTATTCGATGGTTCCGTTACTTCCGATGGGTGATTTCGGGGTTGAGGGCATATTCGGATTGTATTTTGGAGGTCTGTAGCGAATTTAGTCTTGAAATGACGAAGTTTGAATTTTTGAAGTTTACGGTTCGATAGTAAGATTTTGATCCAAGAGACGGAATGAAATTCCAAAAGCTGCAGTACATCTGTCATGTCATTTGGTATATGTGTGTACAATTTCAGGTTATTCGAACGTGGTTTGGTTAGGTTTTCTATCGAAAGCGTGTTTTGGGAGAATTTTGAGTTCTTAGGCTTAAATTATTGATTAGTTCGAGTTTCCGATGTTGTTTTGGGTGAATTAAGGACTGGTAAAAGTTTGAATGACGTATTAGGTGTTACTAAGGCTTTTGGTTGAGGTCTCGGGGGGCTCGAGATGATTTTGGAAGGTTGACGAAAGATTTTGAAGTTAAGAGATTGCAGATCTTTGCTACTTCTAGTATTTTCGCATCTGCGGCTTGGGGACTGCAGATGTGGTGTCGCAGAAATGGCTTTGGGTCATTCCTTCAGAAACTGCGGGTGCGGTGTGAGGCCCGTAAAAGCAGAGCCGCAATACCGATTAGAGGTCCACAGATGTGAAAATTGGACTTTCAAGTGTGGTTCGCAGATGTGACATTTGGTCAACAGAAACGGGACCGCAGATGCGGTCCCAGGGCCGCAAATGCGGAAGTAGTTGGGCAGAATATATAAATAGTTGCCTTTGAGAAAATTGGCTATTCTTCCACCTTTTTTGTCCGAGATATGAACCTTCTAAGAGTTGTTTTCGAGGAAACGAAGGGGAATCAATTGAAGGTAATGTCCTTGGCTTCATTACTCATTTTAATGTGATTAAAGATCTAATTAGTGATGAGAAATTTGGAAAAAAGGGATAATTACAGCTTGAGTTTAAGAGACTTTTGATTGAGGATTTGAGGGGTCATTTAGACTCCAATTTCAGTGTTCTTGTTATGTATAGACTCGTGAGAGTACGTGGTTTCTAAAATATAAATTTCACACGAACCCGAGACGTTGGCTTGAGGGGAATTTTGTTTATTTTATATGATTTTGCGCATTAGCTTAGAATTTTAATTGTAGAATCAGTTATTTTAAGTGTTATTTACAATATTCAATTGAATTGAATAGATTTGAGCCATTTGGAGTTGGATAATCCTAGTAAAAGTGTGGTTTCGAGTTGATTTTGAGCTGATTCGAGGTAAGTGACTCGTGTAACCTTGTGTGAGGGACCTTCCCTTAAGGATTTGGATAATTCGTAACTAAATTGCCTTGTGCTTGAGATGACGAGCGCGTACTTGTGCAAATTGTAGAAAAATCAATTTTTTTAAAAATAATTATTAGAATGTTTCCTTTCCGGCTTTATTATACTTGCAAAATTTAGCATGTTATTAGTTAGAAAAGCATGTTTAATAGACCAAAATTGCCTATTTGATTAAATTGTCATGATTGCACTACGTGATGCATGTTAGGCTAGAATTACTTGTTCCCCTGATATGAAATTTCATTTCTGAATATCTTCTTTCTGTTGCTGTGTATTTACCTTAGGACTACGGAAGTGGGATTCCGGTATCTCCCCTCTTATTTGTTTACTTTGGGACTACGGGTTAGATTCACGGTTGATCCCCATGCACAGTTATATGGAACTACAAAAATGCACTCGGTAGATTCACCAGTACTGGTATTTACATTTGGGACTATGGATCAGGGTTGTGAGAGATCCCCGCACATTGATAATTGTAGTACGGGACAGTATCCTAAGAGATCCATTGGATAATTGATGAAAGGGACTACAGGACGGTATCTTGGAAGATCCTCATTATTACCATTGCTATAGAGCTATTCTTATTTTTATGTTACTCCGTTCTTGTATATTTGTTGTTGCCTTGTATAATCTGTCTTATTTCACTATTGTACTCATTTATATTGTCTATTTCATACTGTTGAAACTTTATATTATGTTAACCTCAGTAAGACCCTAACCTTTCTCGTCACTACCCCATCGAGGTTAGGCTTGGAACTTACTGAGTACCACTGTGGTATACTCATGACTTCCTATTCATGTTTTTCATGTGCATATCCAGGTACCTCTACACAGGCTTACCATCCTTGAAGAAAAGGAGAAAATTTGGATACTTCGAGGTACATCGGTAGCGTCCACAAATCGAAGAGTCTCCTTCTTTAATCAATCTCGTCGTGTTAGCCCTTCATTCGTACTATTGATGTAGCCATTTCAGGAGATTAGAGCACTTTACTGTATTCCTTCTAGCTTCTGTTCCCGTGAGTTTCCAGGTTATGGGATAGTAGGATGTTCTGATATTGAGTTGTATATGTCGAGCGACATTTTATATAATTTTTTCTTCCAGTTGTCTAGTTTTGATTATTTATTCCGAAAGTTAGTTAATTTTTGCATTGTTAGGGTTACCTAGTCGTAGAGACTAGGTGTCGTCACGACATGTTAACGGAGGGCAAACTAGGACCGTGACAAGTTTGTATCAGAGCTCTAGCTTCATAGGAATCACGAAACACAGGCTGGTTTGTTAGAGTATCACTAATCGGTATAGAAATGTCTGTACTTATCTACAAGAGGCTATGTAACTGTTAGGAATCTTCACTTCATTTGATTTTCTTGTCCTGCAATATTTTGACATCACAATTCTAAATTCTGTCTTCTATTCTCTCATAGATAGTGAGGACACGTGCTACTCGAGATGATCAGGCACCCTCGCCCCCTACAATAGTCGTTAGAGGCCGGGGCAAGGGTAGAGGCCAGGGACGCACACGTGGTGCAGCGAGAGCACCTGCGCGAGCTACCACTGAGGTACTACCAGCAGATCGAGCCGGAGGCAAATAACCTAGCATGTCTACAGCTACTACTATTCCATCCCTTCAGGAGACCTTCGCACAGTTCATGAGCATGTACATAACTTTGGCTTAGGCAGGGTTACTTCCACTTGCTGCAGCCACATCACATGCAGGGGAAGGAGCATAGACTCCCGCTGCCCGCACTCCTGAGCGGTGAGTGCATGTTAAGCAGGTCTCTGAGATTATTTCTGTATCGCCTGCTGCGCCAGTTCAGCCCATGGGCATGGCAGCGGCTTCCGAGCAGGAGCAGTTCAAGCTAGAGAGGTTCAAGAGGTACAAGCCTCCTGAGTTTAGTGTTCTAGCATCGGAGGATGCTATGAGATTTCTTGACCAGTGTTACGACATTCTCCGTACTATGGGTATTTCTTGATAAAGAGGGGTTTCTTTCACTACTTTCTAGCTTCGTGGAGCTGCCTATGATTGGTGGCGCGCCTATGAGTTAGGCAATCTAGATACGACCGCTTCACTGACTTGGGCTTAATTTTTGGATATTTTCTTAAGAGAGTATGTTCCTTAGAGCATCAGCGATGCATGGCGTATAGAGTTTGAAAATTTGTGCCAGGGTGCTATGACTATTTAAGAGTATGCTGTCTGTTACACCAGTTTGTCTTGGCATGCACCATCATTGGTTGCAACTGTTTTCGAGAGAGTTCGCTAGTTTATTGAGGGGCTTATTCCTCCCATCAGATCTAGCATGGATTGTGAGTTGGAGATGGATATTTTTTATCATCAGGTGGTGAGCATATCTAGGAGGATTATAGGTATGCATGCCAGGGAGAGAAATATGAGGGAGGCCAAGAGGTCTCGAGAGTCGGGCATTTCTCAGGTGCCCGTACCCTAGATTCAAGTCGATATGGTAGGAGTTATATGAGTTGCCTCGTTCATTCAGCTCTTCCAAAGTGCTCCAGCTCCTACTAGGCCTCAGGAGCCTTACAATGCACCTTCGATTTCAAGCGCGCCTCCTGCGCGCGGTCATTTCAGAGGTCAGTCCAGTAGACCTAGCCCAATCCAGTCACAACCACCACATCCTCCCAGGTTTGTTAATTGTGGTGACACACACAATATGGTAAGATATTGCCCCATACTTGGGAGAAGTGCACCTTCATAGACACCTCAGCCATAGTGTGCCCCGCAGAGTTCTCAGGCTCTGGTTCTAGCAGTAGCTGCTACTTCATCTACCTAGCAATCAGCTAGGGGTGGAGGTAGGTGAGGTAGAGGTCAACCTAGAGGGTGAGGCCAGGCCAGATACTATGTCATCCCTGCTTTTTATCGAGGTTGTTGCTCCCGGTTCTGTCATTACAGGTGCTATATTGGTTTGTCATAGATATGCATCAGTTCTTTTCAATCCAGGCTTCACTTACTCTTATGTGTCTTCTTACTTTGCTCCACATTTGGGTGTACCCCGAGATTCCTTGAGTTCTGCTTTTTATGTTTCTACTCCTGCGGGATATTCTCTTGTTATGGATCATGTTTATCGGTCATGTTTGGTTACTATTTGTGGTTTTGAGACCATGGACGATTTATTGCTACTCAACATGGTTGATTTTGATATTATTTTAGGCATGGATTAGTTGTTGCCCAATTATTCAATTCTTGATTGTAACGCCAAGACCGTGACACTGGCTATGCTAGGTGTACTGCATGTCAAGTGGAGTGGTACTTTAAATCACATTCCCAGTAGAGTTATCTCTTTGCTTAAAGCACACCGTATGGTTGCGAAGGGGAGTGACGCGTATTTAGCTTATGTGAGAGATGTCAGTATTGATACCCCTTCAGTTGATTCATTCCCAGTAGTACGATATTTTCCTGCTGAGCTTCCAGTTGATCTTCCAAGCATGACAACTAATAGAGATATTAATTTTTGCTTTGATCTATTGTCGGGCACTCAGCCTAATTCCATTCCTCTATATCGCATGGCTCCTTTTGAGTTGAAGAATCAGTTACATGAATTGCTTGATAAGGATTTTATTAGGCCCAGTGTTTCCTCTTGGGAGCTCCTGTCTTGTTTGTGAAGAAAAAGGTTGGTTCTATGATTATGTGTATCAATTATTGCTAGTTGAACATGATTACAATGAAGAAATTCTATCATTTGCCTCGTATTGATGATCTCTTTGACCAGCTTAAGGCGATCGAGTGTTTTGTAAGATTTATTTGCGCTCAAGTTACAATTAGTTAAAGATTCAGGAGCCAAATATTGCGAAGATTGCCTTCAGGACTTAGTATAGTCATTACGACTTTCTTGTTATGTCATTTGGGCTGACCAATGCCCCAACAGCTTTTATGCATTTGATGCACAGTGTGTTCTGGCCGTATCTCGACTCGTTCGTCTTTATTTTTATTGATGATATTCAGGTATATTCCTGGAGTCGGGAAGATCATGAGCAATACATGAGGACTCTGCTTCAGACCCTAAGAGAGAAGTTATATTCGATGTTCTTGAAATATGAGTTTTGGTTTGATTCAGTGCCATTCTTAGGGTGTATGGTATCGAGTGAGAGTATTCAGGTGGATCCGAAGAAGACAAAAGTTGTGCAAAGTTGGCCCAAAATCATACTCAGCTATAGAGGTTCGCAGTTTCCCTCGCTCGGTGGGCTACCACTGTCGTGTTGTGGAAGGGTTTTCATCGATTGCAGCCCTTATGACTAGATTGACCCAGCAGTGTGCTCCATTTTAGTGGATAGAGGAGTGTGAGGCGAGCTTTCAGAAGCTCAAGATAGCTTTGACTACAACTCGAGTTTGGATATTGGCTACTGGTTTAGGCTCTTATACAGTCTATCGTGATGCCTCGATTGTTGGCCTGTGAGCACTGTTGACGGTAGGGTCATTTCCAACGCATCCAGACATTTGAAGATACATGAGTATAATTACCTGGTTTACGGCCATGAGTTAGCTGCCATTGTTCATGCCCTGAAGATTTGCGTTATTATTTATAAGAGGTTTCCTGTGAGATTTATACTGACCATCAGAGCTTGAAGAATTTTTTCAAACGAAAGGATATAAATTTGCACCATAGGAGGTGGTTAGAGTTGCTGAAGGATTATGACATCACTATTTTGTATCACCCGGGCAAGGACAATGTGGTGGCTGATTCCTTGAGTCACCAGGCAGAGCGTTTGACATATTTACCAACATCACAGAGGCCTATGGCGATAGATGTTCAGGCCTTAGCTAGCCAGTTTGTGAGATTGGATCTTTCGAAGCCCGATCGGGTTCTAGCTTACGTGGTTTCTCGGTCATCCTTATTTGATCGTATCAGAGAGCGACATTATGGTGAACTACATTTGCATGTCCTCAAGGACAAGGTCCAGCTGCCATGACCGCACACTTCATTCCTCTGTGTACTAATTATTCATCCGAGCGGTTAGCACAGATTTACATCAGGGATAATCTTCGTCTGCATGGTATTCCAGTTTCCATCATCTCAGACAGAGGTACTCAGTTCACATCACGGTATTGGAAGTTTGTTCATTAAGAGTTTGGTACTCGGGTGGAGTTGAGCATAGCATTTCACCCCCAGAGGAACGGAAAGTCCGAGTTCACTATTTAGATTCTTGAGGATATTGGCATTGGAAGATTTTGTGTACAAGAACAGCTATGAGTCCAACATTCAGATTTCATTGTATGATGCTTTATATGGTACACAGTGTAGATCTCTTGCGGGTCTGTTTGAGCCGGGTGAGGCCAGGATATTGGGCGAAGATGTGGTTGAGGATGCTTTTGAGAAGGTTAAGGTGATTCAAGATAGTCTCTGCACAAGCCAGTCCAAACAGAAGAGTTACGCAGACCAGAAGGTTCGTGAAGTTTCCTATGAAGGGAGTCATGAGATTTGGGAAGACAGGGAAGTTGAGTCCATGGTTTATTGGCCCTCTTGAGATATTGAGGCATGTTGGAGAGGTTGCTTATGAGCTTTCCTTACTTTCTAGCTTGGCAGGAGTTCATTCGGTATTTTATTATTCGATGCCCCGGAGGTGTCACGGTGATCCGTCGCATGTGTTGGATTTCAGTTCAGTCTAGTTGGACAAAGATCTATCTTATAATGAGGAGCTAGTGGCCATATTGGATAGACACGTACGAAAGTTGAGGTCGAAGAATATTTCTTCAGAAAAGGTTCAGTGGTAGAGTCAGCCGGTCGAGGAGGCGACCTGGGAGATCGAGCAGGATATGCATAACTGTTACCCTCATCTCTTCATTACGTCAGGTATGTCTCTATGACCGTTCAACAATGAACGAATGTTTACGTGTATAAGGATGTGATGACCCAGTCGGGCGTCTTAAGATTAGCGCCTCGACCCCCTATTAACTGCTTTCCCCAAGTTTTATTTATGCTATTTTGATTTGACGCGATGCTTGCCATTGAGTTTCATAGATATTCGGGACACTTAGTCCCTAAATGAGAGCTTAAGTGTTGTAAAGTTGACCGTAATTGGAATTGTGTGAAGACAACCTTGGAATGGGAATCCGATTATTTTGTTAGCTCTATTGGTTGGTTTTGGGGTAGGGAGCGTGTTCGGATTGTATTTTGGAGGTCCTTAGCTTATTTAGGCTTGAAATGCCGAATTTGAATTTTTGAAGTTTCCGGTCCGATAGCGAGATTCTGATCGAAGGACCGGAATGGAATCCCGAAAGTTGCACTAGTTCCATAATGTCGTTTGGGATGTATGTGAAAAAGTTTAGGTCAATCGGGCGTGGTTTGGTTAGGTTTTTTATCGAAAGCGTGTTATGAGAAAATTTAAAGTTCTTAGACTTAAATCCTTGATTAATGCGAGTTTTTGATGTTGTGTTAGGTGGTTTATCAATTAGTACAAGTTTAAATGAGGAATTAAGTTTTATAGGTTCTATTGGTTGAGGTTCTGAGGGCCTCGAGATGATTTCGGAAGGTTGACGGAAAGATTTTGAAGTTAAGAGATTGCAAAGCTTTGTTGCTTCTGGTATTTTCGCATATGCAGTTTGGAGATCTCAGATTCTGTGCGAGGTCTGCCCAAGTGAAACCGTAGGAGCGATTAGAGGTGTGTAGATTTAGAAATTTTACTTTTAAGTGTGGGTCGCAGATGCGACATTTGGTCCACAGAAGAGGGACAGAAGATGCAGTTCTATGGCCGCAAATGCGGAAGTAGCTGGGCTAAATAGTTTGCTTTGCCAAATTTGGCTATTCTTCCACCATTTTTGTCTGAGATTGAAGCTTCTAATAGGGCTTTCAATGAAAACAAATGGGAATCGATTGGAGGTAATTTACTTGACTTCATAACTCGTTATATGTGATTAAACACATAATTAATTGTAAGAAATTTGGGAAAAATTGTAATTAGGCCTTGAGTATAAGAGACCTTGATTGTGGATTTAAGGGGCCATTTGGACTCTAATTTTCAGTGTTCTTGCACTCGTGAGAGTATGATATTTCTGAAAATGTAAATTTCATCCGATTCCGAGACGTTGGCCTGAGGGGCGTTTTTGTCATTTTATATGATTTCGTGTATTAGCTTAGAATTTGATTATAGAATAAGTTACTTGAAGTGTTATTTACAATATTCCATTGAATTGAATAGGTTTTTTCCATTTGGAGTCGGATAATCGTAGCAAAAGTGTTGTTTCGAGTTGATTTTGAGCTGATTTGACATAAATGGCTTGTCTAACCTTGTGTGGGGGACCTTCCTTTTAGGATTTGTATAATTGGTAACTGAATTGCCTTGTGCGTGAGGTGACGAGCGCGTATTTGTGAAAATTGTTGGAAATCTAATTTTTCTTGAATTATTTATTTGCATGTTTCCTTTCCTGCTTTGCTATACTTGAAAAATTTAGCATGTTATTAGTTAGAAAATATGTTAAGTTGACCTAACTTTCATATTTGCTTAAATTTCCTTAATTTCAGTACATGAGGCATAACATGCAATAATTATTTTTTTCCTGGATATGAAATTTCGATTGTGAATATCTTCTTGTTGTTGATGCATATTTACGTTGGAACAATGGATGTGGGATTCCGGTGGCTCCCCCCTGTTTATTTACTTTGGCACTATGGGTTAGATTCCAAGTATACTCCCCTGCATAGTTATATGAAACTACAGGAATGCACCAGGTAGATTCCGCCAGTACTGAATATTTTTATTTAGGACTACGAACCGGGGTTTCGGTAGATCCTAGCACATTGATAATTGGACTACGGGACGGTATCCTGGGAGATGCATTGCACAGTCGATGAAAGGGACTACAAGACGGTAACCTGGGAGATCCTCGTTGCTGCCACTGGTATTGAGTTGATCTTATTTTCGCATTACTCTGTTCATGTATATTTGTTGTAACCTTGTAGAATATGTCTTATTTCACTATTGTACTCATTTATATAGTCTATTTCATATTGTTGAAACTTTATATTATGTTTAACCTCAGTAGGGCTGTGACGACCCAATGGATCATCCCCTATTTCTTATCCAATTCTGTGTCTCCAAGGCCTTGAAAATCTCATTTTGGGTAGCCTTGATTTGTGTGCGCAATCAGGCACGTAGCCGAAAAGGTTAGATATGAAATTCTATGAAATATACTAAGTTTTAATATTTAAATAAATAAATTTTATATTCGGTCAATTTTATGACTATACGGACCCGGACCTCTGCTTTGACAATCCCGGAGGGTCCGTAAGGGAATATGGGACCTAGGCGTATGCCCGGAATTGAATTCCGAGGTCCCAAGCACGAGGAATGAATTTTTGACTAAAATTTTTGTCTGAAAATATTTAAGGAAATTGAAAATTAAATCTGATTAGAAAGTAATGGTATCGGGCTCGTATTTTGGTTCTTGTGCCCTGTACAAGTCTTATATATGGTTTAACAACTTTCAGTAAAGTTGGGTTGAAAACGTACGCTATTTGACGTGTTTCAAACTTAAAATGAAAATATGATGTTTTATGAAAAATTAGAAGAAATCATGAGTTTTGAGGCTTGATTCGATGTATATGATGTTATTTTGGTGATTTGATCCCACGAGAAAGTTTGTAGGATATTTTTTGAAGTTATGTGTTTATGAGGTTTGGAGCCCGAAGGCTCGGGTGATTTTCGATAGTTCACGAGTGCATTTTTGAACTTTGAAAATTTTTCTGGTATGCTTGCTCTGCAGTTTTTGCATTTGCGAGCCTAACATCGCAAATGCAATGGAAGAGGATCTGTGATGTGTTCGCACATGCGACCAAAGGGTTCGCAAATGTAGAACTTGGTATGTCGCAAATGCGACATCTTTTGTCGCAATTGTGAAGTCCTCATTTTAGCCCAGTGTTTGCAAATGCGAATTGTATCTCTGAATTCCTATAACTACAGGGTTACCAGCTGGGAACTGTGCAGCCTGCATTTTTTTATACTTAGTTGAACATTGAACCCTTTTCTTCATTCTTTTAAAACCAAAATTTGACGTTCGCTTTAAAAATAAATTACATATATGTGCTCATGGGGGAATGGGTAATCAGGTTTTGGTTCGAACCTCGGGTTTTGACCACATGGGCCCGGGGGTATTTTTGGGCAAAACTTTGGGAAATTCATTTTTATGCATTCAAATTAATTTATTTAGCATTTATTAATGAAATTAAGTAACTTTTGGCTAGATTCGAGCAGATTTGTTGTGGAATCGAGGGGTAAAGCTATACTTGAGGCTCGATTTGAGTTTAAAGATTCAAGGTAAGTGTTGGGTCTAACCTTAGCTTGAGGGATCAGGAGTTGAGTCATATTTGCTATTTGTTTGATTTGAGTACAACGCATGGGCATGGTGACGAATATGCATATGTTGGAGTAGAGCGTGACCATGAGTCTTAATGTGATACTTGTTTTTTATTTATTGATTATATGAAAATCTTCATTGATGATCCTTGATACTAATTATTGGTTTTAACTGTGCCAAGTAGAAATTGAATAGGATTGGTTATATATGATTCTCCCTTGCCGGGACGTTTGATTTGTTGTTATTGTTTCCCTTGGCGAGAAGTTATTAAATTATATTGCTCCTTTGCCGGGATTATATTGTGTATTCTGTTGAATGAAATGGGAGCTGGTGGTATGCCTACAACAAGTGATATTAAAATGGCAGGGGGTGGTACACCTACCACAAGTGATATCAAAATGGGAGCCAGTGGTGCGCCTACCACAAGATATTGAAATGGGAGCGGGTGGTACGCCTACCACGAGTTATGATGAAATGGGAGCAGGTGGTATGCCTACCACGAGTTATTGCAAAATGGGATCGAGTCGCAAACTTGCAACAAGATGAGCATTAAAATTGAAAGTTGTTTTATCTATTCTTCTTTTGTGTTAATAACATTACAGTTGGTTTCCATAGTTAGTTTTGGAATCCTGTTTATTTTGCTATCCCTAATGCATTTCCCCTTGTAACAACCCAAACAGTTATTTAGAGAAATTAAGCTCCATTCTACTGCATAAGGTTTGGAACAACTTCATAACATGAGTATCGACTTGCGTGCATGGTGAAATTCGGCTTTCGGATGGTTCAGAGTCAAATAACGGTAAAAAGTTAACCAGAATTGAACTTTTGGGTAAATGACCCAAGAATGGGCCATGAATGATCTCAACAGCTTGATATGGTGATTTTGGACTTAGGCGCGTGTCCGGATTCAAATTTGGAGGTTCGTAGAGTGAATTGAAGCATTTCCGCGAAAGTTGAAGTTTGAAAATGAAGAAGTTTGACCCACAATTGACTTTTGTTAAACCGGGGTCGGAATATTATTCTGAGAGTTGGAGAAAATCCGTTATGTTATTTTGGACTTGTCTGCAAAATTTAGCGTCATTCCGAGTTGAATTGATAGGTTTCAGCATGAGGTTCGATATTTAATGATTTGGAAGTTTATTGCGTGATTTTTGGTTTAATTCATCATTTCGATGTTGTTTTATGTGATTTGAAAACTTTGAGAAAGTCCATATTAGGTTATATTACTTGTATGTGTGATTAGATGGGGTCCTAGGGGTCTCGGGTTTATTTCAGACGGACTACCGGTCATTTTTCTGTTTTTAAACTGCTATTTTCTGCTTCTAATATTCTTCTTCGTTTTCGCGGGCATCCTCAAACTTTCACAAAGCTTTACTCGTGGCCAAATAAAATTCCTCCTTCGCGTATGCGTTTATAGCCTCACATTCGCGAAGCTCAGCCTCTCCCTCCATCGCGTTCGTGTTCCCATTCCCTCGTTTCCATGGTTAGGCCGTTTTGCTCTTCGCGTCGCATACAGACCCATGCATTCGCGAAAGGTAGTCCTTGGGCTATCAGATTCTTCTTCTTCGTGTTCGCGGATGCGTTGTCGTATGCGCGATGAGTTACCATAGCACCTCACTTTTCTTCTACGCGAACGCGATGCTTCCTCCGCGTTCACGATGCACAAATCACTAGGCAGACATATTAAATCCCAAATTCAAGGGTTTCACCATTTTTATCACATTTTGACATCTCAAGCTCCGTTCTTGGAAATTTTTGAAGGCATTTTAACTTGAGCGACTTGATTAAGTGCTTCTCACTCGATTTAGATCAATTTCCATGAATATCCTCTTAATTTCATCGTTTAATTTCAGATTTTGAATGAAAAATCAGTAGAACATCATAGACCAAATTATTGAGTTTTGAGGCGGTTTTTGACCTTCGATTTGAGAGATTTGTATATGGTTACACTTGTGAGAGTACAAGTATTCTGAAAATTTTAAATTCACCCGGTTCCGAGATGTTGGTTTGAGGTGCATTTTGGTCATTTTACCTAATTTCTAACTTTATCTTTGAATTAAATAGTATAATCAGTTGCTTGAGATGTTATTTACAATGTGTGGTTGAATTTGTAGATTTGGGCCATTTGGAGTCGAGTACTGGCAAGAACATGGTTGCTAGTTGATTTTAGCCGGTTCGAGGTAAGTATCTTTCCTAACCTTGCGTGGAGGATTTTCTCTTAGGAATTGAGTCTTCTCTGTTAATTGTATTCCTTGTACGCGAGGTAACGAGCACGTGCTCGGATTTATTTGTGGGTTATTGTCCCATTTAGGCCCTTAGATACTTGAAATCACTGAGTATGAAGTTGCTCTTGATACGATTGAGTTCCCTGTTAATAGTTTCACCTCTACATGTCTTACTTGGAATTCAATTTCCCTTTTTGGTTTATTCTTATTGCCTAATTGACTTTTGCTTGTGTAGCTGAAGGCAATTCCCTTCTATACTCTCATTATCCTTCCTAACTGCTTGTCTTTGCTGGTTGATGGGGACCTAAGGGAGTCCATGGTCGAGGTTAGGCGAGTGAATGATAGGTTAATGTCTATTAAGCTGGTTATTGGGGGTGGAGTCCTCAACGTTGTTAGCGCTTACCGCCGCACGCAGGCTTAGACGAAGAGGCTAAAAGACGCTTTTGGGAGGACTTGGATGATCTGGTGGGGAGAATTCCCCAGTCTGAGAAGTTAGTTATTTGAGGAGACTTTAATGGCCATATTGGGGCTGAGGCTGGTGGATATGATGAGGTGCACGGGGGCTTTGGCTTTGGTGCCAGGAACGGAGGGGGCACTTCGCTGCTTGATTTCGCCAGGGCTTCCAAGCTCCTGATTGCGAACTCGACATACCGGAAGAGGGAGGAGCATTTGGTTACTTTCAAGAGTGCGGCGGCGCGGACTCAGATTGACTACATCCTCATCCGAAGGAGCGATCGGGGCTTGTGCAAGGACTGCAAGGTTATTCCGGGTGAGTCACTTTCAACTCTTCATAGACTTCTAGTGTTGGATGTCGATCTTTGGGTTAAGAAGAAGCGGAGGGGCGCCCAGGGGCAACCGAGGATTAGATGGGGCGCTTTGTCTAAGGAGAAAGCACAGGAGTTAGAAAGGAGGTTAGTGGAGGGCGGAGCTTGGAGAAGTTACGGGGAAGCGGACGCTATGTGGACAGTGACGGCGAACTTGGTTAGAGGGGCAGCACGGGACGTGCTTGGGGTAGCTATGGGATATTCAGGCAGACATCAGGGTGATTGGTGGTGGAACGAGGTAGTCAAGGGAAAAGTGGAGGTGAAGAAGGCGGCGTTCGCTAGGTTGGCAGGGAGCTCAAGCGAGGAGGAGCGGAGAGCGAACAGGTTGGTATATAGGGAGGCGAGAAGAGAAGCTAAGATGGCTGTCACGGAAGCTAAAAACGAGGCGTTCGGACGCATGTATGAGGAACTAGGGGAGAGAGGTGGGGATAAGAAGTTATTCCGGTTGGCTAAAGTAAGGGAGAGGAAGGCACGTGATCTTGATCAAGTCAGGTGTATCAAGGACGAGGATGGTAGAGTTTTGATGGGGGACTCGCAAATCAAACAGAGGTGGCAGGCGTACTTTCGGGACCTTCTTAACGAGGAGGGGGATTGGAGCATAGAGCTAGGGGAGTTGGGGCAGTCAGAGCGCCATAGAGACCTTGGGTACTGCAGGCGCATTAGGGTAGAGGAGGTCTTAGGGGCATTGCGTAAGATGAGTAGGGGTCGAGCGACCGGGCCTGACGAGATCCCGGTGGAATTCTGGAAGTGCATGGGTAAAGCTGGAGGCGAGTGGCTCACTAGGCTGTTCAATGCGATTTTCAGGACTAAAAAGATGCCGGATGAGTGGAGGTGGAGTACAGTGGTGCCCCTGTACAAGAACAAAGGGGACATCCAGTGTTGCAACAATTACAGGGGCATCAAATTAATAAGACACACGATGAAGGTTTGGGAGAGGGTGATTGAGGCGCGTGTGAGGGAGGCGACAACTATATCTGGGAACCAGTTTGGTTTCATGCCGGGACGCTCCACCACAGAGGCGATTCACTTAGTCAGGCGGATGGCGGAACAATTCAGGGATAAGAAGAAGGACCTTCATATGGTGCTTATCGACTTGGAGAAAGCGTATGACAAGGTCCCGAGGGAGGTGCTATGGAGGTTCTTGGAGGCGAAGAGTGTGCCAGAAGCCTATATCAGAGTAATCAAGGACATGTACAATGGAGCTAAGTCTAGGGTTAGGACGGTGGGGGGCGTATCAGACCATTTTCCTGTGGTAATGGGGCTCCATCAAGGATCGGCGCTGAGCCCCCTGTTGTTCGCCTTAGTGATGGATGCTCTGACCCGACATATCCAAGGGGATGTGCCTTGGTGTATGCTCTTTGCTGATGATATAATATTGATTGACGAGACGAGATCCGGTGTTAGTGAAAGGTTAGAGATATGGAGACAGACCCTTGAGTCTAAGGGTTTCAAGATTAGTAGATCTAAGACAGAATATCTGGAGTGCAAGTTTGGCGACGAGCCGAGTGGGGTAAGCGGAGAAGTGATGCTTGGTTCTCAGGCCATCGCCAAGAGGGACAGTGTGAGATATCTTGGGTCTGTGATCCAGGGGGACGGAGAGATTCACGGGGACGTCACCCATCGGATAGGAGCGGGGTGGTCAAAGTGGAGGCTTGATTCAGGGGTCCTGTGTGACGAGAAAATCCCGCACAAACTAAAGGGGAAATTCTACAGAGCCGTTGTTAGACCTGCAATGTTGTATGGGGCGGAGTGCTGGCCCGTGAAGAACTCGCATGTTCAGAGAATGAAGGTTGCGGAGATGAGGATGCTTAGGTTGATGTGTGGGCACACCAGGCTGGACAAGATCAAGAATGAAGTTATTCGACAGAAGGTAGGGGTGGCCCCGGTGGACGAAAAGATGCGGGAAGCGAGGCTGAGGTGGTTCGGGCATGTTCGGAGGAGGGGCCCCGATGCCCCGGTGAGGAGCTACGAGCAGTTGGAGATTGTTGGTGGTCGGCGAGGGAGAGGGACGCCTAAGAAGAATTGGGGAGAGGTGATTAGGCAGGACATGGCCAGAATGCAGGTTACCGAGGACATGACTCTTGATAGGGGAGTCTGGAGGTCTAGAATCAAGATTGTAGGTTAGGGGCTCATAGGTGATTAGTGTTTTAGAATGGTAGTTCCTGCTTGATATTACTGCATGCGACTGTATTTATGTTGCTTATGTTTTCATAACTATTTACGTTACTTTTGTGGGAGTACCTATGCTTTATTAGTTGATTTTGTCTTGCTTGTGTTTCTAATTTTATCTCTGTTTCTTAATGCAGCTTTCCCATTTTACTCTACTCGCCGAGGGTCGATTCGAAGCAGCCTCTCTGCCCTTTCGGGCAGGGGTAAGGCTCGTCTGTTGTTGTTGTTGTTATCTCTCACGTAATTAACTAGTCTTAATTGGAAAGAAGTTAGATATCCTATGTTTAGTTGATATTTTCTTAATTGTATTTATTTGATTCACGTTAATTTCCATATTGTTTTGATACTCCTTGATTGCAAGTTCCTCTCTGACTTCGTACAAATTTGTTACATGTCCAATTATTGTGGCGAACAGTGTATCTATCATGTACTTATTATGTCTTGTTATTTTTGCTGAGGTTGTCGTGCTTATTGGTATTCCGTGATCCTTATTATGTATTATTGATTCCCTTGCCGGGACATTATTGTTTCTATTATTGACTCCCTTGCCAGAATGTTAATGTCTTCTATTGTTGACTCCCTTTCCGGGAATTTATTGTCCTATTATTTGTGTGAGGAAGAGTGATAAGGCACAAAGGATGATGTCGTGCTCATGTATATTTATGTTGATTGGGTTGTAGTGTGGGATTCCAAGAGATCCCCAACACATATATTGAGGATACCAAGAGATCCCTACGATACCAAGAGATCCCAAGTACATATATTAGGGATACCTAGAGATTATCGAGATACCAAGAGATCCCTAGTACATATATTGAGGATACCAAGAGATCCTTGGAATATCAAGAGATCCCTAGTACATATATTGAGGATACCAAGTAGTACATATATTGAGGATACCAAGAGATCTCTAGTACATATATTGAGGATACCAAGAGATCATCGGGATTACAATAGATCCCTAGCACACATATTTATGTTTTGAACTATATGACGGTATCCTGGGAGATCCCCTGTTAAACTCACTGTGTTCTGAGCGGATATTTTCATTGATTTTATCGGTGTGTAAAATTTTGGGTGCTAGCCGTTCCATTTCTTAAACTTACTAGTTGGTAGAATTCTTGTTAAAAACACTTGCACAAGCATACACATAGTTGGACACCCCTCATTATAGGTGAAGATATGCCATCGCTTGTCCATTATCTATGTAAGAGTGGCCCTAGTTAACCATGTTAGATCATATTTTAATAATGCAATTAATATGCATGTGCAAGAGTTCAAAGACGTAAAAAGGAACTATTGGAACGGCTATGTCAAACAAGGAAGGAAATCATTCACAAGGGAAGCTGCCTCAAATTCTTACGATGTACAACAAAGAAACAGTACTACATCAGTAAATCAGGATTAGCTTAATTATTTTGGGAAATCAAATCCGTCATAACGGAATAATGATTCAACACTATCTGTTATTGACGAGTCATATCAAATCACTAAAGAGCAATTAAAGCTAGAAAATACGGACAACCGTCAAGATTGGAAAGTACAACAATTAAGGAAGAATTCTTTCAAACCCGTTATCTACCAAAGGAAAAGAACTGAAGAGAAGCAATAGCTAGTGCCTTATTCTTGGAAATAATATACTCTTTCCAACGATCAAAACATTTGGATTGACGAGCCTTCACCATCCATCATTGTATAAATTCATAGTGTAACTCCATCCTTAGTATACTTTTATCGAACCAAAATAACTCTCTTTATTCTACTACACACAAGCATAGTAGCCTATATAGATTTGTTGGGTAACAAGTCAGGGAAATATAGAGGGAATACAACTGGTAAGGCATTGTATCAAACGAGTGCTAGAGAAACTGAGCGACATACATCAAATCTGTACTCCAAAGAAAACTCATTTACTTGAAGAGAAATCCCTTGCAACTGAAGGGGACTGGATTAGGAATCACATTAAATCCGAACCAGTATAAAAATTCCTCGTGTCTTTAATTTCTGCATTTAATTTCTCCTTATTACCTCGAATTACATTGTCCTCAAGATTGCCACATTTAGTTGACTACTTAAGTTTTAAGTCAACTTATTAACATTTAATTTTAATTATCTACAATTCACCCCCCTCTCTTGTACTTTAGATTAGTATCAGAGCTAGGCTCACACTTTTGTTTTATGCTTAAAAACTTGTTAGAAAAAGTTCATGGCAAATCAGGTTATCATAAGAGCTTTATTACAGGAAAGAACTTCACAAGTAACACCACCTTACTTCAATGGACAACATTTCTCCCACTGAAAAACCCAAATGGAAATCATCACCAAGGCATACGATGTCAAGGTATGGAGAGTTATCAAGAAGGGAAGCTACCCATTGCCTGCCAGCACTCCACCACTCACCGACTTTGATGATATAGACTCATACACAAAAGAACACCTAGAAGCTGTCCAAATAAATCACAAGGCAAGAAATCTGCATTACAATGCGATAAGTGGTGAAGAATATGAGAAAATATCTGGTTATGATAGAACAAAAGAGATGTGGGACAAACTTGAGGTTACCTATGAAGGTACAAGGAATGTAAAGGAAAATCACATAAATATGGTAGTTCACGACTATGAACTGCTCTCAATGAAGGAAGGAGAATCCATCATAGAAATATTTGCGAGGTTCAATAAGATAATCAGCGACATGAAAGCTTTTGGAAAACCTTACACCAGTGGCGATCAGGCTAGGAAAATTCTATGAAGTCTACCAACCACTTGGCAGACTAAAGTGGTCACCATGGAATCTCAAGATCTTAACAAGTTATCATATGATGAACTTCGAGGAGAGCTCATTGATTTTGAAAGAACACACATGAAAAAGACAAATCAAGAGGAGAAAAGGAAAATTGTTGCATTCAAAACCACTACTGAAGCGGCTGAAAATGAAACTGATGATCCTGAAGGCCTACAAGAAGAAATTGCTTTGATGTTTAGAAACATGGATGGATTAATGAGAAGATATAGAAATACGAAGAAAGGAAGAATTCAACCAAGAATATCTAGGAAATACAACGAACAAGATAAGAATGATGAAAAATGCTACGAATGTGGAAAATTTGGACACATCTAAGCAGCATCTCCGGAATTGAAAAGGAAGATCTCAAGAGGATTCAACAAGAACAAATCATTTGGAGCTGGAGTGATGAGGATGACTTTGATCGTGAAGAAATAGAAAATCTCTGCTTCATGACAATCGTAGCAAATGAGATCAACAAAACATCAGCATGCTGGACAGATGAAGATGAATCAGGCGATGAAAATTATTTTCTGGCTAGAGGAGAAACTAGCGAGGTAGGATCTTATCACACTCATACATATGTAATGAATTGCAGGACATTCTTGATTCCACGTTAAAAGATTCTCAAAAGATGATGAATGAGCTTAAGAGACTCACTATGGAAATCAAAGACTAGAAACTCAAACATTAAGTATGTGAAATTAAAAAGGATATACTTCAAGAGGTTTGAGGAATTACAAATCAAAACTAAATCGAGCAGTTGGTCGGGCTAGTCGACTTACAAGTCAACTGGAATGGAATTAACTAATCTCATGATAGCTAGATTGAATGCTTATGAAAGGCCTAATAATAGGTATGCGGCTAAATTGTCACTACTGTAACAAAAGTGAGCATAAATAAGCTTGTTGTCTATTTTATAAACATCGTATTTCTAGATGGGTTTGGAAACCTAAAAATTCTTAACCCAATAACACTAACTCACCAAAAACCAGGAAAGCATGGGTACCTAAAAGAAAGTAATTATTATGTATTGCAGGGACACCACAGAATAAGTTGCGAAGGAAAATGGTACAAAGATAGTGCGTGTTCTAGTCACATGACAGGTCAGAAAAATCTTTTTGAGGAGGTTACAAAGATTGATGGAGGAAGCGTCAAATTTGGAGATGATTCAAGAGGCAAAATAGTTGGAACTGGAACTATTCCTTTTGACAAGAACTGTGACATTTCTGAAGTATATCATGTTGATGGACTAAAGTACAACCTCCTCGGTATAAGTCAACTCGGTGACTCAGTATATGAGGTAATGTTTTAGAGAACAGGATGTTCCATAGAAGACGAATTAGGTAAAATAATTCTTCCTGGAAAAAGGTACGGTAATGTTTACATACTTGATGGATTTGAAAACATAGATGGTCACATTTGCATAACTTCTATATCTGATGATCCCTGGTTGTAGCACAGAAGACTAAGACATGCCAGCATGCATTTGATTGGAAAATTATCCAAGCATGATTTAGTTATTGGTTTACCTAAACAGAATTTTTCTAGAACTCATATTTCTTATGCATGTCTTATGGGTAAGCAAATTAGAAACTCTTTCAAAAATAAAGACATGGTATCTACTTCAAAACCATTGCAATTACTTCATATGGACTTATTTGGACCTACTAGAACTGCTAGCATAGGAGGCAGAAATATGCTTTTATTATTGTTGATGACTGTTTACGTTTTACTTGGGTGGTTTTCATATCTCATAAAGATAAAGACGTAAGAAATTTTGAAATTTTGTACATAAGGATTGAAAGAAGGGCTATCTGATCTAATAAATCCAAAGTAATCATGGAGGCGAGTTTGAAAGTAAAGCATTTGAAGATTTTTGTAACGATCAAGGTTACACTCACAATTTCTCCGCACCCCGCTCAACACAGCAAAATGGAGCTGTAAAAAGAAAGAACAAAACACTTCAAGACATGGCAAGATTTATGTTATTAGAACATTCACTCCCAAATCATTTATGGGCTGAAGGTGTGAGTACTACATGTCAAATTCGCAATCGTTGTCTTATTAGGCCTTTTCTAAAAAAGACTCCCTATGAACGATAGAAAGATAAACGTCCAAATATCAGTTATTTTCATCCATTTGGAAGCAAGTGCTTCATTCATAACAATGGTAAGGATAATCTTGGAATATTTGATCCAAGAAGTGATGAAGGTATTTTTCCTGATTATTCATTAAATAGTAGCATGTGTTTTTAATAAACGTACTTTATGCGTAAAAGAATCTTTATATGTTATATTCGATGAATATAATCCCTAAGTCGAGAAAGGCATTAATGCAGGTGATGATGATCAAACTCAAGAAATTCAGGACAAAGGAAAATCACAAGAGTCAACTAATCCCGTAGATGTGGTTGAGTCGACTGAGCAAGTTAGAAATAACACTCCAGAACAACATTCGAAATCGACTACAAGCACTGTTCGACTAAATTAATAGAGAAATGAAAGTGAAAATCCACAGAAATATATCATAGGAGATCCAAACAAAGGAATGAAAACCAGGGTTGCCCTTAAAACGAAATCAAATATTGCTTTGATCTCTCAAATAGAGCCAAAAAAGGCAGAGGAAGCTTTGAAGGATTCAAGCTGGGTGAAAGCCATGCAATAAAAAATAGATCAATTCAGCAATAATCAAGTATGGAAGCCGACCCCGTCCTGAAAATGTATCCGTCATTGGAACAAAATGGGTGTTCAAGAACAAATTGAACGAAGAAGGACAAGTCATAAGGAACAAAGCCAGATTAGTTACTCAAGGCTATTCACAACAAGAAGGAGTCGACTACGATGAAACCTTTGTCCCAATAGATAGATTAGAGTATATACGAATCCTGTTAGCTTATGCATCATTTAAGAGATTTAGATTGTTTCAAATGGATGTCAGAAGTGCTTTTCTGAATGGATTCATCAAAGAGCAGTTTTTGTGGAACAACCTCCAGGTTTGAAGACTCAAAATTCCCATATCATGTGTACAAGCTTACTAAGGCCCTATACGGACTGAAATGGGCTCCACGTGCTTGGTATGACAAGTTAAGTACCTTTCTTTGTTGATCATAGGTTAACCAGAGGTAAAATTGATACTACTCTATTCAATAAACGATCAATAGAAGGTAATCGTATCATTCAAATTTATGTTGATGACACTATTTTTGGTAGTGCTAACTCTCTTATGTGCAAGGAATTTAAAAACCTCATGCAAAGTGAATTTGAAATAAGCTTGTTTGGTGAACTCACATTTTTCCTTGAGCTTCAAATTCATCAATATGAAGAAAGAACCTTCATCTGTCAAACTAAATATACAAAGGAGCTGATCCAAAAATATGGCATGAGCAATGCAAAATCAATTGGCACACCTATGATTCCGGCTAAAAATTTGGATAAGGACGAACATGGTACTCCAGTTGATGAAACAAAATACATAGGAATGATTGGATGACTACTGTGTCTGACCGCAAGTCGACTAGATATTATGTTCAGCATTTGTAAATGTACGAGGTTTCAGTAGGCTCTCAAGGAGTCACATCTAATTGCTGTAAAAAGAATTACTCGATATATTATTGGCCCAGTATCTCATAGATTATGGCTTCCTCACTCTAACTCATTTAAATTAGAAGGTTTCTTAGATGCAAATTATGCAGGTGATAAATAAAATCGGAAAAACATGAGTGGCACTTGTCAATTACTAGGAAATGCTTAAATATCATGTTATTTCCTTGTTGTATATTATATATGTGCACAGGTTTATCATGAGTCTAGTCCTAGCCTCATCACTAGCTCGTCGAGGTTAGGCCAGACACTTACCAGTACATTGGGTCGGTTGTGATGATGCTACACTCTATGCTCTTTTGCACATATACAGGAGTTGGAGCAGCTTTTGAGAATCAGCAGTAGTCCGGGAGCGAGCCTTCAGTCCAAAGATACCAAGGTAGGCTAGCTGATATCCGTAGGCCTGGAGTCTCATCTATCTTTTATTTTCGCCTGTTATCTCATGTATTTCGAGACAAACAGTTTACATTTCCTTTAACAGAATTGTATTAAGTACTCTTAGTAGTCTGTGAGTGATGTGACACTAGTTCGTGGTTAGAGATATATGGTGAATTCGGCGTATTTGTTCAATTTATTTAATATAAGACTTCCGCATTAATTTTTATGTTTTTGCAGTTGTTTAATTATTGAAAACTTGTTGTTAATTTTTTTAAAAATTGGTTAAAATAAAGGAGAATAATATATGAATCTGGCTTTTATAGCTTCCTTGAGTAGGCACCACCTCGACTCTTGAGGGAGGAAATTTCGGGTCGTGACAGGTTGATACTAGAGCCCTAGGTTACATAGGTCTCACATCTCATGGACAAGCTAACTAGAGTCTAAGGGATCGGTACGGAGATGTCTATATTTATCCCCTGAAGGCTACAAAGTTAGGAAAAACTATGCATTTGTTCTCTCTTGTCGTGCGGTTCTTGTTTCTCAACATTGCTTGACTTTCTATTCTATTCTTTCGCAGATGGCGAGAACACATGCTTCGGCATCTACCACTCAGTAACCCAAGTCCAAATTAGCAACTTCCATTAGGGGCAGAGGGCGAGGCCGAGGCCGTGTTAGAGGCCGAGGTAGGGTCAAAGCTTAGCCCCGAGCAGCAGCACCAATGGAGCTAACTCATGTTGGCTTTGAGGAGGAAGTTCCAGCACCCGCAGTTCCAGTGGCCTAGCTTAAGTCCTAGAGGGGTTCATTGCCATTCTAGTGCTTCAGGATGCTCTGGTCTAATTGGTAGGCATCATGGAGAGTGCCACCCGAGCGAATTTGCTTATAGTAGCACCAGACACTTCTCAGGCTGGAGGAGGGGCTCAGACTCTTTCTAAATGCACTCCGGAGTAGGTAGCTCCCCAGGTTCTGGTTTCGGTGGTACAACTAGCAATGATAGTTCAAATCGGGTGTAGTGGCTAAGACCGGCGATGGAACGGCTACCATATTTAGTGGTTTTTCCACTGAGGATCCCCAGGATTTCCTATATAGCTGCGATGAGGTTCTAAGGAACATGGGCATTGTTAAGACCAATGGAGTTGATTTTACTGCATTTCGCCTATCTAAATATGCCAGGACTTGGTTGAGGGATTATTGCTTAGCCAGGCCAGCAGGGTCGCCATCTTCGTAATGGGAGCAATTTTTAGCGTTGTTTCTTGAGAAGTTCTCCCCGTGACACAGCGAGTGGACTTTTGGAGGGAGTTTTAGTTCCTTCAGTAGGGTTCCATGATGGTCACTCATTATGAGACCGGGTTCATTGATTTAGCTAGCCATGTTGTTGTCATATTTCCCACTAAGAGAGAGGGTGGGGAGGCTTATTAATAGTCTTATTTAGCCGATCTGTCTTCAGATGTCGAAGGAGTCCGGGAGAGAGATTACATTTCAAGAGGCAGCCAATGTGGCCCGCATAGTTGAGATGGTTCTATCATGGGGAGTGGTCATGGATCGGATAAGAGGCCCTGCCATTCAGGCAGATTCAGTGATACCTCGTTTGGAGGTAGAGATTCTTATTGTAGAGGTCATCCTCCGAGGCCCTTTTAGTCAGCTCTCCAGGTCTCCCATTGTACTTCGGGTGGTCACGGTTCTCAATCACAATATTCCGCTCAGCAGCCTTACAGCGCATCACCAGCACCTATCAGTGCACCACCAATTTAGAGTTTCCTGGGTCGTCATCCCCAGCAGGCGAGAGCTTGCTTCACTTGTGATGACATGAGGCACATTGCGAGGTATTTCCCTCGAGCTTTGAGCAGTTCTCAGGATCAGAGTTCTCGTGCCATCGTTCCGGAAACAAATGTTTCACAGCCTGCCCAACCAGCTAGAGACGGGGGAAAATATGTTAGAAGTGGTAGTAGAGGTCATAGAGGTGGAGCTCAGGCCGCTAGGTGTAGAGTCCATCATGTAGCAGGTCATCCCATAGAGGTAGTTCCGGGTAGTGGAGCTCAGACCTGATGTTATGCTCTCCCAGCCAGGAAAGAGAGTGAGTCTTTAGATGTAGTCATTACAGGTACTATTATGATTTTTTATAGAGATGCCTCGGTGCTATTTGATCCAGGGTCTATGTATTCATATGTGTCATCTTATTTTGCACCGTACCTAGTCATGCCTAGTGATTCATTGAGTATTCCTATTTAAGTGTCTACACCGGTGAGTGATTCTATTCTAGTCGATCAAATTCATCGTTCTTATATTCTAGTTTTCGGGGGTCTTGAGACCAGTGTTGATTTGTTGTTTTTAGACATGGTCGACTTTGATGTTATATTGGAGATAGATTTGTTATCCCCGTACCACCCTATATTGGATTTCCATGCAAAGACCGTGACCCTAGCCTTACCAGATTTGTCCCCTTTGGAGTGGAGAGGGACTCATGGCCATTCTACTCGTAGTGTCATTTTGTATGTGAAGGCTTGACGTATGGTTGAGAAGGGGTGTTTGGTCTATTTGGCCTATGTCTGTGGTTCTAGTGCGGAGGTCCCTTCTATTTATTCCGTACCCATTGTTTAGGAGATTCTAAAGGTTTTCCCTTCAGACCTACCGGGCATGCCACTCGACAAGGATTTCTACTTTTGCATTGATCTGGCTCCGGGCACCTAGCCCATTTCTATACCACCGTATCGCATGACCCTGCCAAAGTTGAAAAAGTGAAGGGATTAGTTGTAGGATTTTCTTGATAAGGGTTTCAGGATACCCACATTTTAGCCTTGGGATGCGCTGATTGTTGTTTGTGAAGAAAAAGGATGGTTTGATGAGGATGTGCATTGATTGCGGACAATTGAACAAAGTTACAATCAAGAATAAGTATCCACTGCCAAGGATTGATGATTTATTTGATCAGCTTCAGGGTGCCAAGGTATTTTCAAAGATTGATTTAAGATCTGGCTACCATTATTTGAGGATTAGTGCATCTCATGTCCTAAGACAGTTTTCTGTACTTGGTATGGGAATTATGCGTTTTTGGTAATGTTGTATAGGTTGACAAATGCCCCAGCAGCTTTATTGACTTGATGAACCGAGTTTTCTAATTGATGATATATTGATATACTCCTGCATCCAGGAGGAGCACGAGCGACATCTCAGAGTGGTTCTTCAAAGTCTGAAGGATAGTCAGCTATATGCAAAATTTTTGAAGTATGAGTTTTGGTTGAGTTCACTTGCATTCCTGGGTCATATCGTATCAGCAGAGGGTATTCCGGTTGACCCCAATAAGATTGAGGTAGTTAAAAGCTGGCATAGACCAGCATCAGCTATAGAGATTTGTAGTTTTTAGAGATTGGCACGCTTGTATCGTCGAGTCGTGGAAGGGTTCTCATCTGTTGCAGTACCGATGACCAGGTTGACCCATAAGGGTACCCAGTTCAGATGGTCAGATGAGTGTGAGGTGAGCTTTCAGGAGCTCAAGACAGCTCTGACCATGACAACGGTATTGGATTTGCCCACAGGTTCAGGGTCTTACAAAGTTTATTGTGATGCTTCCTGGATTGGGCTTGGTGCAGTGTTGATGCAGGATGGCAAGGTCATTGCCTATGCTTCGAGGCAGTTGAAGATCCACGAGAAGAATTATCCGGTTCATAATCTAGATTTGGCAGCCATTGTACATGCATTGAAGATTTGTAGGTATTATCTGTACGGTGTGACGTGTGAGGTATACACTGATCACAAGAGTCTTCAATAATTGTTCGAGCAAAAGGAGTTTAATTTGAGGCAGAGGAGCTAGTTGGAGCTGTTGAAGGATTATGATGTCACTATCTTATATCACCTGGGAAAATCCAATGGTGGCTGATGGTTTGAGTAGGAAGTCATTTGTACGGGCAGTCTTGCTTTCAATACGGTCAGTTTGAGGCCTCTTTCTTTGTATGTTCATGCTTTGGGCAATCGATTCGTCAGGTTGGATATTTTTGAGCCTAATCGGGCGTTAGCTTGCGTGGTCGCTCGTTCTTCAGTATTAGAGCGTATCCATGATCGGCAGTTTGATGATCCCTATTTGTGTATCCTTAGAAACACTGTGCAGCGTGGAGGTACCAAGTAGGTGACTTTAGATGATGATGGATTTTTGAGATTGCAAGGGCGTGCTTATATGCCCAATATGGATGGGATTCGAGAGTTGATTTAAGTGGAGGCCTATAGTTCCCACTATATATTCATCCGGGTGCCGCGAAGATGTATCTGGATTTTCGAATGTATTATTGGTGGCGTAGAATGAAGAAGGATTTTATTCAAAGTGTGTGATATTAATTTGGAGATTTGATCACACGAGAAAGCCAGTAGGATATTTTTTGAGGTTGTGTGTGTATGAGGTTTGGAGTCTAGAGGGCTTGGGTGAGTTTTAGATAGGTCGTGAGTGCATTTTTGAAATTTCAAAATTTTGCTCGTATGCCTGCTCTACAGTTTCACATTTGTGAAGCAGGTCTCGCAAATGCGACCTCACAAATGTGACCTCACAAATGCAAGCCTAACATCGCAAATGTGAGGGAAGAGGATCAGTGTTGTGTTTGCAAATGCTGAACTTAGTATGTCGCAATTGCGACATCATTTGTCAAAAATGTGAAGTCTTCATTTTTACTAGGCGTTCACAAATGCAAACTATATCTTGCAATTCCCAAACCTGCAGGGTTCGCAACTGCGAACCCAGGTTTTAGAATCCCACATCTGCAACCTGCATTTTTTTTATACTAAGTCGAATTTTGAACAATTTTCTTCATTCTTGCAAAACCCAAACACAATTAGGGAATTTTTCAAGAACAAGACTTCTTCGAAATCATTTGTATGTTAGTTTTTACTCAATTATATCAATCATATATATCATTTAACATGTTTTCAACTTAAAATCAAAGATTTTCATGGCTGAAATTGGCGATTTTGGGTAGAACATAGATTTTTCTAAAATTGTGGATTTGGACCACAATTTGATGTCCGATTTCAAAACAAATTACATATATGTGTTCGTGGGGGAATGGGTAACTAGGTTTTTGTTCGATTCTCGGGTTTTGACCACGTGGGCCGGTAGGTGTTTTTTGACTTTCTCGGTAGAACTTTGGAAAATTCACTTTTATGCATTCAAATTGATTCATTTAGCATTTACCGATTAAATTAAGTGACTTCTGACTAGATTCAAGCGGATTTGTGGTGGAATCGAGGGGTAAAGAAATACATGAGGATTGAGTTGATTTTAAAGCTTCGGGATAAGTGTTCGGTCTAACCTTAGCTTGAGGGATTATGGGTTGAGTCATATATGCTACTTGTTTGAGTTGAATACGACGTATAGGCATGGTGACTAGTATCCATGTGTTGCTGTAGGGCAAGACCGTGGGTCTTAATTTGATACTTGTGTATTTTTTATTTTTTCTGTGGAAGTCTAGATTGATGATCCTTGATATTAAGTATTGATTTTAACTGTGCCAAGTAGAAATTGAATAGGATTGGTTACAGCCGATTCTCTCTTGCTGGGAAGTCTGATGTGTTGTTATTATTTTCCTTGTCGGAAAGGTATTACACTGTCTTACTCCCTTGCCGAGATTATATTGTTTACTGGGTTGAAAGAAATAGGAGCTGGTGGTACGCCTACCACAAGTGGTATTGAAATGGGAATGGGTGGTATGCCTGCCACAAGTGATATCGAAATGGAAGCGGGTGGTACGCTTACCACAAGATATTGAAATGGGAGCGAGTGATACGCCTACCACAAGATATTGATTAGAATGAAAGCGGGTAGTACGTCTACCACGAGTTATGATGAAATGTAGCGGGTGGTACGCCTACTATAAGATATTGAGAAATGGGATCGGGTTGCACATCTGCAAGAAAATGAGCATTAAAAGTGAAAGTTGTTTTATCTATTCTTACTGTGTTAGTAGCTTTATAGTTGGTTCCATTGTTACCTCTAGGAATCATTTTTATTTTTCTATCTCCAAAGCATGTTTCCCCTCCCTAGTTTTACTTTCTTATTTCCTGTTATTTCTTTGCTATATATTATATAACTGCACAAGTTAATATGGAGTCTTGTCCTAGCCACGTCACTACCTCGCCGGGGTTAGGCTAGATACTTACCAGCACAGGGGGTCGGTAGTGCTGATGCTACACTCTGTGCTCTTTTGTAGTGATCCAGGTGTTGGAGCAACTTTTGAGCAGCTGCAGCAGTAGTCTGTGAGCGAGCGTTCAGTCCAGAGACACCGAGGTAGCCTCGTTGACGTTAGTCGGCCCGGAGTCTTATCTATCTCTTATTTCCGCCTGTTATCTTATGTATTTGGAGACATACAGTTCACATTTTCATTCAAACAATTGTATTCAGTACTCTTAGTCTATGAGTTATGTGATTCCAGTTCTTGGGTATAGATATATGGTAAATTCGGCGTATTTGTTCAGCTTATTTATCATATGACTTCCACAATAATTTTTATGTTTCCGCTGTTGTTCAATTATTGAAACTTGTTGTTAATTTTTGTAAAATGGCTTAAAATAAAGGAGAACAATATATGAATGGGGCTTGCCTAGCTTATATATGTAGGCACCATCATCACTACTCATAGATTTTTGGTGAGCCCCAGGCCCGCACTTGTTTGACTGGGTAAAGAATTTATTCATTTGAGTTGCTCCATAGTCATTTTGTTAGTGTTATGTGTATTCGTCATTATTATAGACCTATTTTGGAGATGAATTTAAGATTACTATATTACAAGTGATTTATTAATAGTGGTGACAAACCTTTTGGTTAGTTTATGAAAAAAATGAGATACTTTTGTTAATATAAGTTGGTTCTGTTGTTGATTTTTGAGACGGGGTAAATTTTTATATAGTCCTAAAATAGGATAAACTTTACCCGATTTTCTGTAAATTTCCATTATGTCTTGCTTTGGGATCCTACCCCTTAGCATCGGTCAAGATCCTAAATTAGGTCGTGACAATCGTTGAATATTGTTAGTGTTGTCTACATTTATTGTCATTCGGATAATACAAATATTATCTTACTAAAACAATTAGCTAACTTGTCTTTTGGATGTTAATATTTGCTAAGATTGCCTCTATTGTGTTAAATCAAATTGGTTGAGCTTAGATCTAAATTTTAGGTTAAACAAGAGTTTCAATTGCTATTAATAAAATTAAATGTTCTTGTTTTGCTCGTTTATTAAATTATAGAATGCCGTAAACTTAAATACTTGATTACTATTTCTCAAATTTCCTTTTTGTCTCAATTTTTTTTTTCTAAAGGTATGTTAGTTAAATAGAGTAAAGAGAAAAAAAGTCATGATTTCGAAGAAATAAAAAAGCAAAAAAATTAATAATGTAAGGATAAAATAGATATTTAAAAAAAGTCCATTGATATATATCAGGGAGGTATCGTCTATTCGATGAAAGTAAATTTTCTTGCATCATCGTTTTTAGTAACCACTTGCCACTTGTCTCTTCCTTTTTTTTATTTAATAAATGACACAAAAAGTGAAGTGAGAACTAGGGTGTACATAAGTTGAATTGGTTCGGATTTTTAATTACCAAACTAAATTAGTGGTACAAAATACTAAAACAATAAACCAAATCAAACTAATAAAGTCGGGTTTTTTGAATCTCGGAGTTTTTTGTCTTTTATTTCTTCAAGTTTTTGGGTTTTTTTCCTATAAAGTTTTCATAGCACAAAATATATAACATATGCCCTAAAAATATCTTTTTATTCGTAGTAAGATGCAACTATATAATATATTTTCCACGAAAATAACACAATAATATGAAATTACTCATAGCATTATACTAAAATATTCATTAACAAAGATAATAAAATTACATAAAGCAAGTATTGATAATTAATAAGCCATAATAAAAATTAACATAATCAAAAAGTTAGTTATCCTGTCCTGGATTTCCCACCATCGGTATCGTAATGGTGCCTACCTCTTTAATGCTAGGCAGGCCAACAAATATGGTTCAAACATATTAATCATTAGTTAAAACAGTAATAAATATTAATTAAAGCTAAATAGATATGAAGTGCGAAAATTTTATAACAGTTCAAAACTATAAAATACGACTACCCAATTATCTGGTGTCGCATTCCACGAACACTAAGAATCTCTACAAATACTGGTTCAAAGGAAAAGTAGATCTATTTTTTCAGAATGAAACAAAGGTGGAACTAAGATAGGGAAGGGGACTCCACGGTCTATGAACGCCGTCAGATCTACCTTGGGTCTCCTACAAACTGAAGGCAGCAACATCAAACTCTGATTAGAATGGTCTAGTACCGTGCACAGAAAGTACAGAGTGTTGTATCAGTAAAACCAACCCCATGTACTTGTAAGTGCCGAGCCAAACTTTCACGAAGTAGGGATAAGACGAGGACACAACAAAAAACATAAACTATGACGACCCGACCCGTCGTCTCATGTGTTGTTGCTCTGTTTCCCCATTTAATGCTCCTTCATGTTTCGTTATCGGTATGTGGTGTGCTAGAGTTGATTTGAGTTGGTTTTGATAAGAAATGAGAAACTTAGTCTGTTTAAGGAAAGCTTAAGTCAGAAAAGACAACCGAACGTTGACTATTGAGTTGGAGGGCTCGAACATGATTTTTGATGTTTCGGATAGCTTCGAGAGGTGAATGTGACTTAGGAGAGTGATCAGAATTGATTTTGGAGGTTCGGTGTAGAATTAGGCTTGAATTGGCGAAGTTTGTATTTTGGTGAATACTGGTTGATGGGGAAGATTTTGATATGAGGGTCGAAATAGAATTCTGAGAGTTGTTGTAGCTTTGTTGGGTGACTTTGGATATGTGTGCAAATTTTCAGGTGATTCGGATATCGTTTGTTTGGATTTTTTATCGAATGTGCAATTCGGAAGTTTTTAAGAAATTTAGGCTTTGATTGGATTATAATTGAGGCTTTTGATGTTAACGTTAGCATTTGGATAATGCGAGAAAGTGTGAATAAGGTATTATATCAATTATGTGCTTTTGGTTGAGGTCCCGGGGGGCCTCATGGTAAGATCGAGTGTTAAAATGAGAGTTTTTAGAGTTATGTTCTGGTTTGCATTTCTGTCATCTGGTATTTCCGCTTCTGTGGAAATGGAGTGCAGAAGCGGTTCTGCAAAAGCGGGAGAAGGAACGCAGAAGCGGCTCTTCGCCTGGTGAAGCGTTTTCGCAAAAGTGGAACATCGTCCGCAAAAGCGAGTCCGCAGGAGCGGACTTACAACCGCAGAAGTGATAAGGGGTGACGGCAGAAGTAGATTAATTGGACACAATAGCTGTAATTGGGAACCTTAATGAAAACCGCAAAAGCGGTCATTTTGCCGTAGAAGCGGTCCCTCATAAGCGATAGCGGGACCGTAGAAGCAAAAAGGACTGTGCTTAGAAAGGTTTATATCGTTATTTCATCCACGAGCATATGTCATTTTCCCTCCATTGTTGAATAACTTGGAGAGCTTTGGGTGAGAACTTTGAGAGTTTTGACTGAGAAAGATTAGAGGTAAGTTCCTCGGCCTAATTATTCAAGATTATGGTATAATTAACATGGAAGTTGGTTGAAAATTCATTAAAACGGGGTAAATCTAGGGCTTGAGTTTGATATTTCAAATTTGAATTTGATAGATCATTTGAGCTCGGATTTGGGAGTTCTTGATATGTACAGACTCGTGGAGAGACAAGAAATCCGGTAATGTGAGCTTTGTAATTTTTCAAGAAGCGGGCCCGGGGCTCGAGTCTTGCTAGTTTCGAGATTTTTGCTATATATTACTATTTTCGATTGGCCATTATTCACTTGGCATAGTGTGATGCATTCGCTCAGCTTTTGGTTAGATTAGACGCGCATGGAATCGGACTTGAGGGGCAAAACCGTCGCGGGCTTGGGATTTCGTCGTTCGAGGTGAGTAATACTTGTAAGTGATATCGTGAGGGTTTGAAACCCCAGATTTGCACGTCATAGTGATATATTGTGGTGACATACATGCCAGGTATGAGTGTGGGGTAGATCACCATTGGGGATTGTGACTTGGTCTGTGCCGATTGTTCATTTTACTGCGTGATTGACTGAAACCTACTTGGCGCTATCATATTTTGGGCTTATTGCCATGTTTTGAGCTTCGTGCCAATTATTTGAATCCTTCAGGGAATGATATCACTCTTTTGCATTACTTTGCATATTATTTAATCTCGGTCCAAGGTTTTAAATGTTGTTTTGCAAACTCAGCCATCTTTTTAAGATTTGAAAACTTAAATGATATTTTACTGGTGTTTTGAGCTGAGAACTGCTATTTTACTATTGCCCAAGGGGCTTATGTGCATTTCTAGATCGAGCATGGATCAGATTGCACACCACAACAATGTTATGTATGCATTTCTTGACTGTGCATGGATCGGGTTGCACGCCGCAGCGGTGTGATATTAATCTCTTGGGCTGTAGGAGCCCCTCCAAAGTCTGAACCCCCATAGTTAGCGCGGGTACCCAAATTTTTCGGGCTGTACGCCACAGCGGTCATGTACATTGCATTGCATTTACACATTGATTCTTGTTTGTACTATGTGGAATGACATTTAGCACTCTTATATCGTCGGCATCCATGTTATTTCTTGCACTATGTACCAGATACCCTGGTGTTATTTGTTAATTGAGTGTTGTGCCCGAGGGGATGACTTCTGTGCAGACTTGCACTACCTGATAACACATTCATATGCTTAACCGTTAAAAAGAAAAGTAAAAGATATTTTCGAAAGAGGTTTTTTTTTACTAAGCCAGATGTTTTTTAAAGGATATTTATGGAATTACCGTTTTCTCAAGGGTTGTATTGTCCGTATATAGCATGATGGAGTGTTCTTACATGATTTTCTACCGCTCAGTAATAATTTACTCTTACTACCACTGAGTTGTAAGTATTCACTTTACTCCTTGCACCTCACATGCAGTTGTAGGTATTGTTCACCCGATAGCGGATTATTAGCGGAGTGAAGGTCTTACTACGGTAGTTGAGAATGTGACCGCCAGCATTCACGACACTGCACTTCATCTTTGAATTCTAGTTTTATCTTGTATATATTAATTATTGGCCCTATATTAGTGTTCCTACTCTTTAGAAGCTCATGACTTGTGACACCCCGGTCTAGGTGTGTGAGGTTGTGATCCTAATTATTAATGCTGATAAGCTGTATCATTCTATTCATTTATGTTTAAATAATTCTAACATGTTGTGAATTGGGTTAGTTGGCTGGCCTTGTCTTCACGAGAGGCGCCATCACGAAAAGTGTGGGTTTGGATCGTGACAAGTTGGTTCTGAGCATAGGTTACTAGGTATCACCAGTCATGAGCAGGGTAGTAGAGTCTCGCGAATCGGTATGGAGACGTCTATATTTATCCTCGAGAGGCTGCAGAACCTTTAGGAAAAATATCTCTTTCTTTGAATTCTTATCATGCGTACTTGTTTCAGCTTGGAATATAACTCTTGAAATTCCTTCCTCATGTCCATATGCGCGCATGAGCGCTCAGTATTATATGTGCCTTGAAGGCTTGCGATTCCCCGATCGAGGGGCAAGACGCGATTTCTATGAGTTGATGTTCGGCCGGACTGGAGGACCTGAGGCGAATCTTCACCTATGGCTTGAGCACCGAGGTGCTAATTTTGCGAGATAGTGATATGAACTTGTATGTTCAGTATTTTCCCTAATGGTGAAATGGCGGCTGGATAGCTATGTGATGAGTATGTTTGTGTTGGGTGATCTTTCTATATGACTTGGATGTGTCGAATGAGGTCTACTAGGTGATAGATTAATTATTAAGTGTTTGATTTCCATTGTGATTGGATGTGTCGCCCCGAGTTAGGGGTGCGAGAAGAACCTATTCAGATCTCCTAGTTGGGAGTGAAGTAAACGACATATTACGATATGAGCTCAGACTCGGGAAGTCTAAGTAGTTGTGTAATGTGTATGACGATGGAAGGTATACATAAATGTTATATTGAGGTGAAGCAGGTGGGTTATCTCCTACGGAGTGTTGTAAAGTGATGTGTTTCTTATGTATATTGTGAGAAGATCTCATGTTTTAAAGGTACATGTTGTAATTTGCAAATTTGAGTCACTTTAGAGAGTGGACTCGGCTGATATGGGGACGAATGCGAGGTTTGTAGAGGATTTCAGTACCCGAGGATATGTGTTTTCACAAACTAGTAGATGATTTACGTTTATTCTCATTATGGCATTGTGGGATTATTAGGGTAAAAGCAATAAGAGTTGTTGAGTGTGTCCCGATGTATGTCTTCAAGCCAAGTTGGGGAGGTTGTTGTTGATCAGCTGATTGCACGGTTATGTTCTATGCCGATTCCTTTTTGTGGTATGCTGGCGGATCAGTTCGAGTTGCATAAATTGAGTCGAGGATGGCACGAGTAAATAAAAATTTTGATAAAGGTTATGCGATGCTTCGTAGATTCGTGAAAATAGTAAGATATCTTGAGTTTTTACTGGTAAAGAATGCTCAGTTTATAGAGAAGGATGATGGTTGTTTGTATTTGTATGAGATCACGCTCTGCAGTGTCAGGGTACTATCAGCCACGAAAGGTTCTGTTGGTTATGTCAAATAATTTACAGTTGTGTAAGAGTGAATGACTCTCTAGAATGGTTTTATTTTATACAAGATTTGGTATCTAACAATCAAGTGTCTCCAGGTTGTGTATGTGGTCAGAGACCGTGTTTTAATCGAAAAATGTCGAGGCTTGTGATATTTTATGTAATTATGGGATTCAATGTATAAGAATTTGGTAAGTAATGGTAACGGATTCCGATTCACATGAAGTTCTTCAACTATAGTATTTTGAAAATGTGGTGTTCCTGGGAATATTGGAGAGAGTATTCGGTGGCCTATGGGCCTTAGAGAGTGTTGTCTTATGTTTGAATCTACCGTGGTGAGCCTGGGTGGAGGCGCTGTGATGCTACGGCGAGGAAGAAATATCAAGTGGATGATGAATAAAAAGAGCAATTTGATAGACGGAATAGCTTGATTATTTACCGAATAGGCTTTATATGAGCTTTTTTAGGCCTTTCGTGCGACAATGCTCTTGGGTTTTGACGGCTTGCTCAGCTCGATTTAGATTGACGGATTCAGTCGTGGCAGTTTAGTTTGTACAAATAGAGATGGCATAGATGTTATTGGTAGGTTTTACCGTGGTTTGAAGATGAGTATATTTTATGAGGGTATGCGAAGCTTCAAGTGTGTAATAATCTTTCCTCTAAATAGGATCAATGAAAGTTCTCGACTAGTTGAGTGCGTCGATGTCTGCGGAACGGAAGGGAGATAAAAGTTATTATGTTATCCGGTTGTGGTATGGTAGATAAGATATGTTGTGGAGGATTGGGATTTGTGTGTGTAAGGCTCGGTTCAGTTCGGAATGGAAAGTCATTAAATTCTTAAGCAACTCGGTCAGCTGCAGGTGATTTAAGAATCGACCTTTAGATGATTAGAGTAAATGATCCTCATGTGACCAAGGAAATGGTGTTGTTAATCACAGTGATTTGATGAGGGTATATGCTTTAGAAAAAGGGCAAATGTAATTAAGTTGATGGCACTTTAAAAGTTTTGCGGCATTTTTTTGGTAGATCAACTGTTGATATTTCTTTGGTGGCGCAGATGGAATTTTGGAATATCTTTTGTAGAATTATTGGGTACTCGAGGTGTAATATGTATTTATACGGCTGAATGCGGGATCAGGTACAGTAATTTGTGTGCTAAGTGGAGCTAGAGATTGGGAGTTCTTATGATTCA
Organism: Nicotiana benthamiana; assembly: GCA_034376525.1. NCBI lineage: Eukaryota > Viridiplantae > Streptophyta > Magnoliopsida > Solanales > Solanaceae > Nicotiana > Nicotiana benthamiana. Next base: position 126,715,824 of record CM067338.1, on the reverse strand, counting down.
GGCTATGTAGTGGTTGTGGATAGTGTGTATTGGTACCGTTAGCGGTTATTTGGGGTTTGGGATCCCGAGTAGATCTTTCTTTGCTTGGTATATTAGGTTCTGTATATGATGTTGGGGTGTAGACTGATTGTCTCAATGTTGGGTTATTCTAATTGATTGTGCAATAGATTATGTCGGAAAATGCCACAAGAATGCGTGGCGAGGTGCATCGGACTGTGTTCTAGCTGAATGGTTTTGTTTAGAAGACCAGTGGATGGCTGGGAAAGATTGCTTTCCTTACTTGGGCCTTTGGGGCGTATGTCAGTGTAGAGGTTTCTACCGTTGATTCGGTTCCATTATTGAGGTACTTTTCGGATTCGTTCCTTGTGGACGGGCTTGTCACCGGACAAGACTGTGGATTTCACTAATTATTTTGTGTCAGGCATCGTAGTGTACGGCTCCTGCATGAGTTATGGTAGTGGAAGGAGAAACTTGCGGCTTCTTCGTAATGAGTTTGTTGGTAAGCTGATTGGCTACGTGTTAAGCTTGAGTTGTCTTAGTTGGCCCCAAATTGTACTGATGAAGGATAGTTTGATTCGATCATTATTGAACCCGTCAGTGATTTGGGGAGATCTATGAGTTGTTTTCCTATACTGTGAGGTGTTATGATTTTTGGAATTTTGGCACGTACAGTGTGGTGCTATTAAGATTCATGGTGGAAGTTGAGTTTTGTAGCTTTCAATTCTATAGATATCATTATGCACTCAGTATGCTTATGACCAATACTCGGTATTCTGTTACTATGAGCAAATTTGGCTCGATGTGCATCTCCCTAGGTGAGATATTTGTGTGGATCGGGTGGCACGCCGCCATGGGTATATTATCTGGATCGGCTTGTGCTCCGCTACAGTTTGATGATGAGAATAGTTTTCCGTATGAGTACTTTGTATGCTTGCTTCTTGTTTGCTGAGGAAAGTTTGTATTTGGAGTTGCTTGGCGAATAGCGCACCGGTTGTGTCCTTTCAATATTGAATGGTGTATATTACTTGCTTCATCGTGGGTGTGATGGATTTCTTGGTTTAAGACATTAATCTGTGGGCGGCTGTCTAATTTGAACATAGTGACTTGAGGTACTTCATGTGTAACATTGTTTGGATAGGATCGCGCATTGTAGCGAGGCTACATGGAGTTACAATATGTCGGCGTAGCTTCAGGTCTTCTATTTCTATGATGTGAGATGGGGTCTCAGCCTTGTGTTGTGATGGTACTGATGAGCTTGAGGTACAACTCTTTTGTTTGAATCAATTGCCATGATTTGAGTATGTTCGTACCGTCTCTTATTGGTGCGTATATGATGCAAGATCTGGCTTAGGCCTGTGTTGAGATGTCTTATCACCAGAGTTGTATGTTGGATTCAAGGAGATCGTTGGAGTCGTTAATGAATATGAATAGAGTTGGTTTCAGCTTGTTGGAAAGTTAATATCGAGGTTTGACCCGAAAATCTGTTGTGATAATAGTCGGAGGGAAGTGGCCTCATGAACGGTTGATCAGAGTAATGGTTACAGTTTATCGCGTGTTGTATGTCATTGGTGGTATATAAAAGTGTTGAAATAAGACATTAGCTAATAAGAGGTTCTTATCGGTAATTGAGTATTTCGGGCAACTGCTATGAATAGAGACTACTCTTTCGAGTGTTGGATTGTGTGGTTTGTTGTATGGTTTCACCTAAGGTTGCAGGCGTGGGTTATTACCACTGGTTCCAGTTTATTTTGGGTATGATTTCGGGAGTGCAATGTGATTCTACGGTTTCTGGCCTGGATGGACTGTGAAATTTCAGTTGTGTTGCATTATCGGTGCCTATGCGAGTCAGGGTGATGTGGGTTAACCCCGGCTATGAGTTTGGTCAGGTCATTCAAATATTGGTTGTCTTCTAGTAGAACTCTGGGTACGCTCGAGGACGAGCGTTTCTTTATGTTGAGGAGGATGTGACGACCCGCCCCATTGTCTCATGTCTTGTTGCTCTGTTTCCCTATTTCATGCACCTTCAAGTTTCATTAGCAGTACGTGGTGTGTTAGAGTTTATCTGAGTTGGTCTTGATAAACAATGAGACACTTAGTCTCTTTAAGAAAGGCTTAAGTTGGAAAAGTCAACTGAACGTTGACTATTGAGTTAGAGGGCTCGGATGTGATTTTTTGTGATTTAATTAGCTTCGAGAGGTGAAATGTGACTTAGGAGCGTGATCAGAATTGATTTTTGGAGTTCGGTGTAGAATTAGGCTTGAATTAGCGAAGTTAGTAATTTGGCGAATTCCGGTTGATGGGTGAGATTTTTATCTGAGGGTCGGAATAGAATTTCGAGAGTTGCTCTAGCTTCTTTGGTTGACTTTGGATATGTGTGCAAATTTTCAGGTCACTCGGACATCGTGTGGTTGGATTTTTGATTGAATGTGCAATTCGAATGTTTTTAAGAAATTTAGGCTTTGATTGGATCATAGTTGAGTATTTTGATGTTAACATTAGCGTTTTCATGGTTCGAGCAAGTGTGAATAAGGTATCAGATCATGTCTGTGCTTTTGGTTAAGGTCCCAAGGGGCATTGGGGTAAGATCGAGTGTTGAAACGAGAGTTTTTAGTGTTTGCTTCATGTTTGCATTTCAGTCATCTAGTATTTCCGTTTCTGTAGAAATGGACTGCAGAGGCGGTTCTACAAAAGCGGGGGAAGGAGCCCAGAAGAGGCTATTGGCCTGGTGAGGAATTTCCCTAAAAACGGAACATCGTCCCCAAAAGCGAGTGCGCTGGAGCGGACTTTCAACCGCAGAAGAGATACTGGGTGACTGCAGAAGCGGATTTATTGGACGCAAAAAGCGGTAATTGGGAACGTGAATGAAAAACACATACGCAGTCATGTGGCCGCAGAAGCGGTCCCGCATAAGCGGTAGTAGGACTGCAAAAGCGCAAAGGACTTTGCTCAGAAGGGTTTGTATCATTATTTCATCCACGAGCTTATGTCATTTTTCCTCCATTTTTGAATTACTTGGAGAACTTTGGGAGAGAAGTTTCGAGGGTTTTGACTGAGAAAGACTAGAGGGTAAGTTCCTCGGCCTAATTATTCAAGTTTATGTAGAATTAACATGGAAATTGGTTGAAAATTCGTTAAAAGGGGGTATAGCTAGGGCTTGAGTTTTAATATTTCAAATTGGATTTTGATAGGTTATTTGAGCTCGGATTTTGGAGTTCTTGATATGTACGGACTCGTGGCGAAACAAGGAATCCGTAATGTGAGTTTTCTAATTTTTGAGAAGCAGGCCCGAGGCTCGGGTTTTGCTAGTTTCGAGATTTTTGCTATATTTTGACTATTTTCGATTGGGTATTGTTCCCTTGGCATAGTGTGATGCATTCGCTCTGATTTTGGTTAGATAAGATGCGCGTGGACGCCTATCGGAGGGACAAAGGCATCCCGCGCTTGGGATTTTGCCGGTTCGTGGTGAGTAATACTTATATATGATATCGTGAGGATTTGAAACCCCGGATTTGCACATCATAGTGCTGTGTTGTGGTGACTTGCACGCGAGGTATGAGCGTGGGGTAGAGCACCATCGGGGATTATGACATGGTCCGTCTCGGTTGCTGATTTTACTGCGTGATTAACTGAAAATTACTTGACGCAATCATGATTTGGGCTGATTTCCATATTTTGGGCTTCGTGCCGATTATTTGAATCCTTCAGGGTTTGATATCACTTTTGTGCATTACTTTGCATATTGTTTGATCACGGTCCAAGGTTTTAAATACTGTTTTGCAAACTCAGCAATCGTTCTAATATTTAAAACTTAAATGATATTTCACTCAAGTTTTGAGCTGAGAATTGCTATTTTACTATTGCCTAATAGACTTACGCGCATTTATGTACCGAGTATGGATCGGGTTACGCCACCGTATCAGTGTTATGTGTGTATTTTTAGATTGTGCATGTATCGGGTTGCACGCGCAGCAGTGTGATATTGATATTACGTTTGGGCTATAGGAGCCCCTCCGGAGTCTGAACCCCCACAGTGAGCGCGGGTACCCAAATAGATCGGGCTGTACGCTGCATCGGTCATGTGTATTCCATTGCATTCATACATTGATTCCTATTTGTACTACATGGAATGATATTTAGCACTCTCATATCGTTGGCATCCATGTTATTTCTTGCTATGTGTACCAGATACCCTGGTGTTATTTTTTAATAGAGTCTTGTGCCCGAGAGGGTGAATTTTTTGCAGACTTGCACTACCTGATATCGCATTCATATGCTTAACCGTTAAAAATAAAAGCAAAATATATTTTCAAAAGAGGTTTTTTTACGGAGCCAGATGTTTTCTAAAGGATTTTCATGGAATTATTGTTTTCTCAAGTGTTATACTGTCCTATATAGCATGATGGAGTGTTCTTATGTGATTTTTTACTGCTCAGTTATTATTTACTCTTATTACCACTATTAAAGAAGTACTCACTTTTCTCCCTATACCTCGCATGTTGTTGCACGATTGTTCACCTGGTAGCGGGTTATTAGCGGATTGAAGGTCTTACCATGGTAGTTGAGCAAGGTGACCGCCAGCGTTCGCGGCACCGCACTTCATCTTTGAATTCCGGTTTTATCTTGTATATATAAATTATTGGCCCTATAATAGTGTTCCTACTCTTTAGACGCTCGTGACTTGTGACACTCCGGTCAAGTTGTGTGGGGTTGTAATCCTGATTATTATTGCTGATAAGCTGTAACATTCTATTCATTTATGTTTAAATAATTCAAACAGGAGGTGAATTGGATTTTTGGCTGGCCTTGTCTTCACGAGAGGTGGCATCACAATCGGTGTGGTTTTGGGTCGTAACATAAACATGTGCTGTCAAACAATACACTAACAGAATAACAAGTCATAAAAGCTAAGAGGAAATGAACGGGAAGGGGTAACATGCTATGAGGGTTTCAACATACAAAATCACAACAGTAAAAGAGTCTAAACATAATGCAATCAATAATTAAAGGTGCATCACCCTTAGTGCTTTTATTTTCAATCCTCACCATGCAATCACACTTGAACTGATGACAACAACTAAACATAACAAAAAGAAAATGCACGGCATCACCCTTAGTGCTTTTATTCTCAATCCTCACCATGCAATCAATAATTAAAACGGGCACGGCATCGCCCTTAGTACTTTATCCCTCTTCCTCAAAATATGTATAATAGAAATGTGAACAGCATCATCATTCGTGCTTTATCACTCTTCCTCGCCATATGAATAATATTAATGTCCAAGGCAGCACCTTTCGTGCTTTATCACTCTTCCTTACCATATGAATAATATAAATGTGCACAGAATCACCCTTTGCACTTTATCACTCTTCCTTACCATATGAATAACATAAATGTGCACGGCATCACCCGTCGTGCTTTATCACTCATCCTCACCATAAGAAATAACAAAAACAATAATAACCCGGCAAAGGCATCACAACCAAACAACTTCGTTAGTCACTTAATTTCACAACAGAAATCTCAACTGGAGCCAATACTCAACCAATACAAAAATTAGGAATAAACATAATAAGACTTATTTAACATGAGTAATAACTAGTTTAAGCAGGAATCATATATACAAATAAACAAAACGGTCGCTAGTATAAGACTCACTTGCATGCCATGACCCGAAAATAACGAATAGATATTCGTCACCACACCGATACATCGTACTAAACAACTAAACAAGTAGAAAATAAGGTATAAACACCTAATTCTTTAAGTTAAGTTTAACCAGGACACTTACATCGGTTCCACGGCCAAACTCACACCTCAAATACTGCTTTTCCCTTAGTTTTCACATGCAATACGCTCGAATCTATGCAAAATTAACCTATTAACATCAATTAACACCAAAGAAACCAATTATAATGCACGAATATAGATTTCCAAATATTTTTCCCCAAAAAAGTCAAAAATCAACCCCGGGCCCACTTGGTCAAAACTCGATGTTCGGACCAAAACACGATTACCCATTCACCCCTGAGGCCCGATATGTAATTGGTTTTGGAGTCCGATCTCAATTTAAGGTATAAATCCCAAAATTTTGAAATTCCTAAATTCTACCCAAGAACACCCAATTTTCCATGAAAATCTCTAGATTTTGTAAAGGAATATTGCAAAAACGATTAAATAGATTGAAGAAAATTAGTTAGGAATCATTTACGTATGATTTGGGGAAGAATTTGCTCTAGGAAATCACCTCTTGGAGTTTAGGTTTTGAAATTTTGAAGAATGGGAAAAAAATATCATCCTAGACCGTTTTGTTAGAATAAGTGCCCAACGCTAGAGGGGAGGGGGGAGTGAATAGCGATTAAGAAAAATCGCGGGAATAAAATCGAAGTAAATGTGAAAATAAAAAGAGTAAGGAGGGAGCACACCAAATTTATACTGGTTCGCCACAACGTGTGGTTACGTCCAGTCTCCCGAGAGACTCTCTCGAGCTGCAACTAACTCCGTTAAGCTTAAAGGTGCTTAACAAACCAATACAACTTGAGAACTCGAGTCACACGAGCCTCAACAACGTTTGCTCGGAGATACCGCACTCCAAGACTTCAACCGAAGGAATGAAACCTTCCTTCTTACAACAACAAGGGATTAGACTTCCCTTCAAGTGTATACAAACACTTAGCACTCAAGAACACGACTCTCTTATAGAGTAGATATGAGTAGACTTAAGAACGCTCAAGAACACAACAATTTCTCCAAGATTTTAGCAATCAAAAGCTATGAAATATGAATGAATTTAATGAAATGAAAGTATATTAGATTGTTGAAGAATTGTTGTAGAAATGAGAGGTTTTGGAGTCTATTTATAGCCCTCAAGGATCAAGTGACCGTTTCTCAATAGTAAGACAAGAATTTTGAATTAAAAGGCAGAATAATCGATTATCTTAATTGCATAATCTATTATCTTACTTCAACATTCAAAAAACTAGTCGTTGGATGGCAACGGTAACTAGATAATCAATTATTCTCCAAAGGATAATCGATTATTTAACCTTTTTGTAATTTCAAGTTTGGGCTGGATACACAGAATAATCGATTATCAGATAATGATAATCGATTATCTGAGGTGATAATCGATTTTCTGAAGGTGATAATCGATTATCAGAACCTTCTGTAAGTTGGGGTTTGTCTACATTAGCAAGATAATCGATTCTTGGAACATGATAATCGATTATTTAACCTTGAAAACCAACACAAAAATCATAGTGTTCCAAATCAAAAACCAAGTGCTGGAAAAGCTTGTTTATGGTATAAAAAGTGAAAACCAAGACTTAGTTCTTAAAAAACAAGTTTCCAAGGTCATAAATGTCGCGTCACTTTGTCAAAAGACGTTTTCCACGTGTTTATACGACGACCATAAATCAAGTGTGATTTTTATGAAATAATGATTTGGAATATGCTTAAATATGCCCAGAAGTGAAAACCAATGATAATATTTCAAAAACCATTTTGGCTAAAATGAAAATGTCAAAAACCATGACGATGTCTAGCCGACGTCTAGCCAATGTCTAGCCGGCGTCTAGCCAACGTCTCGTCGACGGAAGCCGACGGTCAGATTTTTGGTTTGCGCATGGTCACAAAACTTTGGTCAACAAAAATATTTATAATATGCATGATTTGATAAAATGATATTAGAGAAAAGCAAGACTTGAATCCATTGTCGGATCAAGATCACAATGCAAACAACTCAATAATGTCTTCAATACATCTCTTGGTCTTGTTCTTGACTCTTCTTTACTTGGACTCTTCCTTGGTCCGTTAGCCATTAGTCTCACCTTGTTTGTTCAGTGATATCTTCGTATTCACGACGATTTGGTATTTGTTAACTTTGCATCCACGTCGGTTTGTCACGATTTGGCATTTGTCAACTTTGCATCCACGTCGGTTTGTCATTCATCAAAACATCTCTTGGTCTTGTTCTTGACTCTTCTTTACTTGGACTCTTCCTTGGTCCGTTAGCCATAATTCTTGCCTTTTTTGTTCAATGATATCTTCGTATTCACGAAATTTGGTGTTTGTCAACTTTTCATCCACGTCGGTTTGTCACGATTTGGCATTTGTCAACTTTGCATCCACGTCGGTTTGTCATTCATCAAAACCTACAAAAATGAACACAACTTTAGTTCAACGTCTTTGAAAGTGTGTTCCAACAATTTCCCCCTTTTTTATAATGGCAAACCGAGATGGGGATATGCATAGGTGTTTAAACGTTTGTGCCAAATGCGTAATGAGTTCCCCCTCAATTTATGCATAGCCCTTTTCTTCCCCCCTTTGACATAAGCAAAAATTTTATTGATTAAGGGAATAAAGATGGAGTACTTAATGGAACCATTAAAAAATTACTCAAAACATAAACTAAAGAGAAAGAGAGTCGAGCTTGAGCTCTAAAAGCTTCTAGGAGCTGTCGTCATCTCCGTCACTCGCCATTGCTTCATCATCATCATCATCACAGTCACCGTCATCATCGGTTTCCGGCACCTCGTCAACATCTTCCATACCCAAGTGCCCATATTGAGTGCCACTTGACTCTCCCGGAAAGCCGGCGGTGGCTTGAGCATAGGCGTTTGAAAAGCGGATTATCTGAATTTTAGTCAAAAAGCGGCTTTTGCTGAACCACTGGATAATCGATTATGTCTTGTTTGCTAATCGATTTTCTGTATTTTTCCCAAAACTGATGCTTTACAGAAGCCTGAGATAATCGATTATGTTGTTCTGGATAATCGATTATCCTGATTTTTGCACCAGATTTATACAGACGCAGAAGCATTGAAAATCGATTATGGTAGTCTCATAATCGACTATGTGCTTCTGAAATTTCAGAAAATTTCCAATGCAACTCAAAATGGTTTGAATTTGTTCCCCCTGACTTTGTGGCCATTTTGAGACCTGCAAAAAAGAGTTAGACGTCTCCGACGCTCAAGTTAGTGATAGTTCAAATAAAATATTTCACAAATGCATGCATTAGATCATCGTGGAATCAAGTATTCCGAGTTCGCTACGAATGCAGAAAAATGACTCTTTCTCTAAAGGTTTTGTGAAAATGTCGGCTAATTGATATTTTATTTCCACAAACTCAATCTCGACATCACCTTTGAGAACATGATCTCTAATGAAATGATGCCTAATTTCAATTTGTTTCGTCCTTGAATGAAGAACGGGGTTCTTCGTCAAGCTTATGGCGCTATTGTTATCACACCGAAGAGGGATATGATCAATACTAAGGCCATAATCCAAGAGTTGTTGCTTCATCCAACTGATTTGAGCACAACAACTCCCCGCGGCCACATATTCGGCCTCGATGGTGGATAACGCAACACTTACTTGCTTCTTACTAAACCATGATACTAAGGAACTACCAAGTAAGTGGCATGTTCCACTCGTGCTTTTGCGGTCCAATTTGCAACCCGCAAAATCAGAGTCGGAATAGCCAATGAGTTGGCATGAAGAACCTTTGGGATACCAAAGTCCTACATTTATAGTGCCAACAAGGTATTTCATTGTCCGTTTTACCGCAGTTAAGTGCGATTCATTCGGACAAGATTGATACCGAGCGCATAAACAAACGCTAAACATAATTTCTGGCCTACTTGCGGCAAGATAAAGAAGGGATCCGATCATACCTCGATACTTCTTTACATCTACTTCCTTACCTTTTTCTTCTTTGTCAAAGTGATCGGATGTGCTCATGGGAGCAGCCATTGCTTTGGCGTTGTTCATCTCAAAACGTTTGAGCAACTCCTTGCAATACTTAGACTGACCAATGGAAGTCCCTTCTTTCATTTGTTTCACTTGCAATCCCAAGAAGAAATTGAGCTCACCCATCATTGACATCTCGAACTCACTTGTCATCATTTTCGAAAATTCCTTGCACAAAAATTCGTTAGTAGCACTGAAAATAATCTCAAACTTGAACTAAGAGGATGTCTTTGTTTTTACTTTTGATAAAAAGCGTTGTATCAACTTTCCCCCTTTTGAACTCATTGTCCTAAAGAAATTTACTCAAACGTTCGTACCAAGCTCGGGGAGCTTGTTTAAGACCGTAGAGTGCTTTCTTGAGTTTGATGACATGATCGGGGGACTCAAGGTCTTCGAAACCCGGGGGTTGTTCAACATACACTTCCTCTTGAATAAACCCATTAAGGAAGGCACTCTTGACATCCATTTGGTATAGTTTAAAATCCATAGATGAAGCAAAAGCAAATAATAAACGAATAGCTTCTAAACGTGCTACCGGTGCATAAGTTTCTTAAAAAATCAATGCCTTCTTCTTGATTGTAGCCTTTAGCTACGAGCCTAGCTTTGTTTCTAATTATAATACCATTTTCATCAAGTTTGTTACGGAACACCCATTTCGTACCAATTACGGTATGATCATTGGGTCTTGGCACCGATTCCCAGACGTCATTACGTTTGAATTGGTTAAGCTCCTCTTACATTGCCAAGGTCCAATGCTCATCCTCAATTGCTTCGGAAATGGTTTTAGGTTATATTTGTGATACAAAATCCATGTGTCCTACGGTGTCCTTAAGAGAGTTTCGAGTACATACCCCTTGTTCGATGTCACCAATTACCTTATAGAGAGGATGATTTCTAGACGTCCTCCAAGCTCTAGGCATCACCGTCTCTTCCTCTTGTGGTTGTTTCTCTTTCAAAGGTTGTTCCATGACTTCGTCTTGGACTTCCTTTGGGCTCCCTTTTTCCACATCGCCTTGAAGATTAATCTTCTCCAATGAATCTGCAAGATCATCACGAATATCCTTTCTCGCCAAGCGAGTATCATTTTAAGAAAATACAACATGAGGGGACTCCTCAATAGTTAAGGTGCGTTTATTAAAGACTCTATAGGCCTTACTACCCAATGAATAACCGAGAAAGATGCCTTCATCTGATTTGCATCAAATTTCCCCAAGTTGTCCTTTCCATTATTATGAACAAAACATTTACAACCAAAAACTCGAAGATGGGAGAGGTTTGGCTTTCTTCCCTTGTAAAGTTCATATGGCGTTTTCATGAGTATCGGTCTTATGACGGCTCGGTTTAACACATAGCTTGCGGTACTCACGGCATGCACCCAAAAATACTTAGGAATTTTTGCTTCATCGAGCATAGTTCTAGCCATCTCCTCGAGACATCGATTTTTACGTTCCATCACTCCATTTTGTTGTGTTGTACGTGGAGCGGAGAAGTTATGCTCAATGCCAAATTCGTCACAAAAATCCGCAAAGAGATTTCGTTTGAACTCTCCACCGTGATCACTTCTTATGGATGTAATAGTTGTGCTCTTTTCATTTTGAACACGTTTAAGGAAACTTTTGAAAATTTGAAACGCCTCACTTTTGTGAGTTAGAAATAATGTCCATGTGTACCTAGAGTAGTCATCAACAATGACAAAGGCAAAGTAGTTCCCACCAAAACTTTTTGTTCTTGATGGTCTAAAGAGATCCATGTGCAAAAGTTGTAAAAGCCTTGTTGTTGAGACAAACATTTTTCAATTTAAAAGAGGCCTTTACTTGCTTCCCTCTTTGACATGAATCACAAATGGTGTCCTTCTCAAACTTGAGTTTTGGGAGACCAACTACCAAGTCTTGTGAAACCAATTTATTCAAAAGGTTCATGTTAACATGAGCTACTCTTCGATGCCATAGCCACATATCTTCCTCTTTACTTATCAGGCATTTAGCAAAGTTTGATGAAGAATTTTCAAGGTTAACCATATAAATATTATCAATTCAATCACCATGTAAAATAACCTTATTATCACTAAGGCGTTCAACCGTACATGATTTAGAATTGAAAATCACACGATTTCCCTTGTCACGCAATTGACTTATGCTCAAGAGATTGTGCTTAAGACTCTTAACTAATAAAACATTAGCAATAGAGGAGGTTTCATCCTTACCAACCGAACCAATGCCGATTATTTTTCCTTGTCTATTGTCTCCAAAGACTACGTTTCCTCCTTTGGCGGGTCTTATTTGAAGAAATTTGGATGCATCTACGGTCATGTGCTTGGAGCATCCTCTATCAAGGTACCAAAGTACACTTGATGCCTTCAAGCACACCTACATACCAACTCAATGAGATTTAGGTACCCAAGTCATTTTGGGTCCTTGGGTGTTAGGTGCAAAGTGGTAGTGTGATTGTTTAATCGTGAGATGTCTACGCCTAGTAAAGCAAACCGGAGCTATATGACCTATCCTATTACAATAATGGCAAATGACATTCGGATTATGCATTCCCCTAGGTTGATAATAGCTTCTAGGTGGTCTAAATTCATTTACCCTATTTTGAGAAGAGTAGTTTTGATGCACTTTTTGAAAACCATTTGTAGGTGTTCTAAAGTGCTCAACATATCTCCTAGTGTTTGTTCTAGGTTGTCTAGTGTTCCTAGAATTAACATTTCTAGGTTGTCTATTAATATTAATTTTATATTCCTAGGTTGAGCCTTAGGTTGTTTAGGTTTTGGCTCAACTTTTTCATTCATATTAATATTATTTTCAAAACCTAAGCCATGTTTAGTAGATTTCAAATTTCCAAGTACATCATTGAAGTTTTTATGAGAAGTATTAAATTGTTCAAAGTACCCTTAAGTTTTTCAACTTGGTCTTTGAGAGATTTGCAAAACTTGCAACTTTCGTTTGAGCCTTCGGGTTTGTCGAAGCTTCTTTTGCCAAAAAATTAATTTTCTTCTCCTAATTTTTCATTATCTTGGCTCAATTTTTCCAACTCCTTCTCCTTTGAAGAGAGTTTTTTCTTTAAATCCATAATTGTTTTAGAAGCGCTAACAAATTCGCCATATAACTCATCAAAGGCGTCTTGCATATCTTCATAAGTATAAGGATCTTTAGGAGAAGTTTCACATACCTCTTCTTGTTCTTCTTCATGTGCCATGATACATAAGTTGGCGGTCTCATCTTCATCTTCGTCGCTTGACTCATCCCCAGAGTCGCCTCCCCAAGAGGTGTATGCTCGTTTTTTCTTGACGGTCTTCTTTTCCGTCTTTGTGTTTGAGCATTTAGGTTTGATGTGCCCAACTTCTCCACACCCATAGCATTTGAGTGGTCCTCCTTGCCTCTTTACCTTCCGTTCATACTCTTTACGCATGAACTTGTGGAACTTTTTAATAACGAGTCCAAACTCGTTATCCTCATCGCTTGAGTCCTCGATGACTTGAGGTTGTGATGTGGAGTCCTTGAGTTCAATGCTTCTTTTCCTTTGATCTTCCAAAGGAGGGTTAAGAATGGTGGACTCGTACGTCTTTAAATTCCCCCGGAGTCCGTCTATTGTGACGTTGGTGATGCCAATTGACTCTTGAATGGCATCGGCTTTGGAACGCCACTCCGAGGTGAGGCTCCACAGGATTTTTCGTACAAGCTCCTTGTCCGTGTACGTCTTCTTGAGTGCGTGGAGGTCGTTGACGATTTTTGAAAATCGTTCAAACATGTCGTCGATTTTCTCGTTCTCCTTCATACGAAATAATTCATGTTCATGGGTTAGAAAATCGATTTTAGCCTATCGGACTTGGTTTGTACCTTCGTAGGTGACCTATAGCTTCTCCCACATTTGCTTGGCCGTGGTGCAACATGAAATCTTCCGATAATCATCGGGGTTTACTGTACATTACAGCATGTTGATGGCCTTAGCATTGTTCTCCACCTTTTTGATGTCCCCCGCATCATATTCGTTCTCCGTATTTAGGACGTCTTTATCCTCGACATTCTTAGTGGCAATTGTTCACCATTTTTTATGATTTGCCACAATGGAAAGTTGTTAGATTGGATGAAGATTCTCATCCGCTCATTCCAATAGGTGTAATTTGTGCCATCGAAGAGTGGTGGCCTTGTGGTTGATTGTCCCTCACCAATTCCTACATAAAGATTGCGAGTAGAAGCCATAGATCGTTTCTCTCAAACTGTTAAGTCTTTCAAAGAGTATGGCTCTAATACCAAATGTTAGAATAAGTGCCCAACGCTAGATGGGGGGGGGGGGGTAAATAGCGTTTAACAAAAATCGCAGGAATAAAATCGAAGTAAATGCGAAAATAAAAAGAGTAAGGAGGGAGCACACCAAATTTATACTGGTTCGCCACAACGTGTGGTTACGTCCAGTCTCCTGAGAGACTCTCTCAAACTGCAACTAACTCCGTTAAGCTTAAAGGTGCTTAAAAAACCAATAAAACTTGAGAACTCGAGTCACACGAGCCTCAACAACGTTTGCTCGTAGATACCGCACTCCAAGACTTCAACCGAAGGAATGAAACCTTCCTTCTTACAACAACAAGGGATTAGACTTCCCTTCAAGTGTATACAAACACTTAGCACTCAAGAACACGACTCTCTTATAGAGTAGATATGAGTAGACTTAAGAACGCTCAAGAACACAACAATTTCTCCAAGATTTTGGCTCTCAAAAGCTGTGAAATATCAATGAATTGAATGCAATGAAAGTCTATTAGATTGTTGAAGAATTGTTGTAGAAATGAGAGGTTTTGGGGTCTATTTATAGCCCTCACGGATTAAGTGACCGTTGCTCAATAGTTAGACAAGAATTTTGAATGAAAAGGCAAAATAATCGATTATCTTAATTGCATAATCAATTATCTTACTTCAACGTTCAAAAAGCTAGTCATTGGATAGCAACTTTAACTAGATAATCGATTATTCTTCAAAGGATAATCGATTATTTAACCTCTCTGTAATTTCATGTTTGGGCTGGATACACAGAATAATCGATTATCAGATAATGATAATCGATTATCTTAGGTGATAATCGATTTTCTGAAGGTGATAATCGATTATCAGAACCTTCTGTAAGTTGGGGTTTGTCTACATTAGCAAGATAATCGATTATTGGAACATGATAATCGATTATTTAACCTTGAAAACCAACACAAAAATCATAGTGTTCCAAATCAAAAACCAAGTGTTGGAAAAGCTTGTTTATGGAATAAAAAGTGAAAACCAAGACTTAGTTCTTAAAAAACAAGTTTCCAAGGTCATAAACGTCGCGTCTTTTTGTCAAAAGAAGCTTTCCACGTGTTTAGACGACGACCATAAATCAAGTGTGGTTTTTATAAAATAATGATTTGGAATATGTTTATATATGCCCAGAAGTGAAAACCAATGATAATATTTCAAAAAACATTTTGGCTAAAATGAAAATGTCAAAAACCATGACGATGTCTAGCCGACGTCTAGCCAATGTCAAGCCGACATCTAGCCAACGTCTCGTCGACGGAAGCCGACGGTCATATTTTTGGTTTGGGCATGGTCAAAAAACTTTGGTCAACAAAAATATTTATGATATGCGTGATTTGATAAAATGATATTTGAGAGAAGCCAAGACTTGAATCCATTGTCGGATCAAGATCACAATGCAAACAACTCAGTAATGTCTTCAATACATCTCTTGGTCTTGTTCTTGACTCTTCTTTACTTGGACTCTTCCTTGGTCCGTTAGCCATAATTCTTGCCTTGTTTGTTCAATGATATCTTCGTATTCGCGACGATTTGGTATTTGTCAACTTTGCATCCACGTCGGTTTGTCACGATTTGGCATTTGTCAACTTTGCATCCACGTCGGTTTGTCATTCATCAAAACATCTCTTGGTCTTGTTCTTGACTCTTCTTTACTTGGACTCTTCCTTGGTCCGTTAGCCATAATTCTCGCCCTCTTTGTTCAATGATATCTTCGTATTCACGACGATTTGGTATTTGTCAACTTTGCATCCACGTTGGTTTGTCAAGATTTGGCATTTGTCAACTTTGCATCCACGTCGGTTTGTCATTCATCAAAACCTACAAAAAAGAACACGACTTTTGTTCAACGTCTTTGAAAGTGTGTTCCAACACGTTTTACTCAGTAGCAAATGTCATATTTGTGACCTGAGCTTCGTCCATACACCCAAGTCCTATATTTTACTATCGATCCTCCGGGACTTCAAACTACGGGTTCGAGTCCATTTACTAAAAATATTGACCGGAGTCAAGTTAAATTAATTTTTAAAGGCAAACTCAATATCTTTAAATTTCACAAACAGGCTTTCTGGAAATGCTCCCAGACCGCACACGCAAATCGAGAAGAAAGAAAATGAGGGTTTCAAGACCTCAGAACTCCAAATTGGGTTCTAAAACACAAGATGACCTTTTGCGTCATCACATTCTCCGCCTCTAAAATAACCGTTCATCCTTGAACAAACATATGAAAGTGAGTCTGTGAAAAGATTGAGCCCATCATATTGGACTCGGACTCCCAAGTAGCTACCTTAATAGTCTGACCTCTCCACTACAGATTAACCAATAGATAACTCTTTGATCTTAACTGTCGAACCTGCCGATCAAGGATAGCTACCGACTCCTCATCATAGGTCAAATCCTTGCCCAACTGGACAGTGTTGGATTCTAACACATGTGATAGATCACCGTGATACTTCTGAAGCATGGACACATGAAATATTGAATGCACTGCTGATAAACCTGGAGGCAATGCAAGTCGTAAGACACCTCACCCACTTTCGAAAGAATCTCAAAAAGGCCCAATTAACCTAGGGCTTAACTTGCCCTTTTTCCCAAATCTCATCACGCCTTTCATGGGCACCACCCGAAGCAACACTCGCTCTACGAACATGAATTCCACATCACGAACCTTACGGTTGGTATAACTCTTTTTCTTGGACTGAGTAGTACGAAGTATATCCTGAATGATATTAACCCTATCCAATGCATCATGTACTAAATCTTTACCCAGCAACCGAGCCTTCCCCGGCTCACCACCCAATCGGCTATCGGTACCATCCACTATATAATGCCACATAAGGAGCCATGTGATTCTCGACTGATAGTTGTTGTTCAAGGAAAACTCCTCTAATGGCAAGAACCGATCCAAAGAACCTCTAAAGCCAATAAAAGAGGAGTGGAGCATTTCCTCCAAAATCTGAATAGTATGCTTGGATTGTCCGCCCATCTGAGGATGAAACGTTATGCTGAACTCGACACAAGTACCCAAGACACGCTTCACAACCCTCCAGAAATGCAAGGTAGAGTGCGTACCTCAGTAAAAAGTGATAAACACAGGCACGCCATGAATAGGAATGATCTCCCGGATATAAATCTTAATTAACCACAATGAAGAATAGGAAATTTCCAAAGGAATGAAATGCGCTGACTTAATCGGCCTATCCACGATAACATATACTGCATCAAACTTCATCTGAGTTCGTGGGAGCCCAACAACTATATCCATAGTGATACGCTCCCACTTCAACTCAGGAATCTCAATCTGCTAAAGCAAACCACTAGGTCTCTGATGCTCGTACATTACCTGCTGACAATTCAAACACTAAGCACCTATGCAAATATATCCTTCTTCATCCTCCTCCAAAAAAAATGATGTCGCAAGTCCTAATACATCTTAGCAGCGCCCAGGGTGAGTAGAATACCGGGAAATATGGGCCTCATCTAGAATTAACTCACGATGTTCATCCACATTAGGCACACAAACATGATCCTACATCCTCAAAACCTCATCGTCTCCAATTGTAAACTGCTTGGCACCATCGTGCTGCACTATGACCCTAAAGACAAGCAAACGAGGGTCATCATACTGCCAATCTCTTATACACTCAATAATGAAGACCGAGTGACTATATGAAATAGAACATGACTGGGCTCAAAACCATCCGACCTCATGAACTAATTGGCCAAATCCTGAACATCAAAAGCAAACGCGTTCTCATCGACTACATTATATGCAAGACTGCGCATACTACCTGACTCCCTACTCAAAGCATCCACCACCACATTGGCCTTCTCGGGATGATACAAGAAGGTGATATCATAGGCTTTCAATAGCTCTAACCACCTTCTCCGCCTAAAATCAATTTTCTTCTGTTTGAACAATTACTTCAAACTCTTATGATCCATATACACCTCACACGGCACTCCATGTAGATAATGGCTCCAAATCTTTATCGTGGGAACAATGGCTTCTAGCTCTAAATCATGAAATGGATAATCTTTCTCGTGAATCTTTAACTTTCACGAAGCGTACGTAATAACCTTGTCATTCTGTATCAACACCACACCAAGTCTAATGCGAGATGTGTCACAATTTATAGTATATGGTGTTAGAAACACGTTCCCAATGCAATATACTAAACGTGTACTCTTTTGTAGGTTTTGATGAATGACAAACGAAGCAAAAATTGATATATGACGGAATTCAAGTACAAGCGCACAATGGTTGCGAATAAGATTGAAGTTCAAGATATAGCTTTTAATTGTTATTGAGTTGTTCTAAATTGTAATCTCGATCCTATAACTTGACTCATAGTATGGCCTCTCTCATAAAACTATTTTCCAAAATCATGCATATTTAATTCTGTGTCAAAAAGATTTTGAATCATGCATATTTACATTAGACAAAATGTTTTCTAAACATGCCTCAAAAATCTGGGCTAAAATAATCGATTATGTACTTATGATAATCGATTGTTTCCGAGCCAAGACTGCATGACAATCGATTATGAATTAATGGTAATCGATTGTGAGTAAGACAGTGAACATCAGGTTTTTCCAAATCTGCATGATAATCGATTGTGAACAAATGACAATCGATTGTTGTTGAGGTAAAGTTTTTCAATACTCAAAAAAATCGAATATGAACTAATGGTGATCGATTGTGTTGAGTTGATTTCTTCCAGTGATTTTAAATTTAATTAAGTAATCGATTATGTCTTTAGATAATCGATTATCACTGAGACAGTAAGTTTTATGATTTTCAGAAAATAACAAGTAATCGATTGTTGCAAAGGACAATCGATTGTTGAAGCTGGCCGTTGTCAAATGATTTTCAAATACCATAAGGTAATCGATTATTGATTCTAGATAATCGATGTTCTGCTTAAAATCTGGAAATGATTTTTAGAACGTTGCTGAAGTAATCGATTATTGATTTTATATAATCGATGTTCTGCTTAAAATCTGGAAATGATTTTTAGAACGTTGCTGAAGTAATCGATTATTGATTTTATATAATCGATGTTTTGCTTAAAATCTGGAAATGATTTTTAGAACGTTGCTAAAGTAATCGATTATGAACTTAGTGTAATCGATTATCTGATTTTGAAAATTGCCAGTAATCGATTATAGATTATGTATAATCGATTGTGAAGCGTTAAATCTGGGATTGATTTTTAAACTGACTGGCAGATAATCGATTGTTTGGTCTTAATAATCGATTATCACTGAGTAATTTCAGCAACTCTTAATTGGCAATTAGACAACGGTTGAACCAACTTTTTCAACTATAAATACAGCTTCATTTCAGTGTTTTAAAAACAACAACATACACAAACTGATCATTACATTGCTATAAGCTTTCATTCAATTGTTCTTCATTTTCTACTCATTTCATAAAGCTTTTGAGAGCCATATTATTGCTTAAAGTTTTTGTGATCTTGAACATATTCTTTTACTCATATCTACTCAATAAGGAGTACTTTAGTTAAGTGAGTGTCCAAGTATTTGATATACTTGTAAGAGAATTGCGATTCTCTTATTTCAAGGAACTTGCGTTTCCTTGGGTGAAGTCTTTGAGATTGCGATCTCCGAGCAACAGTTTGAGGCTTGTGTCCTCAAGTGTGTAACGGTTTGTTGAGCACCCTTAAGCTTAACAAGATAGTGAAAAATCTCGAGAGAGTCTCTCGGGGACTGGACTAACCACGTTGGTAGCCAACCAGTATACATCTTTGTGTAAGTTTATTTTTCTGCATTTATTTTACTTCCTGCAAAGTTTAAATTCCGCAAGAAAATGCTAAATTCTATTAATACGCTATTCACCCCCCCTCTAGCGTAAAGCGTAGTTTCTAACAATTGGTATCAGAGCCCAACTCTCTGAAAACTTAACCATTTGAGAGAACCATCCATGGCTTCTACTCTTGACTCTTTTGCAGGAATTGAAGAAGGACAATGCTCTACACGACCTCCTCTATTCAACGGCACAAACTACTCATACTGGAAGGAGAGGATGCAAATCTTTGTGCAATCAAATAGCTTTCATTTGTGGAAAATATTCACCAATGGAAACCAAATCCCAACCAAGAAGGTGGAAGACGAATGGGTTCCAAAGACCGAAGAGGAATATACCGCGGAGGATATTCGTAAGGTTCAAAATAATGCCAAAGATATAAATTTATTATATTGTGCTGTTAATGCTAACGACTACAGGAAGATATCATGTTGCAAAACAGCAAAAGAAATGTGGGATAAGCTTGAAGTGACATACGAAGGAACCGACCAGGTACGAGAAGCTAAAATTGATTTCTTAACTCACTCTTATGAACTATTCCACATGAAGGAAGGAGAGAAAGTAGACGAAATGTTTGAGCGATTCTCAAAGATCGTGAATGATCTACACGCCCTCAAAAAGACGTTTACGGATAGAGAACTTGTCCGGAAGATCCTCAGAAGTCTCACTCCGGCATGGCGATCAAAGGCCGATGCAATCCAAGAATCCATTGGCATCACAAATGTCACAATTGACGCATTAAGAGGTAATCTCAAAACCTATGAATCAACTATACTTAACCCGTTTGTTGATGATCAAAGAAGGCAAAGGATTGCTATAAAGGCTAGCCAACCACAAATTGATGAGGAAGGTGACAACGAGTTTGGACTCGTTATCAAAAGGTTTCAAAAATTCATGCGCAAAGAGTATGAACGCAAGAACAAAAAGCAAGGCGATCAACTAAAATGCTATGAATGCGGAGAAACCGGGCACATAAAATCAAATTGCCCTAACATCAAAAAGGAGAAGAAACCCTTCAAAAAGCAACGTGCATACATCTCTTGGGGAGGAGATTCCGGAGATGAAGCAAGCGAAGAAGAAGACGATGAAGCAGCAAATTTATGTCTCATGGCTCAAGAAGACGGCAAAGACGAGGTAAGTCAAATCTCTTCTCAAAATTTCTTTACTCTTGATGAAATGAGAAATGCTTTTGATGAACTATATGCTGAATTTATCAAAGCTTCAAAAACTGTCAAAAGTGTTAAAGAAAGAGCTTCTCTAAAAGAAAAAGATTTTCAAACACAGCTTTCATTAAAAGAAAAAGAATTAGAAAAACTGGTTTTCGAAAATGAGTAGCTAAAAGAGGAAAACAAGTTTTATGGAAAAAGAAGTGCTGATAAACCTGAAGGTTCTACTAGAAACTGTTCTTCTTGTGTGCTTCTTAAGAATGAAGTAGCTAGACTTAAAGGCACATTAGATAAGTTTAATTCTTCGCATAAAAACTTGAATGACGTGCTTGTTAATCTAAAATCAACTAAACATGGAATAGGATTCAAGAATGAAGAAAAGGTTGGTGCTAAACCACAACAACCTAGAGCTCAACCTAGGACTAATAACCAAAATGCTTATCCTAGAAGTAGAAATCCTAGAAATAACTTGCATGTTAGACCAAATAGTGAAAATGCTAGAAGACCTAGAAATGATGCATATTTTAGGCCAAACCTTGAACAATTTAGAAGACCAAGAAATGACCCTCCACCTAGAAATAGATGTTCTAGAAATGATGCAGATTTTAGACAAACTTGTGAACCTCCTAGAGCTCATAATAGGAGAAACAATGGTGTTCAAAGTAGAGTAAGCAACCTTCATTCATCTAGTTACTATGTACCTAGAAAAATGCATAATCCCAACGTGACTTGTCATTATTGTAGACGTATTGGTCATATTGCTCCCGCTTGCTTTACTCGTCATAGACATATAAATCAATTGCATCATTATAACATGCCTAACCCTCAAGGACCCAAGATGGCATGGGTACCTAAAGAACATTAATTTGTTTTGTAGGTGTGCTTGAAGGGATCAAGTGTACTATGGTACCTTGATAGTGGATGCTCCAAACACATGACGGGAGATGAATCCAAATTCCTTCAACTAGAGCACAAAGAAGGAGGAAGTGTCACATTTGGTGATAACAATAAAGGAAAAATCATCGGCATTGGTTCGGTCGGTAAGGACGAAAACTCCTCTTTTAAACATATACTACTTGTGAAAGGTTTGAAGCATAATCTGTTGAGCATAAGCCAATTATGTGACAAGGGAAATTTTGCTCTATTTAATTCGGATGAATGCCTTGTATTTAGACGTAGTGATTTCAAGATCATACTTCGTTGTTTTAGAATTGATAATATCTATATGGTTGATCTTGCAAACTCCTCATCCGAATATGTTGATTGTTTAGTAAGCAAAGAGGATAACTCTTGGCTATGGCATCGTAGAGTAGCACACATGAACATGCATCTTTTGAACAAGCTTCTTTCTCAAAACTTAGTAGTTGGTCTTCCCAGTTTAAAGTTTGAAAATGAATCTATTTGCGATTCTTGTCAAAAAGGGAAGCAAACCAAAGCATCTTTTAAATCCAAGAATATTGTTTCAACGTCTAGACCTTTGCAATTACTTCACATGGATTTATTTGGTCCCTCTCGTATTGAAAGTCTTGGTAAAAATAAATATGTTTTTGTAATTGTTGATGACTTTTCTAGATTTACTTGGACTCTATTTCTTGCAAATAAAAGTGATGCTTTTCAAAATTTCAAGTATTTCCTTAAGCGTGTTCAAAACGAAAAGGAATCGACCGTCACTTCGATTAGAAGTGATCATGGGGGAGAGTTTGATCACAATCTCTTTGCGGATTTTTGTGACGAACTCGGAATCAAACACACATTTTCCGCTCCACGGACACCACAACAAAATGGGGTGGTGGAAAGGAAAAATAGGTGTCTCGAAGAGATGCTAGAACCATGCTCGACGAAGCTAAGATTCCCAAATACTTTTGGGCGGACGCCGTGAGTACCGCTTGCTATGTTTTAAATAGAGCAGCAATTCGGCCGATACTCATGAAAACCCCATATGAACTTTATAAGGGTAGAAAACCCAACATTTCTCATTTACGTGTTTTTGGTTGTAAATGTTTTGTTCATAATAATGGGAAGGACCAATTGGGTAAGTTTGATGCTAAATCGGATGAAGGTATTTTCATTGGTTATTCCTCACGTAGCAAAGCATATAGGATCTTTAACAAAAGAACCCAAATTGTGGAGGAATCCCCTCATGTTGTGTTTTCCGAAGATAATACTCGCTTGGCGAGAAAGGAATCCGGTTTTGATCTTGCAGGTATCTTGGATAGCTTGAAAGATAAAATCCAAGAAGAACCTTCAAAGGAAAACAAAAATGAAATTGGGGAACAACCAACGGAAGAAGCGCCACAATTAGAAAAAGGAATAAATACGCCTAACGAGTGGAGAACGATCAAGGATCATCCTCTCGAACAGGTAATTGGCGATGTTGGAGAAAAGGTAAGTACCCGAAACTCTCTTAAGAACACTCTAGGACACAATTCTTAAGAGTTCACGGCATTACTTGTTAACACTAGTGTAATTTATTAATTTCGCTATAAATTACTAACTTGAGCGTCGGAGACGTTTAAATCTATTTTGCAGGTACCACCCCAAAGGTAGGGGGAACAATGAAGTTTTAGCACAAAATAATCGACTATTTCAAGCCACTAATCGATTATTTTCTGTGCAGTACATCGATTATCAGTATCAATAATCGATTGTTTATGACTGATTATTACTATTATGCATCTGTGTATAATTTTTTACTTCCTAAATTGCATAATCGATTTCCGCCTCAGTCATTCAGCAATGCTTTCTACAACAATCGATTATTTTTTCATACAATCGATTATTTGACAAATTCTGATATTCTCCAAGTTCACTGTATCAAATTAGTTCCCTAAATAATCGATTACCAAGAATTGACAATCGATTACTTCATATTAATTTTTTGTTACCGTTTGGCTCCTCAATCGATTCCTGTCAGGTCTTAAATGCTCCATAATCGATTACCAAAATTTAACAATCGATTATTTCATTCAAATTTTTTACCGTTTGACTCAAGAATCGATTTGTCAGATTCAAAATCTCAATCAAACAGTAAATACAATCGATTATTTCAGTTCAATAATCGATTATCTAACGGTCAGTAATTTTAATTCTTACCGTTTTCTGACTGCTCCTAAACCAAAATCTCAGCAAATGTCTCCATTCAATGCTTGATAATCCTTTCCTCTATAAATAGGCATCATAAGAGCTCACATTCACCCACTCAAGCACTATCTCTAGTATTCAAAAGCTAAATCTCTTCTATTTTCTTTGCCAAATTCCAGCAGTCTTTCTCCTAACATGTCTGGACGATCTTCAAAACATTCCCGATCCAAACATGGCGCATCAGCCTCAACTGCCCCTCCTCCTTTAAATTTTCCATACCAAGACGGTTCCGTCTTGTTCTTTGAAACTGAAAAATGAACTCACAAGGTTCCTATCAAAATTTGAGAAACGCACCATTCTTCCTCCTCGGTTCTCAAATAGTAAACTCCTTGAGCCTTTCACCCCTGCCGCAAATATGTTAAAGGAGTGTCAACTATATGACTTCTTGCTTCTCACTCATCCTCACATAAACACAACTCTCGTTCAAGCTTTTTACTCAAACCTCCATAAAGATGAAGATGGCGAACTTGTCACCTCCATTAATGGGGTTCAAATTCTTCTCTCTGAAGAGAATCTCCACACCATTGCCCGCCTTCCAAATGAAGGTGAAGACCTTTACCGGTATATTGATAAGGCCGGAGCTCTCTTTGATGAAACCATCCTTCTCCACCAAGCTGGTATAACCTCCTATGATCCATCTATCTCTACCCGTCGTCCTACCATAACGGGAATGGATCCAAACTACCGGTTGATTCTTTACTTCATCACCCCAGTCCTCAAGCCTAGACGGCACAATCACACCACCATCTCCCAGGAGGATACCAAACTTCTGCATGCCATTGTCACCGGAGCCAAAATAAATTGGTGTCGGCTCATCAAAATTCATATGCTCGATGCCATCGGTGATGACATGCCTCTTCCTTATGCCCTCCTCATTATGAACTTCCTTGAAGCATCCGGATTTGTCACGGAAAATGGTCCTCTCAAAAGGAGTACCAAAATTTGGGAAATCTCGGAGTCTTCTTTCCATCATGATGGTGATCATGCTCCAGCTCCTTCTTCAAGTCGTCCACCCCGTCGTGCTCGTTCGTCCCAAGAGCCTACTCTCCAAACCATATCCGACCAGCTTGCTCAACTCACTCATGAGATCCATGGATACTTTGATCCTGTCAATTATCCATATGCAGCTCTCGTTCCTTTTGAAGCAGAGCCGGATAACGAGGCGGACAACGACGGAAATGAATAAATTTTTTTTGTGTTTTCTGTGGTTTTTGCTGTTGTTCTCTTTGGTTCCCATTGATGTACCCTCTTTTTTCCAATAAATAAACCTTGTTTATTTCATATTTTTGCATCTTTCCTTACTATTATTTTTTGCTAATGGCAAAAGGGGGAAGAAAACGGGATATCGGGTATGCACCACCTCTTAATTCATTGATTGCTTATAAGCTAAAATTGAGGGGGAACTCTAAAATTGAGGGCGAACAAGAACAAAATTGCATAATTGTTACTTGTCTTGAATTGTCAATATCTTTTGCCTAAATTGCATATCCCGCTTAATGTTTGCCATTATCAAAAAGGGGGAAATTGTTAGAAACACGTTCTCAATGCAATATACTAAACGTGTACTCTTTTGTAGGTTTTGATGAATGACAAACGAAGCAAAAATTGATATATGACGGAATTCAAGTACAAGCGCACAATGGTTGCGAATAAGATTGAAGTTCAAGATATAGCTTTTAATTGTTATTGAGTTGTTCTAAATTGTAATCTCGATCCTATAACTTGACTCATAGTATGGCCTCTCTCATAAAACTATTTTCCAAAATCATGCATATTTAATTCTGTGTCAAAAAGATTTTAAATCATGCATATTTACATTAGACAAAATGTTTTCTAAACATGCCTCAAAAATCTGGGCTAAAATAATCGATTATGTACTTATGATAATCGATTGTTTCCGAGCCAAGACTGCATGACAATCGATTATGAATTAATGGTAATCGATTGTGAGTAAGACAGTGAACATCAGGTTTTTCCAAATCTGCATGATAATCGATTGTGAACAAATGACAATCGATTGTTGTTGAGGTAAAGTTTTTCAATACTCAAAATAATCGATTATGAACTAATGGTGATCGATTGTGTTGAGTTGATGTCTTCCAGTGATTTTAAATTTAATTAAGTAATCGATTATGTCTTTAGATAATCGATTATCACTGAGACAGTAAGTTTTATGATTTTCAGAAAATAACAAGTAATCGATTGTTGCAAAGGACAATCGATTGTTGAAGCTGGCCGTTGTCAAATGATTTTCAAATACCATAAGGTAATCGATTATTGATTCTAGATAATCGATGTTCTGCTTAAAATCTGGAAATAATTTTTAGAACGTTGCTGAAGTAATCGATTATTGATTTTATATAATCGATGTTCTGCTTAAAATCTGGAAATGATTTTTAGAACGTTGCTGAAGTAATCGATTATTGATTTTATATAATCGATGTTTTGCTTAAAATCTGGAAATGATTTTTAGAACGTTGCTAAAGTAATCGATTATGAACTTAGTGTAATCGATTATCTGATTTTGAATATTGCCAGTAATCGATTATAGATTATGTATAATCGATTGTGAAGTGTTAAATCTGGGATTGATTTTTAAACTGACTGGCAGATAATCGATTGTTTGGTCTTAATAATCGATTATCACTGAGTAATTTCAGCAACTCTTAATTGGCAATTAGACAACGGTTGAACCAACTTTTTCAACTATAAATACAGCTTCATTTCAGTGTTTTGTAAACAACAACATACACAAACTGATCATTACATTGCTATAAGCTTTCATTCAATTGTTCTTCATTTTCTACTCATTTCATAAAGCTTTTGAGAGCCATATTATTGCTTAAAGTTGTTGTGATCTTGAACATATTCTTTTACTCATATCTACTCAATAAGGAGTACTTCAGTTAAGTGAGTGTCCAAGTATTTGATATACTTGTAAGAGAATTGTGATTCTCTTGTTTCAAGGAACTTGCGTTTCCTTGGGTGAAGTCTTTGAGATTGCGATCTCCGAGCAACAGTTTGAGGCTTGTGTCCTCAAGTGTGTAACGGTTTGTTGAGCACCCTTAAGCTTAACAAGATAGTGAAAAATCTCGAGAGAGTCTCTCGGGGACTGGACTAACCACGTTGGTGGCCAACCAGCATACATCTTTGTGTAAGTTTATTTTTCTGCATTTATTTTACTTCCTGCAAAGTTTAAATTCCGCAAGAAAACGCTAAATTCTATTAATACGCTATTCACCCCCCCTCTAGCGTAAAGCGTAGTTTCTAACAATTGGTATCAGAGCCCAACTCTCTGAAAACTTAACCGTTTGAGAGAACCATCCATGGCTTCTACTCTTGACTCTTTTGCAGGAATTGAAGAAGGACAATGCTCTACACGACCTCCTCTATTCAACGGCACAAACTACTCATACTGGAAGGAGAGGATGCAAATCTTTGTGCAATCAAATAGCTTTCATTTGTGGAAAATATTCACCAATGGAAACCAAATCCCAACCAAGAAGGTGGAAGATGAATGGGTTCCAAAGACCGAAGAGGAATATACCGCGGAGGATATTCGTAAGGTTCAAAATAATGCCAAAGATATAAATTTATTATATTGTGCTGTTAATGCTAACGACTACAGGAAGATATCATGTTGCAAAACAGCAAAAGAAATGTGGGATAAGCTTGAAGTGACATACGAAGGAACCGACCAGGTACGAGAAGCTAAAATTGATTTCTTAACTCACTCTTATGAACTATTCCACATGAAGGAAGGAGAGAAAGTAGACGAAATGTTTGAGCGATTCTCAATGATCGTGAATGATCTACACGCCCTCAAAAAGACGTTTACGGATAGAGAACTTGTCCGGAAGATCCTCAGAAGTCTCACTCCGGCATGGCGATCAAAGGCCGATGCAATCCAAGAATCCATTGGCATCACAAATGTCACAATTGACGCATTAAGAGGTAATCTCAAAACCTATGAATCAACTATACTTAACCCGTTTGTTGATGATCAAAGAAGGCAAAGGATTGCTATAAAGGCTAGCCAACCACAAATTGATGAGGAAGGTGACGACGAATTTGGACTCGTTATCAAAAGGTTTCAAAAATTCATGCGCAAAGAGTATGAACGCAAGAACAAAAAGCAAGGCGATCAACTAAAATGCTATGAATGCGGAGAAACCGGGCACATAAAATCAAATTGCCCTAACATCAAAAAGGAGAAGAAACCCTTCAAAAAGCAACGTGCATACATCTCTTGGGGAGGAGATTCCGGAGATGAAGCAAGCGAAGAAGAAGACGATGAAGCAGCAAATTTATGTCTCATGGCTCAAGAAGACGGCAAAGACGAGGTAAGTCAAATCTCTTCTCAAAATTTCTTTACTCTTGATGAAATGAGAAATGCTTTTGATGAACTATATGCTGAATTTATCAAAGCTTCAAAAACTGTCAAAAGTGTTAAAGAAAGCGCTTCTCTAAAAGAAAAAGATTTTCAAACACAGCTTTCATTAAAAGAAAAAGAATTAGAAAAACTGGTTTTCGAAAATGAGAAGCTAAAAGAGGAAAACAAGTTTTATGGAAAAAGAAGTGCTGATAAACCTGAAGGTTCTACTAGAAACTGTTCTTCTTGTGTGCTTCTTAAGAATGAAGTAGCTAGACTTAAAGGCACATTAGATAAGTTTAATTCTTCGCATAAAAACTTGAATGACGTGCTTGTTAATCTAAAATCAACTAAACATGGAATAGGATTCAAGAATGAAGAAAAGGTTGGTGCTAAACCACAACAACCTAGAGCTCAACCTAGGACTAATAACCAAAATGCTTATCCTAGAAGTAGAAATCCAAGAAATAACTTGCATGTTAGACCAAATAGTGAAAATGCTAGAAGACCTAGAAATGATGCATATTTTAGGCCAAACCTTGAACAATTTAGAAGACCAAGAAATGACCCTCCACCTAGAAATAGATGTTCTAGAAATGATGCATATTTTAGACAAACTTGTGAACCTCCTAGAGCTCATAATAGGAGAAACAATGGTGTTCAAAGTAGAGTAAGCAACCTTCATTCATCTAGTTACTATGTACCTAGAAAAATGCATAATCCCAACGTGACTTGTCATTATTGTAGACGTATTGGTCATATTGCTCCCGCTTGCTTTACTCGTCATAGACATATAAATCAATTGCATCATTATAACATGCCTAACCCTCAAGGACCCAAGATGGCATGGGTACCTAAAGAACATTAATTTGTTTTGTAGGTGTGCTTGAAGGGATCAAGTGTACTATGGTACCTTGATAGTGGATGCTCCAAACACATGACGGGAGATGAATCCAAATTCCTTCAACTAGAGCACAAAGAAGGAGGAAGTGTCACATTTGGTGATAACAATAAAGGAAAAATCATCGGCATTGGTTCGGTCGGTAAGGACGAAAACTCCTCTTTTAAACATATACTACTTGTGAAAGGTTTGAAGCATAATCTGTTGAGCATAAGCCAATTATGTGACAAGGGAAATTTTGCTCTATTTAATTCGGATGAATGCCTTGTATTTAGACGTAGTGATTTCAAGATCATACTTCGTGGTTTTAGAATTGATAATATCTATATGGTTGATCTTGCAAACTCCTCATCCGAATATGTTGATTGTTTAGTAAGCAAAGAGGATAACTCTTGGCTATGGCATCGTAGAGTAGCACACATGAACATGCATCTTTTGAACAAGCTTCTTTCTCAAAACTTAGTAGTTGGTCTTCCCAGTTTAAAGTTTGAAAATGAATCTATTTGCGATTCTTGTCAAAAAGGGAAGCAAACCAAAGCATCTTTTAAATCCAAGAATATTGTTTCAACGTCTAGACCTTTGCAATTACTTCACATGGATTTATTTGGTCCCTCTCGTATTGAAAGTCTTGGTAAAAATAAATATGTTTTTGTAATTGTTGATGACTTTTCTAGATTTACTTGGACTCTATTTCTTGCAAATAAAAGTGATGCTTTTCAAAATTTCAAGTATTTCCTTAAGCGTGTTCAAAACGAAAAGGAATCGACCGTCACTTCGATTAGAAGTGATCATGGGGGAGTGTTTGATCACAATCTCTTTGCGGATTTTTGTGACGAACTCGGAATCAAACACACCTTTTCCGCTCCACGGACACCACAACAAAATGGGGTGGTGGAAAGGAAAAATAGGTGTCTCGAAGAGATGGCTAGAACCATGCTCGACGAAGCTAAGATTCCCAAATACTTTTGGGCGGACGCCGTGAGTACCGCTTGCTATGTTTTAAATAGAGCAGCAATTCGGCCGATACTCATGAATACCCCATATGAACTTTATAAGGGTAGAAAACCCAACATTTCTCATTTACGTGTTTTTGGTTGTAAATGTTTTGTTCATAATAATGGGAAGGACCAATTGGGTAAGTTTGATGCTAAATCGGATGAAGGTATTTTCATTGGTTATTCCTCACGTAGCAAAGCATATAGGATCTTTAACAAAAGAACCCAAATTGTGGAGGAATCCCCTCATGTTGTGTTTTCCGAAGATAATACTCGCTTGGCGAGAAAGGAATCCGGTTTTGATCTTGCAGGTATCTTGGATAGCTTGAAAGATAAAATCCAAGAAGAACCTTCAAAGGAAAACAAAAATGAAATTGGGGAACAATCAACGGAAGAAGCGCCATAATTAGAAAAAGGAATAAATACGCCTAACAAGTGGAGAACGATCAAGGATCATCCTCTCGAACAGGTAATTGGCGATGTTGGAGAAAAGGTAAGTACCCGAAACTCTCTTAAGAACACTCTAGGACACAATTCTTAAGAGTTCACGGCATTACTTGTTAACACTAGTGTAATTTATTAGTTTCGCTAAAAATTACTAACTTGAGCGTCGGAGACGTTTAAATCTATTTTGCAGGTACCACCCCAAAGGTAGGGGGAACAATGAAGTTTTAGCACAAAATAATCGACTATTTCAAGCCACTAATCGATTATTTTCTGTGCAGTACATCGATTATCAGTATCAATAATCGATTGTTTATGACTGATTATTACTATTATGCATCTGTGTTTAATTTTTTACTTCCTAAATTGCATAATCGATTTCCGCCTCAGTCATTCAGCAATGCTTTCTACAACAATCGATTATTTTTTCATACAATCGATTATTTGACAAATTCTGATATTCTCCAAGTTCACTGTATCAAATTAGTTCCGTAAATAATCGATTACCAAGAATTGACAATCGATTACTTCATATTAATTTTTTGTTACCGTTTGGCTCCTCAATCGATTCCTGTCAGGTCTTAAATGCTCCATAATCGATTACCAAAATTTAACAATCGATTATTTCATTCAAATTTTTTACCGTTTGACTCAAGAATCAATTTGTCAGATTCAAAATCTCAATCAAACAGTAAATACAATCGATTATTTCAGTTCAATAATCGATTATCTAACGGTCAGTAATTTTAATTCTTACCGTTTTCTGACTGCTCCTAAACCAAAATCTCAGCAAATGTCTCCATTCAATGCTTGATAATCCTTTCCTCTATAAATAGGCATCATAAGAGCTCACATTCACCCACTCAAGCACTATCTCTAGTATTCAAAAGCTAAATCTCTTCTATTTTCTTTGCCAAATTCCAGCAGTCTTTCTCCTAACATGTCTTGACGATCTTCAAAACATTCCCGATCCAAACATGGCGCATCAGCCTCAACCGCCCCTCCTCCTTTAAATTTTCCATACCAAGACGGTTCCGTCTTGTTCTTTGAAACTGAAAAATGAACTCACAAGGTTCCTATCAAAATTTGAGAAACGCACCATTCTTCCTCCTCGGTTCTCAAATAGTAAACTCCTTGAGCCTTTCACCCCTGCCGCAAATATGTTAAAGGAGTGTCAACTATATGACTTCTTGCTTCTCACTCATCCTCACATAAACACAACTCTCGTTCAAGCTTTTTACTCAAACCTCCATAAAGATGAAGATGGCGAACTTGTCACCTCCATTAATGGGGTTCAAATTCTTCTCTCTGAAGAGAATCTCCACACCATTGCCCGCCTTCCAAATGAAGGTGAAGACCTTTACCGGTATATTGATAAGGCCGGAGCTCTCTTTGATGAAACCATCCTTCTCCACCAAACCGGTATAACCTCCTATGATCCATCTATCTCTACCCGTCGTCCTACCATAACGGGAATGGATCCAAACTACCGGTTGATTCTTTACTTCATCACCCCAGTCCTCAAGCCTAGATGGCACAATCACACCGCCATCTCCCAGGAGGATACCAAACTTCTACATGCCATTGTCACCGGAGCCAAAATAAATTGGTGTCGGCTCATCAAAATTCATATGCTCGATGCCATCGGTGATGACATGCCTCTTCCTTATGCCCTCCTCATTATGAACTTCCTTGAAGCATCCGGATTTGTCACGGAAAATGGTCCTCTCAAAAGGAGTACCAAAATTTGGGAAATCTTGGAGTCTTCTTTCCATCATGATGGTGATCATGCTCCAGCTCCTTCTTCAAGTCGTCCACCCCGTCGTGCTCGTTCGTCCCAAGAGCCTACTCTCCAAACCATATCCGACCAGCTTGCTCAACTCACTCATGAGATCCATGGATACTTTGATCATGTCAATTATCCATATGCAGCTCTCGTTCCTTTTGAAGCAGAGCCGGATAACGAGGCGGACAACGACGGAAATGAATAAATTTTTTTTGTGTTTTCTGTGGTTTTTGCTGTTGTTCTCTTTGGTTCCCATTGATGTACCCTCTTTTTTCCAATAAATAAACCTTGTTTATTTCATATTTTTGCATCTTTCCTTACTATTATTTTTTGCTAATGGCAAAAGGGGGAAGAAAACGGGATATCGGGTATGCACCACCTCTTAATTCATTGATTGCTTATAAGCTAAAATTGAGGGGGAACTCTAAAATTGAGGGCGAACAAGAACAAAATTGCATAATTGTTACTTGTCTTGAATTGTCAATATCTTTTGCCTAAATTGCATATCCCGCTTAATGTTTGCCATTATCAAAAAGGGGGAAATTGTTAGAAACACGTTCTCAATGCAATATACTAAACGTGTACTCTTTTGTAGGTTTTGATGAATGACAAACGAAGCAAAAATTGATATATGACGGAATTCAAGTACAAGCGCACAATGGTTGCGAATAAGATTGAAGTTCAAGATATAGCTTTTAATTGTTATTGAGTTGTTCTAAATTGTAATCTCGATCCTATAACTTGACTCATAGTATGGCCTCTCTCATAAAACTATTTTCCAAAATCATGCATATTTAATTCTGTGTCAAAAAGATTTTAAATCATGCATATTTACATTAGACAAAATGTTTTCTAAACATGCCTCAAAAATCTGGGCTAAAATAATCGATTATGTACTTATGATAATCGATTGTTTCCGAGCCAAGACTGCATGACAATCGATTATGAATTAATGGTAATCGATTGTGAGTAAGACAGTGAACATCAGGTTTTTCCAAATCTGCATGATAATCGATTGTGAACAAATGACAATCGATTGTTGTTGAGGTAAAGTTTTTCAATACTCAAAATAATCGATTATGAACTAATGGTGATCGATTGTGTTGAGTTGACGTCTTCCAGTGATTTTAAATTTAATTAAGTAATCGATTATGTCTTTAGATAATCGATTATCACTGAGACAGTAAGTTTTATGATTTTCAGAAAATAACAAGTAATCGATTGTTGCAAAGGACAATCGATTGTTGAAGCTGGCCGTTGTCAAATGATTTTCAAATACCATAAGGTAATCGATTATTGATTCTAGATAATCGATGTTCTGCTTAAAATCTGGAAATGATTTTTAGAACGTTGCTGAAGTAATCGATTATTGATTTTATATAATCGATGTTCTGCTTAAAATCTGGAAATGATTTTTAGAACGTTGCTGAAGTAATCGATTATTGATTTTATATAATCGATGTTTTGCTTAAAATCTGGAAATGATTTTTAGAACGTTGCTAAAGTAATCGATTATGAACTTAGTGTAATCGATTATCTGATTTTGAATATTGCCAGTAATCGATTATAGATTATGTATAATCGATTGTGAAGCGTTAAATCTGGGATTGATTTTTAAACTGACTGGCAGATAATCGATTGTTTGGTCATAATAACCGATTATCACTGAGTAATTTCAGCAACTCTTAATTGGCAATTAGACAACGGTTGAACCAACTTTTTCAACTATAAATACAGCTTCATTTCAGTGTTTTAAAAACAACAACATACACAAACTGATCATTACATTGCTATAAGCTTTCATTCAATTGTTCTTCATTTTCTACTCATTTCATAAAGCTTTTGAGAGCCATATTATTGCTTAAAGTTGTTGTGATCTTGAACATATTCTTTTACTCATATCTACTCTATAAGGAGTACTTTAGTTAAGTGAGTGTCCAAGTATTTGATATACTTGTAAGAGAATTGCGATTCTCTTGTTTCAAGGAACTTGCGTTTCCTTGGGTGAAGTCTTTGAGATTGCGATCTCCGAGCAACTGTTTGAGGCTTGTGTCCTCAAGTGTGTAACGGTTTGTTGAGCACCCTTAAGCTTAACAAGATAGTGAAAAATCTCGAGAGAGTCTCTCGGGGACTGGACTAACCACGTTGGTGGCCAACCAGTATACATCTTTGTGTAAGTTTATTTTTCTGCATTTATTTTACTTCCTGCAAAGTTTAAATTCCGCAAGAAAATGCTAAATTCTATTAATACGCTATTCACCCCCCCTCTAGCGTAAAGCGTAGTTTCTTACATATGGCCCTGAACCTATGCGGCAATACCAATACTGATGAGGTGGTCAATGATGTCTTAAGCTTCTGAAAGCTCACCTCACACTCGTCCGACCGTCTGAATTGGGCACCCTTTTGGGTCAACCTACTCTAGGCTTAGAAACTCCGGATATATATACTTGATATGGGTCTAGACTAGTCATTGACTGCCTCAATCTTCTTAGGGTCCACCGGAATACCCTCTGTTGATACAACATGACCCAAGAACACCACTGAACTCAACCAAAACTCACATTTCAAAAACTTAGCATATAATTGGCTTCTCGTGATTCTGAAGAACAATCTGAAGATATTGCTCGTGCTCCTCACAGATGCGGGACTAGATCAATATATTATCAATGAACACAGTCACAAAGGAATCCTAGTATGGCTTGAACACCCGGTTCATCAAATCCATAAATATTGCCGGGGCATTTGGCAACCTAAATGACATCATTAGAAACTCATAATGCCCATACCGAGTGCGAAAAGCTATCTTAGGGACATTGGATTCCTTAATCCTCAACTGATGGTAGCCAGAGCTCAAGTTTATCTTCGAAAATATTTTGGCACCCAGAAGCTGATCGAATAAATCATCCATCCTCAGTATTGGATTCTTCTTCTTAATAGTGACTTTATTCAACTTCCAATAATCTTTACATATTCTCATCGATCCATCATTCTTCTTAACAAACAACACTGGTGCACCACAAGGCGAGACATGTGTCCTAATGAAGCCCCTTTCAAGCTAATACTTCAATTTCTCATTCAATTACTATGATAGGGCCATATGATATGGCGGAATAGAAATGGGTTGAGTGCCCGGAGCCAAATAATGCAAAAGACAATACCCCAGCCGGGTCACATCCCTGCAGGTCTGTGGGAAATACCTCTGGAAACTCCCGGACAACTGGCACATAATCCATAGAAGGAACCTCAGCACTCGAATCATGAACATATGCAAAATAAGCCAAACACCCCTTCTTGACCATGCGCCAAGCCTTTATATAAGAGATAACCTTGCTAGTAGAATTACCAGGAATCCCTCTCCACTCCAATCGAGGCAACCCCGGCAAAGCTAAGGTCGCGATCTTGGCATGATAGTCAATATAGCATGATAAGCCGACAACCAATCCATCCCCAAAAATAATATCAAATACAACCATATTTATAAGTAGGGGGTCTACACTAATATCAAGACCCCTAATAACAACCATGCAAGAACGATAGACACAATCTACAACAATAGAATCCCCTATTGGCATGGACACATATACGGAAACACTCAAAGAATCATGAGGCATAACCAAATATGGGGAAAAATAAGATGACACCTAGGATTATGTAATCCCTGGATCAAATAGAACTTAAGTGTCTATACTGCAAACTGATACCGTATATATGATTACTGCATTTGAGGACTCAACCTCAAGACGAGCTGAAATAGTATAACATCACGGTTGGGCCCCACCACTCAAAACTACATCTTTAGGTCAGCCTCTTTATTGTTAGCCTCCACTTCTAACACCTCGTTCTCCACCTCTAGCTACCTAACCCCTACATTTAGCTAGCCAAGCGGGCGCTAGCACACCCGATGTCGGAATTTTGGCACGAGAACCTTAATGCTGAGAACGGCTTGAGGCTCGAGGAAAAAACCGTAAAGGCCGGACTAACCATCCTGTAAACACTAGAGAGGAGGTGCACTAATAGGAGTTGATGGTGCACGTTATGCTAGTTAATAAGGATATTGCATATGATGGTCGCGGCCACCTGGAGCACTGTGAGAAGCATGAAGTGCTGAATGAAATGACCTAGGAGGATGGCCTCTACCAAAAGTATCCCACACTGAAGATGAGGCACCACTGAACCTTCTAGAATGACGGGGCCTTTTGTCACACCCTTGACCACTCCACTGATCTAAAACCATCTGATAGGCTAAGCAAGTTCCTCAATAAATCTCCTCGACATCTCTCTTTCTCTCTCTCTCTCTCTCTCTGTCATTCTCTCTCAATCTCGCTCAATGGAGGTATAACAAGAGCACGGTGGGACAGTTAATAAATCTGGTCACGTACTGAGTGACGGTCATAGAACCCTACAAGAGACGCTCAGATTGCCTCTCATAGTCCTTTCTCTAAGTGATTGGAAGGAACTTCTCCAGAAATAGCTAAGAGAACCGATCCTAAGTCAAAGCAGGTGACCCGGCTGGCTAGCCAAACCAAAATCCCTCCATCATTCCATGGCGGAACCTGATAGGCAAAAAGTAGCAAAGTTGACCCCTTGGTCTCCACGACACCCATGTTCCGTAGAACCTCGTGACAACTGTCCAAATAGTCATGGGGATCCTCTGAATATGTACCGCCATAGGTAGTAGTGAAGAGATTGTTTAATCTATCGAACCTCCACATGGCCTCAGAAGACTTGCCTGATCCATCGCCGGACTGTGCTACAACACCCGACGGAACCACCCAAACAGGCTCAGCTATCGGAGTCTGAAACTGAGGAGCCATCTACTCTGGAGTGTGATTCGCGGGAGTCTCTGCTCCTCCCCAGCTCGAGAGACGGCTAGTGCTACAAGAAGTATGCCAGCTTGAACAACACTCTCCCTAAGGCCCACTAGTCGGACCAAAGCATCCTAAAGTACCAGGGTAGATATGAACCCCTCTAGAACCTGGGTTGGCCCAGCGGGCAAGGTCTGGGCCGGAACCTCTTCATCAAACTCTACCTGAGGCTCCACCGCTAGTGCTGCTACTCAAGATCTAGGCTAAGCCCAAGCCCTGTCGTGACCTCTAGCATGGCCTCGACCTCGTCCTTTTCCCCGCATAGGAGCTTTCACTGGTGGCTCTGCTGCTGCTCAACCAATGAAGCGGTATGTGTTCTTACCTTCTGTGAAAGAATAGAGTAGCAGTTCAATTAGTATTGAAAAATCAAATCGCACGACAGAGAAAAATAGATTTGACGTTATTTGTAAACTTTGTAGCTTTTGGGGGATAATCACATACACCTCTATACCGATCCCTCAGACTCTACCCAGCTTGTTAGTGAATGGTGAGACCTAGGCAACCTAATGCTCTAATACCTCATGACCCCGAGTTCCCACCGTCAGGATCGTGATGGTGCCTAACTCTTGAATTCTAGGAAAGCCAACTGATTCCTTTCTAACACGTTAATCATTAGCCAAAATAGTAATAAACATTAATTAAAGATAAACAGATATGACGGACAGAAGTTTTATAATAGTTCAAAACTATAAAACATGACTACCCCAACGATCTGGTGTCATAATCCACGAACAACTAAGAATTACTACAGATACTAGTTTAAAGGAAACATACATATGTTTTTTGGAATAAAAGAAAGTAGGAACTAAGATAAAGGGAAGAGGATTCCATGGTCTGCAAATGGCGACAGATCTACATTGGGTCTCCTGCGGTTTGAAGGCAATAACCTCAAACTCTGATTAGTATGGTCCAGCACCAGGATCTTTACAGAAAGTGCAAAGTGCAATATCAGTACATCCAACCCCATGTACTGGTAAGTACCGAGCCTAACCTTGGCGAAGTAGTGACGATGCTAGGTCACAACAAACAACATAAACCTATGCAGTTAAACAATATACTAATAGAATAACAATAATAAAAGCTAAGGAGAAATGAATGGCAAAGGGGAAACATGCTATAGAAATTTCAACATACATAATTATAGTACTAAAGGAATCTAAATAGCTAGTATACTTGAACCGATAACAACAACTAAACATAGCAAATAGAAAATGCACGGCATCACCCTTCGTGCTTTTACTCTCAATCCTCACCATGCTATCAATAATAGAAACCTGCACGACATACAGTTCTTTATCACTCCTCCTCACAATATGAATAATAGAAATGTGCACGACATCAACTTTCGTGATTTATCACTCTTTCTTACCATATGAATAATATAAATGTGCACGGCATCCCCTTCGTGCTTTATCACTCTCCTTTCCATATGAATTAAAATAAATGTGCACGTCATAACCTTTCGTGCTTTATCACTCTACCTCACCATAAGAAATAACAGAAAAAATAAAAACCCGGCAAGGGCATCACCATCAAACAACTCCATTTCATCACTTAATTTTACAACAAAAATCTCAACTGGAGCCAATATTCAAGCAATATCAAAAATAGGGAATAAACAGTATAATACTTGTTCAACATGAGTAATAACTAGTTTAAACAGGAACCATACATACAAAGAAACACAACGCTAACCAGTATAAGACTAACTCGCATGCTATGACTCGACAATGACGTATAGATAGTCGTCACCGCACCTATACGTCATACTTAATGACTAAAGAAGTAGCAAATAAATCATCAACACCTAATCATTCTAATTAAGGTGAGCCGACACTTACTCGATTCCACGGCCAAACGAAAGCCTCAAATACTTATTTTCCTTTAATTTTCACTTCCAATCTGCTTGTATTGCATAATATACATATTAACATCACTTAACACCAAAGAAACCAATTTTAATGCAGGATTATAGATTTCCTAACATTTTCCTTAGAAAGTCAAAAACTGAAGCCGAGCCCGCTTGGTAAAAACTCGATGTTCGGACCAAAACCCAATTGACCATTCACCCCTGAGCCAGAATATGTGATTTGTTTTGGAATCTGACCTTAATTTGAGGTCTAATTCTCCAGATTTTGAAATTCCTAAATTCTACCCAAGAACACCCATTTTCTCGTGAAAATCCATAGATTTTGTGATGGAATCTTGTCAAAAGATGAAATATGTTGAATAAAATGAGTTGGGAATCATTTACCTGTGATTTGGGGAAGAATTTTCTCTAGGAAAATCGTCTCTTGGAGTTTAGGATTTGAAAATTTGAAGAAAGGATGAAAAATCTTGTCCAATACCCATTTACTCAGCTGCACATGTCGCATTTGCGACCCGAGCTTTTCATTTGTTAAGCGTGAAAATGCGAGGAAAGTATCGCAAATGTGAACCCCTCACATTTATGTTTCCTTCTCATATGTGAA
The DNA here is from genome assembly GCA_034376525.1 of Nicotiana benthamiana. Taxonomy (NCBI): domain Eukaryota; kingdom Viridiplantae; phylum Streptophyta; class Magnoliopsida; order Solanales; family Solanaceae; genus Nicotiana; species Nicotiana benthamiana. The sequence continues at coordinate 126,675,825 of CM067338.1, read as the reverse complement.
CGGAAGTTCACAAATGCGAACATAATCCTCCAAAGTTGCAATAAATGATCGCATTTGCGACAAATAGCCCTCCCAACATACCTCGCAAATGCGAACTCTGGTCTTGTAATTTCGAGATCAGAGGCTAACACCGGAACTGAACCTCCAACATTTTTTTCCTAAGTCCAAAACACTTTGAAGCCTATCTATAAATCACCTAAGCCTTCGTGTCTCCAAACCAAACATGCACACAAGTCTTAAAAAATCATACAAACTTGTTCATGCGATCAAATCACCAAAATAACATCATAAACAACGAATTTAACCCCAAAAATCATGAAATGTTTCAAGATAGCTCAAACGTCCTATTTTCTCAACCAAAGGTCCGAATCACGTCAAATTACTTTTATATTTCTCTAAATTTCAAAGATAAGGTTTAATAATTATAAGGGACCTATACCTGGATGCGGAGCAAAAATACGGAACCGATACCAGCAAATTCAAGCATTATTCAATCTATAAAATCATTGTATTTTTAAGTTAACAGTTTTCTTCAAAAATTCGTTTCTCGAGCTAGGGAACTCAGAATTTGATTCTGTGCATACGTCCAAGTCCCATATTCTACTACGGATCCTCCAGGACCTTCAAATAACAGGTCCGGGTCCATTTACTAAAAATATTAACTGAAGTCAACTTAAATCAATTTTCAAAGTCAAAGTCAGTATTTTTCTTATGTTTCAGAAAAAAGCTTTCTAGAAATGTGACGGGACTGCGCATACAATTTGAAGAGAAACAAAATGAGGTTTTAAAGGGTTGGAACCCCGAGTTAGGTTATAAATAATTAGATTTCCTTTTGGTCATCGCATTAGTATTTTATATAGGTCATGGTAAAATATGTATAGCTAATAAGTATTATTAATTACTATAACGATCCGACCAGTCATTTTGAGCCCTAGCATGTAGTTCAAGAGTTTGAGGCTATGAGCAGCTTCACTTCACGCACTAGGACTTGTACGCGTGGTCTAAATTGAAATTCGGAATGTTCGAAGTTGATTTGGGAAAAAAATCTCATTTAAAAAGTATTAAGTCGGTAGAATTGACTAAGATTCGATTTTTGAGTAAACGACCTTGGAATCATGATTTTAGACATGGGCGTATGTCTGAATTGGGTTTTGGATGCAGGGAGAGCGTTTCAGCGCCTATTCTGTAAGTTATCATTTTGGAAGAATTTCATAAGTTTCGGTTGATGTACATTTCAGTGTTATCAATTTATATTTGGAATTTGGAGTTTAGGAATAGCTCCATATGGTTATTCTGGTATAGGGAGCACGATCGGAAGTGAATTTAGAGGTCCGTAGGTCATTTTAGAGTCATTTGGCTAAAGTTAAAAATTTCAAGGTTTTTAAGAAGTTTGACCAGAAGTGAACTTTTTGACACCGGAGTCGGATTCTGATTCTAAAAGTTTGAGTAGGTTCTTAATGCCAAATACGACTTTTTTACATATTTTGAAGTCAATCGGACGTGATTTCAGAGGTTTCCGCACCAAATGAAGAAGTTTGAAGTTCTAAAGTTCATCAAGTTTGAATTGGAGTATGATTCATGATGGAGTCCCGGAAGCCTCGAGTAGATTGTAGGTCATTAACGGATTGAAATAAAATTTGAGGAATGGATGAAGCAGCTGGGCATCTAGTGTAACCGCACCTACATGAAGAGGGCCGTAGGTACGTGCCCACAAGACCGGTAGGGGACTCACAGAAATAGAATTCTTTTAGAGAGTTGTGGACCCTAGAGGCAGTCGATATTCGTAGAAGCGGGACCGCACCTGTGTGCATGGAGCCATAGAACCGGTGTAAGGGCTTGGTGAGAGATCCCAGAAGCGGTTGTGTAGGCCGCACCTACGGAACCGTAGAAGCAGCCAAGTGACTGCAGGTGCAAAAATTGAGTTGGGCAGTATTTTCTTTTAAAGCGAGGGTTTGGCTCATTTTTACCATATTTCTTTAAGGGAGCCGATTTTGGAGCAACATGGGAGTGCCATTTTTGTCACCAAGTATGAGGTAAGTTATTTATACTAGTGTTTGAGTTAAATACACGATTATATATGGATTTGGACATGAAAATTTATATAGATTGTGGGAATTTTGGTAGAAGACCTAGTATTTGGTGTTTTTCATTTTGATCTCGAATTTTTGTATGAAACTAGAAAAAAATATATATCCGCGCTCGCAAAGTTATGGACAATCTTTATCTTCAAAACAAGTTTCGGAATCCGTGGGCCGATGGCGATTGTCAACATTCGAGTAGAGTTGGGAATTGATATAATTTGAATCATTATGAATGTTTGAGCATATATTAATGGGTTTGCACAATTATTGACTAGTTTTGGAGCATTGGGCATCGGTTTGAGTCGTTGGAAGGGCTTGGGAGTCGCTTTTGGAATTTCGGAGCGAGATAAGTCTCTTTTCTAATCTTGTAAGAGGTAATTGTCCTATAAGTGAATTAATTGGATATGTGCTTTTGTTTCTGGGAGGCTATGTACGCACGAAGTAACAAGAGTCTGTGCGTAGCTACTAAATTTCTTAAGTCGGGGTATTCTAGGATAAAAAATCATCCTTATTTTCTATACTTGTAACTCATTGTCTATTTAAAATAGTTAAATCGTATCGAACTTGGCAAATGAATTTCTAAAAAGTTAAACATCATTTTCTTGAACGTTAAAAGATAAATTATCATTTTTTGAGTAATTCTTTTCCTGATGAAATCTTGACTGACTGTTTGAATGTATATATCTATAAGTACCTGCGTCACATGTATAATTTGCGAGCGGGATAACTCTTTTATTTATATTTGACTGTGTCGCACGTATGATTCGCGAGTGGTGTAATAGTGCATCTATGGTTTGCGCCATTTAATCCTCTGACAGTGCACATTTTGTTATTATGTTGGATCGGCCGTACGACATTGATATGATTTGCGCATGTTTGTACTGCTTGGCTTGAGATTTACAAATTTTATATTGCCTCCCTGGCCTAGGATAAATCTATTAAGGATGAACTATGAATTATTGGAAATCTATTACTATTCAAAGAATTGTTTACATGGTTCATGATTTAATGAGTTTACAGACGCTTCACAAAATTTATGATTTTTTACATTATTGATGTTTTATTATCAAACACCTAGTAAGTATCGAAGTCGACCTATCGTCACTATTACTTTGAGGTTAGACTGGATATATACTAGTTACGTGTTGTTTTCGTACTCATACTACACTTGCTGTGCATTTTTATTGCACATGCACATGTAAGACTAGAGGCCTAGTAGGGCGTAGTGGCATGGTTGATATAGAGACTTAGATGAGCGGAATGTCTCGAGACGATCCACAGCCAGCAGAGTCCCCTTTAGAGTATTATATTTCCTTTTCTGTCAAAATTTGTATTCCGGGCAAATGTTATAATTCAGGTAAATTTCTTAATTGATGCTCATGCACTTGTGACACGGGATTCTGTGATGTAAGGGAATATTTACTATTTACATTTGTTAAAGACATCATTATTACTCAGTGAGGTTCATTATTTAATAGTTAATGTAAACAAAAAAATGATTTAAAAAATACTAAAATAAGGATTTAATTAATTTCTTGGTGTTGGCTTGCCGGACAGTGATATCCGGCACCATCACGATATTTAATGGATTTTGGGTCGTGACAGTTACATAACTAAGCCCTAAAAAAAAGATAAATTAAGCTATCCATTTTCATTATAAACAAATACAAAACTAAAAAATAGATATCCGACACTATTCGCATTCCTAGTGTTTAATTGAATTTCTTCTGTTAGTATTATTATTGATTCGAAGTTTGTTTGAGTTACTATATTTATCATTCAAGAATATTAAGTCAAAACTTAAAATAATACGTTAAAAAATAAAATTATGAAGGAGTTTTAAAAAAATTATAAATTATATTACCATAAATATTTACATGTATAAAATATCTTTAAAATTTGTATATACGTAAAATCGGGTTGGTTTGATTTCGATTTGACTTTTTTGTAATTTAAAACATATAAAACGAATCATAGACAGATCTTTTTCAATACCAAACTAAATCAAACTAAACTACAATCGAATTTTTTCCGATCTGACTAAAATTATCATTTTTGGTATGATATATTGATTTTCTTCGTACACCCCGGGCAAAAACGCAAGAACGAGGCGCTTGATTCCTTGCCCGCATTTTATTCCCCATTTAGTTGAGTAGGAACGTAAAGTAACATGAACATTTTAGGATAAAGTGAATAAAGCCAGTGTAATATCTCCTGTCTAATTTATAAGTAAAGTATTTAAGTTATAGATATTGACTGTGTAAATTCATTTTCATATTAGCAATGTAGTTTAATTTGTAATATTGAATCAAACTATTTCAACAGGTTAACAATTAATGTTTAATAAAAGATTATATAATTACTTATAAATAATTTAATTACATAAATATTTTTTAATCGACAACACACAAAATCAAAACCCATTTTTTAATAGACTCGATTAAAATAGAGAAAATGTGTAGACTGTAATGCAGTGGCGGAGCCACCCTTATCCGAGGGATGTCAATCGATACCCCTTTGCCGGTAAATAATACTGTGTAGATATGTATTTTAGGTAATTTTTCTTTAAAATTAAATATTTACAAGGGGTTGACAACCCTTGACACAAGTAAACTCTTAGTGCAATGGTTAAGGGGTGTCAAAAATTATAGAAGGTTACAAGTTCTATTTCGCAAAATAGTAATTTTTTTTACACCCCTTTTTATAATTCCTGGCTCCATCACTGTTGAAATGAAATGGTAGTTAGGGCAGGAAAAGGGGAGCGCTTTGGAGTAAAGTTGGAATTAAGAATTTTTATTAAATAACACAGTACAACTAATTTTACATTCCGAAACTTGACATTATTGAAGGCGTTTCGTGCGATATCAATGTTTCAATTTAAATGATTACTTCAGGAGCAGAAAATGGACATATATAAGGGGATCTTTCTCATGATGCTAGATTTACTTATTTATTTATTTATTTATTGTTTTATTCATTTATATATACCACCATATAGTTGTACCTTAACTTAAAATATTCTTTATTTTTGTATAATATAAAATTGATAGTTAAGTATGTGTGTGTATTATATATATATATATATATATATATATATATATATATATATATATATATATATATATATATATATATATATATATATATATATATATATATATATATATTCTCTAATCATATACAAAAACAAAATCAATATTTATCTAATATAAAGTGAAATATGTATTTTATGTGTCACGCCACATATGTAGATTTCAATACGATGGATGAAAATATACGATGACAAACATGCTACAATACACCAATTAAATTCAACATACTATAATTCTTGTATAACTTTTTCATGAATGGAACAACCCCTAAAATATGTAATGACGGAGAAAAAAGAAGATAACAAACCACATATGCATTAAGGTAAAATGACATACCTTTATTATATGACGGTATTCACATGATTTTAGCAACCATAGATTTCTATTTTTGACCAAGTAAACACGATTAAGCAGTCATTAATGTAGTAAAATAGAAAAATTGGCGTTATCCCACACGTCTCAAATCTCAATGTGTGCAGCGACCGCGGAAACTGTATATTTGGTGACAATTTCTCTAGAACTAGAAGGCAAAGGGCAGGGGCTAGAGGCAGAGCTACCATGTAATTTGTGGGTGCTCGTGTAAAATGAATAATTGTTGTCATACTCCATATTTACTAAATATATTTATAAATATTTACTTGTAAATTAAAATATTTTATAATAATTTGATATCACTATAGAAATTTTATAAACATCAAATTCTGAATATGTGTCTCTTGGTAAAGAGTGTAGCACGCGTTAACACTTTTGAAAAAAATAGAATGTCACATTTGAAATATTCTGTCCAGTTTTACGTGGTCGCAAATGATTATGTCTTTCTGAAGTAGAATCCTCGGAAACTGAAATATTTTCTTTTGGCTATTCGTGCCAATAATAATAGAAAATAATTGTTCCGCACCAAATGAAAAGTACACCTCCTATTAAGACCGGCCATATTCTTGTAGATGAATCAGTGGCATAGCCACCTATTGTATATTCTTCGTCGAAAAGTTATATTGCGTGTATAAGTTAAATTCTACTTTAAATAGTTATATATTATATTTCGAATATTCTTAACACATTTAAATGAGGCAATTCAGATATCACGATCCAACTTCTCACATGTCCTGATGGCATCTATGGCAATACTAGGCAAGCAATTTATAAATAACTGTGCATCTTTAATTTCAAATATATTGAAATGAGCTTAAATAGTAAAATCTTGTAATAACTGATGAGAAAATACCGCAACTCAATATCAAAACTCCAAAAATTCGGGTATCACTGAGTACATAAGCATCTAATGACAATATGGTCAAGCTGCAACGACACTGTCTAGAGAGATAGAATATTACTAATACACTGAAAAGAAGGAGAGTCAAGGTTTGAAGATGCCAAAGCAGCTACATCAATAGTCCTCGAATAGATAAAGCTCCAAAGTTAACAACCGCCATGCCCAAAAGTACTCGGATCTACACACGAAGCGCAAAGTATATGAGTATAGGGTGAAATTTTGCTCTTCACGCCCCCACGTCGAGTGGGCACGTCCCTTATGACAAGGTCGACCCAAGTAAGGGAACGACCCAAGTTGGTAAAGAAGAAGTGGCGTCGTTTAGTGCCTAACTTTTTACTGAGTGGGTGCCAGCAACTTTTATACTTTTTGATTACTTCGAGGAGGGTCTCCTACTATATGAGGGATACATTCATATTGTAATAGGGGGGTCATGATTATTCTCGGATAATACAACTTCTCTCTATATCTCTATCTCTTTCTCGGATAATACAATCTTGAAACGATAATCATCTGTAGGGCTCATTATACTTGATTACGATTTACCCTTATATATTTTTTTTATTGTTTTTAGGCTTTTGAAGAACGAGTATAATTTTTTGAGCAAAACAATTTGGCGCCGTCTGTGGGGATTTCGAGAATCAAAATCATAGTTTGTACCTAGAGAACCATCGAAAACCCTTCTCTACAACACACAAACAAAAAATGTCGGACAACAACGCAAGAATGAAAGTTATAGAAGGTGTTGAAACCCACCTCATCGTTCCTCTCAACGAAGCTAATGAAAAAGGTGTTTTGATTGAAACCCTAGCACCACCACAAGCGGAGAAATCCCACCTCCATCACACGAAAATCTAACGATCTTGCGGGAAAAGGGCGCTTCAACATCTGCAACTTAAGAAGCACCCCTATTGGTCAGGAAACTACTGGAAGAGTGGTTAACGGGTACTCTAAGTGGCTTGGTAAATAATTCACCCCAAAATAACGTTAGATGCATGCCAGCAGCAGACCTTGCTGCGGTTTAAGTTGAAAACGAGAACGTACGAGCAAACAGTGCACTCGTCGATACTCAAGCCAATGGTGGCACGCTCACAGCCACCCATAAGAAGATGGAGGAAATGGAAAACGAAAATAAGTCACTCTGTGACCAGATGAAGGAACATCAGGAAAGGTGGACAAGATTCCTGGTGCTGCCAAGCTGCTGCCAAAGCGTGATGTGGGGAGGTTTGTTGAACAATCATGTACGGAAGAGGCTGCACCATACTCCATCCAAAAACCTTCCAAATGCCTCCTTATTTAAGAGTGTACGACGGAACTACAGATCTCGAGGATCACCTGATCCACTACGTCACTGGTCTAAAATGTAACGTCCTATCAATAGAATAGGTACCGTCTGCACTGCTGAAGAAGTTCGGCGAAACACTGACAAGAGGAGAACTAACCTGGTACTCCCAGCTACCGGCCAAGATCATTTCTATATTCGAGGAGATGGCAGACAAGTTTGTCATCACCCATGCAGGAGCAAAGAAAGCAGAAGCGAGAGTCAATGACATCTTCGCTGTTCGGCAAACCACAACAAAAGGATTCAGGGAATTCCTAGCAAGGTTTAACGGAGTAAGGATGAGCCTACCAAACGTGTCGGAAGGCGTATCAGATCGCTACTTTCCAGAACGGGTTAAGCAAAGATGGGTCAAGGGCAACGTCATCTCATGAAGTACCCGCCCACCACGTGGGAAGAGATTCACAATGCCTATTTCGCTGACGTACGTGCAGATGAGGACAACCTCAACGTGCCGACCCAATATTTATCAATCATACACCGAGAAATCATGAGAGACCGATGCAAATGAAGGACTAGGGAATAAGTCCCACATCCCAATAGGGAGAGACATCAACCCTACATCAGATCCTCTCACCCATGGCCACCCAGGCACGTGGATGCACTACAGTGACATGTCATTCCACTACAAAACGACAGAAGCTAGGAAACAAGGTGTGATGGCCTGCAAAGATAAAGTCAGGCCCCGTCACAAGAAAATCAAATGCCTTGTGCGAGTTCCACCAGGAGCGAGGGCACAAAACCGAAGATTGTATATGCCTAAGGCAAGAGGTGATCAGCATGTTGAACCAAGGGTTCCTGAGAGAGCTACTCTGTGACAAAGGAAAAATCAACTTTGCACATGAACGGGAGCAGACCCATGGGCCACCAAAGCCGCCTTCACCAGCACGCACGATCAACATGATCTTCGTAAATGGCGACTACTCGATCATCAATCACGTTAAGTTCACCACTACGCACAAGCTGAAGCGAACTATCGCCCACGAACAGTATGACGACTTCGAAGATTGTATCACCTTCGATAAGTCTGATGCCAACGGTTTATCGTTCCCTCACTACGATGTTTTATTAATCAATTAATGTATCGCAGATACAGATGTTAAAAGAATTGTGTTTGTGATGGTAGCGGCACCTGCATTATCCACCGGAGGGTCCTCGTACTAATGGCACTCGAGGATAAAATAATACCGTGCTACATAACACTATCTGGTTTTAATAATGCAGTAGAAGAACCTCCGAGCAGATATTGCTACCCGTCCTAGAAGGAGGGGTCACACTAGAAACAACTTTCCATGTGATGAACCAGGAAACAACATACAACTCAATCATTGGACGCCCATGGATACACGCCATAAGAGATGCCCTGTTGAGCTTCTATGAAATGATCAAATTTCCCACCCCGTGGGGAGTATTCAGCATCTGATGAGAGCCTCGCACTGCTCACGAATGCAATAAAATAGCTCAACACTGCGCCCACACCAAATAGCTTAAAGGGGAGAGCACAGATGCATAGCAATCAGCCTTGTTGGGGAATAAGGTCTACCTGACAGAGAACACCATTAAAGACCCTGATGTCATAGAAGCATGCAAGGCGAAGATCAAAGACCTCGACCCAGTCCAACTGGATAGTGACAACCCTTCAAGGAAAGATTACATCGGGCATGGCCATCTCCAATGTATGAAAGGATACGACCATCTCCAATGTATGAAAGGCTACGCCCATCTCCAATGTATTAAAGGCTATGGACATCTCCAAGGTATGAAAGGCTAAGACCATTTCCAATGTATGAAAGGCTACGGCCATATCCAATGCATGAAAGGCTACAACCATCTCCAATTTTTAAAAGACTACGACCATCTCTAATGCATGAAAGGATAAGGCCATCTCCAGTATATAAATGGCTAAGGCCACCTCCAATGCCCATATGGCTAAGGCCATCTATAAGCTATGACCAAAGGTCATCGACTTCACATGGCTAAGGCCGTCACCGCAACCATTCAACCTACTTTGACTAAGGGAAGCAAATGATTCGACAATAGTCAAAGTCGACCATATTGCCAAAGCCATCAACAAGATATGGCCAAAGGTCATCGACTTCACATGTCTAAGGCCATCACCGCCAACACTCATCCCAGTTCGTCTAAGGCAAGAAAATAATTTGACGACAGTCAAAATCAACCATATGGACAAAGCCATCAACAAGCTATGACCAAAGGTCATCGACTTTATCATGGTTAAGGCCATCCCCGCCAATGGTCGACCTAGTTTGATAGCATCAAGCAAATGACGACGACAGTCAAGTCACCTATGTGGCCAAATAGAAAAGTCGTCGACCCCGTCAAAACTAAAGTTGTCAATCTTAGTCTAGCTAAGGCCATCGACTCCATCAAGACTAAGGCCGTTAACCTAAATCTGGATAAGGCCGTCAACGCCGATAGCCGGCCTAGTTCGGCTACGACAAACAAGTAGTTTGATGACAGTCAAAATCGCCCGTGCAGACCTAGCCTAAACTACAGTTGAAAGCGCGGAAGCAGCAATCAGAAACACAATAAAAGATCTAAGGAACGAAAGAAGAACAAGAATAGCGAAAAGTCATATTCCATTATCTTTACAAGTATACATACATCTGACCGTAGAAAAAAGGCCATATTTACACAAAAATATATATATAGAAAGTCTTAAGAGCCTTCACTACTCCGCCCATCACGACCCGCCTTCTGAGGGGGCCGAGCGGATGCCGGTAGTTTTTCCCTAAGGAGACAATCTCCCTGAACGAATGGACTCAGCCATAAAAAACAGCGACGTCTCTCGGTGGGGCTCACTAGGCCTCGCGTCCTCAGTTGTAATTCCCTTGCCAATAATGAGTCACCGCCTCTTTCTCTCTGGTGGCTCTTCGTCTTCAGAAGCTGCCTCCGTTGGAACGGCTTTAGGTACCGACCCAGGAAAGGCCTCAGGCGCCGTTATTGGTACGGCCTCAGGTAACTCTACTGGAGCATCCTCAGGCATCGCCTCAGATGTAGCCACCGGCGCAGGCCCCTGTTTATAGGTAAATAGGGCGTTGTCTCTAGGCAAACCTCCCACAAATATATCTCCCCCATTGGAGTCAGAATCTACCCTAGATGGGTCAATATCAGTTTTTTTATTCTTCGCCTTTGTAGAAGCGCCCGGGCCTGCTAAATGAGAGTACATTGAATAACTGGGTCTGCAAGCCAAAATAGAGCAAAAGAGAAGAATGCGAAAGGTTGTTTCCAGTTGGGCCATAGAATCTATGAAACTCAACCCAAGTGCATAGTTTTTCCATATAAGGTATCAACCCTGCCACCCATGACCTAATGTCTTCAACGGGACGAGGTGAGCGAGCCACCATAATAAAAGGAAGGAATGTAAATCAGAATGATTGTTTGGTCAAAAAAAGTCATCATGACATTACATACAAAGATACATACATCCCACGTTCCATGTCTTAGGAAACCCTTCAGGATTGGATACCAGATGGCTCGTCCTATTGTAAAAATATTTACGCAGAAGTTATGGTTAGCATTGTCGTCAGCCCTCGCCATAAAGTTCTTCTTATCACGGCTCCTCAATTGGAGCATGGTACCTCTCATATAGCTAGGGATGAACCTTTACAACAGTTGCTTAATATAAATGACGGTCTAGGCCTCACCCGCAAGCGTGGTAAGAATTTGGCACACCTTCAGGGCATAAGGTTTGAGTTCAGCCGGGCACTCGTGATAAAAGCGGAAAAGCTATTCTTCTAGAGGGTTAAGCGGAAAGCTATATCCAATCCTAATAGCATATTCATAGAATGTACAGAACTTGAGCCTATGCACATTGGCATACCGTCCCGACCAGAGCCATTTCAACATGGTTGAGGATTTTGTACGTAGTTCTGATGGCATCTAGGTGAGACTACAGTAATTCACTATGCTCCTAGGGGAAAGAGGGGCATGTCGAGCTGAAGTCTTTTCGAACACTCAGGTCCTTCGGAAGAATATTATCCACCGCTAAGGGAATGAGGGTTTTCTCCACTTCTTCTCCATTGCCATCGGAAGAAGGTGGAGCCCTAGACGGAGCGTTATCCTTGGTCCTTTTATTGTCTTGACGACGCTTCACCATGATATAATATATAAGAAAAGGTGTCAATAACAAGAGATACAATCTCATAGATGGTATTTTTCTAACGTTGCAACAACTGCCGAAAAGTAAGATGAAGGAAGAGACAAAGGTAAACTCTCTAAAGGTTCGAAAGATGAATCCCATTGAACCGCTCCTCTATTTATAAGGATAAGGTGGGCAGAAATCTAAGAGGCACAATTCAGAAACTGATGTGGGAAAAAAATGTAACGTCATGCTCTGAACAGTCTCGGGAAGAAGTATAATGATGATGCATGTGACCAATGACGTCACTTTGGAAAAGGGGTCGCATGTGAACGACTCAAAAAATATTACACATGCTCATGCTCTTTGAAAGAGGCACCTATGGGTGCGACCAAATTCCGTAAAAGCAAATCATACATGTTCGTCCATTGAAGACGGTCATCAAGCACGTCTCCAACGAACGGATGGACTAAATTTATAAGGTGAAATTTAGCTCTTGACGCCCCCAAGCCAAGTGGGAACGTCCCTTATGACAAGGCCGAACCAAGTAAGGGCACGACCGAAGTTGGTAAAGAAGAAGCAGCGTCGTTTAGTGTCTAACTTTTTACTGAGCAGAAGCCACCAACTTTTGTACTTTTTGATTACTTCTAGGAGGGTCTCCTACTATATAAAAGAGACCTTCACATTATAAAGATAACAATAATTCTCATATAATACAACTTCTCTCTCTATCTCTATCTCTTTCTTGGTTTTCCAACTATTACTTCTGTCTTAAGCAAAGTTCATTTTTCTTCACACTTTGAGATCTACAACAATCTTAAAATGATAATCATCTCTAGGGATCATTATATTTGCTTACGATTTACCCTTATATATTTTTTATTATTTTTAAACTTATAAAGTATGAGTATATTTTTTTAGCAAAACAATATGTATTGAGCATTTGCACTTCGCTCGGTGGTTTGAGGGCATGAGTAGCTAAGTATGATGTATTATGACTCATGTGAATTGTTGGTTTTGGTTTTCAGGTTATTCGGAATTTATTTGGAAGATTTATTCTCAATTAGGGAGTTTTAAATTGAAAGAGTTTACCGAGTTTGACTTTTAAGAATTTGACCTCGGATTGGAGTTTTGATGGTTCTATTAGCTCCGTCGAGATATTTTGTGAGTGTTTCAAGAAATTTTTCAAGGTAAGTTATTTTAACTCGGATTTGGTTAATATACATGAATATATCATTACTTTCATCATTTAATTAGTATTTTGAGATGCAAATTGGAGGTTTTTGTCTAAAGTATCATAGAGTGATCTTTCGAGTTTTGGACATCGATTTGGAGTCAGATTTGAGTGAAACCAACATGGTTGGACTAATAATTTAATGGTTTTTGGTTTTTTTTTTGGTAATTTTTGTTGGGTTCCGACGTATGGGCCCGAGTAGGACTTTTTGGATAATTTTGGACTTTTGATTAATGATTCAACATTTGTCGATGGGTTTATTTCCTTTGGCATTATTTGATGTGTTGGATTTTTTTTGTTTGTTTTGAGCCGTTCGGAGGTCGATACGGGCGAGATGGCATTTTTTAAGTATGGCTTGGCTTGCTCGGTATTAGAATTGGCTTGTTCGAGGTAAGTAACACTTCTAAATTTAGTGCCGACAGTATAAAACCTTGAATTACGTACTATGTGATTGATTGTAAGGTGACGCACATAATAGATGACAGGCATGTGGGTGTGCACTGTGGTGAATAGTAACTCCGTTATTAATGTGGTACTATGTAATTTTACTTCATCTTATTCGTAGCAATATCTAGGCTGCATGCTTATCCTATAGGACCCACCAAGGTCATTTCTTCTTTTGAGTTATCTATTTTTTTACTTTATATACTCAGCCAATTAGATTCTTATGCATATCATATCTCAGTCTCTATTACCATTTATCGGCATATCATATCATCATTTAGGGCTATTTTCATGGCATTGTGAGCCTGAGAGACTGGAGAAATTGATGACTGAATGAGATCGAGTATATGAGTATGAGTGATATTATGGGATCGGCTAGCATGCCACTGCCTATTATATTGATTACATATATGGGATCGAGCAGCATGCCGCAACGGTTATACTGAATTATGATAGTGCTTGGGCTGAAGGAGCCCCTCCGGATTGTGCATAGACCCCCAGTTATCGCGGTTGATTATATTGAGGGATGAATCTTCCATGGACATGGATCATATGTGAAGAACTTATAGACCTGGGGATGGATCTTCCCCCAAAGTGGATTGGGCCTCGTACTGACTGATTGTTGGTCAATTGATATATGTATTCCGGTATGGATATTTCCTAGGCTGGATTGGCTATATACAGTACTGAGTGATTGAGAATGATGAGTAGAAAGTGCGAGACAGTGAGATTGATTACTCTGGGAGTGTGAATACATAATTCATCTCTAAGATACATGGCATTGACATGAACACATGACATACATGCCTAGTGTCGCGACCCATTTTTCCTCGCAAAGTCCGGGTAATGTTGGCCTTTTTCTGATATAAAAAATGCTTTAATTCTCACTCATTTGATGTTTGCAGCCCCATCGAAGAACATCCTCCATCTATCATGGGCTTCAGCAATGTCCCCTCCTACGAATGATACCTCTTCATCAGGAAAATACGTTTTTAATGGTTTGTATTCTCTTCCTACATGATTTTCCGTAAGATAGTCTGATAATGCTTGTCCTTTGACTGTGTTCTGAGTTACATATAAGATACCAAACTCACTTAACAATATCTACCACTTGGCTAACTCCCCGGTTGTCATAGGCTTCTAAAACATATACTTTAGAGGGAGCATCCCAGATAGGAGGTATGTGGTATAGGCACAAAATTAATGCCTCAATTTCCAAGTTTCCATGTCAAAGCCCAGTAAGTGCGCTCTAGTAGTGAGCATTGTGCTTTGATATGTGTGAATTTCTTACTTAAGTAATATATCTCTTGCTCCTTTCTTCCCGACTTGTCATATTATCCAAAAACACATCCAAAAGCCCCATCTAATACGGATAGATAGAGTATCAGAGGTCTCCAAGGTTCTCACAGGACTAGAAGTGGTGGCGTAGACAGGTATTCCTTGATTTTTTCAAAAGCCTTCTAACAATCTTCAGTCCAACTGGTTTCAACATCTTTTCTCTACATTTTGAAGATAGGTTCACATAAATCTGTGGACTGTGCTATGAAGTGGCTGATGTAGTTGAGGCATTCCATGAAGCTCATCACGTCTTTTTTGATCATTGGTGGTGGTAACTCTTGGATAGCCTTAACTTTGGACGGGTCCAACTCGGTTCCTCAGCGGATGACAATGAATCCCAACATCTTTTTGGCGGGAACCCTGATGCAAATTTTGCAGGGGTTAGTTTAGATTGTACTTCCTTAGCCTACCAAAGAACATTATCAAGTTCACTATGTGATCTAAGACCCTCTTGGGTTTGATGATGACGTCGTCAACATACACCTCAATTTCCTTGTGTACCATATCATCAAAGATAGTCGGCATGGCTCTCATGTTGGTAGACCTAACATTCTTTAGGCAGAATGGCATCATTTTGTAGCAATACACTCACTACTGTGTAATGACGTCTGTTTTCTCTGCGTCTTATTCGTCCATCTAGATCTGATGATAACTTGAAAAACAATTTACAAAGGATTAGAGCTCATGCTTGGTGAAATTGTTGATCAAGATGTGTATATTTGGTAGTGGGAAATTATTGTTGGGACTTTCTTTGTTAAAATCTCGATAGTAAACACACATCTTGACTTTCCCATATTTCTTCGGAACACGTATAATATTGCTAACCAGGTTCCGTAATCAAGTACCCTGAGGATTTTGTCTTTGTTCTTCTTAGTGACTTCCTCTTTGATTTTTTGGCTCATATCTCGTTTGAACTTTCAGAGTTTCTGGTTCACCGGCGCACACATTGGATTAGTGGGCAACTTATGAGCCACTATGGATGTGCTCAGACCGGTCATGTCATCATATGACCACGTAAAATATCCTCATATTCTTTTAGGAAATGAGAGTATTCTTCCTTCTCTGATGGTGATAAATGAATTCTTATAAGAGTTTCTTTAACAATTTAGGTATCTCCCAAATTGATTGATTCGGTTTCCTCTAGATTGGACATAGGTTTGTTCTCAAAATTCTCAAGTTCTCTCACAACTTCCTCAAGTATTTCATCCTATTCTTCTGAGTCACTATCCTTGTACAATGTTGTTTCATTACATGTCACAGTCATAGCTTCATCGGAAAAGGTAATAATAATGTTGTAGAAAAATGTAAAAGATAATAATATAGACTAAACAACAGTGGATAAATTAAATTTGAAAACATAAAAAGTAAGTACGGTTCGATGACTCAAACAATAATTTAGAAACAAAATATCTCTTTAAAACAAAATTACTGAAAATATCTTAAATGCCTGGCATGAGTGTTAAAACAAGTCAGGCTAATTGCTAGGCTACCAAGTAACTCGGCCGACACGGGATTGTGTGGTAGTCAAATTCTTGAGAACAACTACCTTCTTTACGGTCTGAATGGTGAGGCCTTCTTCCTCCTTCTCCTCCTCAACTTTCACATTGCAATCCATCTTCTCCCCTTCTAGGAATAAAGTTCTCAACCCAACAAAAGCTTCTTCCTCTACAGATCTATATATTATATCATACTGGTGAAAAATCTGACTCAAATGTTGCACTGGTTGCTCGGGAGGGTAATAAGGATCATGCAATGTTGGTGACCAATCATTATTTTCTTGCTAGGTGTATGGATATCCCATACCGAAGGTTGTGCCTTGCCGTTTCAACTGTATTGATTTGTTAATGCGTTGGAGTTTCTTTCCAAGCCCTTTGCTGGGTTCTTACCTATACCATGCTAGCATGCTTTCTATTTTGTTACTCCACCACTTGTTCTTCTCAATTGCATTGACTTGCTCAATGTGGTGATAATTCTATCCACCTAGCCTTCTTCTATTCTCGGCAACCAGAAAAGTTTGACTGGTGTAAATAGGGTTACTTCCATCCCCGTGAATGATTACCTCCTATGGTTCCATTTGAATTCCACGGCTTGGTGTATTGTGGAAGCTATAGCTCCAACGATACGAATCCAAGGTCGTACTAATAGAAGATTGTATGTTGCTGATATGTCTAGTACTTGGAACTCAATATCAAATCAAGTTGGTCCCATCTGCAGAAAAAGGTTAATCTGCCCAATCGTGGCCCTTTGAGATCCATCAAAAGCTTTCACGTTCATACTCCCTCCTCGTATCTCATGGAAATCTTTTCCCAACTATTTTAGACTAATCAATGGAGAAATTTTGAGGCTTGAATCCCCATCTATTATTACCCTGGCGATGAATTTGTCCTCGAACTATACTATGATATGTAATGCCTTATTGTGACTTAATCCTTCAAGCGGTAGTTCATCCGCGTGGACGGTGATCTTGTGTCTCTTTAGTACTTGCCTTACCATGTTAGCTATCTCTCCGCTGGTGATGTTGTTGGTACATAGGGTTTATTTAACACATTCATCAGGTCGCTCCTATGCGCCTCAGAATTTTGCAATAGCGACGGGGATGGATATTTGCATGGGATTCTTGTTCAAATGATCAACCGTAGAGCATTCTCTTGCCTGTACTTTCGTACAAAGATCATCTGGACCTGTTTCAATGATAGGTTGTTTGATAGCAACTTCCTTTCCTATTCCTCCCAAATTTTTAGGTGTATAGATTTTCCTTGTTCTGGTCATCCCCAGTGAGGCACCAGATTCTTCCAACTTTGCTTTTCCCTTTCTTCTAGCTTCAACAACGTAATCCTAAGGTATGGTGTTTGACTTGAAAGGATGTGTGGGTGCAAATGTCATAATAAAAGGTGTGGATACTTCCACTTCAAACAGAGCTGGTGCAAGTGTGCAACTTCTACCTCAAATGGAACCAAGGCGGTTACTTCAACTTTAACTGGCAACTGTACCTATACCACAATAGGTTTGAGCATAACTACAAGTTTCTTAGGATCGCCACCCTCTTTGATAGTCCAATTGATCTCTCGGGATCCCACTCCTCATTAGTTTCTATAATATTGATCCCTTCACTCGTATAATATGGAAAAGGACAGTTGTGAATATTGGGTGCCATTTCCTTTGCCTATATGACCTTATTATTAATCAATGTTTGTATCTTATCTTTCGATGTACGGAACTCATCAATAGTTTTCCCTTCATACCGAAATTATATGCATAAGTTTTATTTGGGTTGACCCACTGAGATGAATTTTCCATTGCCACAGCGGGAATAATGGGGACATATCTAACAACTTTCAACATTTCGTACAATTAATCGATGGGTTCAGCAATGGCGATGTTCTGTTTGGGTGGTTTGCGATCAAAATTAGGTTGGGGTTTCTAGTAATTTGGACGAGTTGGAGGTGACTGAAAGTAAGATGGTTAGGGATTAAAGTATGGTAAACAATGGCTGGTTGGGAATATCAGAGAGGTGAGGGTTGGAATGTGGGTGGAGGTGTTTGGTATACGTAGGGAGTTTTGGGTCCTTGGGAAACTATTATTGTTCCCACCTCTTTCTTCTTCGATATGCCAACTGATTTCAATGCTTTGTTCGTGTCCTGAAGTGCCTCAAAATTTGTCTCCATCTCGGTTCTAATACATTCTTCAGTCCTTTGTTCAAGTTAGAGGATATCAGATAACCTATGGTTCTTAATAACCTTTAGCCTTTCATAATAGTGTTGGTTATATGCCTTGACGAAGCACATGTTCATCTATTCCTCATCTAATGTTGGCCTGACCTTGGCTGCTTACGACCTCCACTGAGTAGCATACTTGTGAAAAGTCTCAGTTGGCTTCTTCTTTAGGTTTTGGATATAGACTACATCCGGTACATTCTCCCTATTGAACCTGGTCCATAAAATCTAATGCTATGCTTACCTAATTGGCCCACTTCTTAGTATTCTAGCTTATGTACCAGGACATGGCATCTCTGATAAATTTTAGGGATCACTCATTCCGTCAAACATTTCGAACTTGGGTGGGGGGTTGTAACCCTCCGGCAGTTCCACAACTAGTTTTATGCATAAATCGTTGTAGTTCGGACCATCTAGCCCTTTACCTCCTTCAACACCTTGAAATGGACTTGTTAAATTCTTAAGCTCTTCTGTCATGTTCTTGCTGAGTGGAGTAAGGTAGGGTTTCCATGTATGTGACATTATTCCGGTGAAGGCCAGAGATTTGGGTATAGTGATGATCGTTGGTGGAATTTTGGGGTTCGACGATAATTTGTGGGTACTGGTGGAGGATTAAGATTTTTGGCAGGAGTTGCATACTGATGGGTTGCGGGAGGATTTTGTTGACGTTGGTTTGGCGTGTTTTGAAGAGGTACTGGGTTTTGATCATTTTGTTGGTTGACGTTTGGGACATTTAGGGGGAGGGAGAGGTTTTCCATGTTGTGGACCTAGTCAAGTTCTCCTAGTAACTCAAGTATTTTTTGCTCTAATTGTAGGACCAAATCATTTTGGGCCGGAGTACTCCGAGCGTCTGAAGTTTCAATATTCTCAGACTTTTCTTTTTGAATTCCACTCAAATCATCCATCTTAGTGTTTCTTTCACTTTTTGGATTATTTTGAGGAGGAAGAGATGGAGAGCCTCCAGATCTGGTGTGATATGCTGACGATGCCAGTATGTGCGAAGCAACCTTGGGGAGTAGGAATAATCAAAACAAAGGTAACCAAATTAGTAAGAGTTTTAAAAATGTTTGTAGTATTTAAACATATATTGTGGGAATGTAAATTCACGTCCTAATTTGGGGACCTCATTGTGCCTGAGTTAGGCCTATTGACACGTTGATTTTAGGAATTTCATTGCCAATAATTGACTAATTTCATTAATGTACAAATAGATGAGTCTAAAACAATACTAAATAAGATAAGTTACTGATGGTAATTGGCCTTATTACATTTGAAAAAGTAAATAAACCTAATCTACTTGGTCCTAGAAAGATCTTCTCCAGGCTTGATGTTTTTGGCTTCGTACATCAAATTCCCCAGTTCGCGTAGGTTCAGCAATTGGTATGCCCTTCATAAATGTCCTCCTTCTCTTCTTTCGACGTTCTGGCAATCATCGGCTCTTTTCCTTAATTTTCTCTCCAATTCCATCAGATTTTACTCTAGATATTCCAACCTTTCATTTGATATTACAGCCATCTCCCTCCATTCATTAATTAGTTCCATATCGGTCTTGTGTCACTCCAGATGCTCGGCCTCGGACTCATGAATTCTTCTGCGCAGTTTGTTATATTTCACTTACGCTTTTGCAAATTCGTCTATGACTATGTTCCCTCAACCAATTCATCGCTCAACTATCCCTGCTAAGGATTCTTCTAACCATGTTGGAGAGAAGGCAGATGCCCTGCGTTATACTAGTATTTTTCATCCTACAATGTTCTTCAAGTGCCACATATGTTGAGCTTCACATTTGTGTGGGATGTTATCATCTTGAAAATTTGACCTGTAGTGACTCATTTTAGAAACTCGCCGTATGGCCTGCTTCCTACCTACATATCTCAAACCCTTGATGAGAGAATATATGCCCCTTAACCCGATCAGTACCAAGTGTGAAACATCCCTAGATCTGATAATGAACTCATCATTAGGGAACTATTCAAACATCTAATGAACCTGATCTTTGGTCAAATTGCTAAAAAAATATGCCTATCTTATAGCATTCTCAGGTTGAGCAAAGTTGTCTAGGATATATATCATTCTCTTAGGATGATGGAAAGCTATGTGATCATTCCACGACCTTCGCGGAGACTCTTGACGGTATTGGCCTCTTTGGAGATGCTGTAACAACCAAACTTGTAGCAGCAGATTACAAGCTTCGAAGTGTTTGTACCCCTTCTGATAGAGTTACAAGGCCCGGTATATTTATACTATAATTATTGGGACAATATATGTCTGACCTTCGATTCCATCCATGATGGTTTTTGTGACCATGGCCAGTCTTGTGTGGATTCTATCCCCTTAGATCGAGAACACTATCATACTCAAGAAGCAGACGGTGAACACAAAATCCCTATGGTGAATCCAACCCTAGGAAGTTATGGAGAATTCATAGCAATAAATACGATAAGATTTACCGTGACTGTATCGTTCATAAAGGAAGTAAAAAGGTACATAGGAATTTGTCAGGCATGCCAAATCGTCATTCTTCTTTAATATCATTATTTTAAGAAACTATTTTGAGGGTGCAATTTTCAGGTACCAGTAAACTAGGGCTATTCCAAGGTAGCACAACGAATCCCCCTATTCCTTCAAAGAGGGGTCATTTCTATGTTTCCAAAGCAAAACACGACTCTTTCTCTTTCCTAGAACATTGTTGCAGCTTCGATCAACATGTTGTTTGGTTGGAGGTTGAATAGAGAAAGAGAAATTCCCAAGACCCTTTTATCATGATTTTTATCACTTGATGGAAGATCCTCCCACCAATCTAGAAGTAGTGGTTGTATGTTACGGACCATGCCGAACCTGGGGATTTCATGCCTCATTTTCTGCCAAAACAAATATGGTTAGGCCCTTCCCCCCTCCAAATTAAACTATTTATGTATCAATGACTTGCGTATTAGTACTTATTTCTCCAAGATAAATGCACAAAATCGTGGTTGCGTCCGTTGGGAATATGGAAATCCTGGTGTACTATTGGACGAGGCATGTCTTAAAGAGTTATTATATGGATGACAGATTAACTCGGATAGGTTTGACCATGATGCATGTACAATTAATTAGAGTAACGATTCTATAAAGGTCTAGACTAGTACCCACAAGTGGAAGCCTTGAGGGGGAATGGAACGGAACCATCGACTGCACCGTTGATCGTTTAGTTTTATCACAAATAAGCCTTTTCAAATTAAAAGGGTGATACATTGGAAAGGCCCAATCACTCATCAAGTGCTGCTATATGATTGATTAGTATGAGTGCAATATGATGTTGAGCATGGTTTATGCAATATTAAATAGCATGATGTCACGTATTTGAACGTTAAATATAATAATACGGTATTTAATAATTGAAAGATGTTTAAAAAAGAAAACAATGAAACAAGTAAGTTTCTGCAATAAAGAAAATCATAAATGGTTGAAAATCGGCATTACAATTTAGATAATAGGGAAAGGGAAAGGGTGCGCACGTATTAACAGAATAAAGCATGCTTAAGACTAGTTCACAACAAGCAAGTTTGTTATGGTAAGAAACTAATTATCCCCAGCAGAGTCGTCATGCTGTCACACCCCCTTTTTTCTCACCAAGTCCGGGTTTCGATATTTTTTGGACAACTCCTCTCCTTTTGGGATTGGGTAAGGTATTTTAAGAGTCTCCACCTAACAGATTAAGGTGCGTAAAGAAATTTAAAGAAAATAACTCATGAAACCAATTTACATCACTAGATATCGGGTAAGAGCTCGAAATTACCTTGATGGGAAGGTGTTAGGCACCCCTCGAGGTCCACAACGGTAGGTCCGGAAAGCTCAATTAAGCAAATTAGTATTATGGATATCAATTTAGAACAATTACGTTACAATATAAATTTAAGGGGTCCTATGTTTTTTTAGCCTATAGGAACATTTCCATGCTATACTTGGTAACGTTCCCCTAATTGGGGTGCTATACATAACATTAGCACATATATCATTATCTCCTTTACTACCCCACTACTATCTTTCAGTTGTTACCTAAGTGTTCAAGTACCTTCTAATCTGTACCTTATGTGCGCACTACCCATCCCTTATTTATGATCTTTGAGGTATTTAGGATCTCTATTTTGGATAGTTCTAGACTAACCTATATTTTTAAAATGAGAAAAGCTACGTGACAAACGAAATTCAGATAGGACTATCATGTAAGGAGCAAATAAGGGCTCATATTAACCTGTGCAAGCATACAAAAAATGCACGCAATTAAATCAACAAGTTTCTTTAACTAAGGATCGTACAGATAGGATATCTGGATGAGCAACAACATAATACAAAACAACAGCTTACTACGGCGGCCATCTAGGCCTATCAATTTTGCCTAATGATTTTATTAATATTCTCTATCTGGCCATGTTTTCAAATATTAAGAAATCACAATTTAGTCCCAGAACTCTTTAATTACCCTATCAGTTTGCCTAAGTTATAATCCGGCAGAATCTTATAAGCATTGTGTCTATAATTGTAAACCTATAACATGGTTTCAAAGCAAGTCACCGATTTTAACTCGTAAAGGCATGTTTTAACTCTTTAGATACTAGAGTCATTCTTTCTAATTTTTGTATATATTTAAAATCCTATCGACAGGATCTCTAAGTGTTTACTTGGTTTGAATTCCTGTTAGCAGGATTTCTAGGTTGACAAACTGATTTGACCTTATAGGTATGATATCTATTAGATTAAATCCTATAGACATGATGTCTATGTCTGAAACTAACTCCTTTATTTTCTACAGGCATGGTATCTAACTGAAATTTAGTTCCTATAGGCATGATATCTATTAATCACATATGAGAAGAATTATTTAAGCACATTTCCAGGAAAATTATTATTCAAACAGACAGAATCCTATAGAGATGGTTACTAATGCATGTAAAATTTTGCATGGATCCGATGGACATGATTTCTACTGCAGAGAATCTAGGAGTAGAATTTCTAGCATGCGAGAGAAGTACATCGGAAAGCAGTTACAATGTTTTATAGACATGATCTGTAAACAAGCAGGATTCCTACCCGAGTTTCAAGCAAAGATATAGAATAAACCCCACAGCTGTACAAACAAACCCCATATTTATTTATTATAGAAATTATTTCAGCCCAGAATGAGTAAACTATTTAATAGTATCTATTATTCTATTGGAAGTCATATGTGGCCCAATATAACCCGAGAGTCAGGCCTTCAGCACAACAGTCTTGAAACAGTAGCAGGGATCCACAACGCCTCAAGCTAGGCTTCTAGTATGTCAAAGTTCCCAAAGAGCCTCAAGGGACTCCAGGAAATGCTCACATTGGATCCATACATTCAACACAAAATTCATAATAGATTGGAAACCAACTCCATTGTGTCACAATTCAAATGAGTCTCAAGAACCATTGCCAGTGCTCACTCTAGAGGTGGTAGGAACCTAGAAAGCTAAGAGTAGATGTTTGAAAATAGTATATGTAAGGGGTAGGGGGACAATTTTAGAGAACAGTTTGTTTTTTTTTTAGGAACAAATAGGATTCACATTACAAGACTACAAACAGAACAGAGTCCATATTTAGTAGATTGGTATTAGTTCGGACATGGATGATATACGAAAATTAAAGCAATCACAACAAAGGCAAAAGTACTTAAATTAAAGACAAAACTGACCACACATATTGGCAACACCTAAACTTGTTGTTGTTATATAATACACTTAACGCTAGAGGGGGGGGTGAATAGCGTTATAATAAAATACAGCGTAAACTTTCGGAATTTAAAAACTTGCAGGAAAAATAAGTGCGGAAATTAAATGCAATAAAGAACGAACGCACCGATGTATCCTGGTTCACCACAACCCGTGGCTAGTCCAGTCCCCGAGAGACTCTCTCGAGATTTCCACTATCTTCGTCAAGCTTACGGGTGCTTAACAAACCGTTACAGTTGCTCAAGGATACCACACCTTAAGACTTCACTTGCTTGAGGATACCTCACCCCAAGACTTCAACCACTAAGACTTTGGGTGCTTAGCAAACCCGACAAATGAGAAGATATGTTCTTCTCGAACAACTCTCTTTTACAACAAATACCCTCTCAATAGAGTGGATAAAGAGAAACAAAATAAGCTCTATGAACAACACAAAGTTGTCTATCAAATGGCTCAACAAAAGCTCTAAAATGATGCTTGAAAATGATCAATATGTATATCAATATACGCAGGAGTTGTGTGTTTAAAATCATCTCAAAAGACCTCTTTTTATAGGTGAAAAAGTGGTGCTGACCGTTGCTTAATTGACAAATAAAATCCCTGATTCTGTGCTTCAACAATCGATTGTTTGGAGGTGACAATCGATTGTCCGACCAACGTTCAAAAAACAGATTCCTGATTTTAGGCTAAACAATCGATTGTTAAAACTGAATAATCGATTGTTCTTCAACGTTCAAAAATCAATTTAGGATTCTGTGGAAAGGGTCAGAATATAATCGATTGTGTGAAGAGACAATCAATGGTTTATAATCGATTGTGGGACAAAGATAATCGATTGTTTTGATATTTGAAAACTTCGGTTGCACAGTCTCAAAATAATCGATTGTTAAAAGTAGACAATCGATTGTTGACTTCATATAATCGATTGTGTACTTCATATAATCGATTATGTTGTTCCAGTGTTCAAAACTTTGGCAACGGATCTATTATATATCATTGATATACACTGTGTATACCAGAATTGAAATCTTACTTCAAAACCCATTTTGGTTAAAAATGATAACGTTAAAATCATTTTGTTTGAAGTATATTAAAAATATTTATGATATATACGATTTAATAAAATGATTTACTTTAATAAAATGATTTTATGCATATTTATAATGACCTAATGTTGAGCCAAAAGATAAGATAACTTAAACGTTGTTCTTACATTGGTTCTACCTAACGACCTACGTCTTGGGTCTTCGGTCTTGAACTCTTTGGCTCGACTTGGCTTGTCTATGCAATCCCGTCATCAATATGTTTCTCGCCATTTGATAGTTTGTCATATTATATCGTTGTTTGACGCTTGACTTCATTGTTTGTCATTCATCAAAACCTATACCTGAAAATCATGCTCATACAACCAAAGTGCACACATCATAGATATACATGATTTCCAACAATTTCCCCCTTTTTGATAATGACAAACAACGGAAGATATGCATATTGAATTCCCCCTAAATTCATGCTATATCTCAACATACAATTTATGCAACCAATTCAATATAATCAATTCAAATTGAATTCCCCCTAAATTCATGCTATATCTCAACATACAATTTATGCAACCAATTCACTATAATCAATTCAATATAATTCCCCCTCAATTAAGGCATGCATATCGCCCATATTCTTCCCCCTTTTGGCATTAGCAAAAAGACTATACCAAAAAATTTTAAACCATTGACGATACCAATCGTTATAAACAAGATCATATCAAATATTAGTAAATGGCATACTAATGATAACGGTCATTTTTCTCAACAATGCCAATTGTTATTTTAAACTAAGAAAGTTCATCAAAACATGAATCAATCATTTATTATAAACTAAATTGATACTAATTGTTATTTAAAAAGAACTTATTAGGGCATGCATCGATCAAAAATAATGTTGATTATTAGCACATATCAACTATTTGCATTTTTATTCAAAATACGATAACTAACCAACGTTCCCCCTCAATGCATTAAGGTTTCATGCTTGGTGCATCCACTACAATATTGTAGTCTTCAAGCACACCTGCAAAACAACCTAAAAATAGGTTTTTGGTACCCAACTTCTTTTGGGTCCTTAGGGGTTAGGATAATAACAACCATAATCAACACATAAATCTCTATGTTTAGCAAAACAAACGGGTGCAATGTGTCCTACCCGATTACAATAGTGACATACAACATTAGGATTGTGCATATGTCTAGGTTGAGCCAAATGCGTTCTAGGTGATCTAAAGTTGTTCCCCCTAGAACCGTTGAATTTCCTAGAGTCATGTCTAGGTGGTCTAAAATTATTCATTCTAGACTCAATAACAAAAGTCCTAGAGTTGTTTCTAGGTGGTCTAAAACACTTAATCTTAGACTCATTAGTGAGGTTCCTAGGTTTCTTTCTAGATGGTTTAACCTCATTTCTAATATCCTTTTTAGTCTCTTCAATTTTAGGACTATCAACACTACGAGTTTCTAGTGCTTTCCTAAGTTCTATGTTCTCTATTTTTAAAGAACTACAAGAATGACAATTGGAACATTTATCAATGGAAGAAGCTTCATTCAATTCCTTGATTTTATTTTTAAAATCAACAATGTCATTTTCCAAAAAATTATTTTCTTTTTCTAAAACTTCAATTTTACTTTTAAGAACACCATTTTCATTAGTCAATTTTTCAAAATCTATTTCTTTCAAAGAAGAGGATTTTTCAAAATCTTTTTCTTGTAAAGAAAGTGTTTTCTGAAAATCTGTTTCTTGCAAAGAAAGTGTTTTCTTCAAATCTTTTATCATTTTGGAAGCATTAACAAATTCACCATACAATTCATCATAGGCATTTTGTAATTCTTCAAACGAGTGAGAGTTAGATGTACTTACCTCTTCTTCGTTTGCCACGAGACACAATGCGGCGGTTCCATTGCCTGAGCTGTCCGAATCCCGTGATATGCGCCTATGGTGTTTCTTCTTTTTCTTGTCCTTCTTCATAGACTTACAAAACTTTTCAATTATATCATTGGAAATATTATCATCATCCCTTTCCGAATCACTTACCTCTTCTCTTTTAGAGGATGAGGCTTTGAAGGCAAAATTCGAATTACTTCTAAGATAAGGATTAAGAATTGTGCTATCATAAGTTTCGAGGTTACCTCTTAGTCCATCAATTGTGATATTTGTGAATTCCATCGACTCTTGGATGGCATTGGCTTTGGAACGCCATTCGGGAGTGAGGCTCCGTAGGACTTTTCGAACAAGATCTTTGTTCGTGTAAACTTTCCCGAGAGCATGTAGATCGTTGACGATTTTTAAAAATCGTTCAAACATAACACCAATGGGTTCCTTCTCCATTTTAAAGATTTCATATTTATGAGTTAGAAAATCAATTTTAGATTCTCGGACTTGAGGCGTACCTTCATAGATGATCTCGAGTTTATCCCACATCTCCTTGGCGGTTGTGCAGCACGAGATTTTCCTATAGTCATCCGCATTGATCACACAATACAATACATGGATGGCCCTCGCATTATTTTCCACTTTCTTGATGTCCTCGACATCATATTCATTTTCCTCCTTTGGAACCGTGGTTTCTCCAACTTTCTTTGTCGGCATTGGTTCACCGTTTTTGATGATTTGCCACAAACGAAAACTGTTTGCTCTGAGGAAGATACTCATCCGATCTTTCCAATATGTATAGTTTGTTCCGTCAAATAGTGGAGGGCAAGTGGTGGATTGTCCTTCATCCATCGTTACTGCGTTCAATATTCTCAACAGAAAAATATGTATTGCTCTCAACCGGTTAAGGCTTTCAGAGAGTTAGGCACTGATACCAATTGTTAGATAATACGCTTAACGCTAGAGAGGGGGTGAATAGCGTTATAATAAAATACAGCGTAAACTTGCGGAATTTAAAAACTTGCAGGAAAAATAAGTGCGGAAATTAAATGCAATAAAGAACGAACGCGCCGATGTATCCTGGTTCACCACAACCCGTGGCTAGTCCAGTCCCCGAGAGACTCTCTCGAGATTTCCACTATCTTCGTCAAGCTTACGGGTGCTTAACAAACCGTTACAGTTGCTCAAGGATACCACACCTTAAGACTTCACTTGCTTGAGGATACCTCACCCCAAGACTTCAACCACTAAGACTTTGGGTACTTAGCAAACCCGACAAATGAGAAGATATGTTCTTCTCAAACAACTCCCTTTTACAACAAATACTCTCTCAATAGAGTGGATAAAGAGAAACAAAATAAGCTCTATGAACAACACAAAGTTGTCTATCAAATGGCTCAACAAAAGCTCTAAAATAATGCTTGAAAATGATCAATATGTATATCAATATATGCAGGAGTTATGTGTTTAAAATCAGCTCAAAAGACCCCTTTTTATAGGTGAAAAAGTGGTGCTGACCGTTGCTTAATTGACAAATAAAATCCCTGCTTCTGTGCTTCAACAATCGATTGTTTGGAGGTGACAATCGATTGTTTGGAGGTGACAATCGATTGTCTGACCAACGTTCAAAAAAGATTCCTGATTTTAGGCTAAACAATCGATTGCTAAAACTGAACAATCGATTGTTCTTCAACGTTCAAAAATCAATTTAGGATTGTGGAAATGGTCAGAATATAATCGATTGCTTGAAGAGACAATCGATTGTTTATAATCGATTGTGGGACAAAGACAATCGATTGTTTTGATATTTAAAAACCGGTTGCACTGTCTCAAAATAATCGATTGTTAAAAGTGGACAATCGATTGTTGACTTCATATAATCGATTGTGTACTTCATATAATCGATTATGTTGTTCCAGTGTTCAAAACTTTGGCAACAGATCTATTATATACCATTGATATACACTTGATATACACCGTGTATACCAAAATTGAAAACTTACTTCAAAACCCATTTTGGTTAAAAATGAAAATGTTAAAATCATTTTGTTTGAACTATATTAAAAATATTTATGATATATATGATTTAATAAAATGATTTACTTTAATAAAATAATTTTATGCATAATTATGATGACCTAATGTTGAGCCAAAAGATAAGATAACTTAAACGTTGTTCTTACATTTGTTCTACCTAACAACCTACGTCTTGGGTCTTCGGTCTTGAACTCTTTGGCTCGACTTGGCTTGTCTATGCAATCCCGTCATCAATATGCTTCTCGCCATTTGATAGTTTGTCATATTATATCGTTGTTTGACGCTTGACTTCATTGTTTGTCATTCATCAAAAACTATACCTGAAAATCATGCTCATACAACCAAAGTGCACACATCATAGATATACATGATTTCCAACAGTTGTGAATAGGGAGCATACAAATGAATCTATCAAGGTTTCGCACTAATGATTACTTAGTCGATTAGTTGTCACTAGGTAGGACCATATGGGTGTATAATGAACAGAAGCATGCTGAAGGTTGAACTAACTAACCAAACAAAAAAATAGCACAATGTAGTAGGAACTAAAGTATACTAGTCTAGAAAGACGTAAACAGAAATCCTGGGCCAAGCATGTTAAGGTAAACTAACCATACAAGCACCTAGAACATAGTAGGTTAACAGGAATTAAGGCATAGTAATCAAAAGGAGTGCAAATAGGAAACACATGAAAAATTGAAGCATATCAAAATTTGAAGTAATATAATCATATAATCACGAGGAGATGAACAAGACAATAAGAACAAAGGCATAACAATTGAAAAAGATATGGACATGAATCGCGTATCAAACAAAAATATGTTAAGGTCTATGATAAAAATGACTATATAAGCATATAGAATAGAACAAGATAGTGGGAATTTAAGTCATAGCAGTTAGAGAGAAAGTAAACAGTAAGGTGAAGGCAATGAGAATCAAAGAGTCCAGCCTTGGCTTTCAGACGGCTAGACAATGCAGCAAATTAGAGAGACACAAAGAACTCAAGTAGTGTAAGTGTAGTTGTGAGCTTGTGTGTCTCAGTGTGTGTTTGAAAATATGAATAATTAAGGGTTTTATAGCACATAGCAGAGTAAAACCAAATAAGGTAGTAGAACTAATGGTGAACAAATAAGGCCAAAAAAATCAGTTAATGAATCAAACAATGTTAAACGCAAATCATCTAATAGGAAAGAATTATGAAATTATTAATTAGATTAAGGAGAATCTTATACAAAATCAATTAGCAAACAAGATTGAGGTTTTGTAAGGTAAGTAATAAGTCCAGATATCACTCAAAGGTCGATGACAACAATCAATTCTCAGAAATCAGACCAGTGATATAATTAAAGAAAGTAGTACCAATCACGAGTTATACATTGGGAAAGAATAGATAAAATCTCAAAGAGATACCAATTTTAAAAGAAAATATAACTTCAAACCCTAATCAAGCAAAGAAATAAATTAATCAGTTTGTTTGACAGAGTAGAAGTGAACAGGTAAAAATTATGGCAAGCAGTAGAATTATTAGAAACCTTATGGCATAAAGACATAGGGATGAAAATCAGTAAAAATGTAAATGAAGAGAACCTGAGTTAAACACTTAACTGTTTTAAAATATTTTTGCAGAAGATTCTTTGAAACATTGAAACCCTAGCTTTTAGGGAAAAATAAAAATCAGTTACCAATAGTATGGAAAATAGTTGAATCTTAAAGGAAAAGTAACAAGAAAACTCAAACCGCTTCAGATCTAAAGAGATCTGAACGGATTTAGCAAGAAATGGTTAAGTTATAAAAAACTAGACAGTGGTGAGAAAAATATGCTTTGAGCCAAATATTTGAAGCCGTATACATGAAGATATTAATACTCAGAGGCATAGGAATTAACACGGATGGACTTATCATTAACATGAGGGATTTAAGCCAAATTCGGTTTGAATCTCTGTGAGATTCCGTCAAGCAATACCAGAATCTTAAAATCGACAGAGATAAGAGGACAAATATGGCCCAGGATCAAAGAAAAATCCCATGGATTGAAAGGTTTCAAGAGACGGCGGGCTTGGGTTAGGGGGAAGGTTGAGAGAGAAGAGAGGAGGAAGGGATTTAAGGGCGGCGGGATTTTAGAAACGATTAGGTTTAGGGAGTTAGGGGTTAAATAAAAAAGAAAATAGATCCTGGGTCGTTGATCTTCTGATATGAACGGCCAGGGCTCCATCTAGGTTGGAGCGGGTATGGATCAGGGTTATGGGTTAATTTAGTTAGGCTGGAGTGGAAATCGGGCTATGGTCCAAAAATGAAACTAAAAGAGTCTGTATGTTAAATACTCACTAATTTTATAAAATAATTTATAAAAATAGCTAATAAATAATTAAAAATTCACAAAAATAATTTAAAATAATTACTTACTATCATAAAAATATAAAAAGTCATTATCCGTCTAAATAATGCAATGCATATAAGGATAATTATTGCAAAGTTATTGCAATTATAGACTAAAGATATAAATATGTTTATGCTAAAATTTTTAATGCTTAATATAAGTATAGATGATAAAAATAAAGTAATAAATTATTATAAAATTATTTATGATGCATTTAGTAATTATTAGATAATAAAATATTGGAATAAATTAAATTAAATCACTTTTTAAATTACAAGAAATTATGGAAAAAATATTGGTTGATGTTCATGCTCTATTTTGAAAGTATATCTGCATTAAAAATATATGAGGGAAAATTTAATATTAACACATAGAGATTCACGATCCTCATGCTATACAGTATCACGTCATTCATGATTTTCTACACATATTGATGTATTGGCATGGAGCGGTATTTTACATTTGCTATCCAGAAAGAAAACTGAAACATCTTATTTATTGTTGAAAAATTTTTTGGAATAAATTACAATTTTCAAACTTACATGTACTTTCGATGATATTTGGTAAATGATTTGTATTTTTCACTGGTATACTTGAAAAGCAGAACTATTTTTTAGGAAACTATGATAAAGTTGAGCATTTAATCTCTGAGTTGCTTCTTACATTAATTGCTTTACGTTGTTATAAAATGCTATTGGCTATTGGTGTTGGACCCGACCATTGTTCCAGCTCGTTACTACTTTCAATCTAAGGTTAGATTTGTTACTTATTGAGTACATACAGTCGGTTTTACTCATACTACACTTCTGCACCTTGCGTGGAGATGTTGGGTATGGATGCTGGTGTGTTTGACTGGAGCTAGATTTGAAGACGTACCTGTCTTCCAGTTGTAGCTGCATATTGTTCATGGTAGACTTAGATTCATAAAACTATATTTATGTACTTTTCGAACAAATTATGTATTTACTTCATACCAGCTTTGTGAACTTTATTATTCGAAGATCATAATTTGTACTACCAGTCCTTGGGAAACGTATCAGATTAAGATATTTCTTTATTGTATTGTCTTATTAAATTGTTGTTCGAATTTGATATTGTTAATTGGCTTACCTAGCGGGTTGAGTTATGTGCAATCACGACTAGTTGGATTTTGGGTTGTGACAGATCAGTATAATAACTCTAGGTTCATAGGTTCTACAAGCCATGAGCAAGTGTCTAGTAGAGTCTTGCGGATCGATACGATGACGTCCATGCCTACCTTCGAGAGGCTAGAGGGATTTTAAGATAAAATTCCTATCTTTCTTTCCTTACAGTATGACATTGATTTAGCTTTATGCGTATCTCTTTGAATTCCTTCCACGTATTCGTATGCACATGTGAGCGCTCGGTATCAGTTGTGCATCGACGGTTTGTGATTCCATGTATGAGGTGTGAGATGTGATTTATGTGTGCCGATGACAGGCCAATCTGGAGGACTTAAGGTCGGGATTTTGACTTTAGCTTGAGCATGGAGTTTTTGATTGTGTGAGCACGCGGGTTTGGATTTATATTTTTGGTAGTGTCGCAATTAGTGGAATATTTAGTTGGATGGTTATATGATGAGTATGATGTGACTGCGAGATGTGTTCAAATGGTTTGAATGTGGCGAGAAGAATTTAGTTGAGATGTAAAAAGGACTTTTGGGTGCTTGATTTCTGTCTTTATATGATGTATAGTCTCAAGTTATGAGTGTATTGGAGGATCTTGCATGTTGTTTAATTGTGGAATGAATTAAATTCTCATGTCTTATTGATGAATTTAGAATCAGAAAGATTAAGTGATTGTGTAGTAGTTGGGGTTGTGAAAGGGTATAAAGAGATGTCAGTTTGAGGCTAAGCAGGTGTGTTATAAGCTGCCAGGTAATCTACGGGGTGTGTCACTTTTATGATGTTGTGTGGAGGTTTTCTTTCTACCAGCGAGTTATATTTATTTGAATTGAGTTTGGATCTTTTGTAATAATCGATCTGACTGTCACGAGGATGAATAAGAAATTTGCAGATGATATAGGGTATTAGACGATTTGTGTTGCATGAAGTTATGAAGGATTTAGTTGAATTTCATTGCGGCATCGTGGCAGTAATCGGTTATGGTTATTGTAAGTAATCAGATGTTTTATACCTTGGATAGGATCCAAGAGGGGAGTCTATTATTGGCGAGGTATTGTAGGGTTATCTATTGTATTTCTTTCTCTTTGACGTATACTTGTGAATCCCTTATGATTTGCAAAGATTGAGATTGAGGATGACTCGAGTAAGGGAATTTATGGATGCATGTGGTATTACACTCTACGGGTATACAAGAATCATAAAATGATTAATTCGTTATTCCTAAAGGATATAGTGTGCGTTGAGTAGGAATTTGCTCGGTTGCTTAGGAGTGTGGATTATCTCCTTGGGTTTTATTGTGCTAATGGGGTACGGGTTGTCACAACTTCTTTTTCACAACACCCAAGGGCCTCTAAAGGAGTTTTCCACTTAAAGGACAATCTGAATGAGATATAATTACTAGGATTTCAGAGTCGCCACTTGGGAGATTATTGGTGTCCCAAGTCACTGGTTTAATCCCGAACCGAGGAAAAATATGACTCTATTAACAGTCCGCGAACCAGAAATCTGAGGAAGGAATTTTGCTAACCGAGGAGAAGGTGTTACGCATTCCCGGGTTCTGTGGTTCTAGTACGGTGGCTCAACTATTGCATTTGATTTTATCTAATTTCAAAACATGTTCTAGCTTATGTGCTTTTTAATTTGAGCCGTTTTTATTATCATTGTTAATTTTTATGAGA
The DNA here is from genome assembly GCA_034376525.1 of Nicotiana benthamiana. Taxonomy (NCBI): domain Eukaryota; kingdom Viridiplantae; phylum Streptophyta; class Magnoliopsida; order Solanales; family Solanaceae; genus Nicotiana; species Nicotiana benthamiana. Next base: position 126,641,329 of record CM067338.1, on the reverse strand, counting down.
ATTGCAACGTCGTGAAGATGTGTCTCGAACCACGTTACATCAATGCACCCGAGGTTGTTGATACATTTCGACTCCGTTGAGATTTGGATTTGGGTTGAATAAATACGGACCCGAGTTTAGGAATATAATTTTATTAAAAGCGCATTTAAAGTGTCTAACGCGTTATTATTTTGGGGAGAGCCACAAAATTTACTAAATGGCCCATCCCGAGTTCTACCTATTTTATTGTAACCATTTATTGAGGACCCCGCAGTTTATGCGTTTTATTTTAAAGCCAATCTAAAAGAAACTACAATTCTCTACTTAATTTTGTCTCTAAAATAAAAGGAAAAAGCCTTAATTAATTTGTCATTAGCTAGTACAAGCCAAACAAGAATTTCGAACTAAGCAGGACATTAGGCTCAACGGCCAGCCTCAAACAGTACGACTTTTCACCTCAGCCCGCAAATAAAACTGGCCAAACATAGGCTTTGGCCCAGGCCCAAACGAGAAGGGATTAAACAGAAGACCTGGGTCTGCATTAAATCACTAAGGCCCCATATCAGCAAAAGGAGGTTGTGTGGCCTGGAATTTCGGCAGACTTACACAACCGGAATTTAAAATTACTATGGCCTAAACTTGATCCAAAATGTTCCAATTTCAGTTTTTACTTTTGTGATAGAATAGACACTGTTCAATTCCTTCAAATTAATAAAATTCTAATCACTTGAATTTCAATTCCCTATTTATATTATTTTCTAGTATGGTTCCTGATGAGTTATTGGATGTCATTAAAGTGGACACAAACTGGGGGGAGGGGGATTGAACTCAACAATATTGATCATAATGTAAGCCTCACATTAATAAGCTAATCGATTGGATTAGGTGATTTTCGTTTACACTGCATATGAACTACTCAACATCCCGAACTCAAAATGACCTATTTATTTAGGACAGTTCAAACTAGCATTACTGAATTATTCCTCAAGCAGTTCATGATTTTAAAATTGGATCACTAAAAATAACACATAAAGATATCAGACCATTCGACCTATTTTGCTTACAATTAATGAGAAACAAAGCAAGTCATCTCACACTATTCTATACTACACCAGTAATATAACTAAGCCAAACTAATGTTGCCAATTATGAAGTTCAAAAGCTCATCAGAAAGAAGTCAACAGCCCATAAACTTGAATAGTCTAAAGTTAATACAGTCTATGAGCAATCTATCAAATTATAGAATTCCATCTAAACATGAAAGATCCACAAAAATTGCAAGTCAACAGCAGAGGTTTAGCCTCAATATCATTTCATTTCTAGCAAAAGATCTACATAGTACTGAGTATTACGACATGTACCTGGAAATATAATGAATGTAAGGAAAGTTAGCGGCAGAAGGGCAATAAGCAGCAGCAAACAACTTCAGGAGATGGAATCAGCAACCTAGGAGGAATTCAAAATCTAATAGTCGAACAATCAACACAGCAAGTCGGAGAATAATCCAAAACCCAACAGGATGAAATAACTCGACACACACAATTGACTAAATGTTGAGGAGCTTCAATTTGAACCAAGAATTTCTAGAAAACTTTATCTAGAATAGTACATCCTTGAACCTTCGAAACATTAATTCCAAATTTGACTAATGGTCCTCTGAACCTCAACAACTAGGAATTGAATTAATGGAATGCAAATCTGTAGCTAAAAATTGAAATACTAATGCTTAATGGAACAGTAGTCTATTTTATTTTATTTTTTGAGAATTTTCTATTGTTTTTTGTTTTTTCTTTTTGAATTTCAATCTTCAGATCTGAACAGATGGAAGAGTGATGTGTTTGAGGGGAATTTGAGGGCTGAAAACAAAAAACTCATTCACCAAGGCGTTAGAGTACCCTTTTATAGGCACCAAAGAGGTGAACATCAGATTTTTATTTTTCTTTTAAGTCCTTATTCTGTTTCAGTTTAGTCCTTTAATTTTTAACTTGTTACACAAGCGAGCACCCATAACCTTTTGAAACGAAAGTTAAGTCCTATTCTAGCACAATCTAGGGTGTTCCTAGTCCGTGAAAGAATCCTTATCCTTTGAATTTCCTAACTTACCCTTAGTTAATTGACCCAAACCCTCAGTTAAAAACTGACTACAACCAAATGAACCTAAACTAAACTAACTTTAACTAACACGATTAATTTAAACTCAACATGATTAAGTAGCATATCAGCTCTACTAAACAGAATTAATAAAAACCAAACAGGACTTCATTAGAACATATAATAAATCTTAATATAACAAAATCACACTAAGGCTCAAACTAGAATAAAATATAGGAGGAATTGAAAACCTAAAATAGTCAACCAATCAGGCATGATTCGAAGCACAAAAAAAATGCAATTTAACTAATTTAACCTATATGAGGACAAAATCAAATAGAGAAAAATTGTGCGAAGAAGATGGAAAGAAATGGAAACTCAGTAGCACAGCTTAAACTTTGTTGTTTCTTGATTTAAAAATTCACTAGCCTTGATGATATTTGAACATCACAATCGGGGAATTATATGAGGAAAGTAAGGTGACTGCATGGCATCAATTTGGAAGGATTCTGGGGGAATTAGGGTTTTGCCCAAAAATTTAAAATCAAAATATTAGGGGTTTCAGTGGGATTCGAAAGAAAGTGGTCATGGATTTGCGTTGAGAAAAGTCAGGGAATTCAGTGATGTAAATTTGGAGTGATTTGGAGAAAGTTGAGTCATGGTCAGAAAAATTTCAAACTATGATTCAAAACTTTAGGGTGAGATTCAAGAGAAATGAATAAAGGATTTGAATATAGGATGAGACAGGGAAGCCATGGTGTTATTTTGGAAGTGAAAGGCCATGGTTGTTTTCACCATAGGCGGCAGAGCCGGTGGTGTTACAGGGCTGCGTACGAGGAAGAAGAAGACTGTCTTAGGGGTTACTTATTTTTGGAAAGTTATATGTGAATGTAAAGATCAATTGTGGCCGTTAAATTTAACGGAATTGGTGGCCATGATTGTGTGACGCAGAAAATGATCGATTGAAGGGATAAAGAGTTGGATCAGGGAGCACAATCGGGTTTGGGTTGGTGTGGGCGGGTAAACGACTTGGGGCAGGCAGAAATAATGCAAAAAAGGCGCAAATATATTTTCCAATTAGGGCCACACTTTTTTTAACTGTTTTCTATTTTATTTCTATTTTCTGAATTTTCCATTTACTTTTTTTCTTTTATTTTTCAATGTTTTCATTTGTATTTCTATTTTCCCGATTTTATTAAAATATAAAAATTAAAACAAAGGCCTAATATAATTCCAAGTTAAACTAATTAAATCCTAAAATTGTTTAAAAATTATTCCGTGACGAATTCACAATTAAAACAACTAAAATGCAAAAGTAAACTATTTTTATTATTTTCTTTATTTTACTACTGATTAATACCACAAATATGAAATTGAATCCCAAAAGAATGCCAAATGTACTAATTTTTTTTATATGAATTAAAATGTGCACATAAAATGCAAAATAACACAAAAATTCACAAAAATTATATAATAATAAAGAAATTATCTTGCTTGAATTTTGGGAATAATTTTCTTAGGGCAAAAACACGTGCTCACAGCTGCCCCTCTTTGCCCGGAAACACGAAGGGTTTTCGTGCAAAGATAAGTGAGTGAAAACGAGTGATTATTGCCCGCTTATATATTCCATGCAAAGTATTTTTGAAAGAGTTGGCCGCAACCTGCTTCAGAGGTTGCCTACATATTCTTGGAAAAAAAGAATCAGGTCAGTGTAGTTTGGGAGTGTGTGGTAGCTCGGACTACTAGGAGCTATGATTTCACTGTGATTACTGCTGCTACTGCTTGCTGACCTCCCTTATTACACCATGTGAAAATAAAAAGAATCTAGGCTATGCAATGACCTATGAATTACAAAATTTTTCGAACTTCCTCTTGTATTTTCTTTCTGACTTGGTTTATGGTGTTCTCTTGGTGAAATCCATCATTGTCACATTAAATTGCAAAGAGAGATGTTTTTCCTTCTCTTCAAATTGTTGAACTTGAATGTATTCCCTTGTTTAGCAGGTGGGATCCCGACCTCTGGATTTGAACTTGCATGTATTCCCTTGTTATGCGGGTGGGCTCCCGACCTCTTAATTTGAGCTTGAATGTATTCTCTTGTTGTACGGGTAGGCTCCCGATCTCTGAATTTGATCTTGAATGTATCATTTGTTGTGCGGGTGGGCTCCCAACCTCTTAATTTGAACTTGATTGTATTCCCTTGTTATGCGGGTGGGCTCCCGACCTTTGAATTTGCAGTTGAATGTATTCCCTTCTTGTATGCGTGGGCTCCCGTCGGCTGAATTTGAACTTGAATGTATTCCCTTATTTTACGGGTGGGGTCCGATGGCTGAATTTTAAATGTAAACCTGCTCTCCAGGCGGGCTCCTAACTTCACAAAAATAGACAAAACAAAGAAAACTTTCTGCCCAGTTCGGAAGACTGGGTGCTTGTTACCGCATAAGATTTGAAAACTAAAACATGAATTAATCTACTTCTGTTCTCCAAGTGGGCTCCTGTCCTAAAAACTTGAATTGTATTCCTCAATTCTCCAGGCGAGCTCCTGAATTCAAACTTGAAATGTCTTCCTCTGTTCTTCAGGAGGGCTTCTAACTTCATAAAATAGACAAAAATAAAAAAAAACTTTCTGTCCCAGTTTGGAAACTAGGTACATGTTACCAGGTATGAAAAAAACAATTGAAAACATAGGGCTTGAATTGTAATACCTCTTTTCTCCAGGCGGACTCCTTACTTCACAGCTTGAAATGTATTCCTCTGTTCTCCAAGTGGGCACCTATCTTCTGAACTTGAAAGTATTGCCATGCTATCCAAAAGGGCTCCTGACTTCAGAATAGACAAAACAAAGAATTTAAAAGCTAAAACTTAAGTTGTACTCCCTTGTTCTCCAGGCGGGCTCCTGAATGTTGCGTTTCAATGTATTCATATGCTCTCCAGGCGGGCTCCTGACATCAAAATAGATCAAACAAAGAATTTGAAAGCTAAAACATAAATTGTACTCCCTTGTTCTCTAGGTAGGTTCCTGACTTCTGAACTTAAATGTATTCCCCTGCTCTCCAGGAGGGTTCTTGATTGCTGATGATGAATGTATTCCCATGCTATCCAGGCGAGCTCCTGATTTTAAAAAAATTGATTGAAAACTTAAAATTTGAATTGTATCACATGTGTTGTTTAGGCGGGCTCCTGACTGCTGAAACATAAATTGTATTCCCATGCTCTCTAGGCGGCCTCCTGACTTCAAAACTTGACAAAACAAAGAATTTGAAAGCTGAAACTTAAGTTGTACTCCCTTGTTCTCTAGGCGGGCTCCTATCTTAAAAACTTGAACTGTACTCCTCAATTCTCCAAGCGAGCTCCTGAATTCAAACTTGAAATGTCTTCCTCTGTTCTTCAGGAGGGCTTCTAACTTCATAAAATAGACGAAATAAAGAAAACTTTCTGTCCCAGTTTGGAAACTAAGTACATGTTACCAGGTATGAAAAAAAATTGAGAACATAGAGCCTGAATTGTAATACCTCTTTTCTCCAGGTGGGCTCCTTACTTCACAGCTCGAAATGTATTCCTCTGTTCTCCAAGCGGGCTCCTATCTTCTGAACTTGAAAGTATTGCCATGCTATCCAAAAGGGCTCCTGACTTCAGAATAGACAAGTTGTACTCCCTTGTTCTCCAGGCGGGCTCCTGACTATTGCGTTTAATTGGATTCCCATGCTCTCCAGGCGGTCTCCTGACTTCTGAACTTGAATATATTACCATGCTATCCAGGTGGGCTCCTGCCTTCAAAATAGACCAAACAAAGTATTTGAAAGCTAAAACATAAATTGTACTCCCTTGTTCTATAGGCAGGTTCCTGACTTCTGAACTTGAATGTATTCCCATGCTCTCCAGGCGGGTTCCTAATTGCTGATGTTGAAAGTATTCCCATGCTATCTAGGCGGGCTCCTAACTTTAAAGAAATTGATTGAAAACTTAAAATTTGAATTGTATCACCTCTGTCCTTCAGGCGGGCTCCTGACTGCTGAAACTTAAATTGTATTCCCATGCTCTCCAAGCGGCCTCCTGACTTGAAAACTTGACAAAACAAAGAATTTGAAAGTTGAAACTTAAATTGTACTCCCTTGTTCTCCAGGCGGGCTCTTGACTTCTGCGTTTGTATTCCCGTGCTATCCAGGTGGGCTCTTGACTTCAAACTTGAATTGCACATCTTTGTTCTCCAGGTGGACTCCTGACTCCTGAAATTTGAAAGGTATGCCTCTGTTCTCCAGGCGAGCTCCTGACTTCTGAAATTTTAATTGTATGCTTCTATTCTCCAGGCGGGCTCCTGACTTCATAAAATGGACAAAACAAGGAAAATGTTCTGCCCCAGTTTTGTAGCTTGGCCCATGGGGGAGTGTTACCGAATCAAAAACCAACTATTACTAAGAGTTTGAAAGCAAAGTCCTATTATCCAGGGAAGTCCTAGCAATTCCTAACAATTATGAACCTAATTTATATTTTCTAAAGATATTACTCCCACTACATTATTCCATTTACAATAGTTTTTAAACTACATCCTATTATCCAGGAAGGTTGTGATAACTCCTAACAATTGCAAACCTAAGTTATTACTCTCGCTATATCAAGTAATCTGTTCATACCCAATTTTTTCATAGATATTTTTAACTCAAAATAGCTTGTATATACATACGTAAGCATGTCCGAAGGTTTAGGTATTTTTTTCCTAATTTTTAAGATTTTTTTTAGAATCAATTTATTGTCTATTCAAATATTATAAAACCCAATAATTATTCTCAAATTGTCATTTTAGTGGAACATTTATTTTTTAACCTATTATTTACACCAAATATAATTAATATAATTTTTTCCCATTTTTTTTCAAATTTATTTGGAATTTCTAAAGCTAATTGCACGAAATTGCAATTATTGTCTATTTTACAATTGGCTATGTTTTACAACTATAAAATTATTTCTGATATTTTTAGAAAAATATTTATACGTTATTAATTTGTTCTATGTTTTCAATTTTGCTTTTCTTATTATATTAGCTATTTTTATAAGATAAATTAGAGTAATATCTTATTTAAAAGGTGGCCATATTTTATTTAAATCCTAGCCAAAATCGTGCCCATATTCAGCCCAATTTGAATCCAATTTTTATACCCAATCAAACAACCTATACACTTATTATTTTACCCGGTCCACCTTTGATTTAATCTGAGCCATTGATCAAATGAGATCAACGGCCCAGATTAGATTGCCTAAATTAAATCAAAAGGCTACCCCCCGACCCGTCATTTCTCAGAGACTACTCTCTATCTCTATCTCACTCTCTCTCTAACGATTTCTCTCCCTTCTCTCTAGAAACTTCTTGTTCACTCCTTCTTCTTCAACGAGCTTCATCGCCTCTCCGGCCATGCTCCGTCCTCACTTCTCTCGACCTCTAGCCACCATGGGATCCTATATCGTTGTCTCTTTCAAAAGTTTGAAACCCTAGAAGCCTCCACCATGAAGATGGTCGCTGAAGCCTCGCCTGGGGTCCGATTCTGGCCTTTCTCCGATTATTTGGGTTAGATGATGCTAGAAACACCATTATCTTTGAGCTTCACGGCAAGGTTTCTCTTACCCCGCTCGCTAGCTTCTTATGAAACACTAATCGTAATCCAAACCTCTCAAATCTCTAATTTCCTTAATAATTTTAACTCACACCTTTATCTTTTGCTCTATTTCTTACGATTATTCCACTTTTTAAACGATTTCTGTTCCTTTTTAAAAACTAAGGTTTCTGACCCCTTTTTCTAAATCACTTAATTTTCTAATTTTGAGTATTAATTCACGATTCTCATTACTATTTTCTAAATGTTTAGCTTAAGTATGATAAAAACCTAATTTTTGTTGTTTATGTTTGCATTATTTGCTTGTTTTGTGTTCTTCTGGATTCCTCTCCGAGTTCTATGCTCCTTGTTGTTAGTGTGTTGTTCCTTCTATGTTCTTCACTTAAAATTTGTCTTATTGCTTGCATGGTGATTTCATACTAGTTCCTTGAACCCTATTTGGGACTGTGATACTTGCTTTCAAATTGTGATTCCGCGTATTTTCCAATAGTTTGAATTTCTTCCTTAATATATGGGATACTTTCCTCAGTTAATGCTAATTTCCTAGGGTTTCAATCTCTATAATTATTTTGAAAACCATATTCCATAATTATGGTGATATTTTGCCTTATATATGTATACAAACTTTTGATTGATTTTTCCCAACCTATTACCTTAATTAGATGGTCATGCATCTAGTGTTTATTGCAGGCTCTATGCTATCCTATTTCCTTATGTGTATATGCCTTACTTTGTGATTTGTTTCCTTTTGAATGATTAACCATTGTCGTTCTATTTGGGATCCCTTAATCAATGGGAAGTCCAACTACTTACTGGATTGTGATTGATACAAATCCCTTAATTAAGGAACTGATACCTTGTATGTTTACTCTCTTTACGTACAATAAGTACCCCCCCCCCCCCCAATTCTCATTCCAAGACACCAACAAACACTTTGCATATCACTCACACTCAGTGTTCTGAACTCCTCTCTTTCATGCAAGCATCTTTATGCCCTTTGTTTCTACACTGTTTTCTTTCACTCAATTGGCTACAAGCCAAAGTTGTGTAACTTTGGTCACTTTGTTACTCTGCTAGTCTTCTACTGTGTTGTTTGCTTTGGGTCTGCCTGCTGCTCACTTCTTGCATACTGTTGCTCACTACTTGTATACTGCTGCTCAATTCCTGCATGTTGGTGCTCTGCCCTCTGCTTCTCTCCGCGTATTACTACTCACTTCCATGCTCACTACTACTTTGTGTTTATATTATTTTCCAACTGGTATGCATTCCATTTATGGTATTGCCTCCAAAACAATATGCTTCGATTGTTGCTGCACTTTCTTTTGTTTCTTGTGTGCTTCCACTAGTGGTTGTGCCGCTTCTATTGCAACTAGCATGCATCTGTGTTAAGTAGCATGTCCATTACCCCCTTACCTACCACAATGCATGTTCCCCTTTGTTTTTGTATACTACTAGCATCCGTTTGGCTACTCCGCAACCTCAAAACTCTTTTGAGGATAATTTGGTTTGCTGTCTAGTACTGTAAGAAGTAGACTCCAATTTGAAGCATGAACCCTCCTCTTTTTTTATGTGTGTCTGATTGTATTGTGTGTGAGCTGTTTGTCCCCTTTACCTTTAATTAAGTCTGTGTGACCGTTCCTTTTGAAAACTAACATCAAAGTAGTTTTCTTTTAAATTAAGTTAATATTTTCACCCCTCTACTATTTTACTTAAACTGTCCTGCATGTAAAACTTTCTTTTCCAACTCAATTTCTTCAAACTCTTTCACAATTACACTACTCTTAGAAATTAGGTTCTGCCCCCTTAGTGTAAGCATTGCCTTGGGATCCTTGAGCATCCACTAAACTTTGATGCACAAGGCCGGAAATTCCACATTTGCACTTCTCAATGACAATCCGTCTTGGGTGCCTGGTATTGGCCAGGGGTTCAAAGGGACCCTTAGGGAACTTTGCCGCACCGAAACCCTGGCAAAGGCTGTGAAACTCGAATGAAGTGAGGTTGGAGATTTGGGCCTGGCTGAAGGCTCCCTATGGAATAGCATCTTATTTTTTATTCTTCACCACTATAATTTAATTGCTTGGTTTGTAATAATTTGTAAAGAACTATGGGGGTTTATAGTTAAAATTGGAGGGTTATTCATGCTTAGTTAGGGGTATGGGGTGGAAAATATGACTACAAGATTTCACTTATTTATTTACGCAATAGAAACCATGTATATGACATGCATCTCACATATAGAAATCCCGCTCCTACGTCTCTTTATTTTCAGCTTGTTATTTTATTATAAAAAACAGTTAATAATTTACTACATTTAGATACCATGCTTTAGGATTCTTCTACGCATTAGATACCACGAACTCAGGGTTTATTTGCAAATGTCGAAATGCTTCGTTAGTGTATTCTATCTAATAACACAGCCTAGTTAGCTGTAAAACTGGAAACGAACATATATGTCCAACTTTCTCTTAGGGTTAAAACAACACCAAGGCAAGCCTTAGGTCAGGCATAATTAATTAATCGCCTTAAATCATGCTTAAATTATCCCACCTATTTAAGTGTCCGAATTTGTTTTTCTGCTCTGAGGTCCGCTTGATTTTTCCTACGAAACTTCCCTTCTGCTTTTAGTCACATCTGTGCAAATATGTTTTGTGTTAAATTATCTTTCCAGTCCAAAACTGGACTACTATTTTCCAAACTTTAAGTTCAACCTAATATATTTACCGCCCTCTTTCATACTTCTGCAATCTTGAAATATTTTTCATATGTTCCCTCCTGTCCAAAAACTATTTTACTATATATTCTCGAGTGTGTTAAAAATGTTTCTTAAACTATTACGCATATATTGCATTTTTCTCAAGCCCTAAACATTTTCGTCCAACTCTTTTCTGTGAATTCTGTTTAAAACTTTTCAGCCTCAATTAAAACCTATTTCTGACACTCTAGCTTTTAAAACTCTCCTTCCCTTATACTTTAAATGTGATTGAGACGTGCTAAATATGTATTTATCCATGGAGGAATATTGGAGCCCCTTTAATATGCGTTTATGCAACCCCTTGTATGAAGTCCTACTTGTTTTGTATGTCTCTTAGTATTTTGGCCTTCAAACTTAAGGGTTCAACCTAGACCTCACCTTATAGGAATAGCGGTCCAAAATACCCTCTAGGACCTATAGGACGAGACTGGTAGTAGCACTTACTAAGCACTCGTGACCAATACACACGCTTAAAATAATCTCTACGGGGTGGGGAGGGTAGAATATGGAGATGATGAATGGTGCGCTAATATCTCGTGTGAGAATGATTGCTGGGTATTGCACCGAAGTGATCTGTATTATAGTTAAACCTAGGACCCTTTTCTTTCCTTTTTCATTTATCTAAATATACGTTTTCTTCAAACTAAGCTTACTTATTTTCCAAAAAGATCCCTTGCGTCTTTCTTCTTTCAAAATTGTCAACTTGTTTATATTTCGTATGTGAAAACTTTGGTTGTCCACTCCTACTCTTCTTAAAGTCACAATTAGGCATGGTCGGGAACCACACTAGTGGATCTTGAGAGGTGCCTAATACCTTCCCCTCAAAACAATCTCAAGCCCTTACCCGAACTCTGGTTTTCTTCCAAAAAATCTTCTTCTTTTCTCTAAAAAGTGTCCTAATGCACTATTATTATTAGGTGACAACTCTTCAAATTCCATAACCCGATTCCTCAAAAGGGAATAAGAGTTGTTTTGCCCATAATATCGTAAACCCGAATTTTCTTTCTTTTAGGAGGAAAAAAGGGGGCGATGACAGTATGGCTACTCTGCTGGGGAATTTCTTTAGGCTTTTACCATTACATGATACTTGTGACTTTATTATTTCTTTAATTTCATATACTTAATGTCTTTATTTGCTCTAGTATGAAACTAACTTGGCTCTTTATGTCTTTCTTTCCTTTTATTTTCCGCCTTTACTGCCTTATTATTTTCACCCTGTTAATTTCGAGCATTTATTGTAATCTTTATTTTTATGAACATGAAAATACATGCAACTTACTGTAACTGCATTTCTCAACGTCATATTCCACTCATGCGAAAACAAATCACATAGCAACGCTTATAATGAGTCGTTGCGCCCTTCCAATATTATAACCCCCTAAATGTTTCAAAGGTATACTTGCGGCAAAACCAGTCAATCAACAGTGTAGTCGACGGTTCCGCGCCTTTCCCTCTTGAGTTGTCCGCTCAAGGGTACATTGTCTACCACATAAAAAGTAGAAACCTTATTCCCTTAAAACTGTTCATGCATCATGGTCAACCCTAGCTGAGTCTATTATGTTGTCCATATAATTACTTCTTAAGATATCCAAAACCAAAGTCCACGGGTTTTCCTCAAAACCTAAACGGACTCCTCCACGATATGTGAATTTATTTGGAGAACTAAATGGCTTTTGCTAATTAATTATTTAAATAGTTGAGTCTAGTGGGGTTATGCGCCTAGCACTTTGTTTTGTAGAAAATGAGGCACGAGGTCCCCAGATTCGATATGGTATCCAACATTCACCCAAGGTTGCTAAGCCGGTGGGAAGATCTTCATGGAAGAGATCAAACCCTCATCCGCAAGTACTTAGGGAATTTGCTGTCACTCCTCCAAATTCAGCCTAACAACAAGATCATAGAGGCTGCCACTTTGTTTTGGGATAGAGATCGATCAGTGTTCCTCTTCAAAGACTTGGAAATGACCCCTTCGCTGGAAGTGATAGGAGGCCTAGCTGGTATCCCTTGGGAGACTCTGGGTTTTCATATGCCGGAAAACCGCAAAATTAGAGGCTTTCATAAGATGATGGACTCAAGAAAAATCATGACCTCTGTTGTTTGAAGGACTCCTACATACCCTTTGACTTCTTATACGGAGATATGGCCACAGCAAGTCCTATCGCACCTATATGGACGAGTTTTCCCTCACTTCTTTAGGACATATACATAGAAGGGTCTTTGTGTTCATGTTTTGCTTCATGGGCATGATAATTTTTCCTATGAAGAAGGTTAGGATCCACACTAGACTAACCATGGTAACCAAGACATTAATGGAAGGATTAACGGGTAGTGTTTCATCATAGTGCCTATGATAATAGCTGAGATCTATCGAGCCTTGGGAAATTGTCAGCAGGGGGCTCCATATTTCAAGGGTTGTAACCTGCTAATTCAATTTTGGCTCATAGAACACATTCAAAAAGGCGACTACAGACAGGAAATCATACGCATGGATTGGGATGACCATATCGCTTTTCATCACCCAAAGCGAATGAACTTCATGCCCAACATGTTCGCTTAGCCAGAGGACGTTAGTGGATGGGTATAGCCATTAAAAAATCTAAAAGAAGAGCAAGTTTAGTGCATGTTCGAGTGGTTCCCAATTGGGGAGTTCGTTGTCCATTCTCGAGATGCACCATCCCTCATTCTCATTTGTCTGAGGGGAACTCATCCTTATGTCCCTCTCCGGGCCATGAGGCAAGCTGGAAGAAAACAAATCATACCCAGGATAGAGAAAATGAGCCATTTCAGGATGACTTTCAAAATGATGATAGCCCGCACACGTGTCACACTAAGCATATGTGGCACTGCAAGCTAGTTTTAGGGAAGGAGTCTATTCAACCGGACATGTATCATGCCGGGTGAGTGCCACACTATACAGGTTGGTTGGAAGATGATCACATTGGTTTGGGTCATCCACGATTCGTCCATGGTCATATGATTATTGATGAGAAAACAAAAGCGCAAGTCAAATAGAATCAACTGCGCAACAGGATGCGAGAATGTGAGAATGAACATTGGGAAATACAGGATGCCCACGAAAAGCTGATCAACGAATGGAAGGACATGGTTGTCAACGCCAACAACAATTTGGGATATCTGGAGCGATGTATACTAGAGCTAGAAGGTATGTTTTTGAAAAGAATTGAGGATTGCCATAATGGTGAAGGAAGTGCAGGCCGACATCTAGCTCGAGCTTATCTGCTATTAGGGATGAGCGAGTTCATGCAGCTGTACGAGGGAGGCAAGAGTACCAAATATGGGGAAGGTCCATCTGGGACGAAGTAGTTAGGATTTTATTTTCATGCTTCCTTAATGTAATATGGCCACTGGCCATTCGTGACATATTTTATCATTTAGTTGTTTTAAGACTCGTCTTGTTTTTATCAATAAAATAAGGCATTTAACATTACAAGTTCTCCAAATTTAACTTGTCGCTAAGCCTACCTCGAGCACAACGAGGCACCCAAATTAGGAAGCGATTTATATTCCCGCACAATGTGTTTAAATATAGCAATATTATTTATTAGAATCCACACTAACTTTTATATTTTTGTATTTCTTTTATTTTTTAATTCCCCTCCCCAAAGGATAGTTCATGCATTCTGGCACCATCAGCTTACTCCACAATATCCAAGGGTCCTCCTCCTCTATGTCATACCAGCAACAGGAACAGAGGCAAAATGGGAGACAAAAGCACTAGAAATAACATTGAGGAAACTTTTCAGAATGCTGCAATCACTAAGGTGACTGCTGCTTATCTGGAGCAAACTTTGCTAAGATTTCGAGAGGAATTGGACCAAGTTAGAAACCTGGCAAGCCTTTCAAAACACCCCACAACCTCTAATGCAACCCACTCATGCCCAAGCCTGCAACACAAGCAATAACCCTCACTACTCATTCCAGAACCACAAAATACCATAACACTCGTCTCTTTGTTGACACTATACCCCACTACAGTCCGCCAATCATAAGTGCACCTCAATCATATGTCAAAGGCTCCCTCATTCAGAATTTGGCTGTTGAGATCAAGAAATTGACTTGCCAGGTTCAAGGTTTGGAAGGTAGCAAACGTGTCGAAGGAGTGAGTTACGAAGATCTCTGTGTTCAGCTAGAAGTTGAGCTCCCGAAGGGGTAGAAACCTCCCAAGTTCGAGATGTTCGACGGTACAGGTGATCCCAGGGTCAACTTGAGAATGTATTGTGACAAGTTGGTAGGAGTTGGAAGGGACAAAAAAATTGGCTTGAAACTGTTCATAAAGAGTTTGAAGGGTGATGCTTTATCATGGTATAATAGCCAGGATGCAAAGAAATGGACTAGTTGGGTAAACATAACGTCTGACTTTATAGACCGATTTTGGTTCAACACTGAGTACGCACCAGATGTGTTCTATATCCAGAATTTCAAGAAGAAGCCCATAGAGAACTTTCGCGCGTATGCTACTCGTTGGAGTTCAGTAGTTGCTAAGGTGAGGCCAGCCTTGGAGGAAGAGCACATGAACAGGTTCTTCGTCCGTGCTCAGGATCTGTAGTACTACGAAAGTTTGATGCTAATAGAGGGTCAGAAGATCTCCAACATCATCAACTTGGGAGAAAGGATTTAAGAGTTCATCAAAAATGGTATGGTCATTAACCTCGAGGTATTGCAACCTACCAACAAGGCTATATGGTCTGGTGGCTCATCAAAGAAAAAGTATGTAAATTCATTAATGGCTGCCAAAGGAATAATTCCCCAATAAAGTACCAAACCTATCCCTCAGCTCTACTCACATATCAACCTACCCTAAACTAACAAGCACCATCACCCACTTACAAAATTCCGCCACTCGCTTACCAATCACCTCCATCACCCACGTATCAACCCATTTCACCCAGATATTCCTAACCCGCACCTATGTACCAAGCATACATGTCCCAGCCTTCTCACTACCCGTCACCACCTACTCGCCAAAACGTTCCCCGACCCAGACCAAATTTTGACCGTAAGCCTCCCAGACAATATACCGCAATAGCCGAACCTATTGACCAATTATATGAAAAACTCAAAGCAGCCGGTTACGTGACCCCTATCCAAGCCGTAACTCCAGAAAATCCTTCCCAATGGATCAAACCAAACAAGACTTGCGCATACCATTCCAGGATGAAAGGCCATACCATCGACGAGTGTCGCTCGTTGAACGACAAGATTCAGAATATGATTGAAAACAAAGTCATTATATCAAATGAGCCTGCTCTTAATGTCCGCAACAACCCTCTGCCTGACCACAAGGGTGGAGGCATCCATATGATTGATATTGAAGATGATTGGGACGCCAAGGGGTCAATCAGTTTGATAGTTGAAGGAGATGAACCTAAGAAGCCAACAGTTACCTTCAATCCCATTGTTGTTCAGATTCATCCCTCTAAGGGCGATGTGGTAAATGTGACTGTACCGTTCAAGTTTGAAGCACTTTCTACAAAGGCGCCAAAACCAATTGAGGTTGAGTTCGGGGTTCCAAAGGTGCCCGCACCGTTTGAAGTCATTGTGTTACCTGTCAGGGTGCGAATCCTAATCTCCATGACAGACGTGACCCCGTTAAGGACAAATTCTATACCACAGGATTACACCGCTGAGGCTAGAAAGAAGGGAAAGAAATATACTGGGGAAGCAATTGCCGCACTGGGCATGACTAGGACAGGCAGGGTATTCACCCCGAAACATTTAGCCGAGTCCAGCAAGCAAGCATCTGGGCGCGCTATTGAAACTGGACCCGATGACCTTTGGAGAAAGAAACAGGCGAAAGAGTACTGTCTTCGAGCAACTGAACAAAATGCTTGCACAAATTTCTATTCTGGCTCTTTTGCAAAACTCTGAGGCATATAAAAATTCCTCAATGAAAATACAGAGTGAAGCTTACGTGCCCAGCAACATAACAAGAGTCAAAATGGCCAATATGTAGGGCGTGTACTGGAAAGAAACAAGATCACCTTCCATGAGGACGAATTACCACCAGAAGCCCTTGGTCACAACAAAGCATAGCACATCACTATGCAATGCGAGGATCACTTTATCACCACCATCTTAGTCGGTGGGGGATCCAGCCTCAACATTTGTCCATTAATAAATCTCAGGAAACTGGGCAAAGGATTGTACGAGATCAAAGACGGATCTATCAGTGTCAAAGATTTTGATGGATCTCAGAGGTCCACCATTGGAGAAATTAGCCTATGCCAACATATGGGACCCACCTGGTTTGATGTTGATTTCCAAGTCACTGATGTGCCAGCATCCTACAATTTGTTACTGGGACAACCGTAAATCCACGCCACTGGGGATATGGCATCAACTTTGCATCAGGCTGTAAATTTTTAATGGAATTATAAGGAAGTAATCATTCATGGCTACGGTAGAAACCCTGTATACAATCGCCATGCCATCTTGATGATATGAGGTAGAAGGAAAATTGGTGCAGAAACCTACCATCACATCGAGCGAGTCAACGCCATAGACAAAGACAAGTGGTTGGATAACAAGATCGAGAGCATTCTGAATTGGAGCAGATACGAGCCCGGAAAAGGACTTGGCAAGAATCTCCAGGGGATTACCGACCCTATCAAGTTGAAGAAGCATGATACCACTTTTGGCCTATCTTATGAATATACTTGGTAAGAGTTCAACCATTGGTCGCCACCATGGTGCGGTCCCTACTACACATTGGAGCACCATCTACCATAGTTGGGGCAGACCTTTCAGCCAGCTAATGTCATATATGGATTAGAGGAATAAGAGACACTGGCAGCAATGAAGAGGCTATTTCTGGAGGATGATACGGATTGCTATCTTCAAGGAGGAAGGGGGGGAAGGCCCTTCCATTCAAGCTGTGAACCGAGGAGAACACCTCACCAATTGGTCAGTTAGGACCACCATAGCCCGAAAAGCTTCAGGGTAGCAAGGCTAAACGATGCTTATGCATCGCATTTTACTTATAGTTGATTTTACTTTTTCGCACTATCTTTACTTTTGAAAAGAGCTCCGATGTTTCAAATAGTTATGAATTTAATCAAAAGCATTTTCGAAGTATATCTTTATATCTTGCTCTTATTACTTTTCTCTACCATTTACTTTATATTACACAGCATTACTATTACATATCTTGATGATGAACCAACGACTGTAACTTGCAACGAGGTAATGCGAAAAATGGACATAATTTCAGAAGAGGATGAAATACCAGATGAAGTTGTCAGAGAGGTCAAGAATTTTGAGAACAGAACTAAGTCCAATTTGGAAAAAACCGAGGTTTTTAATCAGGGGGACAGAGAAAATGTCAAGGAAACATGAATCAGCGTACATTTGTCACCACCAGAAATGAAAGCGTACACAGAGTTCTTAAAAGAGTATGAAGACATCTTTGCATGGTCCTACGACGACATGACTGGTCTCAGCACATCCATTGTGGCTTATAAGTTTCCGACAGATCCGGCATGCCCGCCGGTAAAACAGAAGCTCAAAAAATTCAAGCCAGACATGAGTTTGAAAGTCAAAGAAGAGGTTACCAAGCAAGTCAAAACCAGGGTTCTCAGAGTTGTAGAATATCCAACATGGTTAGCCAACATAGTGCCGGTACAAAAGAAGGATGGGAAAGTTAGAGTGTGTGTCGACTACCGGGATCTCAACAAGTCAAGTCATAAAGATGACTTCCCTTTGCCAAATATACACATATTAATTGATAACTATGACAAACATGAGCTGCACTCGTTCATTGATTATTTTGGTGGATACCATTAGATATGGATGGACGAAGAAGATGCAGATAAAACGACAATCATCACTCCATGGGGGATGTACTGTTACAAAATGATGTCGTTTTGTTTGAAGAATACTGGTGCTACCTACATGAGGGCCATGACCACCACCTTTTCATGCTATGATACATAAAGAGATCAAGGTGTATGTAGAAGACATCATCATCAAATCCAAGAAAGTTGCAGATCACATGGATGATTTAAGGAAGTTCTTCAACAGACTGAGAAAATACAACTTGAAACAGAATCCCGCCAAGTGTGCATTCCGGGTCCCAGCCAAAAAATTATTGGGCTTCATTGTGAGTCACCGCGAAATAGAATTGTACCCGTCAAAGGTCAAGGCCATTCAAGAGTTGCCACCGCCAAAGAACAAGAAGGATGTAATGAGATTTTTGGGAAGACTCAACTATATCGGCCGATTCATAGCTCAGTCCACTGTTATTTGTGAACCCATCTTCAAGATGCTATTGAAGGATGCCGCCACTAAATGGACTGATGATTGTCAAAAGGCTTTTGATAGAATCAAGGAATACTTGTCAACGCCGCCAGTCTTGGTTCCACCCGAGCCAGGGAGACCTCTATTGCTTTATCTTGCAATATTGGATGGAGCATTTGGGTGTGTTTTCGGACAACATGATGAAACGGGGAGAAAGGATTAAGCTATCTACTACCTCAGCAAGAGGTTTACCCCATACGAGGCTCGGTATTCCTTATCGGAACGCAGTTGTTGCACTCTAACCTAGGTAGCTAAGAAACTGAGGCACTATTTTTTTGCTTACACCACTTATCTAATATCTAAGATGGATCCATTGAAATATATCTTTAAGAAGCCCATGCCTACCGGCAAGCTCGGCAAATAGCAAATACTGTTAAGTGAGTTTGACATCATTTATGTTACCCAAAAGGCAGTCAAAGGACTAGCTTTGGCAGATCACCTCGCCGAGAATCCTGTAGGAGGAGAATACGAACCTCCAAAGAAATATTTTCCTGATGAAGAGGTAGCTTTCATAGGAGAAGACATTGCAGAATTCTATGATGGTTGGAGAATGTTCTTCGATAGAGTCGTAAATTTCAAAGGAGTCGGCATAGGAGCAGTCCTGTTATCAGAAACCGGTCAGCATTATCCGACATCGGCCAAGACCAGATTTGCGTGCACCAACATCATGTCCGAATATGAAGCCTGCATCTTAGGGCTCAAATTGGAAATTGACATGACGATTCAGGAGTTATTAGTGATCGAAGACTCAGACCTACTTATATATTAAGTCTGAGAAGAATGGGCAACTAAGAATTCCAAGACACTCCCTTATCTACACCATGTACAGGAGTTCAGGAAGAGATTTAGAAAGACGAAATTCCAGCACATTCCCAGTATACAGAATGAGTTCGCCGATGCCTTAGCCACTTTATCGTCTATGATCCAGCATCCAAATACCAACTTTATTAATCCGGTCCAGGTCAAGATTCACGACCAACGAGCTTATTATGCTCCCATCGAGGATGAAGCTGATGGGAATCCTTGGTTCCATGATATCACATAATACATAACAACAGGAGAGTACCTAGAACTTGCCAATATTACTCAGAAACGCACACTTCAGAGGTTATCTGGCAACTTCTTTCACAGCGGAGGAATCCTGTAAAGGAGGACTCCCAATTTGGGATTATTAAGATGTGTCGAGGCAAGAGAAGCAACCAAACAATTGGAGGAAGTTCATGCAGGGACATGTGGACTGTACATGAATGGTTTGTTTTGGCGAAAAAGATACTCCGAGCAGGATACTTTTGGATTACTATGGAAACAGACTGCATCCAGTATGTCCAGAGATGCCACCGTTGTCAGATACATGTAGATATGATAAAAGTGCCTCCAAACAATTTTAATGCAACAAGCTCACCATAGCCATTCGCCGCTTGGTGAATGGATAATATCGGACCAATCAAACCAATCGCATCAAACGGGCACTGGTTCATCATAGTGGAAATTGATTACTTTACCAAATGGGTTGAAGTTGCATCAGACAAAGCAGTCACCAAGAAATTAGTAATAGATTTTGTCCATGATCGTATGGTTTGTCAGTTTGGGATTCCAAAATCAATCATCACCGACAGTGGTTCCAATCTCAACAGTGACCTAATGAACGAAATGTGTGAAACATTAAAGATTCAACACAAGAACTCTACGGCTTACAGACCTCAGATGAATAGAGCTGTAGAAGCAGCCAATAAGAACATCAAGAAGATATTAAAGAAGATGATCGAAGGCACAAGCAATGGCATGAGAAGTTGTCGTTCGGCTTATTAGGATATTGTACCATGGTCCTGACGTCAACTGGGGCCACTCCCTACATGCCGGTCTATGGTACAGAGCAAGTCATTCCCGCCGAATTAGAAATCCCTTCCTTGAGATTTAACAGGAAGCAGAGTTAGATGATACAGAATGGGTCAAAAGTCACTACGAGCAATTAGTCCTCATAGATGGAAAGAGGATGAATGCTATTTGTCACGGTCAATTATATCAGAAAAGAATGTCCAGAGCCTTCATCAAGAGAGTCAAGCCAAAAGAAAATTCTCTCCCAATTGGTAGGGCCCGTACATGGTTCATTGGGTTCTAACTGGAGGAGCCCTTATTCTTGCGGAAATGGGCAGAGATGTCTGGCCAAAGCAGATCAACTCGTACGCAGTGAAAAGATACTGCATTTAATCATACATTTTTTCTTTCATGATGTAATTTGAACTACGCCTGACCTGATTCATGTATAAGAGGGGATATGTAAGGCAGCCCTATGGTTTGGTCATATGTTAATAAAAATTCCATTTTCCCCCGCAATCAGAACTGGGGCAAAATTTTGAGTAGGACCCTCAAAATTTCGAAGTAAGTTTTTAGTCCTCCCATCAGCAGCAACCAAGTAAACTGCGGCAGAAATTTTAGGAGGACCCTTAAAATTGTGGAATCGATCCATTTTCAATCACTCGGCACAGCCGTCGCAGCATCATCTTAGTAAATTGGGCCGGAATTTTGAGGAGGACCCTCAAAATTCTGGAGCAAGCAAGGTCGTAGTGTCTTGAACCACATTGCAGTTGTTGGTTCATCCAATATAAAATTATTTTATATATATATATATATAATATATATATATATATATATATACATCCGTGTCTTTTTTTTTGTTTTGATCTTCCGTTCCTGAGCCGAGAGTATATATATATATATATACATCCGTGTCTTTTTTTTTGTTTTGATCTTCCGTTCCTGAGCCGAGAGTCAATTGGAAACAACCTCCCTACCCTTTCGAGTAGGGGTAAGGCTTTTCTACATATTACCCTCTCCAGACCCCACCTTGTGGGACTATACTAGGTAGTTGTGATTGTTGTTGTTATATATATACTTTTATTTACTAAGTCACACACAAATATCATTTGCATCATCATCGTTTAGCGACGCTACCCCCGTGATACACTACGCCAAGAGCAATAGGATACGAAATAACCTCCCCTCTACAGAACTCATGATTTTTCTTTGGATGCAGGAATTCAGGCTACGGATCAAAGTACATTCACTCTTCAGGATCGAAACCCTCAGAGGGTCACTATCTACGCCAAACCTTCCCCAGCAGTCTTAATATCGCAACCGTCTACAAGCTAATAAAACTTACTTTTATTCGTTCTTTTACACTCCCGCATTGCATAAGGCTATTATTCTCCTTTCGAGACTAAGCTCTATCTCCATCTACATCTTTATATAAGGCTATTTATCTACCTTCCGAGGTTAAGCTCTACCTCCATATTGCATAAGGCTTCTTATCCGCCTTTTGAGACTAAGCTATGTCTCCACCTGCATTCTGCATAAGGCTATTCTCTACCTTTCGAGGTTAACCTCTACCTCCACATTGCATAAGGCTACTTATTTGCCTTTCGAGATGAAGATCTGTGTCCATCTGCATTTGACATAAGGCTATTCTCTGCCTTTCGAGGTTAAGCTCTACCTCCACATTACATAAGGCTACTTATCTTCCTTCCGAGACTAAGCTCTGTCTCCATCTGCATTTTTGCATAGGGCTATTTATCTGCCTTTCGAGGTTAAGCTCTTCCTCCACATTGCATCAGGCTACCTATCTGCCTTCCGAGACTAAGCATTGTCTCCGCCCTGCATGGCTGAAAGATTGCCGCTTTATTTTCGATTGGCTGAAACATCGCCACCTACATTTTAAAAGTCTCACTCTGGCTGAAAGATCGCCACCCTTTGCGTTCATTCGGCTGAAAGATTTCCACTCTCTCATGGGTTAAAAATTTCCAACATGTTCAAAAGTGTCATAGTTCGGAGGCACCATCTGCATAGCCCGAGAACACCAATTCATGGCTTGCGAATCTTTATCTTTATGCTCTTTATAGCTCAGGACATCATCCTAACCATCCAAAGACAGCACTCATGGTCAAACGGGAACTTGCATCGTGGTAAAATTATGCACAATATATGCATCTGCTAATTTACATGTATCTCAGCTAGAGAACAACCGTCTCAGCAGGAGCGATCCCACTATAGGTTTTGTCTCGACCCATCTAAACCCAAACGTCTTTTTAAAACCCAACCATTGCGTCCATCATTCCGAACGTCCATCGACACATCCCGTCAATGGATCCCAAACTACATATGGCCAAATTCCTACAAAACCAAGGATATATAGGCAGCCCAAAAACCAAGGCATGATCATAATTCTTTTACAATCGGCGTTTTCGGTCAAAATTGGCCATCTTATCTTTACCCGACCACTATATTATTCTCCTCGGGTAAAGAGGGGCAGCTGTTGACACCAAATTTTTTCTTATGTATTTTTTTACTCAAAATACTTTTAAAATAGCATGTATATGCATATGTAAGCATGTCCAAAGATATGCATATGTAAGCATGTCCAAAGTAATTCTCAAATTTTCATATTGTGGACCATTTATTTTTCACCCTTTTATTTACACCAAATATAGTTAATGTAATTTTTGCACAATTTTTTACAAATTTAGTTGAAATTTCTAAAGCTAATTGCACGAAATTGCAATTATAGCCTATTATGCAATTGACTATGTTTTACAAGTATAAAATTATTTCTGATGGTTTTAATATAATATTTATACATCTAATTAATTACATGTTTTCCATTTTGCTTTTCTGATTATTTTAGCTATTTTTATTAAATAAATTAGAGAAATTTGCCATTTAAAAGTTGGCCTGATTTTATTTAAATCCTAGCCAAAATCGTGCCCATATTCTCCCCAATTTGATCCCAATTTTTAAATCCAATCAAACAACCCATACCAATTTGAGTTTACCCGGTCCACCTTTGATTTGATCTGAGTCGTTGATCAAATGAGATCAACGTCCCAGATTAGATTGCCTTAATTAAATCCTAAGACTACCCCCCCTCCCCCCACTCCTCATTTCTAAGAGACCGGTCTCTATCTTTATCTCACTCACTATCTATCACGATTCCTCTCCCTTCTCTCTAGAACCTTCTAGTTCACTCCTTCCTCTCCGACGAGCTTCATCGCCTCTTCGGCGATGCTCTGTCCTCACATCACTCCACTTCTAGCAACCATGGGATCCTATATCGTTGCCTCTCGCCAAAGTTTGATACCCCATAAGCCTCCACCATGAAGATAGTCCCCGAAGCCTTGACGGGGGTTCGATTCCGGCCTTTCTCCGATGATTTTGATTCGATGATGCTAAAAACCCCATTATCTTTGAGCTTCACGTCCAAGTTTCTCTTACCCCTCTCACTAGTTCTTATTAAACCCTTATTGTAACCCAAACATCTTAAATCTCTTATTTTCTTAACAATTTTAACTCACACCTTCATGTTTTGTGCTATTTCTTACGATTATTCCAGTTTTTAAACGATTTATTCCTTTTTTTAAACTAAGATTCTGACCCCTTTTTCGAAATCACTTTTTTTTTTAATTTGATCACTAATTCATGATTCTCTGTATTATTTTCTAAATGTTTTGCATAAGTCTGACAAAATCCTAATTTTGGTTGTTTGTGTTTGCATTATTTTCTTGTTTTTGTTCTTTTAGATTCCGCTCCAAGTTGTATGCTCCTTATTGTTAGTGTGTTGTTCCTTATGTGTTATTCACTTAAAAGTTCTCTTATTTCTGGCATGGTGATTTTATACTGGTTCCTCAAACCCTCTTTGGGATTGTGATACTTTCTTTCAAATTGTGATTTTGCGTATTTTCCTATAGATTGAATTTATTCCTTAATTTATGGGATACTTTCCTCAGGTAATACCGATTCGCTGGGGTTTCAATCTCTTTCATTATTTTTAAAACTATTTTCCAGAATTACGCTGATATATTGCCTTATATTTGTAGACAAATTTTTTATTGATTTGCCCGACCTATTGCCTTAATTAGATGGTCATGTATCTAGTCTTTATTGCATTCTCTATGCTACCCTATTTCATTAGGTGATTATACCTTGCTTTGTGATTTATTTCCTTTAGAATGACTGATCATTTCCGTTTGATTTGGGATCCCTTAATCAAAGGGATGTCTAACTACTGACTGGATTGTGATTGATACCAGTCCCTTAATTAAGGAACTGCTACTTTGTTTGTTTACTCTCTTTCAGTACTATAAGTACCCCTCCCCCCCCCCCCCATTCTCTTTGCAAGACACCAACGAACACATTGCATATCACTCACACTCAGTGTTCTAAACTCCTCTCTTTCATACAAGCATCTTTATGCCATTTGTTTCTACACTGTTTTCTTTCACTCAAGTGGCAACAAGACAAAATTGAGTAACTTTGATCACTTTGTTAATTTGCTGGACAGGATTGTTTGCTTTATGTCTGCCTGCTGCTCTATTCTTGCATACTGTTGCTCACTGCTTGTATACTGTTGCTCACTTCCTGCATACTGCTGCTATGCCCTCTACTTCTCTCTGAATATTACTGCTCACTTCCTTGCTCACAAGTGCCTAGTGTTTATATTATTTTCCAATTGGTATGTATTCTATTTAAGATATAGCCTCCAAAACAATATGTTTCTATTGTTGCTACACATTCTTTTATTCCTTGTGCACTTCCATTTATGGTTCTGCTGCTCCTATTGTAGCATGCATCTCTGTTAACTGGTAAGCCTAATTAATTAGTCTAGCATGTCCATTCCCCCCTTGCCTACCCCAATGCATTTTCCCATTTGTTTCTTTATACTACTAGCATCCTTTTGGCTACTCCACAACCTCCAAATGAGGATAATTTGGTTTTGTGTATGGTACTATAAGAACTAGAATCCTGTTTGAAGCATGAACACTCCCCCTTTTTATGTGAGTCTGATTGTATTGTGTGTGAGCTATTTGTCCCCTTTACCTTTACCATGTCATTGTGACTGTTGCTTTTCAAACTAGCCTCAAAGTAGTTTTATTTTCAAATTCAGTTAAAATTTTTACCCCTCTACTATTTTTCGTAAATTGTCCTGCATGTAAAATTTTCTTTTCCAGCTCAATTTCTTCAAACTCCTTCACAATCATACAATTCTTAGAAATTAGGTTCTGCCCCATTAGTGTAAACATTGCTATGGGAGCCTTGAGCTCCCACTGAACTTTGATGCACAAGGCTGGCAATTCCACATTTGCACTTGTCAATGACAATCCATCTTGGGTGCCTGGTATTGGCCAAGGGTTCAAAGCGACCATTAGGGAACTTTGCCGCACCCAAACCCTGGCAAAAGATGTGAAACTCAAAAGAAATGAGGTTGGAGATTTGGTCCTGGCTGAAGGCTCCCTATAGAACAGCTTCTTATTTTTTATTATTCACCATTATAATTTAATTACTTGGTTTGTAATAATTTTTGTAAAGAAATTATAGTGAAAATGGGAGGGTTATGCATGCTTAGTTAGGAGTATGGGGTAGAAAACATGACTATAGAATTTCACTTATTTATTTGTGCAATGAAAACCATGTATAGGACATGCATCTTGCATATTGAAATCCTGCTCCTAGGTCTCTTTACTTTCATCTTGTTATTTTATGATCACAAATAGTTAATAATTTACTACATTTAGATACCCTGCTTTAGGATTCTTATATGCATTAGATACCATGAACTGAGGGTTTATTTGCAAATGTCAAAATGCTTTGTTAGTGTATTCTATCTAATAACACAGCCTAGTTAACTGTAAAACTGGAAACGAACATGTATGTCCTTTTTCTTAGGATTAAAACAACACGAGGCAAGCCTCATGTCAGATAAAATTGATTTATTGCCTTAAATCATGCCTAAGTGTTCCCACCTCTTTAAACTGTCCGAATTTTTTTTGCCTCTCAGAGGTCCGCTTGATTTTTCCTACGAAACATCCTTCCTACTTTAATTCACATCTATGCAAATATGTTTTCTGCAAAAGTATCTTTCCAAACCAGAACTGAACTACAATTTTCTTAAACTTATTTGAATACTATATCTTCTATGATTTTCCAAAACTATAAGTTCAGCCTTATATATTTACCGCCCTCTTTCATACTTCTGCAATCTTGAAATATTTTACATTTGTTCTCTCCTTTCCGAAAACTATTTTACTAAAATTTCTCGAGTGTGTTAAAAATGTTTCTTAAATTGTTATGCATCTACTTCATTTTTCTCAAGTTCTAAACGTTTTCGTCCAACTCTTTTCCGTGAATTCTATTTAAAACTTTTCAACCTCTATTTAATCATATTTCTGACACTCTAGCTTTTAAAATTCTCCTTTCTTTAGACTTTATATGTGATTGAGATGTGCTAATTATGTGTTTATCCGTGGAGGGATATTTGAGCCCCTTTATATGCCTTTATGTGACCTCATGTATGAAGTCCTAGTTGTTTTGTATGTCGCTTAGTATTTTTTCTTTTAAACTAAAGGTTCAACCTAGACCTAACCTTATAGGAATAGCAGTCCTAAATACCCTCTAGGACATATAGGTCGGGACGGATAGTAGCACACACTAAGCACTTGTGACCAATACACACGCTTAAAATAACCTCTACGGGGTGGGGAGAGTAGAATATGGAGATGATGATTGGTGCGCTAATATCTCGTGTGAGAATGATTGCTGGGTGTTGCACCGAAGTGATCCATATTATAGTTAAACCTGGGACCCTTTTCTTTTTTTCCTTTATCTAAATTAACGTTTTCTTCAAACTAAGTTTTCTTTTTTTCCAAAAAAATCCCTTGTGTCTTTCTTCTTTCAAAATTGTTAACTCGTTTATATTTCTTATGTGCAAACTTTTCTTATCTACTCCTACTCTTCTTATTGTCACAATTAAGCATTGCCGGGAACCCCACTAGTGGATCTTGAAGGGTGTTTAATACCTTCCCCTCGAGATAATCTCAAGTCCTCACCCGAACTCTTGTTTTCTTCCAAAAAATCTTTTTTTTCTCTAAAACGTGTCCTAATGCACTATAATCATTAGATGGCGACTCTTCAAATTCAATAACGTGATTCCTCAAAAGGGAATAAGAGTTGTTTTGCCCATAATATCGTATACCCGATTGCGTTTTTTTTTAGGAGGGAAAAAGGGGGCGTCAACATTATCTACAATGGATTTTGAACTACATCCTATTATCCAGGAAGGTCCTGACAACTTCTACATGAATTTTATCCTAAACATGCAGACTTTGCAACCAACTTACATTCCCTTATGCTATTCATGATTATCTTGTGTTTAATCAAACCATACTTTGCGGTCAAACCTGATCGCTTCTTGTTTTTCCATCCTGGAGGGTCTCTCTAAAACAAATGACTCTTCTGCCCTTGTTTCAATCAAAGAAAATTTTGTCAGTTTAAAATGGTGGTTAGTTGATGACATTTTTGCTGAAAATCATTCCATTGTATTGTTTCATTTGACCAGCTTCCTTGAACTGGCCCTGAACCGTTTGACCTTCTGAGTGTCTTTCAAATTCCATGACCTCTATGAATGAGAATGTTCTATACCCATTTTGTTGTTTCACAGCTCTGATCCCTTTATCTGAACCTTTGAATTTCCCACGATATTTCCCAACCATTCCACTGATGAAATTGAAGGTGATTCCCTGTATTCCACCTCACATTATGTTGACCTCACTAAGCTTACATTTTTGGAAGCTGGTAGTCAGCCTTGAAATCCTTTCCCACTTGCAAGATTGACATTGAAAACATCTTAGATAGATAAAACCCTCCAAAAGAAAACGAAATGCAACGATTTTATGACTTAAGGATAAAAAAATCCAAAACCGGATGATGCTAAAAGAGAAAGAAAAGAAACTTAACAGACCCGAACAGTTGGTACCAATGGTCCTGACATGAATTTCAGACTAATCGGCCTACTCTGTTCAACTAACAAGCTCTTGGTCGCCACACTTTGTTGCTCCTATATTTCGATCACTTGATTACTTAACCCAAACCATAGCCTTGTTCATCATGCGGTGCCTCGAAATAGTTTTCCACCAGCAGACCTCTCTCATTTGTTCATTTCTTAACTTTCTTTCCCCTCATGATGCCCGCGAGGGTATTCACCAATAAGCCTCTCTCATTTTTGTTTCTTTCAAACTCCTGTCGCCATATGGTGCCCGCGAGGGTTTTCACCGATTAGACTCTCTCATTTTTATTTTTTTTGCTTGAACTAGATTTTGCCCCAGACATGAATTACCTTTACCTGCTTGACTTGGCATTTCTCAAAGACTGATCACAAGGTCTTTTTGGACCATAATGTGGGTTTTTGGACGGTGTTAGAATGAAAGGGTATAAAAGGCTCAAAAACAGCACAAAATTTTCTAAATTTACTACTTCCAGAATCACATCTTTCCAAAACAATCACAACTTCTGCCCCAGTTTCTTGTTCGGGCACGTTTGGATTTTTATTTAGTATGACTGAACCTCAGAGGAAGGCCGCCTACGTACCCTTTCGGGATCAAGTCAAACTTAATTCGCGTCGTAGAAATTACTTTTGTTGTGATTCTTTTTCTCCTTTTTCATTTAGTTTCTTTTCTTCTTTTCTTTCTTTTCATTTTTTTTCTTTTCTTTTCGTTTCTCTTCTTTTATTTTCTTCCTTATTTTCTTTTCTTTTTCTATTTCGTTCTCTTATATTGGACACCTGCGAAAAGAGAAAGAAAATAAGTAAGGCTCAAAGGGGATGACAATGGACAAAAGTGTTTGGATAGCAGAATAAAACGTCTTTGTCATTTCAATCTTCAAAATATGCCAAATACTAACAAATACAATCAAAACAAAGAAATCATACCTAGTATCTCTTGACCACATTAGAATTGACGTTCATTTCTACACATTTTCCTTCAACTTTTGTTAAGTATAAAGCACCGGTAGACAACACTCTAGTTACAACTAATGGGCCCTGCTAGTTTGGGGAAAATTTTCCTTTTGCTTCAGCCCGATGAGGCAAGATACGTCTTAGCACTAACTGTCCGACTTCACACTTTCGTGTTGTATGCTCTTTTCATTTTTGTTGGTACGATTGGCTATGTCGCACTGATACTAATCTCTTTTTGTTAATGAAAATCAGCTATTCAAGGCGAGTAAAATTGTCAACATGTTCCAACTCATTATCACACTCAATTTCTTGCATTATTACTTCAGAATAAGAACGGCCTTCAACATTGGGCCGATGCTTCCTCATGCATGTGATGTATTGATATCAGCATAAAATGAACTGCAACGATAATAAAAAACTGAAATAGAAATAAGAGTGAAGAAAGAAAATTACATTTCATTGTAGGAAAAGATAACACGGTTTTAACTCATCCAAATGGATGAAACATAGTATCTGGAATACAGACCCTGGAATAACCCTGACATCTTAAAGAAAAACAAGACACACTACCAACACTTCCACTCGTTTACTTTTTCCCATGGTTAGACGAACTGCACATTTGCCTTATTTGACCCTCCCTCTTCTTCAACCATGTTAACCCCAGGGAACAACATTTCTTTGACTTCCTTTCCCTTATGTGTCACCATCACCTGTTCATTACTCCAAGGAATAGTTTTATCGTTGGTCACTGGTAACTGAGTTGCTGGCTTTATGATAACAGGATCTAAACGAGCTCCCCTCACAACCACCAAGGGTTTGTTTGCTACCCCTTGCACCACTAATTTAACTGGCTCTGGTTTTACGACAACATTGCTCGATGACGTTTTCTCCGCTACCACTACTGACTTGCTGTCCATTCTTTTCAACTGAACCACCGCCTTCTCACTAGTTGATTTTTCTTTTGAATTGGTTTCACAAGCATGGATCATCATTACTATTTGTGAAGGTTTCTTGAACACCCCTCCCTTATGTACCAATTCAATCTTGTAGGCCTCGTGATGAGCCGGCAATGGATTATGGTTAATGTTTGGTGCCTCCGGGGCCTAAACCTCGATCCAGTAGTTGTCAATAAGTTCTTGCACAGCCATTTTCAGTTTCCAGCATTTATCAGTATCATGCCCGAGAGTTCCCAAACAATATTCACAACTCACTGAGTTGTCCAGATTTCTAGGAAGGGGATTTGGCACTTTATGCTCAATTTGATTCAAAAGACCCAGCTGCCTCAATTTATGAAAAAGTGTGGTATATGACTCCCCCAATGGAGTGAATGTTTTCTGCTTCTGTACCCTTTCATTCCGGAAGGCTTGATTCTCACGATAAACGGACCCAAGAGGATTTTTGTAGGCCCTCCGGGGTGGATACGAATTTTTTAGTGGTGGGTATGTGTTCTGGGGAGCCGGTGCACGCCATTGCACATGAGTCGAAGGATGGGCATAAGCTTGAGCATGAAGAACGGAGAAATGTGGCTCCGGTGGTGAGTAGTAGGGTTGTGGAGGGATATATGGTATTTATGGGTTATTTGGGTGGTGGGATCTAGGTTGGTAGTAGGGTGAAGGGCCTCTAGATATGGACCAAGCTCCGGCTTTGACTGTTGCAACCTCTTATTTCTTCTTCTTTCCCAACACACCCGCAGTGCCGCTTTTGATGGCCTGGGTAGTTGCTTTAATCGTTGAATAGCTCATGATTTTATCGGATTCCAATCCTTCCTCGAACATAGCTCCCATCTTCACCACTTCATTAAAAGACATACCAACTGCCGTCACCAGGTGACCAAAGTAAGTTGACTCCAAAGCTTGTAAAATGTAATCCACCATTTCGCTTTCCCTCATTGGAGGGTCGACTCTTGCAGCCTTCTCCCTCCAACGGAAACCATACTCCCTGAAACTTTCTGCTGGCTTCTTCTCAAGTTTTATCAACGACAGGCGGTCTGGGACGATCTCACGATTATATTGAAAATCGCTAGCGAATGCCTATGCTAGATCATCCCAAGCATACCACATGCTAGGATCTTGGGGCATATACCATTCTAGTGCAGACCTATTGAAACTTTGCCCAAAGTATATAATCAACGGTTCATCTTTCCCACCGACCCGTCTCATCTTAGTACAGAAACTTCGCAAGTGTACCACTGGATTGCTGTGATCATCATGCAAATCGAACAGTGGAATTTTGAACCCCGCTGGTAGCTGAACATCGGGTAACAAACACATATCTTTATAGGCCACACTGACCTGATTGCCTAATCCATGCATATTCCTGAAGGACCGCTCCACGCTTTTCATTTTTCGAAGCACTTTCTCTAGTACCGGGTTTTTAAGTGGCTTTTGAGTTTCCACCAGAAGCTCAAAGTGAGGGATATATGAATATGGCTCTAGAACCTTAAATATAGGCTCAGAAGGGTAATACTAACTCTCGTGAGCTAGAAACGGTAGCTCACTGGAAGATCTTTGCAGTGTGGCTGGTGGAGGCGCAACAAATATAGGGGTGATTGGTGGAGAAGGGTTTTTTTTTTTTGGGTGGTGGAGCTTGGGGAGGGTATGAGGTGGTAACGTAACTTTGTTGGTAGAACAGGAAAGCCGGAGACGAATTCACAGTAGTAGGCTCCTGAGACTGAGCAAAAGGTGGGATGTAGGTTGGATTGGTGGACACACTGGCATGGGCTGACCCCTAAACCAAGCCTGATGCATTTCAGCCATTTGCTACCTCAACTTATGCATTTCTTCCCTCATCTCATTAACATCCATCACCTCTACATCCTTTGTCGGGTCCACAATACTGGTATTGGATTCTTGGCCTGTCATTTTCAGCTTGTTTTTTGATCGGGTGTTGTAGGAATGGGTTGCCAGAATGCCTAATCTGCTAATCACTTGTCTGAACTCCACATATACAACAGCTTGGTAAATGGTTAGGGCATCAGCGGATTTGATAACCGCACGTTGGCGAATGAATGTGCCTAACTAGTTAACAAATTCTATTATGCATTTGCTCGTCTGCTTGCGTCATCCTGGATTTTATTTTTAGTGGAAACTTTCTTTCTCTTTTTTCTTTCTTTCTTTTTCTCTTTTTCTGCTTTTCTCTTTGTTTTGCCGATGTTTCTTTCGCTTGGTTTCTTATTTTCTCTTATGTTTTTCTTTTTCTTTATTTTTGTTTTTTCCTCTCTTGTTTTTCACCTTTTTCCTTTATTTTCTTTACTTTCTTATTTCTCTCCTTATTTTCTATTCCTTTTCATTTATTTGTGGTTGAATTCTATGAAGATTGCGTACGTATCATGATCCCGCATGAATAAGACTCGGCGTAGTTCGTGAAGATAAAAGGTAAAAAGCAATAAAACATATTTTGAAACTTTCAATTTTCACAGTAAAACAAACTTTGATTACAATTATTCAAAAACTGACAAACTTAAAAAATAATAAGAGACTCTGACAAAAAGACAAAATACAGACTCGAAAATCAAACAACCCATATATTCTAAAAACACTACAAACTCAGGAACCAACTGACAGATTCTTTCCCCTACACGCCAATTTAACCAAATGGTTATTTTTGCAAACGTGGCCCCTTCTCGATTTTACATGAATTTTGAGGCCGGGGAGGGTATAACATTTCACAAACTTGTCCATTCTTTTATGAAAATAACATTTCGACAACGGAAAGATACTCTAGGGCTATTTCGGCAAGAATGGTTTAAGACACTGTCGAAACTGGATCAGCTTATTTTGACCAAATTCAAATGGTATTCACTTGAGCAATGACTCTTTTTCTTATTTTTTAACTTAAAATAAAAGACATGATTTTGCAAAAACATCCTTTCAGCACCTCGTGGACGAATATTTTAAGCTTACATTACCAAAGGTGGCTGTTCTTGCACAAGAAACCTTCCGGCGCCCTTTTAGGGACATTCGGCTATTTCTGACAAGAATGGCTTCACCTGACTTATTTATGACGAAAATTAAAAATTGGACATTATTTCGCTAATTTTTCAAACGGGAGGTTGGACACGATCAGGGTTGCCAACGTATCTCAAATCCGGTGATAATCAAACCTACATATTTCGGGCCAATAAAACTAACTATTTTGTGAAAACAACACTCTTTCCTTTTCTTTTTCCAAAAACAACCTATTTTTCTGAAATAAAACAAAGACTCTTTTTTCTTTTCTTTTTCAACAAACAATAACACAATCTATTTTTGCAAACTAAGACAAAGGCTTTTGTATTTTCTTTACTTTTCAAAAAATAATAAAACAATCTAATTTCCCCAAACAAAGACCCGTTTTTCTTTTTTATTTTTATTTTTATTTTTGAGTAACACAAACTTTTTAAAAATAGAACGATTTTTTCATTTTCTCAAAATTTCGGCAGTATTTGGGCATTGGTTTTTCTAAAAGTACGCAGTTAACTCTCTATGCTGTTATTTCTCTCTTTTTCTCTTTTTCCTCAATTTTCCAATATTCTGATATTCAGAGGCCAGTCAGCATGCATGTCCGAACAAATAAATGCACAAAACAAGTAGGATGCATCAAGATGGTCTTTTTCATTTCAGGTTGCTAGTACTAGACGGACCCAACCCCTGTATTGTGTCCCCTAAGTCAAATGCAACATGATGTAAATAAGAGTTCCTACTAGGGATCCGGCATGGAGTCAAGTTATTCTAGGTTCAAAACCGAGGTAGGAGTTCTAAACTTTGTACTCGAGCGGACAACTCGAGTCAAGGAAGGGGCAACGTACAGGAAACCAAAAGGCAATCTGGCTTAGTAACTTGTCCGGCCTCTTTATTTTTTTAAGGGATGACACTAACATAATATGGAGTCTCAACTAGAAAGCACATCCTCAGAGGTGAGAGGAGAAATGTTTCGGCACAATTTATATACAGTTCAGATAATATCAAAGCGGTAAAGCATTACGCACATTTAGCATGAAACATGTAGGAAAATCAGATATAACCAAACATAATTATTCTAAGCTCAAATTCTTAAACCCTGAACCGAAATCATGTGTTTGTCTCCCCAGCACTGTCGCCGGAGCTGTCACACCTCCTTTTTTCAATACACCTGCAAGGGAGTAAAGGTGTTTTTCTACTTAAAGGACAATCGGAATAGGCTTTTGACACTTGGGAGATTAATGGTGTTCCAAGTCACCAGTTAAATCCCGAACCAAGAAAAAATATTAATCTGTTAACACTCCGCGAACAAGAAATTTGAGTAAGGAATTTTGTTAATACGGGAGAAGGTGTTAGCCATTCCTGGGTTCCATGGTTCTAGCATGGTCGCTCAACTATTTCATTTGATTTTATCTGATTTCAAAACATGTTCTAGCTTATCTTCTTTTTATGTTGAACCGCTTTTATTATCATTGTTAAATTTTATGAGAATAGCAACGTCGTGAGAACGCTTTTCGAACCACGTTACATCAATGCACTCGTCGTTGTCGATACATTTTGACTCCGTTGAGATTTGAAATTGGATTAAATAAATGCGCACCCGAGTTTAGGAATGTTATTTTATTAAAAGCGCGTTTAATGTGTCTAACGCGTTATTATTTTTGGGAGAGCCGCGAAATTTGCTAAATGTCCCATCCCGAGTTCTACGTATTTTATTGTAACCATTTATTGAGTGCCCCGCAGTTTATGCATTTTATTTGGTGAGGATCGTCTCATTTATTTTATAGCCAACCTATAGCAACTACAATTCTCTACTTAATTTTATCTCTAAAGTAAATGGAAAAAGCCTTATTTAATTTGTCATTGGCCTAATACAAGCCAAAGAAGAATTTCGAACTAAGCTAGCCATTAGGCTCAACGGCCAGCCTCAAAGAGTAAGACTTTTGGCCTCAGCCTGCAAATAAAACTGGCCAAACATAGTCTTTGGCATAGGCCCAAACGAGAAAGGATTCAGCACAAGACCTGGGCCTGCGTTAAATCACTAAGGCCCCAAATCAGCAAAAGACGGTTATGTAGCCTGGAATTTTGGCAGACTTACACTAGCGGAATTTAAAATTACTATGGCCCAAACTTGATCCAAAATGTTCCAATTTCACTTGTTGCTTTTGTGATAGAATAGACACTATTCAATTCCTTCAAATTAATAAAATTCTAATCAGTTGAATTTAAATTCACTACTTATATTATTTTCTATTATTGTTCTTGATGAGCTATTGGAGTCACTAAAGTGAACACAAACTAGCGGGGGTGATTGAACTCAACAACATAGATCATAAATGTAAGCCTTACATGAATAAGATAATCGGTTGGATTAGGTGGTTTTTGTTTACACTACATACGAATTACTCAATAGCATGAACTCAAAACGACCTATTGATTTAGGACAGTTCAAACTTGCATTGCTGAATTATTGCTCCAGAAGTTCATGAGCTCATCAGAAAGGAGTCAACAGTCCATAAACTTGAACAGTCCAAAGTTAATACAGTCTATGAGCAAACTATCAAATTATGTAATTCACCTAAGCATGATAGAGCCACAAAAATCACAAGTGAACAGTAGAGGTTCAGCCTCAATATCATTTCATTTCTAGAAAGAGATCTACATAGTACTGAGTTTTACGACAAGTACATGAAAATATAATGAATAAAAGGAAACTTAGCAGCAGAAGGGCAATCAGTAGCAGCAAATAACTTCAGGAGATAGAATAAACAACCCAGGGAGAATTCAAAATCCTATAGTCAAACAGTCAACACAACAAGTCCGAGAAGAATCCAAAACCTAACAGGAAGAAAAAACTCGACCCACACAATTGACTAATTGTAGAGGAGCTTCACTTTGAACCAGGAATTTCCAGAAAACTTTAACTAGAATATTACATCATTGAACCTTCAAAAAAGTGACTGCAAATTCGACTAATGGACCTCTGAACCTCAAAAACTAGGAATTGACGTAAAGGAATGCAAATCAGTAGCTAAAAATTGAAATCCTAATGCTAAATGTAACAGTAATCTGTTTTTTTTTTTTTTTTGAGAATTTTCTATTGTTTATGATTTTTCCTTTTGAATTTCAATCGTAAGATTTGAAGAGATGGGAGACTGTTGTGTTTGATGGGAATTTGAAGGCTGAAAAAAACTTCTTCACCATGGCATTTGGGTACCCTTTTATAGGCACCAAAGAGATGAACATCAGATTTTTATTTTTCTTTTAAGTCCTTATTCCGTTTCAGTTTTTTAACTTGGTACACAAGATGGCACCCATAACTTCTTGAAACTAAAGTTAACTTCTATTCTAGAACATTCTAGGGTGTTCCTAGTCAGTGAAAGAGTCCTTATCCTTTGAATTTCCTAAATCACCCTCAGTTAATTGACCCAAACCTTTAGTTAAAAACTGACTGCACCCAAATGAACCTAAGCTAAACTTACTTTCACTAACATGATCAATTTAAACTCAACATGATTAACTAGCATATCAACTCTACTAAAAAGAATTAATAAAAACCAAACAAGACTTAATCAAAACACTCAATAAATCTTAACATAACAAATTCACACTAAGTCTCAAACTAGAATAAAAACAGGAGGAATTAAAAACCTAAAATAGTCAACCAATTAGGCATGATTCGAAGCACAAAAACATGTAATTTAACTAGATAACCTATGTGACGACATAATCAAATAGAGAAAAATTATACGAAGAAGAGGGAAAGAAATGGAAACTCACTAGCACATCTAAAACTTGGTTGTTTCTTGATTTAAAAATTCACTAGCCTTGCAAATATTCGAACGTCACAGGCGGGGAAGTCTTTATGAGAAAAGTGACGCGACTGCATGGCATCAATTTTGAAGGGTTCCGGGGGAATTAGGATTTTGCTTAAAAATTTCAAATCCAAATTCGAGAAGTTTCAGTGGGATTTGAAAGAAAATGGTCATGGATTTGGGTTGAATGAATTTAGGGGATTCAATGGTGTAAATTTGGAGTGATTTAGAGGAAGTTGAGTCATGGTCGGAAATATTTGAATAGAGATTCGAAGCTTTAGCGTGAGATTCGAGAGAAATGAATCACGAAATTGAATACAGTATGAGACGGGGAAGCCATGGTGTTATTTTGGGAGTGAAAGGCCATGGTAGCGTTTGCCGGCGACGGCAAAGACGATGGTATTACAGGCTGCGTACGAGGAAGATAAAGATAGTTTTAGGGGTTAATAATTTTTGGATAGTTATATGTAAACGTAAAGATCAATTGTGGCCGTTGGACTAAAGGGAATTGATGGCCATGATTATGTGATGCTGAAAACGACATCGTTTGAAGGGATAAGAGTTGGACCGGGTAGGGCAATTGGGTTTTTGTATTGTGGGCATGTTCGGCCAGGCACAAATAACAATTTTTTAATCAAGACCACACTTTTTAAAATTTTTTCCTTTTTATTTCTTTTTTCTGAATTTACTTCTAATTTTCTTCATTTATTTATGTTTTCATTTGTATTAATATTTTACTAATTTTATAAAAATGTAAACACTAAAACAAAGACCTAATATATTTCAAAGTTAAACTAATTAACTCCTAAAATTGTATAAAAATTATTCCGTGACGAATTCACAATTAAAACAACTAAAATGTAAAAGTGAACTAATTTATTATTATTTTCATTTTACTATTGATTAATACCACAATTATGAAATTAAATCCCAAACAAATGCCAAATGTTATATATTTTTTTTTATATGAATTAAAATGCGCGAATAAAATGCAACAATTATCAGAAAATATCACTTATATTCATAAAAATTAATAAATAATAAAGAAATTGTTTTGTTTGAATTTTGGGAATAATTTTCTTAGGGCGAAGATCACGTGCTCACACGGGTTATTCGGTCTGTTTAGTCGGTTTGATTGAAATTTGAGCAGAGTGGAAGACACTCAAGAATGGTTCTAATTGATTCAAGATTCAAATGTAGCAATTGAGAGTTTTGCAGATTTGTATATGGCTAGAATATGAAATTTAAGTTGGATGGTGTTGAGACATATGGCATTTATATACCATTATGGGTTCTATATTTTAGTATTAAGAAGGTAAAGGGGAATGTTTTAGGTTCACATAAGGTCTCTTCACAGTGGGTGCTCGGTTGTGGTCCTTTAGGGTACTTACGAGGGAATTCAGCGGCTTATGGGCCATAGGATGGTATAACTTTATGTTAGGGTCTCATGTGGATATTTGTGGTTGATGATTGTTGTAATATAGAGAGGAGGACTATCCATTTTAAGGTAATTCGCAAGGAACTCGAAGAAATAGGAAAATCTGGTAATAGGTTGGGTCGGCATGGATGATCGATTCTTTAGGTACTTATGGCGTGGCGAGTCTCTACATGTGTTTGGTGGTAAAAATATTGGGTTTGGCGACCAGCGTGGTAATGTTAAATTAGAGAGATTCAGCTCTGATAGCTTGAATATGTGCAAAGTATTGTCGATGATTTCTTCCATAGTTTGAGATGGATATTTCCTACCGGAAAGAGAAACATGTTAAGTATTGTGATATTCTACTGGATGGGATCGAATGGAAGGTTTCTTGCTGATTGGATATATATTCTACCTTGGACTGAGAGTCGCTTTTGAGGTATTCGTATTTTTCATATGATATCATAAATAGTTGTGGCATGTTGTGTAGGATTGAGATTTGCATGTGCAAGTTCACGGTTCGATTTGAAAGGAAGGTCCTGAATTCTTAGAAAGCGTAGACGATTTTAGATAACTAGGTGAATGGTAATAATATTTGGAATTTCCTAAGAGGGTTGCGCATTTCCGAATGCGCATTGTGTTTTGACCTACGGATGCTTCAATAGTATTGCAGTGCTGTCGGGTTGGTCTATTGTAGATATTCAGATTTTTTCTATGGCATGAAAGAATGGGAGAAGTATTCCTCGTAGGATGACCGTGTATGAGAGATTATAATATTCAGGCGTTGGAGTCGGGGTCAGATATAGTAATTTATGTGTTCTATCGATTTGGAGACTGGAGTTCTCACGAGTGGATTGTTTCAAGATTGTAGACTGTGAAAATATAGGCAAAGCTAGTCAAGGGTTGGTATGTGTTATGGTTAGGTAATTATGTACCTTTGAGAGTTATTTATCTATTTTTGGGTGACTAGAGGTTATTTGGGATCCATTGCTAAGACCAATGACGATGTATATTCTACACGTAGTCGGATTTGTTTGCTCCGTACTGCTTTTGTTGAGGGATGTGCCATTTGGTTGTTTTTCAACTTATATGTTTTCTGAAATGATATGTGAGTTACTCTTCTATGCTATAAGGAGTTTTGATTCGTTGGTTATATGCATATTTGGTGCAGCTTTATTGGGGTCTTATTACAAAATTTGAGTGAGAAGAGTATTGGGCATTGCATGATTGATGGCTTATTGGTTATGTTCTTTTGGGTTTTGTGTGGAATTGTGTTATTTTCTTCTTCGTGGTTATGGTAATGCATTTTGGGTACTTGATGTATAATTGCGCGTGGTTATTAATTTTTAGCAGGGTGGCTTGAGGTATTTCATATGGACCAGTAGTTGGGTATGGTTGCCCATTGCAACTGAGTTATATGGAGATGTAAACCTTTGTATAATATTCGTGTGTTATGGTTCTATGGTGTGTTATGGGTTTAAGCATTGAGTTGTAGTGGTACTTATTGAGCTTGCGGGGCGTTTCTGTCATTTGAGTAATTTTCCATGATTGAGTACATCTGGAATGTTTGTTATTGGTGCACGGATTTCATAAGTTGTGGCTTTAGATTGTATTGATGTGGCATGTATATAGAGTAGATGGTATTCGATAAGACGAGGTCATTCGATCTAGGATGGACACTATCGGATTTGATTGTGGTATATTTGGAAGGATAACGTTGGAAGTCGGCTTCGAAATCGACTACAGTTCTTGTCAAAGGAGCGGGAGCTCCATGACTAGTAGATCTGATGAATGGTTATGAGTAATACATGTTTCTTTCATCGTTGACAGTGTACCAAGATTTAAGAACTAGGCTTTATTTAATATGAGGGTTATTACCGGCATTGAGTTGTTCTAAGTAGCTATTGTGATTAGAAGTTATAGCTATGATTATTTGAGTTATGTTGCATATCATGTGATTCAATCTTGGGTTATGATTATGGCTTGATACAGTTTGTTCAGACTTATACAATGTGCAGATGCGAGATTTTAGTCTTATAGTAAATTACAGATGTTTGAAATTAAATTCTAAGGCTTATGGGCTAGGTTGAATTAAGAAATTTCATCTATGTTTTGTTATCAGACCTATATGGGATAGGGTGACGTGGGATCACCCCTAGTTATGTACATGGTGAGGTTACATGCAAATTGATCTCTTTGAGAATAACTCTGGGCACATTCGAGGATGCATATGTTTAAGTGGGGGAGGACGTAGCGACCCAATCGGTCGTCTTGAGTATTTTCATTTCGCTCGGTTATTTGAGGGCATGAGTAGTTGTGTATGATGTATTATGACTTATGTGAATCGTCGCTTTTGGTTTTCAAGTTAATCTGAATTTATTTGGAAGAGTGATTCTCAACTAGGGAGCTTTAAATTGGAAGACTTGACCAAGTTTGACTTTTTAGTATTTGACCTCGGATCGGAGTTTTGATGGTTTCGTTAGCTCCGCTGGGTGATTAGGACATTGGGAGCTCGGTTTGTGTCGATTTTTAATGAGTTTTTCAAGAAATTCATCGGGATAAGTGACTCTAACACAAATTTGGTTAATGACTATATCATTTTTTCATCATTTAATTGATATTTTGACATGAATATTGGGGGTTTTAGCCTATAGTCTCATAGAGTGAATTTTCGAGTCTTGAACATCGATTAGGAGTCGAATTTGAGTAAAACTAGTATGGTTGGACTCGTAATTTAATGGGTTGTCACATTTTTTGAGTTTTATTGGGTTCCGGGGTGCGGGCCCAGCTTGGACTTTTGGGATGATTTTGAGTTTTTGATTAAAGATACAACATCTATCGATGGGTTTGTTTCCTTTAGCATAACTGGATGTATTTGAGTTACTTTTTGCTAGTTTTGAGCCTTAAAAGGTCGGTATGCCCGAGATGGCATTTTTAGAGCATAGTTTGGCTTGCTCAGTTTTGGAATAGGCTTGTTCGAGGTAAGTAACACATCTAAACTTAGTGTTGAGGGTATGAAACCCCGAATTGGTATTAAGGTGATGCACATGATAGGTGACGGGCATGTGGGCATGCACTGTGTGAATAGTTACTCCATTATATTTGTGGTACTGTATAGTTAGCTGATCTTATCAATAACCATGAAATCTCAACGTACTTAACCTCTTAAGATGTGATACATGTTAGAAACCATGTGTAAGCTCAATGCTTATCCTATTGGGACCCTCTGAGGTTAGTTATGCTGTTGAGTTTTATTTCATTACTTCATATACTAAGTCTCACGCATTCAGATGCATGTAAACGCAGTCTCTGATACCATTTATTGGCATATCATATCATCATTTTTGGCTAGTTCCATGGCAATGTGTGTCCGTGATACTAGAGATATTGATGACTGAGTGAGGCCGAATGTCTGATTTTGAGCGATATTATGGGATCGGATCGCACACCGCAGCATGTTATATTCATTACGTGTATGGGATTAGGCTGCACGCCGCAGTAGTTATACTGATTTAATAATAGCTGTTAGGCTGAAGGAGCCCCTCCGGTGTCTGCACACTCCCCCGGTGAGCGCAGTTGATTATATTGAGGGATGGATCTTCCCTGAACATGGATTTTGTCCGAAGCATTTATATAACTGGGGATAGATCTTTCACACGAGCTAGATTGGGCCCTACTGAGTACTAAGTGATTGTTGGTTAGTTGATGTATTAATTCTAAGATGGACCTTTCCTGGGTCTGATAGGCCATATTTAGCAATTAAGTAATTGATCACGATGAGCGAAAAGTGCGAGACAGTGAGATTGAGTACTCCAAAAGTGTGAGTATATGATTCATTTATGAGATATATAGCATTGGCATGCACACATGACACACATACGTAGAGATGTATTTTTCTCATGTTGTTCGGTATCACAACATTCATTACTTCTCATGCATATTGATATACGGGCATGAAGAGGTATTTTACACTTGCTATCTAGAAAGAAAAATGAATCATCTTATTCATTGTTGAAAGGATTTTTGGGAAAAATCACAATTTTCCAACTTACATGTATTTTCGATGATTTCGATAAATGATTTGGATTTTATAAATAACATACTTGTTATGACCTGTTGTTGGCTAATAGTATTAGACTCGACCTTTATTCCAGCATGTCACAACTTTTAACCAAATGTAGGTTTGTTACTTAATGAGTATATGGGGTCGGTTGTATTCATACTATACTTCTGCACCTTGCGTGCAGATATTAGCTGTTGATGTTGATGTGTTCGATGGGAGCTAGATTAGAGGGCATACATATGTTCCGGTAATATCATGGTAACCACAAGTTTATAAAACTCTTATTATGTACTTTTCAAATAGGTGATGTATTTACTTCATATCAGCTTTGTAAACTCTTTCTTAGATCGTGATTTGTACTTACAGCTCTCGTGAAACGCATCAGATTAAGATATTTTTTTATTTAATTATCTTATTAAATTTTTATTGGGATTAGATATTGTTAATTGGCTTACCTAGCGTATTGGGTTAGGTTCCATCAAGACTAGTTGGATTTTGGATCGTGATAGTGTAGTATGACTACAACCGACTGAATATACTCAACTATAAGTATTGCAAGTAAACACGGCAAG
This sequence comes from Nicotiana benthamiana, assembly GCA_034376525.1. NCBI lineage: Eukaryota > Viridiplantae > Streptophyta > Magnoliopsida > Solanales > Solanaceae > Nicotiana > Nicotiana benthamiana. The sequence continues at coordinate 126,598,003 of CM067338.1, read as the reverse complement.
GTAAGAGGAGCACATATTATTAATGATACTACCTATCACCTATGTACACTACTGGAAAATGGGTCTATCGCAACGGCGGGAAAACCATTGTAAATGATAGGTAAACCGTTGCCACAAATGTATTGGAATGGTTTAGAGACGGTTACATCCCCTCGTGTGCCAATAGATCTATAGCAACCGTTCTTGTGACGGTTGACCAAAGTATTGCTATAGGGCCATCTATCGCAACGGTTTTTCCTCCGTCTGAAACAACAAGTATTCATTTCAGTTGCAACAGTTCAAAACTGTTACCATAGAGTTTATGGCAATGGTTGTACCTGTTACCATGTAATTTATTGCAACGTTTATGTAAGCTATTGCTACGTTTATTTATAGATATTATGACGATTTTAGTACGCTACTGTAACGGTTTTATTTCTATTGCCATCGGTTTTAATTGCCTATTGTATCAGTTGTCACACTTTTTGGAATGGTTTGCAAGACCCATTGGACAAATTTAGATTGTCTACGGAATCAACATTTGTGCTTACTACAGTTGTTCTATTAGGCTATTGTAACAGTTTAATTAACATTATTGCCCTTGTTGTAAATAACATTTACATATGTAAATATTTATAATAACCTGAAAATTGTATAAATGAAAAGATAAAAACACTTCCTAAACAAATGTTAAAGCTTCAAATGTTGATAACAAAAGATTCCTAGAACATAGACAACAATTCAAATGTTCTTCTTAAATAAGGTCTAAGATCTTTAATAGCTTCATCTTTCCTTTCTTCAGTTGCTCAACTTATAAAAAAGGATAAATAAAATCATTATCTTTCAAGGATTGGTTTACCATTATAAAAATGGGTATAGTTCATGAACAATGCATAGAGCATAAAGTTTCCCGGAGAAAGAAACAAGTTCACACAAATGAAGCCAAAGTTCAGTAATAAATCGTCAAAAACAAAATAATAAGAATATGCATTCACGAAAATTGAGAGTTGAATTCTTTTCTCATTTTGAACCAACTCAAACATAAAATATAAGTAAATGAACAATCTAACTATTTGGTAGCAGACCAAACTAAGAGCATTTTTTATTTTTTATTTGCAAATGACAACCTAAAGTGGATACATTCCATGCGAAGCATACCAAAAACAGTCAAGCAAAATACATATCGAAATAGAATTTTTGCAATATTTACTTCGAAAAATAATGCAACATAGTTATATCTGACTAAAAATTGACAACACAAAAATGAAATGTCACGACCATGGTTCACTAATCGTGAACATGTCATGACGGCACCCAATCTTCGTGACTAGGTAAGCTCGACACATTGCAGAAATTCAACAACCTTTACGAATATGATAAACAATACTGAATAACACAAGAAAAGTATAGGGTGCCGCCTGGAACATACTCTTCAACTCAAAACAATGTAACAACCTCCAAGACCCGGAAACCTACTGACAATACATGCAAAGAGTAAAAACATAACATACTGCTCTAATATCCAGAAGTGTACAACAACTGAGTACATGAATGAAACTTCTAACTAAAATGTAGAATAGAAGGAGACTCTTCGGATCTGCAGACGCGACAGATGGATACCTCAAGTCTCCAAGTATAGCTCCAACGTCACTGATAGTGTGCTCGACCAGAAGTACCTGGATCTGACAACAAAATCGTGCAGAAGAGTAGCATGAGTACACCATAGCGGCACTCAGTAAGTGCCAAGCCTAACCTCGGTTGCGTAGTCACGAGGAAGGTCGAGGCCCTGTTAAGAGAAACATAAGAATAAATATAAGATAAAATGACAGTAGGAAATACAGTAAATTTCAAGTATCTAGCAAGACAATAAATAGAGCGAAGGCTACAAATACAATCTACGAATAAAAGAACAATTACTCAAAAATCAGGATGCCGCATGGAGCTCCGGGAATTTAACCCACTGTCCATTATTACCAATATCCGAGGATTTTCTGGGAATCCAACCCGTAGTCCATCATATCAATAACAGAGGATCTCCAGGAATTAAACCCGTAGTCCATCACATCAATAACAGAGGATCTACTGGGAATGGAACTCGTAGTCCATCATATCAATAATAGGGGATCTTCGGGAATTGAACTCTCATTCCATCATACCAATAACAAAGGATCTTCGGGAATTGAACCTGCAATCCATCATACCAAAACCAAAGGATCTCCGGGAATTGAAACCGCAATCCATCATACCAATAACAGAGGATCTCCGGAAATTGAACTCGCAGTCCATCATACCAATAACAGAGGATCTCCGGGAATTGAACCTGCAGTCCCGATTGTAAACACATCATAATAATTCAATATTTAACAAAAAGAAACAAGGTACAAGCAACAAGTAAAGATCTAGAGCCTAGCATGCTCGCAAAAAGGACAGATATTGCAATTTAGTCAATTACAACAAATAAATTACTAACATGTTTATCCTAAGCTAAAACAAGTAAAATTACATTTACAACAGTTAAATACGTGAAGGAACACAGTCTAAATAAGTCAAGTTAGGTGAATTTTAAACAATTAGTACAAGTACATGCTCGTCAGCTCGCGCACAAGACATTGAAACAACAGTAAAGAAATCATAAGGGGAGAGGTCCCCCACACAAAGTTAGACAAGTCACTTACATAGAACCGGTACAAAACCGCTATGTAACAATGCCCTTGCCACGAGTATCTGACTCTGAATGGCCTAAATATTTTCAAACCAATAACATATGGTAAATAACATCGCAAGTAACTAATTACACTGTTAAAATTAAATCTAAGGCACGAAAATAAGTGAAATAACCAAAATGCCCCTCAGGCCAAAGTCTCGAAATCGAATAATTTTTTACATTTTTAGAAACCTCGTACTCCCACGTTCCAGCCATATAAAAATCTCTCAAATTAGAGGTCAAATGCCCCTTCAAATCATCAAAGTTAGGTCTAAGAACTTTACCCCAATTTTCATTCAAAATCCGAAATTAATGCTTGAATTTGAGATTAGATTAGTGGGTATTAGTCATAGAGCAGGAAGGAATCACTACCCAATCGTTGCCTCTGAAAATTCCTCGAAAAAACTCCTAAAATCGAGCTCTCTAGCTTGAGTTTTTGTAAAAATTGAAGAAGGCTTTGTTTGAAATATATGTAATGGTCAGGGGTTTGTTCATCGCGAACGCGGAGGGAATCTATCGTTTGCGAAGAGGAAAAATCTCAAGGCTGGAAAAATGACCTCCGCGATCACAAAGGCAGGGATGCGAATGCGATGAGCTGGAACTGGACCCTATGTGAACGCGAGGGGTCTCACGCGATCGCGTTGAACGAACTGAAGGGGGTCCAAGGCTTGGTCTTCGCGATCGAATGCGATGAAGGGAATGGCTGGGATTTGAGAACGCGGGAATGGGTACGCGATCGCGATGAATGGTAAGGCACAGCTACGGGAACGCGATGCCCTCTTTGCGAACGCGTAGAAGAAATCACCGAATGCAATTTATCTGCTGAAAATTCAAAATCCAATTGCTCCGTTGAGCATCCGTAATACACCCGAGGCCTCCGAGACCTCAACCAAACCTACGGACATATCCCATAACATCATTCAAACTTGTACCAATCCTTAAACCACCTAAACCAATGCCAGAAAGTCGAATTAATCAATGATTTGAGCTTAAAAACTTCAAAACTTAACCAAACTCGCTTTCGATTCAAAACCTAACCAAAACATTTCCGATTGACATGATATTTTGCACGCATATCCCAAATGACATGACGGTACTACAACAACTTTTGGAATCTCGTTCTGACCGTTGGATCAAAAATTCACTATCGCACCGGAAACTTAAAAATTCTAACTTTCTGCATTTCTAGACTAAATGAGCTACGGACGTCCAAAATACATTCCGAACACGCTCCCAACCCCGAAGTAACCTAACAGAGCTAACGGAACCATCAGATTTCCATTCCGAGTTTATCTTCACACTGTTCTGATTATGGACCATTTTCCAACACATAAGCTCTCATTTAGGGACTAAGTATCCCAAAACACTCCGAATTCAATTACTGAATATTCCGGCAACCCAAAATAGCAGAAATGAACTTAAGGAAAACAGTTAATAAGGGAACGGGGTATAAATTCCAAAGACAACCGGCCGGTTCGTCACATGGAAGATCCATGTTATCTATTTTACTGAAAGAATTATGATAATATGGGAAAGCGCACATTTTTTAACGAGCGTTATCACTTCACCCAAACATGAATGATCCATTCAGACATATTTTAGATTCTTGAACTTGTTCCACCTAACTAGGAGTAAAGAACTTATATAGCTATATAAGGTAATAAATCATTTCATCATGCTAAAAACATGCAATAAGACGGACAAACACAGTAGCCATTCATTATCTTACACGACTCTAGCTTGCTATGGACTTCTATTTTCCTTTAGCAACCAAAAAACTATTGTGATATAAACCTACTGCAGTTGGGGTTAAGCCTAATGAACATGGGAGCAACTTATCTGTCAACTTCAACCCATAATATCCAAACATAATACCTAAAGGTCACAATAATGCCAAATTGAGGGAATACACACAACTTAAAAATAACATCTTCATAAAAAAGGTGGCACAAGAACCATACTTAGACTAACTCAATAACGTCAGCAAATTTTTTAGCTTTAGCAGCTTTGCAGAAACATATGCATTCATTTATTAGCAGCTTTATAGACCAAATTATCACCTAAAATAGTATAGAGAGCAACTGCAAGTACAAGAAACCCAGAAATATATGCATTCGGTAAATTTTCTATTTCGGTACAAGTAAATAAGCAAGATTATAATATCCGGAACAACACACGAAGAACCATACAACAACAAAGAGTTGTCAAGGTAACCACAAAATTACACAATGACAAAGGGTCGGAGGCGAAGTTAAAAAATGACTAGACTAACCAGACTTAGCCATCTTACTAAATTCCCTCTTTAAAAAATAGAATAGAGATAGAGCAGTGGAGAAAATCAACAGAAGGATGAGGAGGAGAAGAAGAAGGAAGAAGAAAAGAATGGGTGTAACATTTGGAGTACGTACTGACCTTGGTTAGCTGCATAACAGCTTGTTGTGCAGGGAAAGTCTCTCCTGGTGAACGAGCTAGCATATTAGGATCAACACGTATTCCTGGATTCAGACATACTAGTAAGTTAAATCCTACTTTGAATAGCAAACATTGATAATGTTTTATACATACTTCAAAACATGAATGTTGCATACCGGAAGTTTTACACATAGAATCACCTATAATGTTTTCTATCCAACACTATGAACCAGTTACCTTGAAAATTAAAATTTTTTGTCTAACATAAAAGCCTCTAAATAAATAAAATTCTCTTTATCATACCAAGTTTTCCGACAGTAAAACGAAAGCAAGCTGCAAATAAATGTAAACATAACCAAAAATCTGTTGCTTTTGGATATTGAACCAGAATTACTAGTAGACTAGTAGCACTATGCTACAAACAGAATTGCAAGTAGATATCATAAATATGGTTGGTAGTGTGATGGAACTTGGAAAATAACTTTAAAGAGACTCTATAGGTACTTAAATGCATACGCACTTCTCAGTTAGTCAATGAAATCCATATGCACATCTCAATTAATTGTCCAGTTCTTGAACTTGCAATTTTTTTAGTACCTTCTTGTTTGGTAGTCCAAGGAGAAAAATTATATATGAGTCAACGCATGGATTGAGAATCCGGAACATCAACCGGCCTATTCTCCATTCGAAGTTCATCATTCTCATAGGGTTCAAAATGATCTTTCTTTATCTGATTTTTATATTTTCTCCAAGCATTCTAAATTGAGTAAAAAACCCCACTTTTTTTGCATCTTCATGAGTGTCATTCTTTCCAGACAAATTTAGTAGGTCATCTTGAAAAAGTATGGATAAACTTTATCGAAAAAGGTTAGGAAAGCAGGTGCTCTTATTGGACGTCACGGGAGAAATCCCGATGGCTGAGAGGGTCATACCCTTCCGAGCTGTGGAGCGTACCAACTTCACTGTAGTTAGATTAGTATAAATAATATGAAATATCCACACACGCATTTACCAAATGAGAGAAAATATAAGTAAGAAAATAGAACACGGTATCTAGAAGTTTCTAACCCAATATCCAAAAATTTAGTATCATATGCTTACATAGAGAGTTTTAAAAAATAATCCAATACCATGTCAGCATCTTCAACAAACAAATGTCGGGGGGAAGAAAATTAGTCATTTTAGAAAAATTATAGTTCCTTTTACTACTCTATTTCCTTTTACTTTTCTGATTATTCTGTCTATGTTCCTCGTTTGCTCTTTGTAAGTACGAATATTTCTATATCTTCTGTTGATTCGTATTTACCATAAGTTAGGGTTTTCAGATCTCTTTTAATCAAACCAAAAATGGATTCGATTCTCTAATTTCAAGTATTATTATATCCATATTTGTCCTCTATCGTACTACTGCCCGATTTTTCTTTTATAGTTTTTGTCAATATTTATCTAGTCCTAAAACTAGGATTTTCAGACCTCTTTTTCGAACAAAAATTGGGTTGATTGTCTGATTTTGAATAATATTTGTGTCTCTATATATCTTGTGGTATTGTGTTTCCGAATATTCTGTTAATATTTATTTTTCCTACAATTTGGGTTTACTAGCTTATTTTGATTTTTAATTGATTTATGTGTTTTTTTTTCATTTATGGTCTGATTATTTATACATCCTTATTTATGTTCTTGTTCTAATACTATATAAACCCCTCCCCTCATTCCCTTAGTCAGATTGAATCTTTAAGAGATTTATAAAAAACTGAAGCTACTACACTTTTTTCTCTCATACTCTTGTTCTATTATTAATTCTTGGCCGGCTGAAAGCCATGGCTAGAAATTCTGGGTTCTTACTACCGTGGACTTTGTTCTTTCTTGTTTTCGCTTAGCTGATGGGTTATTGAAATTTTGTCACTCCATTCCTATTTGCCTGACATTTGCATCTGTTTTCGCTTCAACAGATTGTAGTTTAAGGTATTTTCTGGCATGTTCTTGCATGCAATTCTGATTGCTTTACTTCAATATTAGAACTCTCCAATCTTTAACTTCATTATGTTGGTAATCTGTGACATCCTTAAACTCGAGTTGAGGTAATTAATTTATCTTCAAGCTCACCTAGCTTATGTGTTGCAATTTACTAATGTTGAGAACCTTTGCACTTTATCCTTTATCTAGTGTTTGATTTTATTAACCTCTCTATAGTGCTTAACTTGTGAGTTTTTGAACTTTTATCACACCATTCCTATTTGCTTGATAATTAATGTGACGATCCAAAGAGATATCACCTATTTTCTTATCCATTATGTGCTTCCAAGACCTTAAAATCTCATTTTGGCTTATCTCGATTTGTCTGGGTAGTTCGGGTGCATAGACAGAAAGCTTAAACTTTGAATTTCTGTGAAAAATGTTAAATTTTATGCTAAAATGAGTAAATTTGACTTCGGTTAATATTTTGGGTAAACGGATCTGGACCTGTGTTTTGACGGTCAAGAAGGGTCCGTATGAAAAATATGGGACTTGGGTGTATGCCCGGAATCAAATTCCGAGGTCCCAAGCCCGGGAAATGAATTTTTTGTAAAATTATTTTCTGGATCTATTTAAGGAAATTGGAAATGAAATCTGGTTTGGAAGTGATGTTATCAGGCCCATAATTTGGTTTCGACACCCGGTACAAGTCTTATATATGATTTAAGATGTTTCTGTAAAGTTTGGTTGAAAACAGATTTCGTTCAATTTGATTCGGGGATAAAACGGAAAATTTTATATTTAATGAAGTTTGAAAGAATTCATGGATTTTGAGACTTAATTCGATGTATATGATGTTATTTTGATGATTTGATCCAGCGGATAAGTCCGTAGGATATTTTTGAGGTTGTGCGTATAGTTGGTTTTGAGCCCCAAGGGCTCGGGTGAGTTTTGGATAGGCCACGAGTGCATTTTTTCGACTTGAAAAATAGTTGTTGTATTTCTTATTTGTAGGCTTTGCATTTGCGAAGCCTGTCTTGCAAATGCGAGCTCGCACATACGAGCCTTGAATCGAAATTGAAAATTGGAAACCTGGGCCGGCCTGATCATAAATGCGACCACTAGGTTCGCAAATTGGAAGGCCAGTCGCAAATGCGATGCTTGGGATTGCAAATGCGAGACCTGGGAATCTTTTAGGGGTTCGCAAATGCGAACTATTTCTTCACAATTCCCACCTTAGCAGGTTGCATTTCCCGCATCTGAGACCTGCATTTGTTTTACGCTTAACCGATTTTGAACCCCATTTTTCATATCTTCTCAAACCCAAACACACTTAGGTGATTTTCCAAGAATACTTTCTTCTCCAAACCATTTGTAACTTAGTTTTTACTCATCTCTTTCAATCATTAACTTCATTTGACATGTCTTCAACTTAAAATAAATGATTTTCAAGGGAAAAATTGGGTAGTTTAAGTAGAACCTAGGTTTTAGCAAAATTGGGGATTTGGACCTCAATTTGAAGTCGGATTTCAAAAAAAATTATATATTTTGGTTAATGGGGAAACAGGTAATCGATTTTTGGTTCGAACCATGGGTTTTGACGATGTGGGCCCAGGGGCAATTTTTGACTTTTTGGCTCAAATTTTGGAAAACTTATTTTCACGCATTGAGGTTGATTTATTTAGCATTTATTGATGCAATTGAGTAATTTATGACTAGATTCGACGTATTGGTGGTGAATTCAAGGGTAAAGCTTTAATTGAGGCTTGAGTTTAGTTCAAATCATCGAGATAAGTGTTCGGTCTAACCTTAGCTCGAAGGATTAGGAGTTGAGTCATATTTACTACTTGTTTTGTGTTGAGTACGACATATAGGAATTGTGATGAGTATCTATATGTTGGTGTCGAGGATGGCCGGGGGTCCTAAATTATTAATTGTTGTACCCTTAGTTGATTCTATGAAAGCTTGATTTTTGATTCTCGATAATGAGCAATGATTTGGTTTATTTCCATGGACTTTAGTTATGGCTAAGTATTGGTATCAATCCTGTCAAGTAGAAGATGAATAAGAATTGTTATAGATGACTCTCCCTTGCCGGGATATTTGATTTGATATTTTTATTCCCTTGCCTGAAAGTTATTATATTGCCTTGTTCCCTTGCCAGAAATCTGTTATATTGTTTTGTTCCCTTGCCGGGATTGTAATGTTATATTATGTTCGATTGAAATGGGATTGGGTGGTAAGCCTACCACAAGAGATGATGAAATGGGAACGGGTGGTATGCCTACCACAAGATATGATGAAATGGGAGCGGGTGGTACGCCTACTACAAGAGATGATTAAATGGAAGCGGGTGGTACGCCTACCAAAAGATGTGATGAAATGGGAGCGGGCGGTGCGCCTGCCAAGAGATATGAGAAATGGGATCGGGTTACATGCCTGTAGCGAGATGAAACTAAAAGTGAAAGTTTTTGTTAATATATTATTCTGTGTTAGAAGTTAAAATGTAGTTTTCCTTTATTATTCCTGACATTCTTCTTTTATCTGTTACCCCCGAAACATGTTTCCCCCTCCTAGGTTTAGCTGTTTATTTCTGTTATTTTTTATTGTATTTTCATATATATATATATATATATATATATATATATATATATATATATATATATATATATATGTGTGTGTGTGTGTGTGTGTGTGTGTGTGTGTGTATTTGCACAGGCTTATCTGGAGTCTGGTCCTAGCCTCGTCGCTACCTCGCCGGGGTTAGGCCAGACACTTACCAGCCCATGAGGAAAGTTGTGATGATGCTACTCTCTGTGCTCTTTTGCACCAATCCAGGTGTCGGAGCAGCTTATGGTGCACAGTGTTAGTTAGGGAGCCAACCTTCAGTCCGCGAGACTCCGACGTAGCCTTACTGGCGTCCGCAAGACTGACGTCTCTTCTATTTGTTTTTCGTATTATGTTATCAATTCTTTTCGAGACACACAATGTTCCTTATTTTCAAAATCTTATTTGTAGTAATCCTAGACAGTTGATGCATTGTTGTGATACCAGGTGCTGGGTAGAGATTTGTATTAGTATTCTAGATGTTGTTTCTTTATATATTTGGTTTTGACGTTTGCTAAATTTTATTTCCCGCTGTCTTTTAAATTTAACTGTTTAACTATGTATAAGAATGATATGAGTTTATAATTGTAAAGGTGTTTAGCTTCCCTAGCTTCCGCCAGTAGGTGCCATCACAACTTCGGAGGGTGGGAATATTGGGTAGTGACAAGTTGGTATTAGAGCTCTAGGTTTCATAGGCCTTACAACTCATGGACAAGCTTAGTAGTGTCTAAGGGATCGGTACGGAGACGTCTGTACTATCCCTTAAAGGCTATAGTGTTAGAAAAATTTCACATTTTTCTTTCTTGCTGTACAGATTAGTTTCTCAAATACCAATTGGATTTCTACTATATTCTTTCGCAGATGGAAAAAACATGTGCTTCTTCATCTACCACACAGCAGCTCGAGCCCCCAGCAACAAGTTCCACTATTAGCAGATGCTGAGGCCGTACTAGAGGTCGAGGTAGGGGTAGAGCTCAGCCACGAGCAGCAGTACTAGTGGCGGAGCCTCAAGTCGATTTCGAGGAGGAGGTTCTGGCCCCCGCAGTTCCAGTAAGCCCAGCTCAGGTCCCGTAGAGGTTCATTGCCAACCCAGTTCTTCAGGACGCTCTGGTCCAATTTGTGGGCCTCATGGAGAGTGTCACCCGAGAGGGCTTACTTCCTGTAGCACCAGCCACTTCTCAGACTGGAGGAGGGGATCAGACTCCTGCAGCACGGAATCCGGAGCAAGTAGCTCCCCAGGTTCAGTTTCCAGCGATTCATCCAGCTGTGGAAGTTCAGCCAGGTGTAGTGGCTCAGATCGGTGATGGAGCACCTATGTAAGACGATGCTTTGTGTATGCTATATAGGTTCACCAAGCTCTTCACATATACGTTCAGCGGTGTTTTTTCCGTGGATCCCCTGGATTTCTTATATAGCTTCCACGAGTTTATCAGGAACATGGGCATTATTGAGACCAATGGAGTTGATTTTGCTACATTTTGCCTGTCTGGATCTGCCAAGATTTGGTGGAGGGATTATTGCTTAGCCAGGCCAGCCGGGTTGCCATCTATGACATGGGAGAAGCATTCAGTGCAGTTTCTGAAGAAGTTTCTCCCCGTGACTCAGCGACAGGCCTTTCGGAGGCAGTTTGAGCATCTCCAGTAGTGTTCCATGACGGTCACCTAGTATGAGACCAGGTTCATCGATCTAGCTCGCCATGCTCTTATCATTCTTCCCACCAAGAGAGAGAGAGAGAGAGAGAGAGAGAGAGAGGTTGAGGAGGTTTATTGATTGTCTTATACAGCCGATTCGTCTTCAGATGGCTAAGGAGGTCGGGAGTGAGATCCTATTTCAAGAGGCAGCCAATATGGCCCGCAGAGTTGAGATGGTTCTATCACAGGGAGGAGGTAATGGGTCGGATAAGAGGCCCCTCCATTCAAACAGGTTCAGTGGCACCTCATCTGGAGGTAGAGATTCATATGGTAGAGGCTATCCTCCCAAGCCCTTTCAATTAGCTCTTCAGGTCTCCCATATTACATTAGGTGGTCCTGGTTCTTAGCCGGATTATTCCGATTAGTAGCCTTATAGTGCACCACTAGCACCTACCACTGCACCACCGCTTCAGAGTTTTTAGGGCCGTCCGCCGAGGGCTTGTTTTACTTATGGCAAAAAAAGGCACATTGCTAGGTATTTCCCTCGAGCTTCGACAAGTTCTCCGCAGCAGAGTTCTCATGCTATGGTACAGGTACCAGAGATTCCACAACCTACCCAACAAGCTAGAGGTTGGGGTACAGGTGCTATAGGTGGAGGTAAAGGTCCTAGAGGTGGAGGCCAGCTAGCAGCGGGCCTCCCAGAGAGGTAGTTCAGGGTAGTGGGGCCCAACCCCGATGTTATGCCCTTCCAGCCAGGCCCGAGGCTAAGTCCTCAGATACAACCCTTACAGGTACTATTCTGGTTTATGATAGAGATGATTCAGTGCTATTTGATCCAGGGTCTATTTATTCATATGTGTCATCTTATTATGCATCGTACCTGATCATGCCTAGAGATTCATTGAGTATTCATGTCTACATGTGTACACCGGTTGGTCATTTTATTATGGTCGATTGATTTCATTGCTCTTGTATTCTGGTGGTTGGGGTTTTGAGACTCGTGTTGATTTGTTTAGACATGGTCAACTTCGATGTTATATTGGGGATGGGCTGGTTATCCCTGTACCACGTTATCTTTGACTTCCATGCCAAGACCGTTACCTTAGCCTTATCGGATTTGCCCCGTTTAGAGTGGAGAGGGACCACTAGTCATTCCACCCGCAGTGTTATTTCGTATGTGAAGGTTTGGCGTATGGTCCAGAAGGGGTGTTTGGCCTATTTTGCTTATGTTCGCGATTTGAGTGTGGAGGTCCCTTCTATTGATTCGTACCCATTGTTCGGGAGTGTTGAGGTTTTCCTTTCAGACCTGCCAGGTATGCCGCCCAACAGGGACATCGATTTCTGTATTGATTTAGCTCTGGGAACCCAACCCATTTTTTCCCGCCATATCGTATGGCCTCGCCAGAGTTGAAGGAGTTAAAGGAACAATTGTAGGATTTGCTTGAGAAAGGTTTCATTAGATCCAGCGTTTCTCCTTAGGATGTGCCGGTGTTGTTTTTGAAGAAAAAGGATGGTTCGATGAGAATTTGCATTAATTGCCGACAATTGAATAAATTTACAACCAAGAATAAGTATCCATTGTCGAGGATTGATGATTTGTTCGATCAGCTTTAGGGTTCCAAGGTATTATTATATATAGACTTGAGATACGACTACCATTAGTTGAGGGTTAGGGCATCCGATGTCCCTAAGACAACTTTTCACTCAGTACGGGCATTACGAGTTCTCGGTCATGTCATTTAGGTTGACAAATGCCCCAGCAGCTTTTATGGATTTGATGAACCGCGTGTTGAGGACTTATTTGTACTCGTTCTTGATAGTTATCATTGATGATATTCTGATATATTCACGCAGCTAGGAGGAGCACGAGCAGCATCTCAGGGTAGTTCTTCAAACTTTTAAGGATAATCAGCTCTATATGAAGTTCTCAAAGTGTGAGTTCTGGTTGAGTTCAATTGCGTTCCTAGGTCATGTCGTATCAGCAGAGGGTATTCAGGTTGATACAAAAAAGATTGAGGCAATCAAGAACTTTCCTAGACTGGCATCAGCTACAGAGATTCAGAATTTCTTGGGATTGGCAGGCTACTATGGCCGGTTTGCGGAGGGGTTCTAATCTATCACAACACCAATGACTAGGTTGACTCAAAAAGGTTCCCAATATAGATGGTTGGATGAGTGCTAGGCGAGCTTTCAGAGGCTCAAGACAGCTCTGACTATGGCACCGGTATTAGTTTTGCCCACAGGTTCGGGGACTTATACCGTCTATTGTGATTCTTCCCATACTGGGCTTGGTGCAGTGTTGATGCAGGATGGTAAGTTTATTGCCTATGCTTCGGGCAGTTGAAGATTCATGAGAAGAACTATCCAATACATGATTTAGAGTTGGCAGCCATTGTTCACGGATTGAATATTTGGAGGCACTATTTGTATGGCATGGCATGTGAGGTATTCACTAATCACAAGAGTCTTTAGTACTTGTTCAAGAAAAAGGAGTTGAATTTGAGACAGAGAATGTGGTTGGAGTTGTTAGAGACACGGTGGAGCGAGGAGGTGCCAAGAAGATTACCTTAGATGCTGATGGAGTCTTATGATTGCAGGGGCGAGTTTGTGTGCCTAATGTTGATGGGATTCAACAGTTGATTCTAGAGGAGGCCCACAGTTCTCGGTATTCTATTCATCCGAGCGCCGCGAAGATTTATCATGATTTGCAGCACCATTATTGGTGGCATAGAATGAAGAAGGATATTATGGAATATGTGGGTCGGTGTTTGAATTGTCAATGGGTTAAGTATGAGCATCAAATTCCTGATGGATTGTTTCAAAGGATTGAGCTTCCCGAGTGGAAGTTGGAGCGGATCATTATGGACATCATTACTGGATTTCTGCTGACTCAAAAGAAGTTTGACGTAGTTTGAGTCATAATTGATAGGCTGAACAAGTCAGTGCATTTCATTCCTGTAGTAGTCTCCTATTCGTCCGAAAGGTTACCTGAGATATATATCTGGGAGATTGTTCGTCTTCATGGTGTGCTGGTGTCTATTATTTCGGACAAAAGTTTACCTCGCAATTTTTGAGAGCGGTTCAGTGAGAGTTAGGCATCCAGGTTGAGTTGAGTACAACATCTCATCCTCAGACTGACGGGCAGTCTGAGGGGACTATTCAGATATTGGAGGATATGCTCCGAGCTTGTGTTATTGACTTTGAAGGTTCGTGGGATCAGTTCTTGCCTTTAGCACAGTTTGCCTACTACAACAACTACCAGTCGAGTATCCAGATGGCTCCTTATAAGGATTTATAAGGTAGGCGGTGTCGATCTCCGGTTGGATGGATTGAGCCGAGAAAGGCTCAGTTTTTTGGTACAGATTTTGTTCAAGAGGCCTTGGACAAGGTCAGGATCTCATGATAGGCTTCGTGCAGCCTAGTCCAGGCAAAAGAGCTATGCAGATCGCGGGGTTTGAGATGTGGCTTTTATGGTTGGTGACCGGGTATTGCTCTGAGTGTCGCCTATGAAGGGTGATGAGATTTTGGAAGAAGGGCAAGCTTAGACCTAGGTTCATTGGCCTGTTTGAGATTCTTGATTGAGTGGGAGAGGTGGCTTATAGACTTGCATACAGCCTAGCTTATTACCCGTGCATCAAGTTTTTCATGTGTCCATGCTCCGGAAATAACACGGCGCTCCATCCCACAAGTTAGATTTCAGCACCGTCCATTGGACAAGGACTTGTCTTATGAGGAGGAGCCTGTAGCTATTCTAGACCGGCAGGTTCATCAGTTCAGATCCAAGAGTTTCCCTTCTGTTTGTGTGAAATGGAGAGGTCAACCTCCTGAGGCATCAACCTGCGAGTCCGAGTCCGATATGCGAAACAGCTATCAACATCTACTTCCCGACTCAAGCACTTCCTTATTTTGTCGGTTCGAGGACTGACGGTTATTTTAGAGGGTAGAGAATGTGACGACCCAAAGGATCATCACCTACTTTCTTATCAATTCTGTGCTTTTGAGGCCTTGAAAAACTTATTTAAAGTTGTCTCGATTTGTGTGCACAATCCAGGCTCGAAGTCGGAAAGCTTAAATTTGGAATTTTTGTGAAAAATGTTAATTTGATGTTAAAATGAGTAAATTTGACTTCAGTTAATATTTTGGGTAAACGAACCCGGACGCGTGCTTTAATGGTCCCGGAGAGTCTGTAGAAAAATATGGGACTTGGGCACATGCCCGAAATCGAATTCAGAGGTCCCAAGCCCGAGAAATGAAATTTTTTATAAAATTCTTTTCTAGAAATATTTAATGAAATTGGAAATGAAATCTTATTAGGAAGCAGTGGTATTGGGCTCGTATTCTGGAAAATGGATTTCGTTTGATGTGATTCGGTCATAAAATGGAAAATTTGATATTTAATAAAGTTTGAAAGAATTCATGTATTTTGAGGCTTAATTCGATGTGTATGATGTTATTTTGGAGATTTTATCGTAGGGATATGTCTGTATGATGTTTTTGAGGTTGTGTATAGTTGTTTTGGAGCCCTGAGGGCTCTGGTGAGTTTTGGCTAGGCCGCGGGTGCACTTTTTGGACTTCGAAATCAGCTGTTGTATATCTGATATGCAGGCTTACCATTTGCAAAGGTAGTCTCGCAAATGCGAGCCTTGCATCGCAATTGCAAAGTGGAAACCTGGGCCGGCCTGATCGCAAATGCGACCACTGGGTTAGTAAATACGAAGGCCAGTCGCAAATGTAAAGGCCAGTCGCAAATGCGGCGCATAGGATCGCAAATGCGAGACTTGGGAATCTTTGAGGGTTCGCAAATGCGAACTATTTCTTCGCAAGCAGGTCGTGTGAACCCTATATTTGCATTTCCCACATCCGAGACCTGCATTTTTTTTACACTTAACCGATTTTGAACCGCATTTTTCATATCTTCTCAAACCTACACACACATAGGCAATTTTTCAAAAATCATTTCTTCTCCAAACCATTTGTAACTTAGTTTTTACTCATTTCTTTCAATCATTAACATCAGTTAACATGATTTCAACTTTAAATCAATGATTTTCATGGGTGGGTGGGGGGGGGGGGGGGGGGAATTGGGTGTTTTGGGTAGAACCTAGGTTTTTCCAAAATAGGGGATTTGGACCTCAATATGAGGTCTGATTTCAAAACAAATTATATATTTGGGTTCGTGGGGGAAGGGGTAATCGGGTTTTGGTTCGAACCTCAGGTTTTGACCACGTAGGCCTTAACTTTTTGGGTAAAACATTAGAAAACCCATTTTCATGCATTGGGGTTGATTCATTTAGCATGTATTGGTGCAATTAAGTGATTTCTGACTAGATTCGAGCGGACTGGTGGTGAAATCAAGGGGTAAAGCTATAACTAAGGCTTGAGTTGAGTTCAAAGCATCGAGGTATGTTTCGGGGTAACCTTAGCTTGAGGGATTAGGAGTTGAGTCGTATTTTCTACTTGTTTTGTGTTGAGTACGACGTATATGAAGGGTGACGAGTATCTATATGTTTGTGTCGAGCATGACCGTTGGTCCTAAATTACTAATTTTGTACCATTAATTGATTCTATGGAAGCTTGATTGTTGATTCTCGATAACGAGCAAGGAATAATTTGTTTCAGTGGACTTTAGCTATGACTAAGTATTGTTATCAATTGTGTCAAGTAGAAGATGAATAAGATTCGTTATACCTGACTCTCTCTAACCGGAACATTTGGTTTGATATTTTTATTCCCTTGTCGGGAAGTCATTGTATTGCCTTGTTCCCTTGTCGGGAAGCTATTATATTGTTTTTCCCTTGCCGAGATTGTGTTGTTATATTTTGTTGGATTTAAATGGGAGCAGGTGGTACACCTACCACAAGAGATTATTAAATAGGATCGGGTGGTACGCCTACCACAAGATATGATGAAATGGGAGCAGGTGGTACGCCTACCACAAGGGATGATAAAATGGGAGCGGGTGGTACAGCTACCACAAGATATGATAAAATAGGAGTAGGTGATACTCCTACCACGAGATATGAGAAATGAGATTAGGTTGCACGCGTGCAACGAGATGAAACTGAAAGTGAAATTTTTGTTATTACGATATTGTGTGTTAGAAGCAAATATGAGTTTTCCTTTATTATTCCTGATATTTTAATTTTATCTGTTACCCCCGAAGCATGTTTTCCCCTCCCAGCTTTAACTATTTATTTATGTTTTATATATATATATATATATATATATATATATATATATATATATATATATATGTTTATTTGGAGTATGGTCCTAGCCTCGTCACTACCTCGCTGGGGTTAGGCCAGGCACTTACCAGCATATGGGGTCGGTTGTGCTGATACTACACTCTGTGCTCTTTACACAGATCCAGGCGTCGGAGCAGCATACGGTGCGCAACAGTAGTCAAGGAGCCGACCATCAGTCAACGAGACTCTGAGGTAGCCCTGTCGGCATCTGCAAGTATGATGTCTTCTCTATCAGCTTTTCATATTCGATTGTCAATTATATTCGAGACAGACTATGTCCTTTATTTTCAAAATCTTGTTTCTAGTAATCCTAGACAATCCGTGCATATTGTGACACCAGGTGTTGGGTAGAGATTTTTTTTAGTATTCTAGACGTTGTTTCTTTATATATTTGGTTCAGACTTCCGCAAAATTTTATTTTTCACTATCTTTTAATTGCTAATCTTTTGTTATTTAATTTCTGAACTATTTATAAGAATGAGATGGGTTTATAATTGTAAAGGTGTTTGGCTTTCCTAGCTGCCATGAGTAGGCGCCATCACGACTTCCGAGGGTGGGAATTCCAGGTCGTGACATTTTCATATGTTTTCACTTCTGGAGATTATAATATAAGGTATTGTCTAGGTGTTCTTGCTTACAATTTTGATTTCTTTACTTCGATTTTAGAACAGTCTAATCATTAACTTCATTACTTTGGTAATCTGAGACATGCTTAAACCCGATTTGAGTCAATTAATTTCTCTTCAGGGTCACCTAGCTAATGTGTTGCACTTTACTGATGCTAGAACCTTTGCACTTTAGCCTCTCTCTAGTATTCGATTTTGTTAGTAATCCTGTAATTTGAACATACTTTACTTACATAATTCTTGCAATGACTTGTTCTTATCTTGTCTAAATTCGGTTGCCACTCAATATGATTCTCACTACGATCTCTACTTAACATAATTTGAACCTTTTCTTTATTACGAGTCTGTGTATTCCAATCCTACAAACTTGTTTGTTAATGTGTGACTACTTATGCACTAGGTGTTGAACTTGTTCTTTTAAATTGTTACTAAATTTTCTCTTAAAACTTAAAGCCTATTTGATTATTTCTCTATGTGCCCAACCTGACTATGCTTGTACCCTTTAGTTCTGTTCCTCAGCTATTGCCGACTCTCCCTCATATCACATATGTTATTTTGGAACATCTTATTCTTAGTCGTCTATAAGTCAAGGCTATCAAGGTTCTTGCTACTAACCTCCCTAGTATGAGCACTGCTCGGGGTCAAATTGAGACCCTTATAAACTCTGACACATTAAGACTTGGTCCTCAATCATTTCCTGAATCTCCTCTATGTACCTCCCTAGTGTGAGCACTACCCTGGGTTCTTGAAGCCCTTGGGAACTCTGACGCACAATGGTCCAAGGTTCTTTGCCACTTTGTCCTAATTTCTCAATTATGTCCCATTACATTTTTGGAATAAGCCAATGGGCTTGTGTACATGGTTTTTTTTTGAAACTTTGATGCTCACTGCATTCTGGCTATGACTTCTGGGTCGTTCTGAACTATGTGGACTTGGAATTGAAGGCCTGGCTGGGTCAGGTGTATTTTGGACATGTCTTAGGCCCGCAATAGTTATTCTATAACTTTATAATATATTTCATTTACTGGGCCTATAATAATAATCTAATAAAATTCGGGTATTATTAAAGTTGAGAAACCTGTTTATT
Source organism: Nicotiana benthamiana (assembly GCA_034376525.1). NCBI lineage: Eukaryota > Viridiplantae > Streptophyta > Magnoliopsida > Solanales > Solanaceae > Nicotiana > Nicotiana benthamiana. The sequence continues at coordinate 126,578,753 of CM067338.1, read as the reverse complement.
TTAATATTGAATGAAATGGATAGATATCTTGCCTATAGGTGTTTAATTTGCTCGAACATGTTTTGCTATTGTGTGCTAGACAACCTGCGTATAGGTGTTCAATTCGTTTAACATATTCTGCTTCAACATATTGTTAGAAGTCATTTTTATATTAAATAAAATGATCAATATTTCAATTGCAGCATGTTCATATGTACACCATGCCTATTGGATTACATTGATTCACAAATACCTGCTCTTCACAATGTTCACATAGATATCATGCATATAGGAACATAATGATGCCATTTTTGTTATTCTCATTATACTGTCACCCGCCTATAAAGCATGCATTAAGGATAAAAATGTTATAAAATTAAGTATCATTGTCTATTGCAAGAAATCATGCATATAAGGTGTTCTATTAATGTTGCAAGCCTTATGTCTTCAAGCAACTTTACTACATAATCACACAATGACTAGGTATCTAATATGTCAAAATTACAGCGTTACCTTTTATAATGCTGGAATCCAGAATCATTTAGCAATCATATCTATAGGATCAATAACTTATAACCTGCAGTCTCAATAATCAGCATGCAATATCATATTCCCTAAACTGTGCACCTATTCAAAAATCACGTCTATAAGATTACATCTTATATCTGAAATTACTGGATGCTTGAATTCCAAGGTCACATAGAAATCATGTCTATAGGCCTTAATGGATTTAACTCGTCTCAATTATGAATTCTGAAAACTCATAATTTGCATATGTGTTTGTATGTGTTTGTTGTCCCTTGAGCCCTTAACTGCTTTTATGTGAAGTCCAACTTGTTTCATATGTTGCTTAGTTTTCTCATTTTGACCAACCTAAATTAGGTCTAGAACCATCCAAATACAGATCCAAACGCCTCCTGGACCATAAGTATTGAACGGGTAGTGCACGCATATGGCACAGTTTAGAATCAATTAGTGCGTTTTAGGTAACAACCAAAAGATAGTAATTGGATAATAGGAGATGATAGTCTGTGCTCGCTGAATAATACGAGTAACATCCCCATTTGGAGGGAGTTACGAAGTATTATTTATGTTGCACGGGTGATCCTTTAGGCTAAAAAGTTTACAACCCCCCCCCCCTCCCCATTTCAAAGTCTGTTTATAATAAACTTCTTAAATTTTTGTGCTCTCTCTCCCTTTATTTGATCACATAGACTAATTCATATAATTCGAGTTCGGCCGGGACACACAGTTGTGGACCTCGAAGAGTGTCTAACACCTTCTCTTCGAGGTAATTTTGAGTCCTTACCCGATCTTTGGTCACGCAAATTAGTCAAAAAGAATTATCTTCAAAATAGGTTCCCTAACGCACCTCAAACCCGTTAGGTGGCGACTCTCTCTTTTAACACCTTCCTTAAAGGAGTTGTCACGTGTCGAAACTCGATTTCATGAGAAAAGGGGTGCGACATCATACTCCCGAACTGGCATAAATGACATGTTAAAGTGTAGGCATACGCTAGTGTACTGTCATAGCTCAAAAACCAGCAAATTTCATCAAAGAATAACATTCTCAGTTCATCCGGGGGATTAAACCTTTATGTAACCTCAAACGTGGCCAGAATAGTTCATAACAATGACACAAGTGTAAAGCATAATAAATCAAGGTTTAACAGTCAAATTCATGGATTATGAGAGCGGGAGCACAACTCGAAATCCATGGCTAATAGTTCTATTAATATGTTTTATCCATTTAGCTAAATATATCTTGGGTTTATTTAAAAAATTTTGTAAATTATTCATCAATAAAAAATATTATTAACTTGTTTAAAGTTTAAATAATCTTGACGAAACTTCTGAACATGCCACTGGGTCGAGTTAAGAAACTTTTAGCAATATAATACAAGGAGAAATATTTGTGGTGTCCAGTGCCCTATTATTACGATGTTAACTATGTAAAAAGAAGCAATTATTTATTTTGAGAGGACGAGGGAGTGCAATATTCATGAGAATGCATATATAAGTAATTCTTCTGTTTTTATTCATGGTAAGAAGTAGCGAAATTAAGATTTTCTCAAAATTATAAAAAGTAAATGTATGAAGAAGTAAAGAGAATCGTCTATATAAACAACGTATGTTTCGGCGAAGATGTGTTAGTTGACCGTCACTGATTGTTCGATACTAATGTCCCACCTAATTCAGCTTCTTGCTATATAAGACATATTTATGAGGAAAGTATTCTCTGCCCTGAAATAACTCTGATTAAGGATGAAATGGATGTATGATCTATTCCACATCGTGGTACTTTTATTTAAAAAACTTTACTTTATATGAAGTTTAAACGGAAATTACCACTGGTAGCTAGTAAAAAATTGGTCAATTGATAAAATATTATTAATATTAGCTAGCAAAAAATTATCAAATTTTTACTTTCTTTTGAGTGGGTGCAATTAAAATAGATTGGGTATTTCTTATGGAGCTTTAATCTCATTTGGATGATTTGGTGAAGTTTTGAGGTGGTTTGAATTGAAAATTCAAAGTAAAAACTGAATATGAAAAAAATGATACGTGTATCACACTATGTATCATATATGTACCATATTTGTATCGATTGTGTATCATATGTATATCCATGTATATCTGTGTGTGTGATACATGCGTGATATATGTGTCACAGAAGAATTTTTTACATCGATTTAATTACAAATTTCGCTACAAAACCAGTCCAAATCACCTCCAATCTTCCTCAAATTTTGTATATTGACTTATCTATATATTTTCAATAAATGTCGACTATACCCATTAAAAAATTCCTTGTTTGTTTCGTTTTGAAATATTGACTTGAAATTGATAAGTTGAAATTTATATGGACATTTCTATAAGTTTCCCTATTTGAAATAGTTATATTATCAGCTTAACAATATCCCCGACGTTATAAAAATGGCTCAAAATTTCCCTTCCGTCGTTACTCGTTAATTTTCTCCACTATAGCTAACACAAACCCATGTAACCTGCCTCCTCAATCCCATTTTATTCCCTTCCCCCAATATTAGAGATGGCAAAATAGATCCTTTTCGAATAATGAGGTAATTTGACCTATTTTTCCTTACTTTTTCTAAATATTTGAATCAACAAATAGAATTGAACAAACTCAGATTAATGGTTTATTTTTTGTTATTAAAAACTATATCACATGAAAAAAAATATAGAAATTATTCAAAAGAAAATGGAAGACATGCCACCCTTTTCCAATAGATGTTTAGATATAATTCTGATTAACAAGCTCAAATCTTCTTTACCAGTTTGGCGCAGCAAATAAATTTGGATTGCATAAACCCCAACCACATCAGTTTGAATCTAATAGTTTTGGATATCAGTGCCACCCAAGAGCAAGTCTTCGTAAAACTTTATTAAGATATTGACATTATCATTATAAACTTTCTGATCAAATCTAAGTAACTACCTTCATGAGGACCTTTAGGAACTTATAACGCTTTGTCTACATATATGCATTGTCATAATTGCCTGACGTAACGACATTAGATGTCTATGGCACTTGGATAGATTAGCATTATTGGATTAACTATTCTAAAGTTTTGGTAGGTAGCAATTGTGAAGGCAAATAAATATACTTCTACCCATTCAACGCCGGAGCCACATGTATTTAGGGATGTCACCTGACTCCCTCAAAAAGTTACACTATATAGGTAGATATATTTTTAGATATTTTTTAATATATTGATGCTATAGTTTGACACCTCTTAACATCTATGTAGATTTACCTATTATATTTTGATCCCCTTAATGAAAATTCTGACTCCATAATGGCTTAGTGATCAAGAATGATAAGAGCATCAAGTAAGAGATTGTCACGATCAAAATTTCCCACCGTTGAGATCGTGATGGCGCTTAACCTTTCAGTTGCTAGGTAAGCCAAGATAAAGAAATTAAATATGCTAACTCATTAAGCAATTTACTAGATGATAATAATTCAATACATCACCAATTGATAAGGTGTGATAGTTTGTAATTACCCAAATACTTATACACAACTATCCAAAACTGGTGGCACAATTCACGAACTTCTAAGAGACAATAAATACTGACTAAAAGAAAAGTACAACTACTCTTCAATTATGGGGACACAGGAAAACTAGGATAACTGGAAGGGGACTACTGGGACTGCGAACGCCGAAGATCCACCCTGAGTGTCCTGTTAGACTGAAGGCAGCAACCCAACTCTAATCAACATGGTCTAACATCGAAATCTTCACAGAAAGTACAGAGTGCAGTATCAGTACAACCGACCCCATGTACTGGTAAGTGCCGAACCTAACCTCGGCAAAGTAGTGACGAGGCTAGGACACGACAATAACATGAAACTTTGCAGTTAAATCATATACGAGAAAATAACAACAAATGAAAACTAAGCATATTGAGAAGGGAAAAACATGCTGAAGGGGAATATCATATCCTGAAAATAGTAATAGTAAAGAAACACAATAAATAACATGCTTTGCATCATCGTAAGCAATAAATATAGCAAACAAGTGCACGACATCACCCTTCGTACTTTTACTCACTCTAACCATAAGAAAAAATAGCAACAGAGGCATCACCCTTCGCGCATTAACTCTCTCATAACATGGCGTGACATCACCCTTCGTCCATTATCACTCACAGAATATGGCATGACATCATCCTTCGTGCATTATCACTCACAGAATATGACATGGCATCACCCTTCGTGCATCATAACTCACTCACAAAAAAATGCATGACATCACCCTTCATGCTTTAACACTCTCCCTCACCAAAATAATGAACAATAATAATAGGGAGATAGAAATGTCAAGAACTAGTCTTGTTTCAATCATTTAATTCCATAATACTAGCCTCAACTCGGAGTCAACACTCAATCCGTACCGAATTTTGTAAAGTATGATAAGGGTTACTCAACACATGGAATAACAAGTTTAAACATGAAATATCTGATCAAGAGTGCGTCAGTTACAAGAATAAACTAATTCGCATATAATGACCCGACAACAACGCATAGGTACTCGTTACCTTACCTATACCTTATACTAAATATCAAAACACTTAGCAAATAGGCAAATCATACCTAATCCTTCAAGCCAGGATTAGACCCAACACTCATCTCACCTCCGCGGCTGTCGCAACCCAAGATCCACCAAGGGCCGTGATGGCCGGACACCACTGTCAACCAAGACAACACCAAATAACTAGTAATTTCTTATTTTACTATTTTTGAAATCGTTTCTTTTAAACATTTAATAATAAATGAAAATTTTCACTGAATAAATAATGATACCTTTAACTATTTTAAAATAACGAATAATCCCGTAAACATCCCAGAACCCAATGTCACAAATGCATGATAAATTTCTAAGAAATAATGTAATATAATTTATTGTTAGAAAAACAAGTTGAATAGTAGAAAGAAAATACAATACAATACTCGGAAGGAGACAATGTTGTCTCTAGATCGTCTTCGAGAACTGCAGCTCACCTAAGTCACTGTAACAACCATGCCGTAGTGTCAAACAAGGCCACTAAATGTACATGTTCCTATGCAACAAAAATGCACAGCATGTGTAGCATGAGTACGAAAATAACATGTACCCAGTAAGTATCCCGTCTAATCTCGAATAAGTAGAGACGAGAGGTCAACTTCGACTCTTGCTAGTTGTTCAATAATATCTATATATATATATATATATATATCAATAATGTAGAAAATCGAGGATTTTTATAAAAAGTGGTTGTAACTCAATAACATGAAACAAGTAAACAGTTCTTTCATTAATAAGGAGTTTCCAAAGTCAGGGAGGAAATATCATCATTTGTAACTTGCAAGTCAATCAAATACAAGGATGTGCAAATCATGTCGAGGTTGTATGTTCCGATCCAACAATATTTAAAGTGTGCACTGTCGGAGGGTCGAATGGCACGAGCGATAGATGTATCTATTTAATCTACCGAGGCATTCGGCCCATACCGTAATAGATATGCACATTCAAACAATCAATCAAGAATTTATCAAGGGGCAATTATTCAAGAAAAGACGATTTCCCGTTTAAAAGTCAAGATACAGTGTCTAGCCTTTAAAAATTTATTTATACATTCGATATGTTATAACCATTTTAAATTGACAGTAAGTTTGTAATTATTACAAGTAAGCATACTTTTGGGTCCTAGACTACCCAGAGTTACTATAATAGTAGCTACACGCGGACTCTCGTTACCTTATGCATACGTAGCCCCGCACAAATTGGAGCACGTATTTAATTACTTCACCTATGAGGGTAATTCCCTCTTGCAAGATTAGAAAGGATACTCACCTAACAGGTATTCCACACCCTTGTGATGACTCAAATCGATGTACAATGCTCCAAAACTAGTCAAATATTATGTTAATCCATTAATTTATGTTACATTAGTCATAATAATTCAATTTATAATAATTCTTAACCCCGATCAAAAATTTTACAAAATTTCCCTCGGTCCCGCGTGCCCATATTCCAAAATTTTTGGTAGCTAAACTTTACGCACAACCTCACAAACTCGAATATGTAATTTATTCTCAATTTTATGCCCAAAATCCTCTTTTGCAAATGCGAGACTTAGCCCACGAACGCTGTGACGACCCGGATGGTTGTTTTTTAAATTTACGCTTTGATTCCCTATTAACATCTTTCCCTAAGTTCAATTCTGCTATTTTGGTTTGCCAAGACATTCGGTACTGGGTTTCAGAGAGTTTTGGGACGCTTAGTCCCTACATGAGAGCTTAAGTGTTTGAAAGTGGTCCGTAGTCGGAACGTATGAAGACAACCTCGGAATAGAAAACCGATGGTTCCGTTAGCTCCGTTAGGTGATTTCGAGGTTGGAAGCGTGCCCAGAATTTATTTTGGAAGTCCGTAGCTCATTTAGGCTTGAAATGCCGAAGTTTGAATTTTAGAAGTTTCTGATCTGATAGTGGGTTTTTATTTGAGGGTTAGAATGGGATTCTAGAAGTTGTTTATCATATCATATGGGATGTGTGTGAAAAATGTCAGATCATTCAGACGCTTTTTGGTTAGGTTATAGATCGAAATCGTGATTTGATGAAATTTGAAGTTCTTAGGCTCAAATCCTTGATTAATTCGACTTTTCACTGTTGAGTAAGGTGTTTCAAGGATTGTTAAAAGTTTGGATAGGGTATTAGGTGTTATTGGTTCTTTTGGTTGAGGTCCCGGGGGCCACGGGATTGTATCGGATGGGCGACAGAAGAATTTTGCAAGTTGGGAGATAGCAGTTCTGCTGCTTCATGTATTTTATTGCTTCTGCGGCTTGGGAATCGCTGAAGCAGAGCCATAGAAGTGGCCTTGGCATCGCAGAAGCGATATTTGGCATATTTTTCAAGAACCGCAGAAGTGGTAGGAATTTTGCAGAAGCGAAACCTCTTCGGCGAGATGTAAACCTCAGAAGCGGAATTTTGGATTTTTAATGAAGTCGAAGAAGCAGGACCGAAGAAGCTATCCCTTGACCGCAGAAGCGGTAGTCACTGGGCAGAAATAGAAATTCGAGGGTTAATTTTCAAAAGTTTGAAAAATCAAATTTGAGCTCGGGAGAGGGTGATTCTAAGTGGGCTTTGACGAGAGGATCATTGGGTAAAGTTTTCTTAAATCTTTTTAGTTGTGTTTCATCAATATATATATATATATATATATATATATATATATATATATATATATATATATATATATATATATATATATATATATATATGCATGCATCATCTAACTTTGAATTGAGGATCAAAATTGGGGAAAATTGGAAGAAACTTCTTAGACCAAGCTATGGGGTTTTGAGTGTGTGTTTAACCTCAAATTTTTGAGATTTCTACATGGTTAGACTCGTGAGATTATGAGGGTTCTGAAAATAGAAATCATTTTATTTCGAGATATTGGCCTGTGGGGCATTTTGGTTATTTTACCTAATTTTACGCCTTAGCTGTGAATTTAATAGTGGAATCAATTGCGTGCAATGTTATTTACAACATGTAATTGAATTGAATAGATTTGGGCGATTTGGAGCCGGATACTCGTGGCAAAGGCATGGTTCCTAGTTGAGTTTTGAGCGGGTTAGAGGTAAGTGGCTTGTCTGACCTTGTGTGGGGGACCTTTCCCCTTAAGAAGTGGTATTTGGTGATTGAATGCCTTGTATGTGAGGTGACGAGCGCATACTTGAGCAAATTATTGAAAATCCAATGTTTACTTAAAATATTTCAACTGAGTTTCTTTCGTATTTTCCTTATCCTACTTCCCATTATAGCGTGTGGTAGTTTAGAAACACATGTTTAGCTGACCCGAATTCCCTGATTGCTTAATTTGCCTTAATTATAATGCATGAAGCATGTAAGGCTAGAACTATATGTTACTTCTGTATTATTGTACTTCATTTCTGAATATTCTGTGATTTTGGTTGCGCATTTACATTTGAACTATGGATATAGGATTCCGGTAGCTCCCACCCCCTTGTTTGTTTGTTTTGGGGCCAGGGCAGAGGCCGTGGACGCGCACGTGGTGCAGTGAGAGTTCCTGCGCGAGCTGTTGCTGAGGTACCGCCAAAAGATCCAGCCGGAGTTCAGGCACCTAACATTCCTACAGCTGCTACTACTACTCTAGCCCTTCAGGAGACATTAGCTCAGTTCATTTCTATGTATACCACCTCGGCTTAGGCGGGGTTACTTCCACTCGCTGCAGCCACATCCCAGGCCGGGGGAGGAGCCCAGACTCCCGCAGCCCTCACTCCTGAGCGGAGAGTGTATATGGAGCAGGTCCCAGAGATCATTCCTGTACCACCTGCAGCGTCAATTCAACCGTAGGATGGGTCAGCGGTTTAAGAGGACGAGTAGTTGAGGCTTGAGATGTTTAAGAAATATAAGCGTCCTTTTTTAGCAGTTTAGCATTGGAAGATGCCTTGGGATTTCTAGAGGAGTGCCACCATATTCTTCGCACTATGCGTATAGTACAATGCAATGGGGTTTCCTTTCATGCCGTTTAGCTTCAGGGAGCCACCGACAATTGGTGGCGCACTTATGAGATAGATAGTCCGGGCAAAGCTTCTTCCCTTACATGGACCCCGTTCTCGGATATATTTCTGAGAGAGTTTGTTCCCGAAAGCCTTAAGGATGCATGGCGCGAGAGTTTGAGCATTTGCGCCAGGGTGCTATGAAAGTTTTAGAGTATGCCATCGGGTACACCATATTGGCTAGTCATGCACCAGCCTTGGTTGCTACTGTTCGCGAAAGGGTTCGCCAGTTCATTGAGGGCCTTATTCCACCCATCAGATCTAGCATGGCTCAAAAATTGTTAATGGACATTCCTTATCAGCCGGTAGTAAGCATTTCTAGGGGGATCAAGGGTATACTCGCTAGGGAGTTAGAGGAGAGATAGGCCAAGAGGTCTCGAGAGATGAGCAACTACTCTGGTGCCCGTACCCCACTAGCAGGTCGACATGGTAGAGGTTATATGGGTTTCCTCATTCATTGAGCTATTCCAGCAGCTAGTAGTGCTCGAACTCCTCTTAGACCTCAGGAGCCTTACAATGCACCTCAATTTTCTAGCACGCCTCCTACACGGAGTGCTTTCAGAGGTCAGTCTAGCAGGCGTGGCCCTAGCCAAATATAGCCACCACGTCCGCCCTGAGCTTGGTTCAAGTGTGGCGATAAAAGCCATATGGTTAGGGAGTGCCCCAGACTTGGTAGGGGTGAATATTCATAGACTGCTCAACCGCAGCGTGCTTCTCAGAGTTCTCAGGCCATAACCACAACTCCAGATGCTACCTTATCTGCCAAGGCAGCTAGGGGCGGAGGTCGGGTATGTAGAGTTCACCCTCGAGAGAGAGGCTAGGCCAAAAATTATACTATTCCTGCTCATACCGAGGTTGTTGC